>CM076583.1:1287436324-1288120988 GCA_034641835.2 Pinus albicaulis | reverse complement strand
CCTTAGCTTTGAAGGCAGTCTTCCACACATCAGAGGGTTCAATTGGTACCTGGTGATACCCAGACTTCAGGTCGATCTTACTGAAATATTTTGCACCTTGGAGTTGGTCCAGAAGGTCATCAATCCGTGGGATTGGGTACCTATTCCGGACAGTGATCTTGTTCAGCGCCCAATAGTCAATACAAAGTCTCCACGTCCCATCCTTCTTCTGTACCAACACGATCGGGCTCCCACAGGGCGATGAACTTGGTCTGATGTGACCTTTCTGCAACAGCTCCTGAATCTGCCTCTTGATTTCATCATTTTCCAGAACAGAGCGTCGATAGATCGGTCCATTGGGTAGTGGCGCACCTGGGGTCAGATCAATCGGGTGCTTGACCTGGCAGTGCAGAGGAACCCCTGTGGGTGAGGTGAAGATGTCCCCGTGCTCCTCCACGACCTTATCCATTTGTTGTTGTCGTGCAGAGGGGCCCTGTCTGGAGGTCGTGGCCACAGTCTTCTTCTTGCCCTGGGGGCGGATCATCAGGAAAACGAATTTCCTGGTTTGGGAAATGAGCTTACTACATTGTTTTGCAGTAACGAAAGAGATAGTCGTAGGAGGTGGTACCTCTGGTATCCTGTACAACTTATTTCCCAAAGTAATAATAACAGCACGAGGTCGAGACTCATACACAGCATGACGCTTCCACAAGTATGGTTGTCCTAATAATACATCAGAAACATCAATAGGAGCAACATCACATAATGCCTCATCCGTGAAGGGCTTGATGCTATAGGGAAGGCGACACTGCTGGCTGACGCGGAGATCTCGTCCTTGGTGAAGCCACCCGATGGTGTATGGATGTGGGTGAGCTGTGGTCGGCAAGCCCAACCGCTTCACGGCGTCTGCTGGAATGAGGTTCTTTTGGCTCCCATTGTCGACAATGAACTGTACAGGGGAGCCCTTTACCCACATCTGGGAGTGGAAGAGACGTTCCTCCTCCTCTGGATCTTCCGGTTCCTCCTTCTGGACCTTTGTAGTGGCAACGGTGGCGTTGGGCTCCGCATCAATAATCTGTTTCCCTTTTTCATTCCCCTTTTCAGGTTCTGATTCGGAGTCGGAGCATGCATCTGACTCAGAAGCCCTCATCTCGGCCACTAGCCACTGCTTGGCCCGACACTCACTTGTGTTGTGAGTGGAGCTCTTATGGAACTCACACCACTTTCCCATGTCCTTCTTTGGCTTTGTGGTGCTGTTATTTTCTTGTGGCTTTGACGGGTTGTCTTCCAGCCGCCATGCTACTGTCCTTTGTTAAGTTTTTTGGAAGCACCTTTTTCCTTGCTTTTTGATTCACGGATCTGGTCTCGCTATTCTGTTTGAAGTTCTAACTCAATCTTGGCGACACATCTTGGGTATGCGCGACCATAGCAAGGTACTGTCGAGGAACTCCATTTCCTCCTGAATGTATCTGTGCAGACAGCTGCGATACTTTAGCACCAAATGTTTCTCTGAATCTTTGATACCCAACTTTGTGCGCAGGGTATGGAACAGATTCGTCGGCTCGTGCACATCTTGATCCCTTTGTTGTCGCAGCGTGGTCCATTGTATGTACTTGTCCTCATAGCTCCCTACGGGATAGTACTGTTCCTTGACGGCGTCTCGGAAAGAATTCCAAGTTGGTACAGCCGAGAACAGAGAGGGTTCTGTCTGGTTCTTGTTCTCACAGTAGGTTTCCCACCAGTCCTTAACATGGGGGGTAGCTTTGAGGAGTGCAAAAATAATCTTCTCCCGGTCTGAAAAGTCATGAACGAAGAAATATCCTTCTAATAGATTCAACCATCTATCTACGGCATCTGCGTCTATTTGACCCTCAAATATGGGAATGTCGAAATTTACTTGTACCTTAAGAGTGCCAACTCGGGGGTAGCTATGGGGTCTCCCATTGGGTGGGCTGTCGGGTTGAAGGATCCGAGCAAAGCTATCCATCATCGCGTTCCTTTGTTTTTCGAGGGCCTCCTCGAGCAATATTTTGATAGGATCTCCTGCTCCCTCATCTTTCTTTTCGTCCCCCATGGGCGTCCGTCGGGGTTTGCGAGGCCGATCTTGCAAAGGTTCCACCAGATCGAGCCTAGCTCATATACCCAAACCTCGTTCGGGACATGCAAAAGGATCGAGAAAAAACGGACCGCTCTGATACCAGCGATCAGGATTTATGTGCGAGGGAACGCAACGGAATAAACTTATTCGCAATACAGATATGCAGCGGAAATAACACTTCATTTCATTAATATCAAAGAACTGAAATTTGCTTACAGAAAGAATGGAAATAAAACTAGCTAGGGTGTTGGTAGCTATCTCTGAGGAGAGATGTGGTGGCTACGGGCCTCTGAACTGAGTTAAAATGAGGCTCGAGGGCCTATTTACTATTGAGAAACAATGGAGAACCCTAAACATCCAAAAACCTAACCCTAGGAGATGAAGCGCCAAAACTATGGGCCCCGTTTGGGTAAATTGGTGTTTTAACTTCCCAGGGACGTAACTTTGGCATACTATCTCCGTTTGACGCATATGATACATCATTAGAAAGCTCTATCCGAGGACTACAGCTGTCGGGACGAATTTTATCGAAAAATTCGCTGGCGCTTTCATACCCAAAAAACGTCGTTTAGGGCCTCAAAACGGCTCCGGAAGTTCAGGACCCGAAAAACTGCTAAAAATAGTAAGTTATGCCAAAACGGAAAAACTGAAAGAGACAATGGTGGGGGCCCAAGTGGAATAGGCGGGTGGCCACCAATATCCACCTGGATCAGTATTGTGCATGTAATGTGATGCTGCTGGATTGTTGATGCTAGATGTGATGAGGATGGGACTCAAGCTAGATGAGTGATTGTGAATCGATCAACTGGTTGCACTCTTCCTTCTACCTCATAATAAGGGCATTTATTCCTTTCCTAATGCACGTGTCAATGATGTTATATCTGTGTTTATGAATTTAATCGATTCAATTTGTTTAACTTGATTAGATCATATTTCCTTTATGTTATTTTTTGTCTTATGTTTTCCATGGAAAGTATCAATCAAGAAATTTAAGTTGGATTGATAGCGATGAAAGTGATGAAGAGAGGCAAGGGAAAGTGAACAGATTACAAGTAGGTTTCTTTCCCTTTATCTATTCACTTTAAGGAAAAGGTCAAATATCTTTCTTTCTATTGTTCTAAGTGCACCACCACACTTAGGGAAAGCATACTTATTTACAGGTTTGTATTTCGATGAAAACAAATTGCGACCATACTGGGGATCGGTAGATTGTCCCTGGTGGTTTTGTCCTTGTCCATCAACATATAGTAGACTTTACATGCTTATCTTTAGTCATTTGAATGTGTCTTAGCAAAATTAGTGTGATTGCTTTATTTTTCAAAGAGTCCTCTGGCACCAACGCACTATTGGTCTTGACACAGTGCTCTGCATATCACTGTTGGCTTAGGGACAGTGCTCTGCAACATACTGTCTCCCACTAAGGGGTGCATTGCCCCTGTGACCAATCGAAATCTATATTTTTTGTCTTTTTCCAATTCATGTCAGTGTTTGCTTCATGAAGTTTTGAATGATTGATTGCCTCTAGAGACCAAATTTCCTTTACTCTTCTTGCCTCACTTTGGATGTGTTTGATCAATGTTTCTTTGTGTTTTATTTATCATTGTTGAATAGTTCCAAAGTTAAATTTTACATTTAATAAATTCATTATTTTTGAAAAGAGGAATTGTCGTTTCAGTCTTCATTTCTCGTGAAATTTTTGAGTGATTGTTTTTGCATTAGTTTATTTTTAGTTCATCTGAACTTAAGGGAAACTGAAAAGAAAAACATGCATTTGAATTTAGGGATTGTGAGTGCTACTTGAGGAATAGTTTAGGGAAAAATTGCATTTAGATGTGGTCGTTGATGATTGCAAATTATCTTAATGCTTTATCCCCAGTATCTAGTTTTTCATTGTCGAAAAATCAATTTGAAATGAATTCTTATCATTCTAATTGCATTCTAGGAATGGTCAAATACATCTCGCGGTGAACCTGAAGATAAACTGATAATAAAGATCAACACAAAATTTATCTGAATTTATCTAAGGAAGCATTGTAACATTAACATTAACATTTAAAGGTCTAGGCTAGAAGACGTATTCCGACGTCGTTAAACATGACAACTGTCATTAATTGTCTACGATACATTCCAAGTGTGATACCTCATTCCACGTACGTAAGTATATTGGAGATCGTCCACGTACTTTCAGGTATATCGGGTGGTGTTCTAGTACGAAAAGTATAAGGGGATGTTCTCACTGTGCGGTTTCACATTAGACAACACTAATACGAATTGGGCCTCCATGTACCTTCGAGTATATTTGGGAGGACAACTTTAGGTTGCTTACCATCCATAGGTAATTGAGTCGGATGCCTTGTACCTGTGATACACTGAACACAACATTCAGGGAGATTTCCTGCATGTATTAGAAGTCCTTAGTTTTCTGGGGTAGTATATTGCAGTTCACAGTTGCTTGGTAAACCTTTCGCCTAGCATCACCCTCTTCTTTTTTTAATTTTTTTTTGTATAAAATAAATCGGCAATCATGGAAGAAGATCAACCCCTTCCCCGTCGTTTGCG
Source organism: Pinus albicaulis (assembly GCA_034641835.2). Taxonomy (NCBI): domain Eukaryota; kingdom Viridiplantae; phylum Streptophyta; class Pinopsida; order Pinales; family Pinaceae; genus Pinus; species Pinus albicaulis. The sequence continues at coordinate 1,288,116,352 of CM076583.1, read as the reverse complement.
TAGGACAATGAATAAACCTCCATTACCGCAAGAAGCTACACCTAGTAGACGAAGGCACGCTCATCCTTCTGAGTTTGGTACCTCTGGAACTCTTGGTGCTACACCATATGATATGACACAAACATCTGATCCTTTGAGTACCGAGTCTCAAGTCGTTTCAATTGATCCTGGTTTATCTGCTACTGTTGAGATGGAACCCTCACAGTTACCTGAGGACACTGAAATTCAATCCAGTGAAAAGGTAAATCCAGAACCCTAGCTCGTTCAACTGGAAGTTGATCCCGAATTTGAACAATAAGAAGTTTTTCTGGTGCAATCGTCTTATCCAGTCATCCATAACACTCGATTCTTCCTCTTTACCACAGAGTTTACCACCTAAATTTTTTCTCGGGTCTAACGGTGAAGTGCTTCCACCTGGTTTGATTTTGATAGAGGAAGAACTTCAGGAAGAGACAACCCCTTCATCTCCCACTCATTTTGGGTTGGGGCTTTATTCGTATCTATCTTTTCCTTGTTTGACCTACTCTGCTCTTGTTGATCCTGTTCACTCTCAAGTTCCCGTAGTTTTGTTACAATATTTGTTGGGTTATTTAACCATGGCAGAGACATCATTCCAGACTGTACCATCTGTTACAGTTGCAAAAACATCTACTGTTGCTTTATCTTCGATGTTTTCTATGACACCCGAGTCTTAGAACATTGGTCTAGGACTCTTTAATGATCCTTCCCTAATGGGCACCTTTTCATTACCGTCGCCTGCGAAATTGGAAAAAATCACCAATATAGAGACCTGTAGTATGATATATTCTACTTCATCTGACTTAAGGAGGATTCACAATGATTCTGAAATAGATAGGTTGGGTGAATATTGAGGATATTTATTTTACTGTGTCAACCTTGTTAAAAAAATTAATCAGGTTATGAGGATATTTATTTTACTGTTTCAACCTCGTTAAATGAAACATGTTCCATTGAGGATAGTTATTTTTCTGTGTCAACCTCATAAAAAAATGAATCAGGTGATGAGGATAGTTATTTTACTGTGTCAACCTCGGATAGTTCTTTTACTGTGTAAAACTCATTAAAAAATGAATCAGGTGATGAGGATAGTTCTTTTACTGTGTCAACCTTGTTAAAAAAATGAATCAGGTTACAAGGATAGTTATTTTACTGTGTCAAACTCGTTAAATTAAACAAGTTCCATTGAGGATAGTCATTTGATTGTGTCAACCTCATTAAAAAATGAATCAGGTTACGAGGATAGTTCTTTTACTGTGTCAACCTCGTTAAATGGAACAGGTTCCATTGAGGATAGTTATTTTATTGTGTCAACCTCATTAAAAAATGAATCAGGTGATGAGGACAGTTCTTTTACTATGTCAACCTCGTTAAATAAAATAATTTCTTTTGAGGATAGTTCTTCTACTATGTCAATCTCGTTAAAAAATGAATCAGGTGATGAAGATAATTTTTTTACTGTTTCAACCTCATTAAAAAATGAATCAGGTGATGAGGATAGTTCGTTTAGTGTGTCAACCTCATTAAATGAAACAGGTTCATTAGAGGATAGTTCTTTTACTGTGTCAACCTCTTTAAAAAATGAATCAAGTGATGAGGATAGTTCTTTTACTGTGTCAACCTCGTTAAAAAATGAATCAAGTGATGAGGATAGTTCTTTTACTATGTCAACCTCATTAAATGAAACAGGTTCTCTTGAGGATAGTTCTTTTATTGTGTCAACCTCGTTAAAAAAATTAATCATGTCACGAGGATAGTTCTTTTACTATGTCAACCTCGTTAAAAAAAATGAATCAGGTCATGAGCATAGTTCCTTTTCTTGTGTCAAGCTCGTTAAAAAATGAAACAAGGTTCCATGAGCATAGTTCCTTTTTTTGTGTCAAGCTCGTTAAAAATTGAAATAAGGTTCCATGAACATAGTTCTTTTCCTGTGTTAAGCTCGTTAAAAAATGAAACAGATCCTCTCCTAATTAAGTCGAGTCTTTCATCTGATCTCGTAAATGAACCTTCATTCCATCCAACTATTACTAACTAGTAGTCTACTTAGGTGAATGAAATGAAGCTAGGGGGGCATGTTCCCTTGCAGGTTAGGCTTGGGGGCATTCAAACTTCTTTCAAGCACAATTTTCTCTGTTTCAAACTTGTGTAAAAATAAAACTAATTTCAAGCACAGTTTCCTTTGTTTCAAGCTTGTGTAGAAATGAAACCAATATCAAGCACAATTTTCTTTGTTTCAAGCTTGTGTAAAAATGAAAAGACTCTGAAGCATAGTTTTCTCTGTTTCAATCTTGTGTAAAAATGAAACCACTCTCAAGCATAGTTTTCCTTTGTTTCAAGCTTGTATAAAAATGAAACCTATCTCGAGTCCATTTCAGTTATTATTTTCAAGACTCGTTAAACTCATGAAAATCCTGAGCTTCTTTTGCTATTATTTTCATTCTCGTAAAACACATGAAAATGTTGAGTTCTTTCCATATTTTCCTACTCATAAATTAAATTGAAATTTGGTGATATGAGTAAATTTTTATCACTTTTTCAGACTCGTTAAAACTTACAAAAAGCAAAACCACAAAGCATACTTTTATCCTCTTTTTTTGAGATTTTTTAAACATGAAAAAGGAATTCAAAGTGCAATTTTATCTCTTTTTCGAGCTTTGTTAAATGTGAAAAGGAAGCCCCCTGGAGTTTTCGATCAACTCTTTTCAGACTCTCGAAATATGAAAATATTGTTGAGCGCTTGTCCTTTCGAGCTCGTTAAAGGAATTGAAACGAAATATACTCAATATAAGTTTAATGCTTTTCCAAACTGAGATATATTATGATTACCAAAAAGGATAACCCTAGTCGAACATGGCTAGGAGGTTCTCTCAGGTATTATTTTACGTTTTTTTTTTTTCGAATATGAGGGACAATTATACGAAAAAGAACTTGTGGAGATTTATTTTAGTCCCTTTTTCGAACTCTCTAAATATGAAAAAGGACCGCGATCTCACTGTCGTCAGACTCGTTAAAGCATCAAATAGAGACAAACATGTCCATCATGACAAGATCGAGTTTCACCTTCGCTAGAATCGTTAAAGCATCAAATAGCGATGGATTCACCCTAAGGGTGGAATTATACATCAAGCATATGTTATACTCCTTAATCTTGTTAAAAAATAAAGAGGTACTGGTTAGCAATGACTAGGGAAAATTGGAAAGGGATAAAACACTAAATGGTAGAAATGCGATCTTGAAAATGACACTTATTCACTTTATCTACGTGATTTTTGGGTTGGGTAATCTGCTTGATGGTATATCATACCTATGGTCTATCATACCATCCATCACTTCAGTTTTGGGTCACATGTTGCCAATTCATTCAGTGTTGCTGATATGTTCAAGAGAAGTCACTCAGTTATTCCTCATCCTTTGCAATACTCATAAAACCTTCATTTCATGACCGTAATATCTAACATTGCTTCATTAGTCACATTTTGTCTCCAAAATCATTACTCCCATTTCATGTCGTTGATGAGGGAAGCATCAATGCCCTCCTACGATGGTTCATTTCCTGTCGCTGTCGACATCAACTCATCATCCAGAAAGTTGACTTAGAAATAACCTTTTAGTACCTTGGAGCTTACTTACATCAACGACAAGTTTCTCACTTCCGGCGAAATGTTGACATCACAGGCCTTCGACCGAAAGAATTTTTATGGTGTTCGACATCAAATAATTTATTCACACCATGCATAATGTACTACAATACCTTTAGATCCAATATCATCAATGGTGGTTTCTCTCGCATCCGTTAACGGATCACATCATTGGCTGGTAATCAGATGGTGTATTCACATGTTCGACTTCAAATCATATATTCGCATGGTTAGACTCATACTTTAAGAAATATAGTGAACGAGATAGAACACCTCAAATCTAGTTTCATCCATCTGGGTTGCGATTTTAGGAAAAGTAAAAAATCATCCGTACGATGGTCATTATTAAAATAGTCTCCTATCATGGGTCTATATTTGTAGACAATCTATATCTGTAGACGACTTTCTGATGTTATGATAGTTTAAAGTATGGGATATGACTCCCTCAGTAATTCATGTACAAGATGAACAAATATGATGATGTAATGTATTTTAATTAATGTAGGTCGCCATTCGCTTCATTTCCTCCTCATCACATTGTAAAGAAAATCACTCAACATTATCATTTTTGGCTTCATTTTTTAGGGGGCAGTTGTTATAGGTCGATTTGGGCATCATCCAAAACACAGATAAATATTCATTAGGGTCTATCATACTCTAAATTGGTTTCTACATGCCCTAAAAAAGTCATCACATTGATGGTCTTACTTCATGAAAGTTTCATTACTTGGATGATAGTTGAAGTGCCCAATTGAGCCATCAATGCAACCCTAGACAGTTGTAACTGCTTTGCGGAGAATCTACTCCCATGCAAGGCTGCGTTACAGAGGATCTAGATCCACTTTAGAGTGTGTTGGTCAAATGGGAGTGAATTTCATGGGATTTCGAGAATCTTCCCAACCTCTAGTGACTTCTAGAAGTTGTTCCAACTTTCACCTCATCTAATAACCTCAAATTTGGAACCCATGAAGTCATTAAACCTCTTATTCTCCTATTACCATGAAGAAGGAAACCTCTTTAACCCTTTTTAGGAAATCCATTTAATTATTCATTTATTTCAAACTACCTTCATCTACTTATAAATAGAGAATTGAACATAGTGCACAAGAGAGCAAGAATTTGTGTTAAGTAGAGTTATGCTAGTGAGATGTCAACTCTTGAAGGTATTATGCATGTACTATGATGCTGCTGGATTGTTGATGCTGGATGTGATGAGGATGGGACTCAAGCTGGATGAGTGACAATGAATCGATCAATTGGTTGTACTATTCCTTCTACTTCATAATAAAGACATTTGTTCCTTTCCTAATGCACGTGTCAATGATGTTATATGTATGTTTATGAATTTAATCAATTCAATTTTTTTAACTTGAATAGATCATATTGCCTTTATGTTATTTTTTGTCTTTTGTTTTCCATGGTAGGTATCAATCAAGCGAGTTAAGTTGGATTGAAAGCGATGAAAGCGATGAAGGGAGGCGAGGGAAAGAAAACGAATTACAAGTAGGTTTCTCTCCCTTTATCTATTCACTTTAAGGAAAAGGTCAGATATATTTCTTTCTGTTGTTTTAAGTGCACTACCACACTTAGGGAAAGCATAATTATCCATAGGTTTGCATTTCCATGAAACACTAAGCTGATTGATTTCATTAATAACATCTTGATATTCATACTTGTCTAAAACACGATGAAGTTCATTAACTAATTGCTTAAAATAGGAGATAGAAGTAGCAATTAAAGAATAACAACATTTCTTAGCACAACCATCCAATGTAGGGGTGAAAAATGTCGCAAGAATATCCTCATAATAAACACCACTTGGAAAACAAATTTTGAACAAACTCAATCACATACTCAAGGATGACTTTTGTAACCCTGCCATCGAATTTATTGTGTTTTATCTTGTATACTAACTAGGGTTGTCACTACCTCGTGTAGAAGTATAATTTCATCATACAACTATGCCATGATGTCCTCCATTGGCCCCAAGTCTTCTTGTATAATTGAATTCCATTTTTCTATGTTGAAACTGTTGGAATATAATCGTGTATTTTATTCAACGAAATTTTCCACTTGTTTCTTTACTGTAGCCAAAATTTTCCTCAACAATGCATTCTCATTTAAAATATACTCTGAGTTATCCTGTGTTGTTGTAGCAAAATCAAAATTAGCTTCTATGATTTCCTAAGGATTTCTCCTAGTGTTTGCAGTTATCACCTTCTTCGTAGATACAAATACTCGATTCTGGGGATCATTCAAGAAGAATATTCGTCTTTCTTGCATGATACTTTTCTTTAGTTGATAAATATAACATTACATATGTCCATGACCTTGTATTCTGGTGGAGGTGTGATTCCCATCTCATCAAATGGGAGATGGAAACCTATAAGAGGAGGTTCTGCTGGAGAACCTGACTCATCATCCATGGGTTTGATGACATCATCTTCCTCCAAGTTTACTTCTATTTCCTGAGTCATTTGTTCTTATTCTAGCCTTTGTGCTGCTTCCTCCTCTTGTGAGTGTCTTTGTTGTTGTTCTTCTATTCTCCTTCTTTCTTCTTCTCCTTGTTGTTTCTTTCTAAACAATTCATCTCAATTCATATTATCCTCTTCCTCTTATTGCATCTTTGCCTCCAATTATCTCTTCTTCTGTTCAACATCAATATCTCTTGTATTCAATGGATCAAATTTCCATTTTCTACTACTTTCTGTTTTTGGATCATGCTTGACCCTTTTCTTGGGCGTTTTGGTGCTTTCTTGATCATTTGTTTCTTGTGGTGCCTCTTGTATCTATAAATATTGAGCTTGTGGAACTTGGGAGGGACTATCTTCAATTCCTGGGTGTGTCTTCCTTAATGCATTGTACCAAATTTTCACTTTTTCATCCTTTCCAATAGTCATTGATACATATCCCCAAGCATAGCCAATCCTGTCACAATGTTGCTTGCACACCTTCTTAGGGTCATACCTATGAAATCATCCGACTCCAAAGCTTGTATTATAGCATATGCTGCCTTGAGGATCTTCAACTCATACATTCCAATACTCGAAGGGAAAGTGGGCCAAGGGGCCTTCTTCCTTCTATGAAGAATTCTTCACAATCCTTTATTCAATTGATAAGTCACTTCTTGCAGCACTACCTTGTTAGTCACATATTGTGACATAACATGTGGAGAAATTTGGTATCGAAAGCATCTAATATAAGTACCATTCGGTGCAACAAACCAATCTGTGATATCATGCAATGCCTCCTTCACCCAGTCAGTCATGCAAGGAGGATATATCTCATAAACCATCTGAAATGCCTCTTGTATTACTTGATGTTGATGTAAAATCCCTTGTCTTCCAAATCCTCAAGGAACTGGTTTTGCAAGAATTTGTCTTTAATATCTTTCCACGTGACCTCGAAATACTAATATGTTGCAGTTATTATCCATTTCTATTGATTGCTTGATGTTGGAATAATTTCCCCTATGAAATCCAATCCCCACTGTAAGAAGGGTGTTGAAACTAATACTGGAACCAAAGGAAGTGTTGTAAATTTTTGCTTTCCAACAAACATTTGACATGGAATGCAGCTTCTAACCTTTGCTCCTACTTGTGAAAACGTAGTAGGCCAATAGAATCCTATTCTTAGTATTTTGTATGTTGTGGCTCTCCAGGCATAGTGTCCACCACATATACATGCATGAAACTTCTCAATAATTCCTTTTGTTTTACTTTCTGTAAAGCAAAGGAAAAGGATGTTGAGTGGATCCTTTCAGTACAAGTTTTCATTTATGATACAATAATTTACAAACTTTAACTTAAGTGTCTTACATTAATTTCTTGAAAATTGACTAGGACACTCAAAGTTAATTGGAAAATGTACAATGTCAGAATACCAATTTGACAGCAATAATTTTTCATCAAAATGAACAGGGACTGTTTGATTTTAAGATGAAGGTTATTGTGTGTTCTTCCCTTCTGAATCTTGGGAAGGTTCTTGTGGGTTATCCCCTTCTGCTTTTAGAGAAGGTTCTTGTGGATTCTCCATTTGAGAGTTAGGAGAAGGTTCTTGTGTATTCTTCTCTGAAATTTCAAAAACAGAATTTATTCCTAAAAATTTACAATTAAATTTAGCTAAAAATTTGTCCAAACCTTGACCTTTTACTAACTTAGTGGTTTTGATAGTAAGATAAAATTCGAGGATTTGGGTGATCCATCTTCCTCTTCTCCCATCAGTGTCTGGTTGAGTGAGGACAATTTTTACAACACTGTTGGGAATATAAGCAGTAATGGTTGAGTGGAGGACATAAATTCTTAAGGAATTTAAAGCTTGAACTAGGGAGTAAGCTTGTTTTTCAATAATGTCATACTTAAGTTCTGCGTCCCTCGTGACTTTACATCACCATCTTCATTTTTATGTAAAATAACATCAACTAAAGTGGTTTCAGAGGAAAAGGAAAATATGCTAAAGGGTTCGTAATAATTAGGGCTAGCTAAAGTTGGAGCTTCAAAAATGGCATTTTTAATCTGATCAAAAGCATATATAGCAGGTATGGTCCATTTAACTTCATATTTCTTCTTAAGCATATCAATTATATCTTTAACTATTTCAGCATAGTTAGGAATTAATCTCCTCAGGAAGTTAATATTTCCAAGAAAAGCTTGGATCTCCTTCTTATTCCTTAGCAATGAAAGTGCTTTGATTTCTGATACTATTTTTGGATCAATCACCACTTCTTCCTTTGAAATGATGTGACCAAGAAATTTTCCTTCTCTGATAGCAAGCAAAGACTTCTTGGGGTTAAGAGTCCAGGTGTCTTTTCTCTTTTACGCAGCCACCTTAAAGACTCCTAAGATGATTTGGATTAGGAAGACATCATTCCTAAATTATTGTAATTATTGTTACTTGCATTTTCTTTAAAAACTCTTGAATAGGCCGAGAGCTTAGTTAGAAATTTTGTGTAGATTTGCTGCTAGATTTTGGTGTAAAACTCTGTGTTACGTCTTTTAAGACACAGAGCATTGTGTTCAGACTATTGCATTGTTAATGGAGCAGACAAAATTATCTTGAAGGCGTGATTTAATTGTGAAGTTGAATGCCGTCAAGTGGTAGAGGGCCCCTGCCCCTTGAACGGATTTCGTTAGCGTAAACTAGATAAGTTTTTCCTAGCTGTCTTTACGTTTTGCATATTGAATTAGTAGTTGTTGTGTTTTATATACCGTGGTCGTATTCGTTCCAGTTCTTCCATAAGAAGACATTCTTCCAACAGACCAAAATGATGAATGATTGATGACTACGGTATTGTAGGATATCAGTTAGATTTGTATTTGTTTTAGCTAGCTACTGTAGCCATAATTCGTTCCAGTTCTTCCACAAGAAGACTCTTTGCCAATAAATCAAAACGATGAATGTTTAATGACTATGGTACTGTAGGATAGGATTTGTATTTGTTTTAGCTAGCTACTGTAGCCATAATTCGTTCCAGTTCTTCCACAAGAAGACACTTTGCCAATAAATCAAAACGATGGATGTTTAATGACTATGGTACTGTAGGACAGGAGTTGTATTTGTTTTTAACTAGAGACTGTAGTTGTATTCATCATAGTTCTTTCACAAGAAGACATTCTTCCAATAAATCTTAACAATGAATGATGAATAGCTATAGTGTCATAGGAATTAGTTGTAGTTTTTAGTCTTCACTATCATAGTTGTACTTGTCCTAACCACTCTTCCACAAGAAGAAATTCTTCCAAGACATCCTTAAGAAGTTCAAGATATGACTGTGATGTGACAACTTAGTTTCATTTGCTTTCAGTTCATTTGCTTTCAATTGCATACAAGTCCACAGTCAAAAGTGTTCTACCTCTTCCACAAGAAGGAACTCTTCCAAAATATCCCTCATGATGAACAAACCGATTGTGTAACTTCATAGAATAGTGCATGTTAATTAGAATGCTCCGGAGTTTCATTTTGCATTTAATTCATGTCCAGTTACTTCGTTTCAAAGTTTGATGATGGCCTATAGTTAACATTGTTCTAGTTCAGAAGCATCTTAAGCTCATGTTTAAATTAATTCATTGCACTTACATCTCATAGTCACATTGTCACCCTTTGCACAGTAGATCACTTTAGTTGATAGGATTCATAAGACAGCCTTCATTATTTACAAATATCTTTTTGTTTTGAAAACCATCAGTGATCCATAACTTTAGGAACAGAAGATAATATCATTACAAGGTCTGAAATATCTCTGCAAATTCCTCACCATAAACAGAGCTCTTCCTCAACAGAACTACCCTGAAAAGAAAACCAATAACTCTTGGAGAATAGACTCTGACCTTCAATTGAAAATTGCAGAATAGAGCTAGGAATTAGTCATGGAATAGATGAGCTTAGAATAGAATGTTGCATCATGATTAGTGTCTAAATTATCTAGTTAGAAAACTTGCATATTTAAGTGATCATTTCTCAAAGTCTAGTTTGTGTCATTTGTTTAAGAAGTCATCATTAAGCTCTTGTTTCTATTCAGTCATAGTTTAGATGTTGCTTCAGTGTTTTTGATTACATTTGCCATTCCATACATTAGGCTCAACTGTGTTTTTGACTACCACTCTCTTTTCATTAGTTTTCTAGGCATTTTCATTGTAAACATAAAACTTCAAAAGATCATAAATCAACATAAAAGACCAAAACATCACAAAACACTACATACAACGCACTAGGAAACAAGCACCTAGGTACATATGGTACATTTCACTTCAGCAGTTTACAAATCCTGGTTGACAATTAAATGAACTCAGTTTAGGAGACTAGATTGAGGCACAACATTTTGGCGCCGTTGCCGGGGAAGTGAAAACTAGTTAACCTTTGTTTCTTAGCATCCAAAAACAATTTTATGCGTAGGGAGAGAGATTCAAGAGGAAGATTTATAAGCAGCAGAGGCAGAAGTTTGACATCTAGAACACCACTTGTTTCATCTAGATCCATAACTAGTACACCTTCAACTCAAACCCATCTTCCATCCTTTACTGATCCTGGACTTCTAGAAGATCTAAGGTCACCTATTCCATTAGAGAAACCTTCCACTTCATCCATTGAACCTGCCATAGTAGAGGATCCAAAAACCTTTGTTGAGGATACAAACCTTTCTACTTCCACGGGAGAGTCAACCATGGCAGAAGAAGGAGGAGGAGGAGTTGTTAATGGAGAAAACACATTTGGAGGAGGTAGAGGAAGAGGTAGAGGAGAAGGAGGAAGAGGAGGTAGAGGTGCAGATGGAGGAAGAGGTAGAATAGGAAGCTCTTTTGAGTTCCCTATACTTGATGGAGAAACCAATACAACCATGAAAAACATTTCACCTTCTGTCCTTCCGAACTTCTATGGACTTAAAACTGAGGATCCTGAAACTTTCTTATTCGAATTTGAAGTACTGTGTAGGACTTATGACTACCTCCAAGATGCCCAAAAATTGAAATTATTTCCTTCAACTCTGAAAGGAGCATCATTGAAGTGGTTTATGAGCTTAAGCAGTAGTTCCATTAGGACATGGGAAGACATGAAACAAGCATTTCTAGAGAGATACTTGGATTATTGTATGCCGGTTAATCATAAGGAAGAAGTGTTCAAGATGTTACAAAAAGATGATGAAAACTTAGAAGATTTGTTGGAAAGATTTAAATACAACATAAAAAGGGCACAAATGGAAAACCTAGATCAAGACACTTTAAAATCTCTTTTGTTGAAAACCATTAGGGATGAGTGGTTGGATATCCTTAACATGATGGGAAAAGGGGATATATCACAACTCACATTATCTGAAATATCTGAGTTATGTATCAACCTTTCCAGAGGGAAATCCAAAACTGTCAAAGGTCCAAGAGATCCTGCTCTTGCAAGAGCAAGTAAATCTGCTTCTGGGACAGTAAGTAGATCGGAAATAGGACACATGCTTGATGATTTTAAATCTGACATCTTAGGGAGTCTTAGTGAACAAATAGACACCCTCAAGATACAAAACAAGCAAAAGGCTGAATCTGATGCCTTGGCAATCTTTTGTCCCAAATGTAGGAAGAAACATGCCTTGAGAGAGTGCCCTTTGGATGTAAAAGTTGTAGAAACTTGTGTTATTTGTTCTGAGAAACATGAGACCAGAAATTGTCCTTCTCTTCCTGGTCTCAAGGCTGTTTTTCAAGAAGAAACTCCTACAGATTCCACAGAATCTCTTAACTTTGTATCTAGAAGACCTTGGCAGGGATCTCAGACACAGGGATTTCATGATCAAATGTATAATCAACCTCCACCTTGGAATTCTTGGCAGCAACCTTGGCCCCAATTTCAAAATCAATCTCAAGCTTGGGCACAAGGATCACAAGGTCCCTATGGAAGATACTCTCCATATTATCAGTATCTACCATCCTATCCACCATACCCACAAAATTTTCCTCAAAATCTTCAACAAAATTTTCAACAAAATTCTCAACAACATCATCAGAACCAACCTCATCAAAATCAACCACTTCCATTACCATTCCCTCAAAAATCCAATCAATTACCAGCTCAGCCCATACCAAACCCCAATAATAAGAATCCTCGGAATACATACATGATAGAAGGACAACAATTTCCAACTTATTTAATTACTCCTCTAGACCTTAATGATGTTCAACTTAGGTCTGGAAGGATACTTGAGAAGAGGAAACCTTCTGTGATCATACAAGAACAAGATAATTCTGAGGAAGACTCCCTACGGGTTAATAAAAGTCTTGAGGAAGAAACATCCTTTCAAGGCCAAAACATTGAAAAACTGAAACAAAAAGATCCAATAAGCCCAACTCCAGTAGTAGAGCAACCATCCACATCTACTTCTATACCTCCCTTTTCGGAAAGATTACAAATTGACAAAGGTGTAGAAAAACAAATAATGGTGCCTAATTATGATTTCTTGGATGAATTGAGAAATGTTTGCATTAAAATTCCATTATTGCAAGCCATCGAGGAAATCCCAATTTTAGCCAAAACAATAAAGGAGTTGAGTATGAAGACAACAAAGAAAAGAATAAGAGAAACCAAGAAAATTCAACTGGTAGGACAACTAGCAGATATTATGATGGGTAAGATTACTATTCCAAAGTACCTTGACCCAGGAAATCCAGTTGTCAAAATTCACATCAATGGAATTGAAATTCAAAACACACTCATTGACTTAGGAGCGGCAATAAATATCATGAGTAGACAAATCATGGACAAACTGAAACTTCCTAATCTTCTCTTTACACCCACACTATTACAATTAGCAGATAGATCTGTGATCAGACCAGATGGGGTAATAGAAGACATTCCAGTGTCCCTAGACTCTTGGGAGTACCCTGTGGATTTCATGATCCTGACACCCAAGAATAATCTAGGAGGCCATCTTGTCATACTAGGAAGACCTTGGTTGGCTACAGCTGATGCTTTTATTAGTTGTAGGTCCGGTGATATGTATATTTCTGATGGAAGTTCAACAAATAAATTCACTTTATATCCTCCAGCTAGGACAATTACAGATCTAGATGACACTCAATGGATAGAGGATGAGGAATATTTGCAACCACTCTTCACAATTTCAGAAATTAGTGAAGATAATCAAATTCTGAATACTCTAGAAAATTTTGAATCTTCTCCAGAACACAAACAAGAATCATTTCAAGAGAAATCCAATATTGAGTTCTTGTCATCTAGACAGATGTCTCTTCATTCTATGGACAAATTTGGCAGTTCTACAAGTGAAATTTTTCCAGGTAAAACCTTGAACATAAATAAAAATCTGGAAAAATCTCAACAAGAAGAACTAGTCAAAGTATTACAGAGACATTCTTCTGCATATGCATGGGAATACACTGACATGAAAAGGATAAGTCCCAAGACTTGTACTCATCACATCTATATAGAGGCAAATTGCAAACCAATCAGACAGCCTCAAAGACGGATGAATCCAAATCTTAGGGAAATTGTCGAGGAAGAATTACAAAAATTGTTAAATGTTAATTTCATCTATCCTATTTCAGATAGTCAGTGGGTTTCTCCTTTGGTGATTGTGCCTAAGAAAAATGGAAAATGGAGGGTGTGTGTTGACTACCGAGAACTGAATAAAGCTACTCTTAAAGACCATTTTTCCTTACCTTTCATAGATCAAGTATTAGATACATTAGCAGGTAAAAAGTACTTTTCATTCCTGGATGGATTTAGTGGTTACAATCAAATCCAAGTAGCACTTGAAGACCAAGATAAAACCACATTTACTTGTCCTTGGGGTACCTATGCCTACCGAGTATTGCCATTTGGATTGTCCAATGCACCTGCAACATTCCAAAGGGCAGTATTAGGAATTTTTTCTGATCTGATACATGACTGTGTAGAGGTGTACATGGATGATTTTACAGTTTATGGGGATACATTTGAAGAGGCCTTAGAAAACTTGGAAAAAGTCTTAAAAAGATGTCAAGAAGCAAACCTTTCTCTTAGTCATGAAAAATGTTTTATGATGTTTACTGAAGGTATTGTTTTAGGGCACCATATTTCAGGGGATGGGATTAGAGTTGATGAAGCGAAAGTTGAAGTTATTTCTAACCTATCCATTCCAAGTTGTCAAAGAGATGTAAGAAGTTTTCTAGGATTTACGGGGTACTATCGGAGATTTATAGAAAACTTCACCAAAATATCATCTCCTCTCTTCAAATTACTCACCAAAGATTGTGAATTTAAGTGGACTTCTGATTGCCAGTTAGCTTTTGAAACCCTGAAAACCAAAATTTCTGAAGCACCTATATTAAGGGGACCTAGCTGGAAGTTACCTTTTCATATCTCGACAGATGCTTCCGATACAGCTCTAGGAGCAGTATTGGGACAGAAAGATTTAATTCCCTATGCCATCTATTATATCGGTAAAAATTTGACTCCTGCAGAGTTAAACTATACTGTAACTGAAAAAGAGTTTTTAGCTGTTGTTCATGCCATTAACAAGTTTAGACACTATATAACAGGCTATGAAACTTTTATTCATACTGATCATTCTGCCATTAGATATTTAATGAATAAATCAATCACTAATGGTAGAGTTATAAGATGGTTGTTATTATTGCAAGAATTCAACATTACTATTCTAGATAGACCTGGAAAACAAAACACTGTGGCTGACTTCCTGTCTAGAATTCAAAATATCAAAGATGACACTCCGGTTGAAGATCAATTTCCTGATGAATATCTTTTTGCAGTTTCTACTCAAACTCCATGGTTTGCTGATATTGCTAATTATTTAGTTTCGGGAAAATTTCCTTCAATCATGAATGCAAGGGATAAAAGAAAAATCATTAATGATAGTGCAAGATATTCATGGGTCGCTAATGAGTTGTATAAGACAGGTTCAGATTTGATCATTAGAAGATGTGTTCGTGAAGATGAGATGCTTGAAATTCTCAAGGCATGTCATGATGAACCTTGTGGCGGACACTTTGCAGATAAAAGGACAGCCTATAAGATCCTTAATTTAGGATATTATTGGCCATCTTTGTTTAAAGATGCAAGGGAGTATGTCAAAAGGTGTGACAGTTTCCAAAGGGTAGGGAAAACTTCTCCTTCAGGTGAGATGCCATTGCAACCTCAGGTACACATTGAACCTTTTGAAAAATGGGCCTTGGATTTTATAGGACCTATTAGTCCTCCATCAAGACAAAAGAAATACATATTAGTTTGCACTGATTATGTTACTAAGTGGGTAGAAGCTAAACCATTACTTGTTGCTAATAAATCATCTGTAGTTACTTTTCTTTTTGAGGATATTTTTACTCGTTTTGGTGTCCCAAGGGAAATTGTTACAGATCAAGGAGCTCAATTTACATCAAGGCTAGTGGAGCAAATGATGGAGAAGTACAAAATCGGACATAGAACATCTACTCCTTATCATCCACAAGCAAATGGTCAAGTGGAATCCACTAACAAAGTCATTGAAGGTATCCTAACAAAGACTGTTCATCTACATAGAAGAGATTGGGTAGATAGGCTTCCTGAAGCCTTGTGGGCCTATAGAAATACATGGAGAAACACAACAGGCCATACTCCTTATGAGCTTGTTTATGGAA
This sequence comes from Pinus albicaulis, assembly GCA_034641835.2. Lineage (NCBI taxonomy): Eukaryota > Viridiplantae > Streptophyta > Pinopsida > Pinales > Pinaceae > Pinus > Pinus albicaulis. The sequence goes on along the minus strand of CM076583.1, from coordinate 1,288,100,592 downwards.
AGCAAGTTTTGTTTCCTATAGAGTTCCAAATCCAAACATTCAAGATGGCAGTTCAACTAGGACTTGATCTAACGGAGGCACAGAAGCATAGACTGGAGCAAATTAATGAATTGGATGAGATCAGACAAGATGCAGTTCAGAAAACAAGTCTAGTCCAACGGCAAAGGGCTAGATGGCATGACAAGTACATCAAAGAGAAGAAATTTAAAGAGGGTGATTGGGCTCTCTTGTTTGATTCAAAATTCAAGGATTTTCAAGGGAAATTTCAGACACATTGGCTTGGGCCATATGAAATTGTTCGAATTTTTGATAATGGGGCAGTAAAAATCAGAACTATAGATGAAGAGGAGGTCACTTTTCTTGTGAATGGCCATAGGCTGAAGCTATACCACAAGCCACTCTCAAGAGAAGAGTTTGTCAAGAAGTTCCAAGGAGACAATGATGTGAAGTTAATGAAGAAGAGTCTCTCTTCTTCATCAACTTGATTAAATTTTCTGAAGCATTTCTCTTTTGAAAAAAAAAAAAAAATTAAAAAAAAATAAATAAATAAAAATAAAAAAATAAAAAAAAAATAAAGGTATAAACATGAAAACCAATCACTGATTGGCATGTTTATACAGAAAAGATAGGGTGAAAATCAGAGTTTCTCTGACACTCTAACTTTTCCCATTTTTGTTTCTAAGCAGTTGTTATAAAAATCATAAGTTCAGTGCCATAGTACTTATGATTCATTTCATCTCATCCATCATTCACATCTCACTCCATTCCATTTCATTCATTTCACTCCATTCCATTTCATTCATTTCACTCCATTCCATTTCATTCATTTCACTCCATCTTCCATTCACTTCATTCTCATGTCAAAACATAGAATTTGATATCTTGCTGCAAGAGAATAAAAATATGCCATGAATTGCAGTACAGCCCTTATGTTCCTTCATTCCATGAGCTGAATCCATTCTTATTTCAATTATCCACTTCATAATCCATCATCCATTTCATCCATTTTCATAAACATTTCACCCATCTTCCAGAAACATTTCATTTTCATAATAAAAGTGTTCTACAGGGACATTCTGCAGCTCAGTGTACATTCTGTAGCTGATTGGCCTTTCTGCAGCCCGATAGTTTTTCACAGCTACAAATCCTAAAGGCATCAACCAGCAGACATCAGAGTTACAACAAAGTGATCCAGAGAATTCATGAATCAAAGACATCAAGAAAATAGTGAAAGATTCCTCCAAATATGAGCAGAGAAGACAAAGGCTACACAAACATCAAGGGCAGAGGTAACAAATTTAAATTACGATGGCAATTCATGAAAATTTAGCATAGTTTAGTTGTGAAATTATTCAAAGAGTTGTTTTAATTATTTTGTTGATCAAACACCAAACAAAACCCTCTATAGACTTTGTATTAAAACTTCCAATTCAAATTTTCTATCCAATAGCATTTGAGCGGTGGAACGGCCAAATCATTTGAAATTCCCACGACTCTTAACCAAGTTCTTTAATGATGAAGATTTTTTCCTGCCGTCGTAAATCCTCCGCTGTCTCCTCAAATCATTAATGCATTCCTCCACCTCACTTCACCACTCTATGCCGTGACCATTTGCCATAACGTCATTCCGTAGCCAGTATTACATTCCGAAGGCAGAAGCATTATTATCATCAGGGAAAGAACAAAAGAGGTACATTGCAAGCATAACGGTGTGAGAACTCACTGAACAGAGAGCATATCACTGAGAACAAAGTTCGGAGCATTGCACTGTCAACACAGAATTGTGGCCGTGAAGAGTTTAAAGCCTGTTGCTACCAGAAGACAGAGGTACTAAAATTGAAGACTTTGCTACCAAAAACAGAGGTATGGTAGTAATTGAAGTTTGAAGTCTGTTATTACCAAAGACAGAGGTGTGGTAGTGACTGGTTTTGAAGTTATTGTTATCCGAGACAGAGAGGCTGTAGTGTTGAATTTGAAGCATACCATTTGCTATTAGAGACAGAGGTTGAGTTTGAAGTCTGGTGTTACTAGAAACAGAAGCGTTTTTCAGTGATTGAGTTTGAAGTCTTCTGTTACCAAAGACGGAGGTATTGCACAAAAATAAATTTGAAATCATCTACCACTGTCTATCAGAGACACATTAGCTCGAAAATTGAAATTGCTTCCATATCATTCCAAGGTTCAACAGAAGTACATCAGTCCGAGGATTCGAAGGCATTTTTCAAACAGACGCATACAAACCAGAGATTTTTAAGACTGTAGCTATTTCAAAGGTATGTTCTTCCAAAATTGAAGCCATTTTTATTTAGAGCTTGAAGCCATTTTAATCAGAAAGTAAAAGCCATTGTTTTGTGGATAGAGAAGAGTGTTAATTGATAGTGAAAAATCATGGGTTTCATCGTAAGGATTGAGCCTATAGGATCAAAATATTTAGAAGGTTATCCACAATGCAAGGAGATGCTACAACAAATAGGATGGCTCCAATTCTTGGAAAAGTTTAATGGTTGCCATAAGGAAGTCACCAAAACGTTTGCTAGATCATTCCCAGGCACTGAGGTTGAAATAGGAGATGTTAAGTTTACTGTTAATGAAGCTTTTATAGCAGAGGCTACAGGATTATCCAGAGCTGGGGAAAGATGGTTTAAAAATAGGGAATTCCATAATGACTCATGGAAACAAATCCTAAAATCACCAAACATGGATGTTAGTGTGTTCAAGAAGGGAATTCCCAGTACAGCATTGAAGAGCAAATGGATGAATATACTACTTCTTTTACAAAAATTTGTTACATGTGAGGGTAGATATGGGACATTTTATGTCTACCATATGAGACTAATGTTGCATTTTCTAGGAGAAGATTTGAATTTACCATATTTCTTGTATCAAAGTTTGAAGAAAATGGCTTCCTGTGTTCAGAGAAGAGTTCAGTTTTTGGAAACAACCCTGTATCATCATGGGTTAGTAAAAATTTTAATTGAGCATCATCTATCTAAATCAAATGATACATGGGGTGATTTCTTAATAAGAAATCATTTTGAGGAAGCAAAAGAACTATCACCTGAACCACAAGCCACAAAGAGAAGTAGGAGATGGAGGACTCGAACAGGTAAAATTGACAAACCGGTTCAAGAAAGCAGTGAAGAAGTCATTCTGGAGAAGTTGACTAGAATCAAGAGTCAACTCAAGGCAGAGAAGGAAATCAAGGAATCTGTTATGGAAAAAAAGGGAGGGTTCCTCTCAACTTAGGAGAAGCCACAGATTAAAAGGAAAACTGAAGAAAACATCAATCAAACAAACAGGGGTAATCAATATTGAAGATGAAGAAACATCTATGGAAGAGTATGATGATGAAGATTTTTATGAAGGCACCCCTGAGATTGATCCTGCTCAACAGGAAATGTATGATTATGTGGAAACTCTAGAGAGAACAGCTTTAGAAAGAGAAGAGAGAACCTCCAGTCCTCCACTAACTGAAATTGATATATTGAGGAGGGATAGGTATGAGTTGGAAGTGTTGAATAGACACATCAGAAATGAGAATGAAATTCTCAAAGATCAAATCAAGCTCAAGACTGACATGAACTCAACCTTATCCCTGCATATAGACAAAGTGGAGAGAACCAATGAGAAGATGAAGACAAAGAACAGAAAGTTGATCAGAGCACTCACAAACCTCAGGTTCAAACTTGTGATCAGGAAACCCAGAAGGCCTTTAGCATGCAGACAAAGGAAAAGAAGGGGATTAGATGTCCTTGCAGAAGCCTCAGATTTCATAGGATAATTTGCATGAGGACATGCAAAGAGACAGGAGTGGGGGTATGTTGAGCCTCAAACTTGTGCTTTCCTTCACCTCATTTTACCTCATTTTTCCCTTGTCCATTTCCATTTTAAACCCAATTGATCAATAAAAATAGTTAAAATTACTTCTAGAATGGTTTACATAACTGACTTGTTGAATTTTGTGATTGTTTCCATTGTTAAGCATTTTGGCCAGAACTAGCTGCAGAATGCAGGCATTCTGTAGCTAACCGGCGATTCTGCAGCTACCTTTATGTTTGAGCATGTTCCAGGTGGCCTCTTGAGGAAAAACGCATATGGGCATGATCCACGTCGTGCCTACATGGTGTGTTGCTCGTCATGGAAGAGGAAATGAAGTCTGTGTACGGTTATGCACGTGGGAACACATTTTGTGAAAGAAGACTCCTACTCGGACTGTTACAGTACAGGTGTCTTTTCTCTTTTACGCAGCCACCTTAAAGACTCCTAAGATGATTTGGATTAGGAAGACATCATTCCTAAATTATTGTAATTATTTTTACTTGCATTTACTTTAAAAACTCTTGAATAGGCCGAGAGCTTAGTTAGAAATTTTGTGTAGATTTGCTGCTAGATTTTGGTGTAAAACTCTGTGTTACGTCTTTTAAGACACATAGCATTATGTTCAGACTATTGCATTGTTAATGGAGCAGACAAAATTATCTTGAAGGCGTGATTTAATTGTGAAGTCGAATGCCGTCAAGTGGTAGAGGGCCCCTACCCCTTGAACGGATTTCCTTAGCGTAAACTAGATAAGTTTTTCCTAGTTGTCTTTACGTTCTGCATATTGAATTAGTAGTTGTTGTGTTTTATATACTGTGGTCGTACTCATTCCAGTTCTTCCATAAGAAGACATTCTTCCAACAGACCAAAATGATGAATGATTGATGACTATGGTATTGTAGGATATCAGTTAGATTTGTATTTTTTTTAACTAGCTACTGTAGCCATAATTCGTTCCAGTTCTTCCACAAGAAGACACTTTGCCAATAAATTAAAACGATGAATGTTTAATGACTATGGTACTGTAGGATAGGAGTTGTATTTGTTTTAACTAGCTACTGTAGTCATAATTCGTTCCAGTTCTTCCATAAGAAGACACTTTGCCAATAAATTAAAACAATGAATGTTTAATGACTATGGTACTGTAGGATAGGAGTTGTATTTGTTTTTAACTAGAGACTGTAGTTATATTCATCCTAGTTCTTTCACAAGAAGATATTCTTCCAACAGATTATAACAATGAATGATGAATAGCTATAGTATCATAGGAATTAGTTGTAGTTTTTAGTCTTCACTATCATAGTTGCACTTGTCCTAACCACTCTTCCACAAGAAGAAATTCTTCCAAGACATCCTTAAGAAGTTCAAGATATAACTGTGATGTGACAACTTAGTTTCATTTGCTTTCAGTTCATTTGCTTTCAATTGCATACAAGTCCACAGTCAAAATTGTTCTACCTCTTCCACAAGAAGGAACTCTTCCAAAATATCACTCATGATGAACAAATCGATTGTGTAACTTCATAGGATAGTGCATGTTAATTAGAATGCTCCGGAGTTTCATTTTGCATTTAATTCATGTCCAGCTACTTCATTTCAAAGTTTGATGATGGCTTATGGTTTAACATTGTTCTAGTTTTGAAGCATCTTAAGCTCATGTTTAAATCAATTCATTGCATTCATATCTCATAGTCACACTGTCACCCTTTGCACAGTAGATCATTTTAGTTGATAGGATTCCTAAGACAGCCTTCATAATTTACAAATATCTTTTTGTTCTGAAAACTATCAGTGATCCATAACTTTAGGAACAGAAGATAACATCATTACAAGGTCTGAAATATCTCTGCAAATTCCTCACTATAAACAGAGCTCTTCCTCAACATAACTACCCTGAAAAGAAACCAATAACTCTTGGAGAATAGACTCTGACCTTCAATTGAAAATTGCAGAATAGAACTAGGAATTAGTCATGGAATAGATGAGTTTAGAATAGAATGTTGCATCATGATTAGTGTCTAATTGTCTAGTTAGAAAACTTACATATTTAAGTGATCATTTCTCAAAGTCTAGTTTGTGTCATTTGTTTAAGAAGTCATCATTAAGCTCTTGTTTATATTCAGTCATAGTTTAGATGTTGCTTCAGTATTTTTGATTACATTTTCCATTCCATACATTAGGCTCAACTGTGTTCTTGACCACCAATTTCTTTTCATTAGTTTTCTAGACATTTCCATTGTAAACACAAAACTTCAAAAGACCAAAAACATCATAAATCAACATAAAAGGCCAAAACATCACAAAACACTACACACAACGCACTAGGAAACAAGCACCTAGGTACATATGGTACATTTCACTTCAGCAGTTTACAAATCCTGGTTGACAATTAAATGAACTCAGTTTAGGAGACTAGATTGAGGCACAACAAATCCCGAATTTTCTACACTTGTCAAAAACTTTCATCAACTATTTTAAATGTTTATGATCTGAGTTAGAAAAGACAGTAAGGTCATCAAAATATATAACAACAAATTCGTTGGTATTACCCAAAAAAGCTAAGTCCATAGATATTTGAAATGTTGCTCCAAAATTTGTTAATCCAAAGGGAATCCTTCCATACATAAATGTACCCCAAGGAGTGGTAAAAGCAATCTTCTCTCTGTCATTTGGACTCACCATTATCTAGTTATATCTAGAGAAACAATCAAGCATTGAAGATATATTTGCACCTGAAACTTTTAGAAGCAACTGGTCCATTTTGGGTGATGGTTAGTTGTCTTTTAAGGATGACTTGTTTAGGTTTATGAAGTCTACATAAAGTCTAATTTCCCCATTCTTCTTCCTAACATGAACTAAATTATACCCAATTTGAGTCTCTTAATGGAACAATGATCTGAACATCAAGTAACTTATTAATTTCTTTCTCTATAGTAGGGAGCAAGACTGGATTTATTCTCCTTAATTTTTGCTTATAAGGTTTTTCTTCAGGTTTCAATGGAATTTTATGCTCTATGAGAGATGTATCATAATTTTTTAATTCAGCATAAGACCAAGCAAAAACATCCTTATAATTTTTAAGAAGTTTCAAATATTTAATTTTTACTTCCTCAGGTAGAGATGCACAAATTTTAATGTTCTTAATATCTTCATTTATTCCAATGTTAGACTCTTCAATATCCTCTTTAGGTGAATTTTAAAGTGGATTCTTGGAAACATGATTTTGGTAAAATAACTTATCTAGAGGAACTAGGCCCTTAGGAGTAAAATTGTTTGATAATTTAATGATATTATGGTCAGCCATATTTGAATTTAAATCAGAGGTTTCATTTTGTTCATTAAGTTCATTCATGTCTGATTGATCTTCTTAAATTTGTAAAACAGATAATTCATCAATGAATTGAAGAAAATATTTAACTTGTTCATCATATTCAAATATTTTCCAATATTTTAGATTGTCAAGAACAGATGACCTATATTTGACTTTAATTTGATATTGCACTTGCATTTGATTTGGAATTTTAAATGAACTAGTAGAAATAGCTTGGGAGTCTGCATGAATGTTCTCATTTCAAGGGATAGCAGTAATATTAAATGCATGAAATAAATTTTCAACTAAAACCCAAACCTCATTTATGTAAGACCTGAGTCTAGGATGGTTTGTTTGGAAAATATTCCTAACTTGTCTAACTATGATTTCAGAATCACTGAAAACACTTAGATTTTTCACTTTAAGACTTCTAGCTTGTTCTAAACCTAAAAGAAAGGCTTCATATTTTGCAACATTATTAGTAACTTCGAAATTCAACTTGCAGGATTGGCTTATATTTTCTTTTTCTGGTGAAATTAAAACAACACCAGATCCAACTCCATCTTTAGAACAAGATCCATCAAAGTACAATTTCCAAATATCAGTTTGGACAGTTTTTGGGGTTTCTACAACATCTTCAATTTTAAGCTGAGAATTTGTAAATTATTTGAAGATAATTGGAAACAACCAAAATCTTGGTCAAATGCATATATGGGATTATTTCTAGCTTTATCTACTTTACAAATAGTATGAATGAATTTGACCTCATTAAATAACCTAAGTTTTTCACCCCCATATACAGGAATTGTAGCAAAAGACATATCCATCTGAAGACTCCCTCCTAGCTTAGCACAACAGGATCTTGAAAGAAACATTCCAAAATTAGGAGGGATATCAGTGACAACAATATCCAAGACTAAACTATTCAAAATTATTTGAGCTAAGGTTTCCACTAATTCTTTTACGAGTCCTATACACGGTACCCTTTTAGAATCAAAGGTATATAGGTCATGGTAAGATCAAGTGATTTCCAAATTTAACTTATGCATAATAACCTTTGGCATAAGATTATGTGAAGCTCCAGAATCTAACATACATTTATACATTAAAAAATCATGTGCTTTCAAGGTAACATAAAATGGTGGCACTGTTTCATCTATCATGTCAAAGCTTGGACCAAATACTACAGAGGGTTTTTCATATTGAAGACTTATTACATCCCCTTCAACATCCACACATGAGTTTTGAATCCATTTTGTGACTAATTTTTGTATCCATGGTCCTTTGAAAGTTCTGATAATGGGATGGGAATTTTGACTCTCTCTAACTTCTTTTCAACATTAAAAGCAATCAAAATAGTTCTATCAATTTGAGTAGTATCAGTTGGTTGATTTAAAGGTTGAATGCTTTTTGTTTGAGTTTCAACAGATTTTATCTGTGGTTCAATTATGACAAGATTTTTGGGAGGGCTTCCTGAACCTGCCCTTGGTCTCAAATCATACCTCCTGATAAGTTCAGCAATTAAGAATTCCGAGAAGGATTGATATTTAGACACCTGAGAATTTTCTTGATCCTCTTGGGATGTTTGATTTTTAGGGATAGGGACAATAGCAGTTTGAACAAATGTATTGTCAAGGTTTTTAATATCGTCTCTGATTGAAAGAGTATTATCATCAGGTTGTTGATAATCAATCAACATAAGAGGTGGTATTTGCTGATCATTACTAGGTCTTTGAAAATTTTGTAGTTGAGGAGCTTTCTTAAATTGACCTTGAGTTTGTGTTTGCGGTCTAGCAACAGTTTGCTGGAATGTTCTTGGTTGTGTTTCAATTTTATAAATCCTATTTGAAAGGTTCATAAGTAATGATGCAATCTCATCTATTTTTTTATCTTCGCTTTTGGATTTGGAAGAAGAAGAAGCTTCTTGATTAGCTTTCATTTTTCTTTGAGCCTTTTCAGCTTTGGATTTAATATTACCTGAAGCAAATCTGTTAGCTTCAAATTCAATGGCACTTGTTTGCATATCTTCTAAGGTTTGAGAGTTCCTTTCCCTTAGCATGACTACAAAATCATCTTCAAAGGCTTTCAAAAACCTAACCTCTGTTGCTACTACTGGTGGTTTACAATCAACAGGCATATTATGATAAAGTTTGTTAAACCTCTTAATGAAATCAGATATTGATTCACCATAATTTCTCTTAATTTCTTCAAATTTTGTCAAAAAATAGACATGATCCTTTTTAACACCCCATTGATTCTTAAAAATAGTTCTTAATTCTTCCCAAGTTCAAATGGAGTTTTACCTCAATTGTCTAAGAAAAAATCTAACATTTCCTTCTAAATATTGTACAAACAGTCTCATATATACATTTTCATGTTCTATGTTCATATTGTCAGCAAAGTCTAAAAAATGATGCTAAATGATCTTCAACAGATAAACCAATTTCCGCATTAAACCTTGGAAGATGTTTCAATTATCCAACAGGAAAATCATTCAATATGTTTGGAAGCAGTAAAGTAGCATATCTTTCTTGAACAATAGGCCTAAAACCAACCATATAGTCTGATGAAGATGAAGAAGATTCTGAGGTGGTGGTTGTAGAAGAAGATGAGGTAGATATAGAAGATGAAATTGTGGAAGAAGGAGGTGAAGATGGAGGGGTAAAAGAAGGTGGTGGAAGAAGTAAAGTTGAATATCTTCTTACAGATCTCAAAGGTGTATAAATAACCAACTTTTGGACCTCTTCTTCTCCTTCGTTATGTTCAAATAAAGGGTTTGAATATAGGGAGAAGAGATCTTCTGGTTGAGCAGAAGTAGATGGAAAATAATGAGAGGTGGGAGATATGAAATCAGTAGGTTTGAATTCAGGTAAGTGTAAATCAAAATCATGTTCTGATGTAGGAGATTCAGAAGGTACTATAGGTACTTGATAGGATTCTAATGAATGAACTAGAAGAGCATATTGGAAATCAACTCCTTTAGAGATCTTCTGAATTTAAAGGAATAGGTCCAGATCTAAAAGGATCAGGAATTGAGGTGAACTCTTGTTGAGGGGGAATGGAAGAAGAAGGGATTTGAAGTCTTCTTCTTGAAGAGGCTTGTCTTACCAGTCTCTTTGGATATGACAAAGGTAAAACAATATCAGAATCAGAGCGAGACCTGATATGTATTGAATGAGCCAGCGTTGGGTTCTGTAAAGTTTCCAGGTGAAATATTTTAACCTTACTAAACCTTTATTCACGTTTAAAGGAATAGGAATATCATTTTCCTAGGGAAAATGGATCAAATTTCATGTCCCCAGCAACAATGACAGTCTGATGTTGTCCTCTGAGATAATTCTAGGTCAATTAATCATTCCAGACCATCTATAATGTTTTTTTTTGTTTTAAATTGGGTTTTTGGATGACCAATGTATAAAGAAATTACAAACACGTGTATTTAAACTTTTGATAATATTAAATATTGAGAAAAGGGTTATTGATTTACTTCAAACAATGATTTAAGATTGCATATGTGAAGGTAGAAACTGTAAGAAAGTATGATCAGTTAAATATTCAGATTGAATGTTTAATTTATCATAGGTGTGAAAGACTATCAAACAATGTTTAAAAACTTAACAAAACATATTTAACATTATGAATATTACTGATAATTAATTGATATAGAGGGACTGGTAAAAACATATAGTTCAATAATTCATTCTCTAAAATGGATTATAACTTCAGAGGATTTAAGATAGATTGAAACACAAATTTTTCTTACCTAATTATCTTCATAAACATCGAATATATGTGTAAAACAAAATGAAATGAATACTGGAAAGACTTATAAGAGAACAAACTAATTGAAATAAATCTAGAATCCTTTTATTATCATGAATGATCAAATCTCATACACTTCTGCTTACAAATGCTCATCCAAGGGTGCAACCCTTAATAACTCGAATGGAGATTTATTTAGACTAGTTTCTATCACTTAGAAGTATCTAAAATTGATTACAAAAACAGTATCAAATTGTAGGAAAACAAAACTTATGAGTGATATGTCACTGTCTTTGAGGAAATAATTGATGATGTGGCCCAAAAATTGTTGTTGTGTTGGCATGTTGTTGGAGACAAAAAGTTACTTGATGGTTTCACATAAGTGGTTCCATCTTTCCTCACTTTGAATTTCCAGATTTACCAATTTCCTGAAAACTTCATCTACTTCTGTGTATCCTTCAAAAGTAGGCTTGTTGATGAAGAGATGTTTGATTTCATGTTTTATTATAAAATATAAATCTAAATCTTCTAGAAAATATTTCCTTGTCATGTGGCCTTTAATTCCTGAAAACTTTGCTTTGTCAATGGCAATGGTGTAAATATTTTTGCATTACTCCTCCAATTTGATAATATTTTCATTAGGAGCTACTAGTCCATGCAATCCCCTCCGGTTAAGCAGATTAAACTTAGTGTGAAATCTTTGGACAACAATGTCCAGATTTTGACACTTAGTTTCTAATTGGTTCAACAAGTTCTTTTTCTGCAATAATTTATTTCCAAGATAGTAGTTTTTATGTCTGAAATATTAATCTGCTCCAACTATGCCCTGCTTTTTGAGTTCAGTACCTTAATCATGTCTCATGCCTCTGCTGGTTTCTGCTTGAGTGTTGCCTTCTCTTGTTCAATGACTATCCTACTTCTGTTAATTAATTCCTCTTGCTAATAAATTATTTGTATGGATGGTCATCCTTCTGTCATTTCTTGGCTTATTTCTGTCCATATACTCACCTTGGCCGTGTTTTCCATTAGAAGCTCACTTTCTAGCTTTTGAACCTTTAGTTCCATTCTGTGATACTTTTGCATTTCTTCCATGTACAAGGTATCATTTTTTATCTTCTAAGTTTCCAAGGCCTTGAATTTATCCAACAGGTTCTCATTTTCTTGTTTCTGTATGGTCAAATATTGTACAAGTCTCGTTGAATCACCTGTTATTGTTGTAGATTCCATTTATGTTGATGAAGAGTTGGGCTTTGTACCTGAAACTGCAATTGGTACCGCTGCAGCTGGGATTAAAGCAATCTGAGCTGACTGTTCTTTCTCCTTGAGAAATCCTTCAATCTACTCTTCCATCTTCTTTATTTGAATATTCTCCTCAATGATGACTTTGAGCATCTCTTGTTGTTCTGTTCACTCTCCTCTATTTCCTTTGTCTGTGGGTCTTCTGTGGAAGGGATATTTAGCTGTTTTCGCAAAGCTGCAATGTCTGCATTTTTCTTCTTTAAAATTTCTTCAACAACTTTACAATCTTTTGGGTCATACCCAATATTAACCACAATGTCTTCTAAAGACTTTAACTTGTTGTCTTTAGCTAAAGAGGAGAGTTTTTCTATTTTAATTTGTGACTGTACATTTGATAATGTTGTTCTTAACTTAGACAAATTCATAGATGTATTATTCATGGTATACAAAAGCATCTCTCCATATTATCTATGCATGTCCATTTGATCTATTGGATGAATCTGGTTTGTATCAAATGAGAAAATAGTCTTCTTATAATCAGATGGAGACTTAGGAAAAGGGACTTGGGCTTGTAGAAAATCTATATGCATCCTTCCCTTTTCACTATCAAAAGCAGTGAGTAACCCATGCTGTGATGTGGAAGTCTACTTCTAAAACTAACTACATACATTAGCCTTCAAGGTTTCATTCTTATGTTTAATCTCCAAGAATTTGGAGAATATGTTCTGATCATCTTATGAACTGCTTCCCACTGTTTGGATGATCTCCAAAGGTTCTTGAGAGGCTGAAGAAGATGACGTAGTATTAGGAACACTCCCTCCTGATGATGTAGACACTTTTGGATCTCCCAAATCTATAATTTTTGTTCCTTTTGACTCTGCTTAGTGGAAATTGTTAAGTTAGTATTCTGCTTCTTTTGCTGGATTATGAATTCTCTGCCCAAATCTACAGGAGTTGATGTTTCTTCCCTGGATCTTTTCTGTTTTTTTCTTCAGGCAACTGGAGTCTGCAAAGTAGAAGTGGAAAGGATTTGTTCCTCTGCTTCCTGCAATGTACTTTCAGTCCACTAATCCTGATTCATGAACTTTTCAATTTTAGAGCTTGGTGTATGATTATATGGAGTGGTTTTCAATCCAACCCTTAGGTTTGAAATTATACTAAAAGGGTCATAAGGCCAGGTGAATCTTAGCTGGAAATTCATATTTTTAAGGAGGGCATCTTCCTCCATCCCTGCTGATCTCATATTGCAATTGAAAGAACCAATATTTGACTTGATCTTGAACTGTGATATCCTCTTCCCTAAAACAAAATGAAGATCATCCATATTAATCATCTGCCTAATACATTCCAAAGAGAAGATTCTCATTAGAACATTTTTGGGAAATTTATATGGTGCCAGCTGACAACCGTATACTCAAATCTCTATGTAATTTTGGTATAAATACCAGTCTCCAGTTTTAACTTGGTCACTCAAATGAAGGATTCTTTTTATGTCTTGACCAATTATGGGCTCATTCTGGCTATTGAGAAGTTGTGCAACCGTATGGATGAACGATTAAATGAAGTCTAAAAAAGAGAATTTGCCTGAAATTTACCTGACCAGTTATGTCCAATAAATTACTAACTGGTTAACTCCTTGTTCATCCTGCTTGTTCAATGTAATAGGCAGTGAATCTCCTTGCTGAAACAGAAACATATGTATAAGTACAGAGGTGTACTCAAACAATCCTTGGGTTTTTAAATTCATCAATTTCTCATGCATATTATCATCCAAAAATTGATTGTAATTATACATGAATGCAGGTTGATGATCTTTGGAAAAGATAGAAAAATAGCCAAGGATGGGTTTATCTGCTGTCATGTCAGCTGGATATCCTAATAAACAAGACAGTGGTGAGATGATGTGTCTAGTAGCTTTAGGAAACATTGAGGATGGATAGGGTGGGTTTCTCTTTGGTAATTCAACATCATTAGGAAGGAAGGACTCAAAAGTGTGTGCTCTCTAAGGGAAAGTGAGTTTATGGTATAGCTCCCTAAGAGCTTCTTGGGAGAAAATACTTAGATGTCATTCTGATGGATTAATAACATGTTGTTTATGGTCTCTGTAGTTATGGATATCATAATGTTTCCATTCTAAACCACCACTGCTCTTTTGATGGGGCCATACCTGGTTTGATACCAGGTGACCACGTCTGGAAAATCATGGGTTTGAGGGAATGAAAACAAGGGCAATAGGGACTCCCACAGTTTGATGTCATATTGTTCATCGAGGTATTTCTATTTCAGCCACAGGTGCAATTCATGGAATTCGAATTCGCAAACTCTATCAAAAATTTTAAAGTATGAATCAGCAAAGGGGAAGTGGTCGAGATCGATCAGGGTAGAAGTAACAGGGTTTTCATTAGAGGTTGGCTTTCGTATTAAATATTTGTAGCACGATGACAGATGTTTGTGGCTATGTCGCAATTATGCTCTGTAAAACCTGTAATTAAACAACAAACAATGAATGAAACAAAGTGGTAAGAGGAATGGCGAGGTTTTATTTCTAACAATGGTTGTCGTTATGGAATGACTGTTGGGAATGTGACCGTAGTGGTTTAATGCCAACTGTACATGAGCGAATTTCAACGAAATGCACAGTTGGCAGTGTTTTATTTGGCGTCGGGAGATGGTCAGGAGGAAAATCCAACTGACCGTTGGCGGGAGTGGAAACCGTCGTCGAGAAAAAGTAGATTTTGGAGGGGGTAGGTGGCGGTAAACGGTTTTGAGAAAGGGGGGGGTGAGAATTATTGTGATGCTCTGTAAAACCTGCAATTAAACAATAAACAGTGAATGAAACAAAGTGTTAAAAGGAATGGTGAGGTTTTATTTGTAACAGTGGTTGTCATTATGGAATGACTGTTGGGAATGTGACTGTAGCGGTTTATCGCCAATGATACATAAGCGAATTGCAACGGAATGCACAATTGGCATTATTTTATTTGGCATCGGGAAACGGTCATGAGGAAAAGTCAACTGACCGTTGGTGGGAGTGGAAACCGTCGTCGGGAAAAAGAAGATTTTGGAGGGGGTAGGTGGTGGTAAACGGTTTTGAGCAGGGGGGGGTGAGAAGTATTGTGCAGGTGAGGTCCCTTCAATATTAAAACTCCTTTTTGGAAACCCCCCCCCCCCCCGATAAATGGGAAAGGGGGGTGCGAAAAGGCTTCCCTGACGTTGATTTGGGCGGGGAAGAGATCTACCCTTGAAAGTTGATCGGAAGATATCATAATGCGACAAATATTTTTTTCTTTTAGCGGACTTAGTATAAAAACATGTGCTTCTTTATTACAATTAAGTTCAATTTATTAATGAAGAAATTAACATATTTAAAACACATTTAACTCTTAAATTGAAAATTTGGCTCATTTAAACAAGTAGTCGTTCTTTTCTTTATTCAAACTAAGAAAATCATTAATTTTATTGTTATGCCTAACATTTTTTTAATAATTTGCCTTCATTTTTTAGGGCAACTATTCCTATCATTTTCTTGATATGAATAATTTATTTACCATGAGTCCTAACATTTTTTGTTTTTTGTCTATTCATATCTGAACTTAACATTTTTCATTTTTTCATTTTTTTCTAAAAATACTACCTTATCAAAACCAAATAATGCTACAACACATACCAAATTGAATGCTTCCAGATACTTTAGAATGCAAGATAAGATATGACCAAGAGTTTACGCAGAAGGTGAAGGGTGTAGTTGTTGAGTATAAAACATGGTATGAGATTGTCACTAAAGAGATTCATATCGAAGTTCCAGATCTGCCCATTACACAAATTATCACATAAATGTGTTTTATTTTTCATAATTTTGGCTATAATTTTGTAAATGATAATTTTTTTAATTAGAGAAGTGAAAAGGCACAAAGAAATCAAAATGTCACATAGAAGTTGAAGAGTTATAAGGAGATTCTAGGAGTCATAGGGGGGAGGTGAAACACCACCTCACTTTTTATAAATACACCTTCATGAATAAAGAAAGAGGACTTTTAACTTTGGTTTATATTGTAAGCATATTGTGGAGAGCTTGTTATTCTTTTGAGAAATAAAGTAGTAGCTTTAATGTTCCATTATTGGATCAAGTGAGTAATTCTGGTAATTGTACATTTCTACACTTCTACTTAATCTTCATAAGCTCTTCGAGCTAAGTAATTGTTTCATACATATAGCATAAAGCATTTCCAAACTCTTCTAGTAATGGTTGATGGTATGAGTTTATATTCATATGCATTAAGGAAAGCAAACTATTTTGTTATCTCTAACACACACCTTATTTGAAATGTATGCCATTTATGCTTTAATGATTGTGGATAGTTGTAAAATATTTTCCAATCAATGAACACATCTTTCTCTTTCACATGTATCTTTATCAGAGTAATGCTAACATTCTTCCTATAAAGTTTCAAGTCACTTATTTTGTTTGTAGTAGTGTTTTAAGCACATTATTTGTAAGTATTTCACAATCCTATCGTCACTTGTATTTATCAAGATTTATATTGGTTTTCTCATGTGTTGTTGATTTGTGCCAAAGCATATCATAAAGAAAACGAGAATGGAAGTCGGGCCAATATACAAAATGGAACTCCTATACCAAACAAGGTGTAGTTTGGACCTTACACCAAGGAGATCCCCTGTTGTTGGCAAAAAATTTCAAGCCCGTGAACACATTGATTCCCAAGAATGGAGTTCAATGGAAGCAGTTACGAAGACATTATTAACCCATGGTCATGGAAGAATTTCTTTTTTCGACTGAGAACGTTGTTTTACAAGTTCATGATATTTTTTTTGTGAACACCCATGTTCATGGAACGTTGTTGGTAACAGATCCTTGCATGTTTTTTTTGTGGTGAAGAACCGAGGCAATTAAATCCTTTGGTCAAAATTCCCCTGGCTACGATCGAGAAGACACACATATACTTATTTATTCTTTTCCTCCATGAACTGGATTAAGGTCAAACTTCATTAACATAGCTACGACATACATTGCTCATTATGACACTTTAGATGATTTTTAGAATGGTGATGACACTTTAGATGATTTTTTGTCTTTCGGCGGACTTAGGATAAAAACATGTGCTTCTTTGTTACAATTAATTTTAATTTATTAATGAAGCAATTAACATATTTAAAACACATTTAACTCTTAAATTGAAAATTTGGCGCATTTAAACAAGCAATCGTTGTTTTCTTTATTCAAACTAAGCAAATCATTTATTTTATTGTTATGCCTAACATTTTTTTTTAAATTTGCCTTCATTTTTTAGGGCAACTATTCCTATCATTTTCTTGATATGAATCATTTATTTATCATGAGTCCTAACATTTTTTGTTTTTTGTCTACTCATATCCAAACTTAACATTTTTAATTTTTTCAATTTTTTCTAAAAATACTACCTTATCAAAACCAAATAATGTTACAACACATACCAAATTTACAATGCTTGCAGATGCTTTAGAATGAAAGATAAGATGTGACGAAGAGTTTACGTAGAAGGTGAAGGATGTAGTTGTTGAGTATAAAGCATGGTATGAGATTATCACTAAAGAGATTCATATCGAAGTTCCAGATCTTCCCATTACACAAATTATCACATGAATGTGTTTTACTTTTCATAATTTTGGTTATAATTTTGTAAATGATAATCTTTGTAATTAGAGAAGTGAAAAGAAAATGAAAAGACACAAAGAAATCAAAATGTCACATAGAAGTTGAAGAGTCATAAGGAAATTCTAGGAGTCATAGGGGGAGGTGAAACGACACCTCACTTTTTATAAATACACCTTCATGAATAAAGAAAGAGGACTTTTAACTTTGTTTTCTATTGTAATCATATTGTGGAGAGCTTGTTATTCTTTTGAGAAAGAAAGTAGTAGCTTTAATATTCCATTATTGGATCGAGTGAGTGATTCTTGTAATTGTGCATTTCTACACTTCTACTTAATCTTCATAAGCTCTTTGAGCTAAGCAGTTGTTTCATACATATATCATAAAGAATTGCAAGACTCTTCTTGTAATGGTTGATGGTATGAGTTTATATTCATATGCATTAAGGAAAACAAACTATTTTGTTTTCTCTAACACACATCTTATTTGAAATGTATGCTATTTATGCTTTAATGATTGTGGATAGTTGTAAAATTATTTTCCAATCAATGAACACATCTTTCTCTTTCACATGTATCTTTATCAAAGTAATGCTAACATTCTTCCTATAAAGTTTCAAGTCACTTATTTTGTTTGTAGCAGTGTTTTAAGCACATTATTTGTAAGTATTTCACAATCCTATCATCACTTGTATTTATCAAGAGTTATATTGGTTTTCTCACGTGTTGTTGATTTGTGCCAAAGCATATCATAAAGCAAACGAGAATGGAAGTCGGGCCAATATACAAGATGGGACTCCTATACCAAATAATGTAGGGTTTAGTTGAGACTTTACACCAAGGAGATCCCCTATCGTTGGCAAAACATTCAAGCTCGTCAACACATTGATTCCCAAGAATGGAGTTCAGTGGAAGCAGTTACGAAGACATTATTAACCCATGTCATGGAAGAATTTCTTTTGTCGACTAAGAATGTTGTTTTACAAGTTCATGATATTGTTTTGGTGAACACCCATGTTCATGGAACGTTGTTGGTAACAAATCCTTGCATGTTTTTTTCGTGAGTGAAGAACCGAGGCAATTAAATCCTTCGGTCAAAATTCCTCTGGCTACGATCGAGAAGACACACATATACTTATTCATTCCTTTCCTCCATGAACTGGATGAAGGTAAAACTTCATTAACATAGCTACGACATACATTGGTCATTATGACACTTTAGATGATTTTTTGAATGGTGATGACAAAGTTTTTTATGGATTGATTATGGTTCACTGATACTTGTTCATTTAAATTCTGATATAACCATGTCCAAACGGCCCCATTGATAGTTGAACCTAAGATTGTGACTGTTGGTGATACACCCGGTTCGATTTACATGTTGACTTCTCATACACATTAAATCAAGTTTCAAGGTTTGTTATTTACATTTTTCACAGTGTGATAGGCTGTGATTGGCCGCGGGATAGGCCACGTAACAAAATCGTGACCACATGTTGACTCAGGACAGAGAATTTCCAGGTGGATCGACCATATATGATATGCTTTGTGGCATGATATTTTGTGTGGGATCATCGAGAGGTCATTAATCAGAGTGAGAAATGATTTCAACATCACTGGTTCGTTCAAGTGTGAATTAAAGAAAAATTTGGAGTGTTTGACTGCATATAGTTAGATAGAGTGCGTTTTGAATTTTTGTACCACTGTGACATGTATGCTATAACAGAATGTGTAATTGGTCGATTGAAAGTAATTCGATTTAAAGCATATGTATACTCCTGTAGAGGTTAGAATTCATATTGTATGGCTGAGCATTGGAATGATGGAAAGTTAGAATTGTTGTGTGTGACGCCCGCGCATGAAGAGGAATGATGATCATATTTGTAGAGAAGTATTTTGTGCTTCTGTGCATTCCTGTATGTTAATACTCTATAAAGGTGTGATGGAGCGATGGGACATAATAATATACAAATTTAAATTCGAGGCAATGGTCTAGGTTTTAGACACAATGCAATTATGATCATATCATATAAAGAGTGATTAAAGGCCAAACATACACTAGTAACGCATTGGAGCCAAAATGTATACTTTTGCAGCAAGTTAGAGAGCGATTTTGTATGGCTTCTTGAGTGTGAAGATAATGCAATGTCATGTTGGCTTGCGTATGGACGATGTGTAATATTCCAAGCGTAATGTTTTGCCTCCCTTGTGTAAATGCTAGTGAGAGAGTGATCGAAGTATGCACACAAGTGTAATTGTAATTAGTTTGGGCTAAATTCGAGTGTCTAGACTATTGATTGATGTTGACTTATGATTGAGTTCAGTACTAAGAATGTTTGGATGAGCATTTCAAGCTTGATATGGCAGATGGACTTCATTAATTTGTAAGGATCAAGAGGGAGTTGACAATTCCCTACAACCTACAACAATTTCCTTAATCAAGAGATAGGTACTTTATATTTTTTCTCCTTTTATTAGTATTATTATTTTTCCATTCATCTATTCTTCCCATAAGAATAAACCCATAATACAACAAATGGCGAACCACATCATCAAAATGTTGTTAGATTCCACTATTCTAAATCCACTTGGCATGTCCATAACATGCTATAACCACACATACAAAACTCGAGGGCACATATTCCCCTAAATATCCTCATCATCCTCTTAAGGATCTTATGCCAATACGGCCAAATGCTCGAATCCCTTATTTGAGCACTTGGAACACAATGGCGCTCCACAAACTCATCTAGCTAGGGGGGAATCATTCCCACCTGATTAGTCTCCTCCATCATCATATGTTGGGGGTATTATATCATTCTTAGAGACGTGATGGCCCCCCTAGCCACCTTCTCACCATATCAATATCAGTCTCAGCCTAGACCTCAAATGATCTAGGTATGGTTGATTATCCTTTCACCCCTTGGATAGTTTTTCCTACTAGCCTCTCCAGCGAGCCATATACACATCGCATATCATAGATGCTTGATACCATATCTTAAAATATTCTACTCTATGTGATACCACACTTACCACTCGGTCCCCATGTTTGACGTAGTGGGAGGGGATGATCCTATACCTTATCTAGTAGTTCATTCCTGTATTATTGTTCTTCCCTTGATTCTTCATCGGGAATAATTCTTCCACGAAGCATTTAGGCTATTTTAGACAAGTAAGGCCACCTAACTGAAAGTCGCAGATCCGAACTTCGGTGGTCGGTTTGTTTGTTAGGATATCCCAAATATTTAGGGCCTTCTCCTCCTCTCCAAACTCTCCAGCAACTCGCGATGCAAATGAATTGGATTTGGCAGCAAGAAGCCCTTTGATAGGAAAAACCCTAGTTTTTTTCGTCGCCCATTGCGACCAAGTTGTGACTCATTTTGACGAACCATGAACACCATTGGAAAGCTATCACTGAGCTCTATAATTGGTCTCTTTTTGTTTTTGGTAATTTGACACTTCATTAGGAAGTCATTTTTTCCAAGAGGTCTCACTTTTCCGCCTATAAAATTTGAAGTTATTCATAAGAGCCACCTATACTCTGGTACCACTTTAGCTTTGCACTTGTCGACTCATGTGTCAAGATTCGTCATGAGTAACCATTATTTATTCATGTTTTTATGGTCCCCTTTGGGCCTCCCCCATGTGGTTGCATCCGTGGTGTATGTTCAAAGTCCTATTGAATCCTGTTACAGTGTTTCATCCATTGTTGTGTCGCATTCATCCCATTTCACTCATATTTGGCCTCCAACTATACTAATATGTTTTTGAAAAGTCGTCATTTGAGTACTTAACCATCCCAAAAATGCTTCAATTAAGTCACTGGTGACATGTGACCCTAACAACAAAATGTGGCCACTTTTACACTTTAGATCTGCAAGAAAATGATAAAACCCTGCAAGAAAATATGTGATGCAAGCCCAAAACATAAATCAGCAGTAAAGAAAAGTGAAATAACCCAATATAAGGACTTTAAAGTATTAATATGTTATTAAAAACAACTAGTGAAGAATATTTACAACATGGGTCTGTAAATCCCCCTCTCTGGGATGGGTCCTTTAGATGTCCTTGTGCTTCAATGATCTTGTTAACACCAGAAAATCATACAGGCAAAAGACATTAGAAAATGTCAAGAAAACAACGCACCAGCAGCAAAATATTTTTGCGCACAACCCACTTTATCCTTAGATAGTCGCGTGGTCCTAGGGATGGCAAAAAGTCACCTTTAGGGACCACTCGACACACTGGTGAAGATGATTCTTTGTCAATTATAGTCAAGGACAGTCGAATTCCAGCCACCTTGAGAAGTTATGCAGCCCGCAAAGGAATCTCGTGTCCTACTCTTGGGTCATTATCAATCTTGGGCCAAGAGAGGGAAGGGAGTTCAAATATATATATATATATAAACTAGCCATGGAAAGATAAAATGGACACACATTTTTATGTTGGCCAAATTGCTGCCATAGCAGCACCAGCTTTCAAGTGTTGAAGCAAGAGGATTGGAGAGACTAGCATGTTGGCCATCCAACATCCTAGTGAAGAAGAGAGCTCCATCATTAGTGTGTGATCACAATCCTTTTAAGAAAGGGAGGAGATTCTTGCAAGGAAACCAAGGAAAGGGACCCCCCTTGTATTGAGTATTTGAGCTGGAATCACTACAAGAGTGTTAGCATTGTATTCTTCATACCACTAGCAACCAATAAAGGGAGTTTTCTCCATATTTTGTACTGGTTTGTTGCTCCATTTGAGAATTATTGTCTTGTGTTTTTATGTTTAAGTTCATGTTATTGTATGCATTACTTACCTTATGAGTTTTGTCTTACATTGTTTTTAGTTTGTCAATTAAGAACACCACAATCTTCTCTGTGATCTTTGCAGGTAGCAACCGACTGTTAGAGAGGTGTCTTTTGGTACACTTGTGCAACAAAAACACCACCATAGATCTTATTCTTCCCTCTCAAAATAAAAACAAAGAACCCAAAAGCAAGATGAAACTCAAGTGGGAGCTCAAATGGCATGAGATGATAATGGTGACGATGATAATGATCATGATGAAAACCTTTTATTTATAACAAAGTATTGAGCTAAACTAGGAATTCGAAAATAATAAAAAAATATTGACCAAATCCAAATCTAGCCGTTGAGAATACTTTATTACATTTTTTGGAGAGGGAAAAGATATTCAAAATGGTCAAATATCTTTATTTAGAAAATGGTTGAAGTAAATAACAAATAAAATGATTTATTAATTACTTTGTGAGAATTAAGAGAAGTGTGAATTTGAAATAATTATTAAATAATGATTTAACAATTATTCAAAAATAATAAGGAATAATAAATAAATAATGTTTTATTTATTTATTCCAAGGCGATTAATTCAAAAGTGTCAAGAAATAATTATCAAATAATGGTTTAATAATTATTTCTAGAGAAAATTAAATGAATAGTGATTTATTCAATTATTCTCACGGGGTTTTTGAATTTTAAACATAAATAATTTAATAAAAATGGTTTACTAATTTATTTCCTATGGTGAAATTGATTTTACTATGGTAAAATTAATCCTATGTGGTGTATTACGATCCACCTAGTTAGAAATGGCTAGGTGATCAATTTTTGGGTGATAACAATTTTACTTTATGTTCATCCTCTTGTTCTTTTTATTTTGCTTGGTTATTATTTTTATTTCGTGCCCTCTTGAATGGAGGAAAGGATGGGTACATTGTGGTAACTACCAACACAATGATTTATGCCACATCAAGCAACATAGAGAAGTTTGTGACAATAGGGTTCTCACATAAAGAGGAAATGGACTACAAGAATATTTTTTCTCTTGTTGTCGATGGTCAAACTCTTGGGAGCCTTGAGCATAGACTCAGTAAGAAGTGATTAATGTTAAAAAGGGAGGACATCCAGGATCGTGCCATATGACCAAAAAAGCTTCCAGTCGAGAGGGAACAACAATAGCAGAAGGACGTGCTCAAGTGACAGAGGGAGCAACAATGGCAGGACAATTTTCTTCTCTGACAGAGGGAGTAGTCAGGACTACAACAGGAAGATGTGCTTCAGAAGCCAAAAGGACATGGTCGAGCCACTTCATCCGAGACATGATATGGAAAGGAGAAAGAGAGCTCCAGTACATATCCACATATGAGCATATTGTGGACATACTTCAAAGACGAGATTAGTATGATGATGAATGTATCCCTCATTGGAAGGAAATGATGAGGTCTTTGTAGGATTGGGAAGACCATATCTTAAAGCCATAAAGGACATTAGTTGGGTCATAAAGGAATTTTACGAGGGGAGATTAATACAATCACCTTTGAAGCCAGAAGGACTTGGCTAGGTCATAAAATACTTTGACCAGAAAGGTGAATGGCCCAAGGCAATTACAGGGGAAATTATATGGATACATTCACCTTTAAAGCCAAAAGGATTTGTCTATGTTGACCAAGAGGCGAATGACTTAGAGATATTATAGGATTGGACAGTTCTTCTCCTGAGAATCCAAAGGGACTTGGAAAGGTAAACCAAAGGAGATAGATGTAATTCACCTTTGAAGCCAGAGGTACTTGGCTATTTCATAAAGGATTTTGACCAGAAAGGTGAATGGTATAAAGGAAAATTATCTATTGAGAAGCTAGAAGGACTTGGCTAGGTCATAAAGGTCTTTGACCGTAGGAGATTGATACATTTGCTTAAGGAGATATAAAGGACTTTGGAAAAGAGCCCTGGATACTCACGTACATATGAAAAAATACATTTCCCACTACAGGATGGAGTTATCTATAAACATGCATAAACATGACAAGATCATGAACTTTTCTTAAGGAAGGAGAAATTTTAGCTAAATGAAAATTTGTTTTAGCGAAGGAGAATACCTCCCTTGCTAAGAGGGAGTGTTGATTTTTTTTGTAGCATCAAGAGGTATTCATGCATGCCAAGAGGCCTCCTAAGTCAGCCTAGAAAAATTATGAAAATTAAAATAAAATAAATTTTGTTTTTTTGGTTTCATGTGGGATGAAAAGGGACAAGTCATCCCCACCATGAAAGGGTTTGTCTCTTGGGATCAATGCACCCATTCAACTTGTATATATACACATGATGTAGAACTTTATTTTATCACTCACTCACATCATATCTATTTTATATAAGACACTCGTGGGAGTGGAAAAAGGATGAAATGACTGAAGTTGGGACTTGGATTTTGGCATGTATTTATACACAATTTGTCATAAACCTTGTTGAAGAACAATTTCTCCTAGAAGAAGGGTTGTTGGGTTTTCTTCCAAGATTCGGTTTCGCAGGAAAAATTTATTGTCTCTATTGTTCATGGCTATCTATTTTTTATCTTACTATTTCACTGCATTACTATAGAGATTTTATGTGTATAATTTCTTAATGATATATGTGGCACATGATAAATTAATTGAAAATCATTTGAAAGTAATTATCATATAAGAATATCATTTTCTACTATATATTATTGTAGAAAAATCAACAAACTCCACTAGATGTAGTAGTGTAGTTGTTTCTGAAATGGTTCAACCTCTTGTCTAGTTAACAAAACCATGTTGTGGCATCAAATAATTGGATATATTGGAGAGGAAGGAATTCAAGATAAGAAAAGGTATGGTCAAAAAATTTCTTGGAAACTCTTCGGAAGTCGATGTTTGTGGCCATTTCTTTTGTGGGAAACATAATCGTGTCAGGTTTCCATCTAATGCTACAAGGGAAAAGGGAATTTTGGAGCTAATTGATAGTGATATATTTGGTCTAGTACCAGTGAAGTCACAAGTGACTCCATATATTATGTATCCTTCATTAATGACTTCTCTAGGATTACATGGCTATATTTACTGAAGACGAAATTAGATATTTTCAAGAAGTTTTAAGGAGTTCAAATCTGTTATGGAGAACAAAACAAATAGGAAGATAAAGGTCTTAAGAATTGAAAATGGAGGTGAATTTTGTGGTAGATAATTTGAGTATTTCTAAAAATAGTGTGGGATAGTATGTCATATGAATACCCCATACACTCCTCAACATAATGGAGTTCTAGAAAGGATGAACAAAATGCTAATGGAAAATTCAAGAAGCATGCTCAACGATGTGGGATTACTATTAGAGTTATGGGCAGAGGAAGTTAACATTGCATGTTACTTGGTGAATAAGTCTTTGTCATCAATGTTAGTTGAAAAACTCCATATGAAGTCTAGTTTGTTAAAAATCCACTACTAAACACATCTTATAATATTTGTTTGTGAGTATTCTTTCCATATCCCAGAGGAGACATAGACAAAGATGGATAACAAGGTAGTCAAGTGTATTTTCACTAGCTACTAGGATGGAATGAAAGGATATAAGTTGTGGGATCCAATGACATGGAAAAAAAATTATAGTTTAGATCTAATATTTAATTAAGTTAGGTGTACTTCCAAGACTGGAGAAATGCCGCAAAAGGAGAAAGGAAAGCAAAAGTTGGTGTTTGACTTGAAGTAAGAATAAAGTGACTCAAAAGAGTCAACTAAGCTAGATGGAGAGGTGGAATGACAAACTCCAATTCTGAGGAGGTCTAATTGAGTAAGGAAAGAACCTGAAAGGAATGCCCAATTTGAATTCAAATTTGCTTTTTTATTTTATGTTATCGTCGGTGAACCTATTACAATGAGGAGACAATCAATTCAATAAAGGGTAAAATCTAGTTAGAAGCAAAGAAGGAAGAAATGGATTCCTTGCGTAAGAATGAAACATGGGATTTGGTAAAATTTCCTAATGGAAGGAAACTTTTTCGTTACAAGTGGGTGTTCAAGAAAAAATTGAATGGATCAGGTCATATTAAGATGTGAAAGGTTCAAATGGTGGCAAAAGGTTATTCCCAAGTCGAAGGATTCAATTTTGGTGAGATATTTTCCCTTGCTGCAAAATTAATTTCCATTGGAGTACTAATTTCTCTCATTGTAGCATGTGATCTAGAAATAGAAAAAATGGATGTAAAGACAATACTTCTCCATGGTGTTTTGGAAGAATAAATCTGTAACATCCCTTGTCGAAAATCCATGTAATAAAAGTTATTAAGGAAAAACAATACCAATGTCACAGGACACATATTCCAAGTTGAATGTTGGGAAAAACATCTTAGTGAGGGTGTTCATTTTGGTTTATTATGGCTAAGAGAAATCGACAAAGGCAATGGCAAAGGCTTTGGAAAGGCATGAGGCATTAATTGGAATTTTATTTATGAAAATAGAGGAAATTAGGAGAAAAGGAAGGTGAAAGGTCACAAGTTGCATGTGAGGAGGGAAATAAACGAAAATAATGGAAAATTGTAGAAAATAGAGGCCTCATTAATAAAAAGGCTTTTGAGGATCAATTGGTAGCTTTGTCAGTTGAACCTTTTGTCAGTTCAGTTTTGGAGCTCTCTCCCTCTATTCTCTCACACACACGCACTTGGATACTTAGAGAAATCTTGGAGCACTCTAGCATTGGATCAATGAAAAAAAATGAAGGAAAAATAAGGAAAAGGGAAGAAAATATCAATCAAGAAAGAGCAGATCAAGAAACTACATCGGTATTACTTGTAGGTATCAATTTGTATGTGTGATTTCCTTGCTAGATTTGACATGCATGATATATGAATGTGTGGTTTTGGTTCTCTTGTTGTCACTGGCATGGGTTTTTCCAAGCATGACAGTGTTCTTCGACCTTTCCTTTCCATTTCCAGATAGCAATGGTGTGGTGAGTTCTCTTGTCTTTGGTTGAGATGGATTGTCGGATGGATTCAAAGTTGAGTAGGGTGGTCTCATGATTATTCACAAGGCCTAGGAATCCTGGGATGGGATACACGATAAAGCCTGGTTGTGAACACCTCAATTGAGCCTAGGAATCCTCGATCAGTAAATGACGGGATACATAGTTAAGCTTATAGGTGAATACCCTTGATTGGGCCTAGGAATCTCTTAACTGGTAATGGCAGGATACATGGTAAAACCCAAAGGGTGGAGACCTCATATGCATAGGAATCCCTTGACCGGTATTGACGGGATACATGGTAAAGCTGAGAGGTACAGAAGGAAAATTCCTCATGTTTTAGGTGGAGAAATCCATAGGCATCCATGCTTGTTTAGCGCGTAGTGGTCCCTTGATCGGTATATGTCAGGATTTTGGTAAAGCTTGTATTGTATGTTTGTTGTTTGGGCCTAGGAATCCCTTGGTGGGATTGCAGTAAATCCTAAGGAAACCTTGATTGGTTTTATTGTGAGTCCCACATTCATGCATAGAATATGGCATGGGGGTGATTGACTGAAATAAATATTTGGTTCAGCCCAATCTATGGTCGGGTGGTTCGTGGAAGTCCCAAACATGGTTGGCTTATGCATTCATTAATAAGAGCTCCTTATCCTTAGTATTTCATGTGTAAATGTACATGTTCATTTGTGGTTTTTATGGTTGTTACATCCTTGTTATTTTTTTGGTTATATGTTGGTTATGAGTATGTTTTATGACAGACTTGATGTATGTCTCTCATCATGTTTTGATTAGAAAATGAGTGAATAATGAATATATGACCTAATAGATGATAATCAAACTATTTTGATAAGGCATCAATGTTTATTAACGATTCTCAGATAAGTATGAGACCCCCATTCTCATATATGTTGTTATGACCTGTAAATTACATATTTGTGAAATGTTTGATGAAATGCCTATCATGGATAGTAGGGGTCAGGTCAAGTACTTGTACCAATGATTGCATTAGTAGCCTTATTCCATTTTTATTTATCATTTTTGAAGTTTTAATGAAGTTATGGGCAGTGGCCTGAGTCCTTGACCTTAAAAAGTGGTATAGAATTTGGGGTCACTGGCTCAGAACTGCCTGGAAAATTCCATTATCGATGGCATGCCTTACTGTGGGAGCAACTGGAGGGCCTCAGTCGCATGCATGGCTTTTCATGGGAGAAAATAAGGGTCCATATCAGTAAAATGTCATGTTATCTTAGGGGTTAACCACCTGGAAGTGTTGGTTGTCTCCTAAAGGGTCTGTAGCTCCTGAAGAAGGTCAAATTGGATTTATTTTGTTGGTTCCATTTTATTAAATATACATGGGAATTTGAATCACATCATAGTAGCCTCTCATTACATTTTACCTGAGTGGATCGGATAGCTTGGGTAAATCTGGGAGGAGGGTGTTACAGGGTGGTATCAGAGCAGGTTTCGTTCTCTTCGGGTGGTGTCTCATTTCCATTCAATTTGTGTGACATATGATACCACATGGTGGTATCAGAGTGAGTTTCGTTCTCTTTGAGTGGTGTCTGATTTCCGTTCTCTTTGTATGATATCTGATACCACAAAGTGGTATCAGAGTGGGTTTTTTCTCTTTGGTTGGTATCTGGTTTCCGTTCTCTTTGTGTGATATCTGATACCACAGGGTGGTATCAGAGTGGGTTTCATTCTCTTTGGGTGGTGTCTAGTTTCTATTCCCGTTGTGTGATATATGATACCACATAGTGGTATTAGAGCCAGGTTCACCCCTTGGACTAGATGGGAGGTCTGATGGTCATGCATACATGTTGATTGCATATGTGTTCCTTATGATTGTGGTATATGTGTTTGTTGCATATGCATGGTGGTGTTCATGGTTGTAGTTGTGTCGCCATGTAAAATTTGATGATGTTATTGTTGAGATGTGCTTTTCATGAATTCATGTCGATTTTATATGCATTTTTTATGCATGTCAGTGTCTATAGTTTGTTATGCATGTAGTGTCATGGTTAAGGTTGTTGTCCATGAGGTCATGGTATTCAGTTGGTATTGTCGTGCATGGTAACTGGGATGATGATTGAGATGATGTTGTTAGTATGCTATGATGCTAATGTGTTGGTTGATATAGATTAGGAGATACATATCATCAGAGCAAGGTTTCAGAACTGGACCTTGGAGTAACAACAAATTGTCATATAGGTTTGGATTTTGGGCATGCATGTATGTTGGTTAATGGTTGTTATAAGAATTAGGATTATGTACATGTATGTCAGTCTATGGTTGTTGCAGTTGCATGTATCATAGATTTTATTTAATAAGTGTGATCATATGTACATGCGTTGGTTAGTTATGAAGGATAATAACTTGTTGTTATATGCATTGTGGTCATATGCATGATGACCGTTATGGTCATTGTAGCTAAGATATTGATGTTATGTGTATCATGCTAATATGGATTTTCCGGTGCAGATGGTTATGATTATGATATTTAGGTTTGAGTCGATATACTTGTGATATTATGTTGTGTTAATATGGACGAATTTGTGCATATGTGATAGCCTCCCTTGAATACATTGAGGTATGAGTTTGATTATGTTGTCTATTTAGTTTATTTAACATGTTATGCTTACAGGATGTTTGAATGTTTGATTAATTGCATTGTATTAGTATGTATCTATAAGATTGCATGAAGGAATGATATTGTTTTAATATGGTTGTACTAACACATTATGTGTTGAGATAGTTGATGTGTACTTGAGTGCTAGTGGGTGATAGTTGTAGTATTATGACTCATGAATGTGAGTTGATTATGACATCGATGTTAGTTTTAGTAAAGGTTGATTTCAAATTAATAGACATGATGTATTGGTCTTTGGAACATGTGGCTAACATGTGTGAGAAATTGCAGAGAAACATGCTTGGCATTAGTGTGACAAGGTAACATTTGATTTGTTTATATAACTAACAGTTGGGTGATGTGATAGCTTATAATAAGACTCAATTGCAACATAGTAAAATTTAAATGGTAAAAGAAAGGAATTGGGTGAGAATTCCATTGACTATGTTTGGAAACGACAATTATAAATGAACGAGTGCTTTGCATGAATATAGGAAGTCTTCTTAACCTTTATTTCATCTGACATTATGTGGATGTGTTATATTCATGAACATGTATTTGACAGGTATATTAGCTAGTTTATAGTTATAACTAGATCCGTCAAGGGATTGGAGTTCCTTGAAAGATGATATATGTAGGTGTTCGGTTACAAGGCAGCATGCTTGGCACAATAAGGTAAGCTAAATGGTATATTATTATACTTATTAATGCAGGAGCATCGGGCCATCCTTATCATAATTGATATTCAATGCTGCAGAAGGGGAAAAATGGACGACTGTTTGTAAATGGGGACTAATTTCCATGAAATAGAGCTAAAATGATAGAATCAATATGTCTCTAGAAGATTTGATGTGTTTTAATTATCTACCATGTAATTAAACAAAGAGATCTCAGGGGTTAGTTGAGCGGTTTTTGGGCGAAAAATTGTGGATCTTAGATGATCCACTCCTTTGTAAATACTTTATAAAGGAAACCTGTATTGTATAATAGGAGGAGAACGCAATGTAGCCAGAGGGCGCAATTGTGATTCAGGCCATAGGGGCCTTAGCCTGTATTCGAGCTCGAGATAATAATAAAATATGTTTATTTTTAATTATCCATAAATGTTATGGATCTTGTTGTATCTGTGTGTTTATTTCATTCATTTATGTTAATTGATAAGTTGTGTGAGTATGAGTGGTGAATGAAGTTCCTATGAACTTCGCCATAGATAAAGTATGATAGAGACAGATTTATTGAAACACAAATTCCATCGGCAGGTGTCAGAGTGAAGGATGAATGGATGGTGAAGATCACAGCACAAAAGAACAATGAGAGATAGATGGATGAGCGCACATCACATTGGAAATTATTATATTTATGCATTAGGATGTCGCAAGTTAAACGATATAACTTGCGATGCAATGAAGAGGAGCCATGTGTCGGCATAGCGATCGAGCACATATCGCACATCGCATGAACTATGGTTTAATAGTCATTGGTGTAGACTTAAACTTGCGGGCTACTGATTTGCGATAAGCTATGGAAGTTGCGATGTTGCGATTCGACATTGTCATCGCAACTTTGTATCGGCCTTCGTATTGTTTATGTTTAAAGTTATTTGTGATAACTTGCGATAAAGGTTACGTGAGATCTACGATGTACCTTATATTGTGATTGTAAATTTGTTTGAAGCTGCGAAGTCCTGTTAAAGGGATCCGTTGTTGCGTGCTTCTGATTGTTATGTGGGCCGATAACCCACTGGTCTGTGTATTATGTTAAAATGCAGATTCGTCTGCATCAAGTCGTATCAGAGAAGAAAAATATTCTGCAGGAAAAGGAAGGAGGTGAAAATTTATTAAGGATTAGTAAGCGTGTGGTATTTATATTTTTTTGCAGGTAGCAGCAGAAGAAAATGAGAAGATTGCAGTAGCCTAGAGCAGGGAGTGCTCCAATGGTTCCAGAGGAGAGAACCATAGAGATGTTGAAATACTGAGCTCAGAGGAGAGAAGCTTAGTGAGCTATCGTGTATCATGGAGGACTTGCTAGTGCTGAGGTTTTGTTGCAGCTCACGAATGTTGTTACATAAAGATCACGAAGGAAATTCCACAGAGATTGTGGGTAGAATTGCTAAGAGACAGAAGAGGACTTGGTACTGATAACAAGTAGCAGACTTCTTATAGAGATCGAGAAGGAATATGAATAGGAGGTCATAAAATATTTGTACCTTGGGAATCTGATGCAGGAGCGTCAGACCATCCTTATCATAATTGATATTCAATGTTGCAAAAAGGGAAACGTGGACAAACGTTTGTAAATGGGGGCTAATTTCCATGAAATAGAGCTAAAATGATGGAATCGATATGTCTCTAGAAGATTTGATTTGTTTTAATTATCTGACATGTAATTAAATAGAGATATCTCAAGGGTTAGTTGAGCGATTTGTGGGATAAAAATCATGGATCTTAAATGATCCACTCCTTTGTAAATCCTTTATAAAGAAAGTTTGTATTGTATGATAGGAGGAGAACGCAATGTAGCTAGAGGGCGCAATTGTGATTCAGGATGTAGTGGCCTTAGTATGTATTCAAGCTCAAGATAATAATAAAATATGTTTATTTTTAAGTATCCAGAAATGTTATGGATCTTGCTTTATCTGTGTGTTTATTTCATTCGTTTCTGTTAATTAATAAGTTGTGTGAGTATGAGTGGTGAACGAAGTTCCTATGAACTTCATCGTAGATAAAGTATGACAGAGACGAATTTATTGAAACGTGAATTCCATCGACAGGTATCAGAGTGAAGGATGAATAGACGGTGAAGATCACAACACAAAAGAACAACAAGGTATGTATGTATGTCGTTGTCTGACAGGGTCATGAAGAATCATTCTTGTGGAGGAATGATTGCTTATGGAGGTGAATGGAATGAAGATTTTCCTGGTTTATGAGGAATCCAGTGGAAAGAGTAGCCCTCACATATCTATGAGGTCAATATCGTGTGCATATGAACTGATATTATATATTTGTACTATGCCTATGTTTATGTTATGGGCATGTAATGTTGAGGGATACATCAATGGAATGGAAGCGGTATGATAAACAACATGTTGGAACATGCATGGATAGTGGAAAGACACTAGAAGCAAGGTTGTTTGGTAGATTCAGCGTGTGGTGTATGGATGTGCGGTACTACTGTTGTATATATGTTGTACATGTTGCACCTATGATGTCGTGTGAATGCGGTGTTGTGTATATATGGTGTTATGTACATGTTGTTTATGGAGTTTTATGTACAAATGGTGTTGTGTGCATGTTGGATATGTGGTGTTGTGTAAATATGGTGTTGTGCATATGTTGGATATGTGGTGTTGTGTACATATGGCGCTTTGTGCATGTTGCATGTGGGGTTTTGTGTACATATGGTGTGGTGTGCATGTTGTACATATGGTGTTATGTACATGTGGTGTTGTATATATGATTGTACATGTGGTGATGTATGCATGTGGTGTCGTGTACATGTTGTACATGGGGTGTTGTGTGTAGGTGGTATTGCGTACATGTCGTGCATGTGGTGTTGTGTACCTGTCATGCATGTGGTGTTGTGAACACGTTGTGAACGTGGTGTTATGTACATGTGGTGTTGTGTATAGGTTGTACTGTGTACATGTGGTATTGTGTGCATGTCTTACATGTGTTGTGCACATGTGGTATTATGTGCATGTTGTACATGTTGTTTTGTGTACATGTGGTATTGTGTATGTGCATTGCGTAGTCGTGGTACCATGACGTGTGTATTCTTTTTTTTGTACTAATGTATAGGTATTGTGTTGTATGTCGAGTGTAGGTGTATGCATTGTGTTGTGTTGTACACCGGGTGTAGATGTTTATGTTGTGTCGTACACCAAATGCAGGTGCATGTGTTGCATTGTACGTCGGGTTTACGTGTATGTGTTGTATGTCAGGTGTAGGTGCATGTATTGTATGGTGTTGTATGTCGTGTGTGGTTGTATGTGTGTGATGCACACTATGTGTATGTGTACATATTTGAAGAGAAGGCACTGCATGTTTGTCGAGTGTGGAAATTGATCCAGTGTGCATATGGAAAGGATAAAGGTTGAAGCTAAGGATCAATTAAGGGATAAGTATCAGTATTAAATTTCAGTTTTATTATGCATGTGATCTACTATTATGACTTATGATGGTTACATGTGGTCTAGGACTCTTCTTTCTAATGGTTATATGTAATTTATGATTTTGATTATGATGGTTATGTTTTGAGCTAATCGGATGTCATATGTTTATACATGATGATTTGATCAAACAACTGGTTTGACTTGTTGTGACAGGAAGTAAACAAAATTACAAGAATACCTTATTAATGGGCCACCAATGAGGTATGGTTTGAGTTTATTTCAATTAGTTTTGAGTCTAATGGAAATTATGTGCTTGGTACAGGAAAGCATTACAATTCCTGGTTTGGGTGGTTGAAATGTTGAAAATGGAAACAAGAAACAGTGAAGGAAGCCTCCTGAAACATCTTTCCTGATCCTAGTTGGAAAGTGATCACCTAAACTAGGTGGGGACCCTTCTGAATGATTTTTGTACATATAAGGTCTATTTTTAGACTATTTCTATTTTTAGACATGTCGATCATATTCTATGAGTTGCAGGATGCTATTTGTGGATGGTTGGTCAATTTGGAAAAAATAGATGGACTTCTATTTTTAGACATATTGGGCGGAATCTATTTTTAGATTGCCAGTCTAAAAATAGATATGTCGAATATTATTAGTTCTTAATAATATTTGGACTCTAAACATTATCTTATTCTCTTGGAGCACTTCAGTTAAGTGCACAAATGTGGCACAGGAGCTGACAGAAGGAATTACACTTTTCCTAAGGGTTTATTGGAGCTATTTCATGGAGGACTTCAGTTAGAGCTCATGTGACAGAGTTTGGTGGAGTTGTACAAGTAGTTGGTGGAGTTGTGTTCAGTTTAACTCAGTTAGACACAGTTGAGCTAGTTGTATCTAGTCTAACTGATTTATACACTAAAGTAATTGGTGAATTATAATTAATCATTAATTCATAATATATGTTAATCAATGCAGAGAACATCGTTAACTACGATTATGTAGCAGTTGATGGAGACCACGGTGGAGAGATAGGTGAAAGGGAAAGAAAGACTATCTATTGTGACTACTAGCGATGTAGTTATCCTGCCATCATTGGAGTTGCAGTGATAATAATCAGTCAATGAGGTAGTTGTTGGGTGGTCTTTGTAATCAGCTTGGATTGTGCAATGGAAGTAGGCTAGTAGGTGGCAAATATCGGTGCATAGATTTGCAAGATTGGGCCTGATTAGTGTATGAATATTGTACTGTACTGAGAGCTTGTGATAAGCTTTGTATGCTTTGTATGAGATTTTCATATGATCTCCATGTTACATAATAGATAGTTGGGGTTTTTAGCTTCAAGCTTTCCCATTAAACAATTGTGTTATGTGTGTTTTTATTGCTTCATGTGTTTTGCAATTGTTGATTAAATTTCCGCAAGAATTATAGTGGAAGGATTCTGTATTTACTGAAGATACATGTGTGAGATAGGGAAAGTCCGGATATATACATATGTGTATACTTATTTTCTACATGAAATTGGCATTTGCAAGAATGTGGCAATAAGCCCTAGGATGTAGTATGCAGGGGGATAATATAGTCTACAGAGGAGGTACCCAGGAAATAATATGATGTAATAATAAGAATGATAAATATTCAGGCCATATTTAATAAATAAAGTGCTTAACCCACATTATGTAAGGGATCACATGTAGCTAGGGAATAAAGTGATAAGTCCATTGTATTGGATGTATGGTATTGAGAGACCCATGGTGACTACCCATGGTATTGCATGTATGAAACCTATATAGAGGCTAGAGACTCTCCATTGAGAGATGTCAAGGATTATTGTATTGGCAATCATATGGCTTGTGGAGTGATCTCCTTCCTTAAGGAGTGAATGTATGGTGTTGCCCTACCTCAAGGGTTTGGATATTAATGAAGATCTGAAGTTTTATCTTCTATGGTGTTATTTCTTGGGCATATTTTCCATTTCTATACATTTTTCTTATCAGATCTAATACAAGATATAGGGTACAGAGGGAGGTACCCAAGGAAATAATATGATGTAATAATATAAGAATGATAAATAATTTGGCCATAATTAATAAATAAAGTGGTTAACCCACATTATGTAAGGGACCACATGTAGCTAGGGAATAAAGTGATAAGCCCATTGTATTGGATGTATGGTATTGAGAGACCCAGGGTAACTACCCATGGTATTGCATGTACGAAACCTATATAGAGGCTAGAGACTCTCCATTAAGAGATGTCAAGGATTATTGTATTGGAAAGCATATGGCTTGTGGAGTGATCTCCTTCCTTAAGGAGTGACTGTATGGTGTTGCCCTACCTCAAGGGTTTGGATATTAATGAAGATCTAAAATTTTATCTTCTATGATGTTATTTATTGTGCATATTTTTCATTTTATTATATTTTCAAATCAGATCCACTACAAGTAGTATCAGAGCACTTTCTTGGGCAGAGTTTGGGAGATTTGTTTTTTCATTTTTTTACAGGAAATTTTTGGGCGGCGAGATTGTAGAGCAGATCTGAAAATTTTGGCGCAAAATTTTCAGAACTAAATATCATATCTGGATTCCTTATGCAAAAATACCCAATTTCAAAAAAAAAACAGTCGAATCGGAGTCCATATGAGGGTGATATCGCTGATTTAAATTCAGTTGTGTTGCAGAAATGTTTCTGACGACAATTTTTGTACGGCGGCTCTCCTAACTTTTTGTGTAGATTATGGTGAAAAATTTCAAACAACTAATTACAGATATGAGCTCCCCTTGAAAAAACAACCGATTTCAAAAAAACAATCATTCAAATCAGAGTCCGGATGAGGGAGTTATCACTAGTTTAAAATCATCCATTTTTTCAGAAATTTTGTGACGGCGGGATAGTTGCAGTGAAAATCTGAGTTTCTAGAGTGCCTAGATCGGGATATCAGTCATATGGTTAGATGCAGAATGGCTATTCCATTTTTTAAAATGGTTTGTATTAAGGATTCTGAGTTATATTGACCGAGTAATGTCCATTTTAAATTTTTGCCAAAGTAAATGATTTTCTTCAAAACCCTTACTTTATTTTATGGATTCTCGCAAGATGAAGTTTACAGGAAAAGATGATGGCCCTAATATTGAAGATATTTTACAATATCTCAAGGCTCAATACTGAAATTTTTGGATATGTTCCATAGGGCTTCATATGAAAGATGAGGCAAATAAATGGTGGACCTCACTTGACAGCGCAGTGAGGAAACTTCCCAAGAAAAAACTTGAAAAAGTCATTTTGGACAAGTGGTCTAAAGCCAGAAAGAAGGACACTAAGAGACATAAAGACTTATTTTATACTAATATTTCGATATTACAGGTTAATGGAAGTATTCAGAAAGAGAACATCATTGTGTCTATCATTCCTAGTTGCAAGCATAATTGTATCAATGTTAATTTGGCTAAAAAATAGCAAGTTCCAGCAAAACATATTGAAAACACACAGGTTGATAATGAAGATGTTCAAATTTATAAAGATTTGAAGATTTCTATGGATAATTATGTGTTGCATTCTGATTTTTATGCTTTAGATATGGCTGTTGTGGATGTTGTTTTGGGACACCCTTGGATGGAATCCGTTGGTACTGTCAATTTTAATGTGCAAAAGAAATTCATGAAGCTCTGATATAAAAAGAAGAAAATTACATTGCACGATATTTGCATTAGGAACCGTGCAGAGACTAGGGAGGAAGAAGCGCAAATCTCTAACAACACAGACACATCAGATGATGAGCCTTTGATGGTAGACAGTCAAACACATACATCAAAGCAAGTACCAACAAAAGAACCTGACACCACTCCATCACCAATAATGAAGGAATTAATGACAGATGTTCCATCAATTAAAGCTTCAACATATCACCACCCGCATCACCCAGTAAGACAACAACCAGCAAGGTGGCAACGAATTAGCAACAAGGACAACAAACCCTGGATGGCACATAGAGAGGTGCGACGATCCACCCACAACACATCAACACAAAAGAACCACCAAAACCCACTTCCATATCAAGCGAGCGATACATCGACTAGATCAAGTGTTGACCTTTCTCTGGGATGGCTAGATGCACGTGAATGGTACCAGTGGAATACTCTTTTGAGTAGATCTTATTATTTGTGTTCTTCTTATGTTTCAGGGACGAAACATGTTTAAGGGGGGTGTAATGTAGTATACCTAGAGGGGATAATATAGGGTACAAAGGGAGGTACCCAAGGAAATAATATGATGTAATAATATAAGAATGATAAATAATTGGACCATAGTTAATAAATAAAGTGGTTAACCCACATTATGTGAGGGACCACATGTAGTTAGGGAATAAAGTGATAAGCCCATTGTATTGGATGTATGGTATTGAGAGACCCATGGTAACTACCCATGGTATTGCATGTATGAAACCTATATAGAGGCTAGAGACTCTCCATTGAGAGATGTCAAGGATTATTGTATTGGCAAGCATATGGCTTGTGGAGTGATCTCCTTCCTTAAGGAGTGAATGTATGGTGTTGCCCTACCTCAAGGGTTTAGATATTAATGAAGATCTGAAGGTTTATCTTCTATGATGTTATTTATTGGGCATATTTTTCATTTTATTATATTTTCAGGTCAGATCCACTACAAAGGAATTGGAAAAGGCAACAATATGTTGGTAAAGCACTTCAGGATTAGTGCCATTTTGGGACACTAGTACCCAATAGTGTCCATTGATTTCCATGAGCATGTTATGACTCGTATGATGGTTTTGAGGCAGGTATATGCCTTAATTGTTTGACCTTGTGATACGATGAAGCCTTTCCAAGGGATGTATTTCCCGAGAAATGGGATGTTGAGAAACTTAGAAGGTGAGTGACAACACGGAAGGGGGTGATCAGATTTCCCGAGGGACTGTGTAACATAGAAGGGAAGGTCAGGGATGGATTTGTTTTGGTCATTAGCATTGCCAAATGGAATCACATGAAAATTGGGAGTGTTCCCTGGAACAATGAGTCGGAAACCGTTCACTGAGAGGAAAAGTGGTCCAGGATTATAGCATTTGACCTTGGACGCAACTTTGACTTTCGCAGTGGATTTTGGACTTCCTAGGAAGTGTTGGGTTTGTGTTATATTCTTTCCATGACTAATCACGCGCGGGGGGGTAACAGGGGGGGCGATAGCCCCCCCTATATGTTGCGTTGGGCACAACGTTGGGGGGGTCACAGGGAGGCGATAGCCCCCCCTGTCGGGGTCCAGGGAAGCGCTCCGAAAAAAAATAAAAATAAAATAATAAATAATAAATAATAAATAATAAAAATAAAAAATAAAATAAAAAATAAAATAAAATAAAATAAAAAATTTGGTCCTTATTTTCCAGTGGGTGGACCCGCCCATGGTTTTGTGTGCACATGGTTTTGGGGCATGATGGTTTTCGGCCCCTGGTATTTTGTAGATCCGGTAAAGGGAACTACGGTTATGTTCTAATCTAGGGTTTATGTATGCTTCGGCATGTATATATGTGTTTTGTAACACTAAAAGGAATATAATGAAAAATCAAGCTGGTCATCCCGATTTGGGATCCAGGGGAAAATCTCTGTGTTTATCTGTTTTATGTTTTATGCTCTCGCTACTGTTTATTTTTTGTCTTTAAGATTCGTCTGCAGCTAATTTCTATACAGGGTTAAAACCTACATGAAGGAGGTGAATCCTGATACTAATTTTGAGGGTGGAGGTGTGAGCCTCTAGATTCACTTGTTCTAAATACATGCATTGTATCCTTTTATTTTTCAGTTGAGAAAATGTTCATATGTGTATATCATTGTAGATATTGTATCGAGCAAGATTTATAAATCTCCATAGACAGTATGGTTATTTGTTGGTTGAAGCAATTGTGCATGAGTATATGTAGTTGTTGCTGTAAATACCGTAATGAGTTGTATTATAAAGCTCCAGTAAAAAATATGATTGTCATGTTCTCAGCAGTGATCACTATAAATACTACATCGAATTGGGTTCTAAAGCTCAATCTAAGGTGTGTTTTGGTTTTTTACAGGTTATGTTGGTTGTAGGTGTCATTGAACACCGAGGACGGTGTCCCCCCAAGGGGGAGGGTTCTGTAACAACCTTGGTAAAAAAATGCATGTAATAAAAGTTAATAAAGACAAAATAAGACCAAGGTAATGGGACACGCATTCCAAGATGAACGTTGGGAAAAACATCCTAGTGAGGGTTTTCATTTCGGTTTATTATGGCTAAGGGAAACTAGAAAATGAAATGAAAAAGGATTTGGAAAGGCACAAGGCATTAATTGTAATTTTATTTATGAAAATAAAGGAAATTAGGAGAAAAAGGAAGGTGAAAGGTCATAGGTTGCATGTGAGGAGGAGAATGAAGGAAAGTACTGTAAAATTAAAAGAAAATAGAGGCCTCATTAATAAAAAGGCTTATGAGGATCAGTTGGTAGCTTTTGTCAGTTGAACCCTTTTTTTCAGTTCAATTTTGGAGCTCTTTCTCTCTATTCTCCCTCTCTCACACTCTTGGATACTTAGATAATTCTTGGAGCACTCTAGCAATGGATCGAGGAAATCAAAGAAAGGATAAAGAAGGCAAAGGGAAGCAAAGATAAGCAAGGAAGAGCAGGATCAAGAATCTACAACGAGATTACTTACAGGTTGTTAGTGTCAGTATAGGCATACTTCCATCAGTGTGTAGAAATTTAGATAACTGATGTGTTATATCCAAGATTCTCCTGATCACACACTATTTGACTTCATGCACAATACAGAATCTCTTCTACCATTGATCATTAATTGCGAAAATAAAAACAATCGCATGCGCACATTAAAACCATAAACATTCACACATATGAACACAGTATTTTATGGGAAATCTTAAAGCTGCAAACCCCCAACTATCTGTATATTATATGTCATAGATATCATGTAACAATCATCATACAAATCTTCTCACAAGCTCTCAGTATAATCTCCAATTGCTACACACTAAACAAGTCTGATCTAGCAAATCACATGCTCCAATCTCTGCCACCTGATAGCCTGCCTCTACTGCGCAATCACTGCTAAAGAATGGCTCTGAATGAACTCGAATTGGTCCATCCTTGCTCACGCAATCCTCATTGGCATCTCCAACCACTGTGTGTTGCAAATCATGCAACAGTATAGTCACAACTGATAGTCACACTGCTCTTTCACCTACCTCTTCACTGGTCTCCATTGAAACTGTCCATGCACTGTAGTTAAATGATGTATTCTTTAGTTGATTAATGAGTTAATAATTAGTGAATTAATTAATAATTAATACACACCACTCTCACTAGTGTATCAATCAGTTAGACTAGATACAACTAGCTCAACTATGTTTAACTCAGTTAAACTAAACACAACTCCACCAACTACCTCAATAACTCCACCAAACTCTGTCACATGAGTTTTAACTGAAGTATCCATTCAATAGCTCCACTTAACCCTCAGGAATAGCATAATTCCTTCT
This sequence comes from Pinus albicaulis, assembly GCA_034641835.2. Taxonomy (NCBI): domain Eukaryota; kingdom Viridiplantae; phylum Streptophyta; class Pinopsida; order Pinales; family Pinaceae; genus Pinus; species Pinus albicaulis. The sequence goes on along the minus strand of CM076583.1, from coordinate 1,288,058,789 downwards.
GTCATCTCCTGTGCTACATCTGTGCACTTAATTGAAGTGCTCCAAGAGAATAAGATAATGTTTATAGTCCAAATATTATTAAGAGCTAATAATATTCGACATATCTATTTTTAGACTAACAATCTAAAAATAGATTCCACCCAATATATCTAAAAATAGAAGTCCATCTATTTTTCCAACTTGACCAACCATCCACAAATAGCATCTTGCAACTCATAGAATATGATCGACATGTCTAAAAATAGACTTGCGCCAAAAATAGCCTGCGGGCCCACTTAGTGAAGGCGACTCTTTTCACTAAGCTCATCATCTTGTTGCAATCTCAACACACTGATCAAAATTGCTATTTTTCATTTTCATATTAGGAGTCCCATACCAATAAATTTCACCATTCCGCTAGGTCATGGATTCATTGATGGTAGTGATTTTTCATCAGTTTTCCCTCGTGTGAAACATGTTGATTCTCCTCTCTATGGTCTTTATTCATGGGTTACTTTCACTTTGTGAGTCATGTTAGTAGGTCATGGGGTGGGTCTCATTAGGTTCTAGGATCTCATCATGGTAAAATTAATGAGTCAAGTGTCAATAAATATCAACAAGGTCATGAGGAAGTCAATAAACTCAAAGTCACAGCACCTGGAAGATCAGAGAGATGTCTATTCAGTTTGATGTAATTTTCACCTCAAAACCATGTTTTGAGGTGAAAAAATGATACTTTGCCTTTATCAGCATTCATTATGTAATTTTATGCCATCATATGTAATAAGTCACACTTCAGAAGCTGCCATCTCCACAAAGTCATCACCCTACCTTTAGATAAGTTTTCTGCAGCAATTTTAGCGTCAAATCATTTTCCAAGTAGATTTAGCAGAAAGAGCCTGGAAAGAGCTTTCCAACGGTATACTGCACTCTCAAAACTGACTTCTGGATTGAAATTTATGCCTAAGTGAAGTAAAAAGTCCTCTATACCCCAACCCTTCCCCTTTTTCCCATCTTTCCCTTAAACTTTATGTTATTAAAGTTTAATATTTCTTTTTATAAAACCCTTTTTCCCCTTCCAATTACCCAATCGCAATACAAAATTCCGATGTGATAAAACCACTCCCCCTCCATACTCCATTGAAAAACTTTATAACAAACATTTTAAAAGTTTTTATTATAAAGCCCCCTTCCGATTACATAATCATAAATCCCATGTGATTTAATGAACCACTTTCCTGCCACACCTTAGAACTTATAATAAAGTTAAAATATTTATTATAAATAAATCCCTCCATTCCAAACTTCCCATCGCATCGGCACATTTTATAAGTGCACCCCGATTGACCCATCGCGAAACCTCCAATGCGATTGCCCCGATTGAATACCCCCGATGGTAAACCCCCGACGAAACCCCGCCCGATTACATGTTGGCCGTCGATCTGCCCATCCAATCGGACGGCCCAGACTCGATCGACTTTTCCAAAAGACTTCCCCCGATTAACATCCTTCGACCATCCCTCCGCCGTTGATCTAATCATCCGATCCGACGGCCCACAGCCGATCGAATCATTGTAATCGGCGACTGTATATAAAACTGCCCCTCCGCCCCCTCCAATCTTCGATGCCTATGGATCTACGGGTCCCACCACTTAAGTCTTCCGCCCCGTTAATTATAAATAGGCCTTTCCCTTTGTATAAATCAAAGTTTTGTTTTATTCCTTTTATACAAAGTATTTCTCCCATCGCATCGGAAGAAATGTCATATGTTATACTCCACCCGAGCTCTCGATCCCAATTCCGATTGCGATAATAATACCCCAGTCCCACTATTATAAGCCCTCCTCTATTTCATTTAAAAAGACTTCCTCCCTTTGTAAAAATGAAAAACCATTTTTATTATATTTTCAAAGGGATTTCCCCTCTTCCTCATGACATTACCCACCGGGCCTTGACAATCGCATCGGAAGTTCTGTTGTGTCCTAATACGCCTTCCCCTTTCCCCGATTCCTGATTGTGACCACCTTTATGTACTAAAACGCATCGCAAAGTATATTTTCAATGTTTTTTCATATATTATATCTCCCCCATTCCTCTGATTCCGATTACAATGAAACCATCGCAAACATGTGTTTTTAAATGTCTTATTATACGTTATATCCTCTGTCCCATCGATTCCGATTGCGATGCAGACCCACCTCCTTCCCTTCCCTCCTATTCACTCAAAATGATTTCCACCCTTCACTAAAGCATAAATTGATTCTATTTTATCTCAAAGGCATTTTATTAATAAAGTCAGTTTTCTCAGAGTAATAAAGGAAAGAAAAGTGATAGTCAAAGGCCGAGAAAAGCTTATATAAAACAGAGATTGTTACAGCAGCAGCAAAGTAGGAAATCTGTTTTCGAATTGCCTATTTTTCTTTTATCCAGTATAACAATGAAATTTTCAGATGTCCTCAAAATGTATTACTGTTCCTTCTTTTTAGGGGCAGTCTGTTGGTTTATTGCTCGTATTTGGATTTTAGTTCTTCAGCTCCCTTTTTCTGTGGATCTATGTTCCCACAAATCTAGCCTATTTAATGTAATTGTAAATCATTTGTAAAGTAGTCTGTAACTCAGCATTAGGGGAATAGTGTGGAAAGAATGCTCTACACTCCATTGTACAATTTGACAGGGAATTAATAAGAGATGCAGCTCTGATTTGTGGGATCCATGTGGTATGAGATTTAGCATTTGTTTCTCTCCTTTGTAAATTTTTATGTTTCACCTCTCATCCATAAACATTTCCTTTTGAATTCTTTCAAGATAGAAAGGTAGAATCCATTTCATGCTCTGCCTTGGGGAATCATTCATACCCTATGTTTTTCTTCTGTTTGAAAAGGATCCATTTACTGTGCCCTTTTCAGCTCCTCACTAGTATTTCCATTTCATCCTTATTTAAACCTTAATTGCTAAAATTTCATGCCTATCTTGCCCCATGAAATACCCTGTATCCTGATTTAATTCCCCAGTTTCATATTGTCCCATTTTGTCCCACACATCCTTGAAAAATTCATTTCATTTATTAAAATTCTTTCCCATCATTTTACCTAGCCTAATATCATATCATTATTGCGTTTTATTGAATATCCTTTCACGGAGAGAGCCCTCTCCTGACCTTTTAGGGCTAGCTACAAGGCTGAGCGTGGTTTAGTTGTTACCTTGTTTTGCCCTTTTTTCAGCTTGGGGTTCAATTCGGGAGCTAACACAGGTATCTATTTTTATGTGTTATATCTTGTTATATTTAACATGCATGGTACATGCATGTGCAGTTTTGGTTCTCTTATTACCATTGGCATGGGTTTTTCCAGGTGTGACAGTGTTATTAATCCTTGCCTTTCCATTTCAAAATATCCATGGTGTGGTGGGTTCTCTTGTATTTGGGTGAGCTACGTTTCCAGATGGATTTGAAGCTGAGTGGGATGGTTTCAGGATTATTCATAAGGCCTAGGTATCCCGGGATGGGATACATAGTATAGGTATCCTCGACCAGTGAATGGCGGGATACACGGTAAATCTCATTGATTAATACCCTTAATTGGGCCTAGGAATCCCTTGACCGGTAATGATAGGAAACACAGTAAATCCCAGAGGGTGGAGACCTCATAGGCCTAGGAATATCTTGACCGGTAATGGAGGGATACACAGTAAATCCAAGAGGTTGATACAGAAAAATTCCTCAAGGTTTAGGCAATGATATATAGAGGCATCCATGCTTGTTTAGGGACTAGTGATCCCTTGATCAGTATACTGCGGGATTCCAATAAATATTGTATTGTATGTTTGTTGTTTGGGCCTAGGAATCCCTTGGTGGGATTGTGCTAAATCCTAAGGAAGCCTTGATTGGTTTTGTTGTGAGTCCCACATTCATGCTTGGAATATGGAACAGGGGTGATTAGCTGAAAGAAAGATTTGGTTTAGCCCAATCTATGGTCGGGTGGTTCATGGAAGTCCCATACCTATTTGGCTTATGCATTCATTAATAAGAGCTCTTTATCCTTGGTATTTAGAGTGTAAATTTACATGTTCATTTGTGGTTTTCTGGTTTGTTATATCCTTGTTACTTATGTTGGTTATGAGTATGTTTTATGACAAAATTTATGTATGCCTCTCATCATGTTTTGTTTATAAAATGAATTATAAATGAATATATGACCTAATATACTATAATGCAACTATTGTGATAATTCATCAATGCTTCTTAACAATTCTAAGATGAGTATGATACCCCTATGCTCATATTTATTGCTATGACCTGTAGATTACATATTTGTGACATGTTTGACGAAATTCCCGTCATGGATAGTAGGGTTCATATCAAGTACTTGTACCAATTATTGCATTAGTAGCCTTATTCCATTTTTATTTATCATTTCTCAAGGTTTCACAAAGTTTTGGGGCAGTGGCCTGATTCCTGGCCCTGAAAAAGTGGCATAAAATCCAAGGTCGTCAGGTCAGAACTGCCTGAAAAATTCCACAGTCACTGGCATGCCTTGTTGTGGCAGTGACAATAAGGACTAAGTGACATGCATGGCTTGTCATGGGAGTGATCAAGGGTCCATATCATTAAAATGTAAAGTAGTCTCATGGATTAAGCACCTAGAAAGGTTGGTTTCCTATTGAAGGATTTGTAGCTCCTGAGGAAGCTCAAATTGGTTTTTTTTTGTCAGTTCTACTTCCTTAAATATACATGGGAAATTGAATCACATCATAGTAGCCTCTCATTACATGTTTACCCAAGTGGACCAGTTAGCTTGGTTAAATGTGGGAGGAGGGTGTTACAAAATCTACATGAAACAAATTGAAGGATTTGTAGTAAAGGGTAAGGAAAAGTTGATCTGTAAGCTAAAAATGCTCCTTTTATGGTCTAAAGAAATCATCCAATATGTGGTGCTAGAATTTTACACATGCATATAGATATTGGGATGCATGAGAAGACGAGTTGATCACTTTGTATATCTCAAGTTGGAAGTTGAGTGTTTCATATGTAATGTGATATGTCGATGACATGTTGCTAATTGGAAACAGCATGGATGAAATTAAGGAGGTGAAGATGTAGATATATTCCAAGTTATAAATGAATATATTGGTGTTTCACATTTCATTCTTGGAATGGAGATAGAGAGAGACCGTGTAATTAAGAAAATATGGACAAATCATAGGAAGTATGATGAAACAATTCTAAAGGGTTTCAACATGCAGGATTATAGATCAGTGAATGCACCTATTCCTGTTGGGGAAAGACTAACTAATTAAAAATGTCCAGAGACATAGGTAGAAATAGAGGATGTGGCCAATGTTCCAAATGAAAGTGTTGTATGGAGTTTGATTCATGCAATGGTTTTCACTTGACTGGATATTTCTCATGTAGATGGAGTATTCAACAGATAGATGACAACATCTATAAAAGAGCACTAATTTGCTGTAAAAAAAGAATTCAAGTATTTGTGTCCCACAATTGATCATATGACCTGCTACCATGAATAACGTAAGCATGATAGTGAAGCAATTGTACAAGGATTTTTCAATCTTGACTGGGTTGGTGATCTAGATAGAATAAGGTCGACTAGCATATATACGTTTTGTCGATTTTTTCCTTAACACTCAGAATCAGGTCTATGTCTAAAACACGATCATAAACAGATTAAAATGCCACAACACTAAGAACTTTACACAAAAAAAAAAATTACAATGGTGAATCAATGTAGTACACAATCATTTTTTCACAACCCAAATATTTTTATATTACAACTTTAATACAACAAAAAAGGGATCTTTTACAAGGGATCATTGCCCTTGCAATTAGCCCTGATATAAGGAAAATAATAGGGCTTGATGTTTGTTGTATCTTAAGATGCAATTCCTCAGTTGTGAAAGGAATCAGTGCTTAAGAACATTTTAAAAGTGTGTCACAGGAATGATTTTATCATGAGGTCTTTGTTCTATCCCTCTGGGAACTAGTTTTATAAAACCCTTAATGATTTGGAATAATAAAAGATTTCAAAATGCCATTCACTACTGATATCTGAATGGAAAGAAGAACTGCAGGGGAAACTCAAAATGATATGCTGAGGAGCAGAATCTACCACTTTAAATTTTCAGAGGAAATTCATGGAGAGAGAGGAAACTTCGAAAAAATATGTTGTAAACATGGAATCTATTACTTTAAATTTTCATCAGGATTTTGTGAAGAGAGGGGAAACTCAAAATGATATGCTGAGGAGCAGAATCTACCACTTTAAATTTTCAGAGAGAATTGGTGAAGAGAGAAAATTTGGAGTGAAGGAGTGCAACTTAAGGTTATTTAACTCTTACACACAGATTTGATTAAGAGACCGACTGCTACATTACTTCACTTCATTCAAATAAGAAGGGACACAAAATGGCACAATAAGTATGAATCACCATCAATAGTTGCAGGAAACTTGCTGCTACTTTCATTTACCAATCATAAAAAGAAGTACAAATTATAATCCCCAAGAGGTCTAGAACTCATGCCTCTCTTCACTCTTTCTCCCTTGCTTAAATACAAACAAAATCAGTTTGTAACTACTCGACCTTCTTGAAACTCCTAAACTGCCTAAACTATTAAACTACGGATTACATTGCGATCGAGGACACCATTATGGCTTCGATATTAACAAATAAAATATAATACACATATAATAATCCTTTTGTTGAGTTTGATTTGTTGCTGATGTGTCCCTCCGAAGTGTTGAGGTGTCCATTCTCGTTATGATGCGATAGCTACACAGTTATGCAACAATTCCCCTGTGCCCGACTTGCCACATCTGTCGTGCTTCCAACAGTGCCACCATCTGCTCTTCTGCCTGACTCTTCCTATGCCTTTGTGCGTTTCGGCTATGATGTCCCAATATTCTGTATAAACGCATCTCCACCCGACTCTGCCCTTTCTTTTGCGTTTCGAATGCTGCCAAATTGTCACCTACTACCCGACTTTGCCTCTTTTGCGCATGCCTACTGTGTTCAGTCTTCTCTTCTCCTTTTCCAAGGCGTTTCACCGATTTCACCTTATAACGCTCTTTTCTTCCTCCGACATGGTTTAACACATGAAAATGACTTACTTTCGGATCTAAAAACCTTTGGAGTCAGCTTTTGAAACCACATCGCATCTGCCCAACATCGCACTTTGCATGCCATTATTTTCAAATTTTCCTTAGCACTTATCTTCTAAGACTTGCGATGTGCGCTATGTGCTTGGATCCTGCCATAATCTCACTTTGGCGAAATTAACTCTTACCTTTGCGCTTATTTGTTAAAACGTGTGATTTGCAATCAGGCCCCACAACATCATATTTCACACTTCGGCGATTATAACTCAAACCCTTTGCACTTAACTCTTAAAAATTGTTATTTTCAATTGCGATCGGGCCCCACCGCATTGCATATCACATTTTGGCGCTTTTAACATTTACCTCCCATGCATAGCCTTTGAAACTTGCGATGGGTTGTTTGTGATTTAATCTCTGCCGTTTATTTCTCCGCCCCAGTTCTGCTCTTTGATCCCGACCATCCGTTTTTCTCTTTGCACCTCCTCCAAAACTCTTAAGTGTCTAAGGGAAATATGGCATTCCTCTATCTTCTATGATTTGAAAGTAAAGGGTGTGGGCTCCAGCTATCCCCATGTAATGTATTCATTGAAAATTGAAACCACTTGCGGGGGCACTTAAGCGGTTTTTTGAATTTGAAGAGAGTGTTCCCGCAGTTGATGCCAGTCGTCAATTTGCAGGTGATCAGATTTAACAAGACTGCTTGCGGGGGCACTCCTTGGTATAAATCTCGTGAAATTTGTGCTCCCAGGTTTTCATTGGATCTGGGCGCAATTTGAACTATTCTGCACGTGAACGAGCCCGAATTGACCCCTCTTGTACGCTTTTCTCTTTGCTACTCCTATGGCTTATATTACACCTCCAATGTTGTTGCTTCCTTGATTTTGGTTCTGGTGCACCTGTGATGCCAAATCATCATTGAGCTTGTGGTCATCCTTTCGAGCATATTACGAGTCTTTTTTGAAATTTTAACAATTGTTCCTCAATAACCTTGAATTGTTGAGAACCTCTCTTGACTTTTAGCTGAGTCAAATTAGGCTACAACATATGGCTCCAATTGGGGACAACACTTTGGTAACAAAGTGATGAGAACTTGTAGATCAGTAGCCTTTATTAGGCATGGAATCAAATAGAACTTGTAGATCAGTAGCCTTTATTGGGCATGGAGTCAATCCCAAATGTGAGTTGATCCAATATTAAATCCTCCCAAAACCTACTACACTTCGGACTTCTTCCTTTATTCTTAAACAGAAAATACTGAACTAGAAATACTACAACTAAAAATGCTCAACTTTTGAGCTTATTTATGCACTACTCCTATCTATATACATGGTTGAACTTAATTAGGTGAATTCAGCCTTCCAATGGCACCAACCTAACATCTGTGTGTTAGAATTAATGCCCCCATATGTGGAAATTTGAAAATCAAAACAAGGATGTACAACGAAATTTTTCCAGATACAAATTTTTGCATATACCCTTGCATAAATGCTTGTTGCTAACAAAAGAAAGTTGTCATATAGTCAGCCACTGGATCATATAACTAATGAGACAAATATTTAGATGCTTCCTTTTCTTGAACATCTTGCTGATGTAAACTTCTTTGAACAGAGCAGCTTCCTTCATTGTTTGACTCCTCAATTTGAGGTTGTATCTGAGAATATTGATTTTTGTTTTCTGTTGATAACCAGTTAGGTTAGAAATAAAATCTAAGGTTTGTTCCTCATAATGTTTATGTTCTTCATATAATTCCAACTCTTGACAAAAATATTCAGGAATTGTAACGCAACATTCATCTATCCTCTCATATAAGGGAGCATCAAGATCAATAATACAATCGGAGGAAAAATCTTCTTTCTCCAATAAAGAATGTACATTTTGGGCCTTATAATCTTCTAATAAAATATAGCAGGAAACAATATTTTTGATATGTAAGGGAAAATAGACCACCAAATTGATAGTGAAAAATAAAACTGCCTTTAAAAGATTCCAACTCTGATATTTGTATCTTCCACAGTGCTTTCTCATTTTCTTGCCCGCAGACTTCCTCATCTAATCAAATCTTCATTAGTGGAGTCGCCTGGTGAATAATATGCAACCAAATTTGTATCTAAATCTTGTTCACCATCAATAAATATATTTCATACCCAGGGAAAAATAACTTCGCGCCTTCGTCCCCGGCAACGGCGCCAGCAAATGTTGTATCTTAAGAGACAATCGCTCGGTTGTGAAAGGAATAAATTCTTAAGAACATTTTAAAAGTGTGTCACAGGAATGATTTTATCATGAGGTCTTTGTTTGATCCCTCTGGGAACTATTTTTCTAAAACCATTAATGATCTGGAATAATAAAATATTTCACAATTCCATTCACTGCTGATATCTGAATGGAAAGAATAACTGCAGGGGAAACTCAAAATGATATGTTGAGGAGAAGAATCTACCACTTCAAAGTTTCAGAGGAAATTCATGGAGAGAGAGGAAACTTCGAAAAAATATGTTGTAAACACAGAATCTATTACTTTAAAGTTTCATCAAGATTTTGTGAAGAGAGGGGAAACTCTAAATGATATGTTGAGGAGAAAAATATACTACTTTAAAGTTTTAGAGAGAATTTGTGAAGAGAGAAAAGTTGGAGTGAAGGAGTGAAAATTAAGGTTATTTAAATCTTACACACATATGTGATTAAGAGACTAGCTGCTACATTAATTGAATTCATTCAAAGAAGAAGGGACACAAAATGGCACAAGAAGTACGAATCACCATCAACAGTTGCAGGAGACTTACTGCTACTTTCATTTACCAATCATAAAAAGAAGTACAAAATGTAATCCCCAAGAGGTCCAGAAGTTAGGCCTTTCTTCACTCTTTCTCCCTTGCTTAAATAAAAATAAAATCAGTTTGTAACTTCTCGAGCTTATTGAAACTCCTAAATTGCCTAAATTGTTAAACTATCAATTACATTGCAATCAAGGACACCACTATGGCTTCTATCCTAACAAAGAAAATATAATACACTTGGAATAATCCGTTTGCTGAGTCTGATTTGTTGTTGATGTGTCCCTCCGAAGAGATGAGGTGTCCTTTCTTGTTATGATGTGATAGCTGCACAGTTCTGCAACAACGCCCCTATGCCCGACTTGCTTTAGATATCATGCTTCCAACAGTGCCACCATCTGTTCTGTTGCCTGACTATGCCTATGCCTTTGTGCATTTCAGCTGTGATGTCCCAATAGTCTGTATAAATTCATCTCCACTCGAATTTTCCCTTGATTTTGTGTTTCTAACGCTGTCATCATGTCACCTGCTACCCGACTCTGCCTCTTTTGCGCGTGCCTGCTGTGTTCAGTCTTCTCTTCTCCTTTACCAAGGCATTTCACTGGTTTCACGTTATAACACTTTTTTCTTCCTCAACATGGTTTAACACACGCAAATGACTTACTTCTCGATCTGAAAACCGTTGGATTCCACTTTTGAAACCACATCGCAACTGCCCGACATCGCACTTTTCATGCCATTGTTTTCAACTTTTCCTTAGCACTTATCTTCTAAGACTTGTGATGTGCGTTATGCGCTTGGGTCCCGCCATCATTTCACTTCGGAAAATTTAACTCTTACCTCTACGCTTATTCATTAAAATTTACAATTTGCGATCGGGCCCCATCGCATCGTATTTCGCAGTTCGGCGATTATAACTCAAACCCTTTGCACTTAACTCTTAAAACTTGCAATTTGCGATAGCAATCGGGCCCCACCGCATCGCATATTGCACTTCGGCACTTTTAACATTTACCTTCTGTGCATATCCTTTGAAACTTGCAATGGGAAATTTGTGATTTAATCTCCAACATTTATCTCTCCACCCCAGTTCTGTGCTTTGATCCCGACAGTCCATTTTTCTCTTTGCGCCTCCTCCAACACCCTTAAGTGTCTAAGGGAAATACGCCATTTCTCTATCTTCTCTGATTTTAAAGTAAAGGGTGTGGGCTCCAGCTATCACCATATAATGTCTTCATTGAAACCTGAAACCACTTGCAAGGGAACTTAAGCGGTTTTTGGAATTTGAAGAGAGTGTTCCCGCAATTGATGTCAGTCATCGATTTGCGGGTGAGAAGATTTAATGAGACCGCTTGCGGGGGCACTCCTTGGTATAAATATCGTGCAATTTGTTCTCCCAGGTTGCCATTGGATCTGGGTGTAATTTGAAATGTTCTACACGTGAACGAGCCCAACTTGACCCCTCCTGCATGCTTTTCTCTTTACTTCTCCTCTGGCTTAGATTATACCTCCAATGTTGATGCTTCCTTGATTTTGGTTCTGGTGCACCTGTGATGTCGAATCCTCATTGAGCTTGTGGTCATCCTTTAGAGCATATTAAGAGTCTTTTTTGAAATTTTAACATTTTTTCCTCAATAACTTTGAACTGCTCAGAACCTCTCTTGAATTTTAGCTGAGTCAAATTAGGCTACAACATCTGGCTCCAATTGGGGACAACACTTTAGTAACAAACTTATGAGAACTTGTAGATTAGTAGCCGTTATTGGGCATGGATTCAAATAGAACTTGTATATTAGTAGCCTTTATTGGGCATGGAGTCAATCCCAAATTTGAGTTGATCCAGTATTAAATCCTCTCAAAACCTACTACACTTTGGACTTCTTCCTTTATTCTTAAACTGAAAATACTGAACTAGAAATACTACAACTAAAAATACGCAACTTATGAGCTTATTTATGCACTAATCCTATCTATATACATGGTTGAACTTAATTAGGTGAAGTCAGCCTTCCAGTGGCACCAACCTAACATCTGTGTGTTAGACTTAATGCCCCCATACTGTGGAAATTTGAAAATCAAAACAGGCATGTACAATGAAAATTTTCCCGATATAGAGCTTTGCAAATACCCTTGGATAAATGCTTGTTGCTCACAAAAGAAAGTTGTCATATAGTCAGCCATTGGATCATAGAATTGATGAGACAAATCTTCAGCTACTTCCTTTTCTTGAACATCTTGTTGATGTATACTTCTTTGAACAGGGCAGCTTCCTTCACTATTTGACTCCTCAATTTGAGGTTGTATGTGAGAAGATTGATTTTTGTTTCTGTTGATAACTAGTTAAGCCAGAAAGGTAAATCTAAGGTTTGTTCCTCATAATGTTGATGTTCTTCGTATAATTCCAAATCTTGACAAAAATCTTCAGGAATTGTAACGCAACATTCATCTATCCTCTCATATAAGGTTGCATCAAGATCAATATACAATCGGAGGAAAAATCTTCTTTTTCCAATAAAGAATGTACATTTTGGGCCTTATAATCTTCTCAGAAAATAAATCAAGAAACAATATTTTTTATAATTAAGGGAAAATGGACCACCAAACTGATAGTGAAAAATAAAACTTCCTTTAAAATATTCCAACTCTGATATCGGTATCTTCCACGGTGCTTTCTCATTTTCTTGCCTGCATACTTCTTGATCTAATCAAACCTTCATTAGTGGAGTCGTCAAGTGAAAAATACACAACCAAATTTGTATCTAAATATTGTTCACCATCAAGAAATAGATTTCCATTCCTAGGGAAAAATAAATTTGTGCCTTTGTCCCCAGCAACAGTGCCAGAAAATGTTGTATCTTAAGATACAATCCCTCGGTTATGAAAGGAATCAGTGCTTAAGAACATTTTAAAAGTGTGTCACAGGAATGATTTTATCATCAGGTCTTTGTTCTATCCCTCTGGGAACTATTTTTCTAAAACCCTGAATGATCTGGAATAATAAAAGATTTCACAATGCCATTCACTGCTGATATCTGAATGGAAAGAAGAACTACAAAGGAAACTCAAAATGATATGTTGAGGAGTAGAATTTACCACTTTAAAATTTCAGAGGAATTTCATGGAGAGAGAGGAATTTCATCAGGAGTTTGTGAAGAGAGGGGAAACTCAAAATGATATGTTCAGGAGCAGAATCTACCACTTTAAAGTTTCAGAGAGAATTGGTGAAGAGAGAAAATTTTGAGTGAAGGAGCGCAAATGAAGATTATTTAACTCTTACAAACATATGTGATTAAGAGACCAGCTACTATGTTACTTCACTTCATTCAAAGAAGAAGGGACACAAAATGGCACAATAAATACGAATCACCATCAACGGTTGCAGGAAACTTGTTGCTACTTTCATTTACCAATCAGAAAAAGAAGTACAAAATGTAATCCCGAAGAGGTCCAGAACTCAAGCATCTCTTCACTCTTTCTCCCTTGCTTAAATACAAACAAAATCAGTTTGTAACTGCTCAAGCTTCTCGAAACTCCTAAACTTCCTAAATTGTTAAACTACGGATTACATTGCAATTGAGGACACCATTATTGATCCAGGTGGATATTGGTGGTCACCCGCATATTCCACTTGGGGCCCCACCATTGTCTCTTTCAGTTTTTCAGTTTCGGCACAACTTACTATTTTTAGCAGTTTTTCGGGTCCTAAACTTCCGGAGCCGTTTTGAGGCCCTAAACAACGTTTTTTGGGAAAACGGAGAGCAACATCGGTCCATAGACCGATGTTGCTCGTTCAAAATTTGTATTCCTCAAATAGATATTTCTAACGAGGTATGGTACACGTCAAACGGAGATCATATGCCAAAGTTACGACCCTAGGAAGTTGAACCACCAACTTACCCAAACGGGGCCCATAGTTTTGGCGCTTCATCTCCTAGGGTTAGGGTTTTGGATGTTTAGGATTTCCCATTGTTTCTAAATAATAAATACGCCCTCGAGCCTCATTGTAACTCAGTTCAGAGGCTTGTAGCCACCACATCTCTTCTCAGAGATAGCTACAAGCGCCCTAGCTAGTTTTATTTCCATTCTGTCTGTAAGAAAATTTCAGTTCTTTGATATTAATGAAATGAAGTATTATTTCCGCTGCATATTTGTATTTATGGATATATGTTTATTCTGTTGCATTCCTGCATAAATCCAAATCAGTGGTATCAGAGAGGTCTGCTTTTTCTCGATCTTTCTTTGCATGTCCCCAACGAGGTCGGGGTATAAGGAGTTAGGGCTCGATCTGGTGGAACCTTTGCAAGATCAGCCTCGCAAACCCCGACGAACGCCCATGGGGGACGAAAAGAAAGATGAGGGAGCAGGAGATCCTATCAAAATATTGCTCAAGGAGGCCCTCGAAAAACAAAGGAGCGCAATGATGGATAAATTGCCCAGATCCTTCAACGGCTACCCACTGGCGGCGCATCTGCATCCAGCAGCCACTCTGGAGGTGCGACTCCTTTTAAGGTACAAGTAAATTTTGACATTCCCATATTTGAGGATCAAATAGATGTAGATGTCGTAGATATATGGTTGAATCTATTAGAAGGATATTTCTCGATTCATGACTTTTTCGACGGGGAGAAGATTATTTTTGCACTCCTCAAAGTTGCCCCACATGTCAAGGACTGGTGGGAAACCCACTGTGAGAAAAAGGATGAGACAGAACCCTCTCTATTCTCGACCGTACCCACTTGGAATTCTTTCCGAGACGCCATCAAGGAACAATACTATCCCGTGGGAAACTATGAGGAAAAGTACATACAATGCACCACGCTGCGAAAACAAAGGGATCATGATGTGCATGAGCTGACGAATCTATTCCATACCCTGCGCACCAAGTTGGGTATCAAAGATTCAGAGAAACATCTGGTGCTAAAGTATCGCAGTTGTTTGCACAGATACATTTAGCAGGAAATGGAGTTCCTCGACATCTCCTCGCTTGGTATGGCATACCGGTATGCTGCCAAGATTGAGCATAAATTCAAGCAAAAGAAGCGAGACTTTGGATCTGCGAATCAAAAGCAAGGGAAGGGTGCTCCCAAACCGCAGAACAAAGGACATAGCCAAGGCATGGTGACTCAAGACAACCTGTCAAAGCCACAAGCAAAGAACAACAGCGCAAAGCCAAAGAAGGACACGGGAAAGTGGTGTGAGTTCCATAAGAGCTCCACTCACAACACAAGTGAGTGTCGGGCCAAGCAGTCGTTGGTGGCCAAGATGAGGGCTTCTGAGTCAGATGCATGCTCTGACTCTGAATCAGAACCTGACAAGGGGAATGACAAAGGGAAACAGGTTATTGATGCGGAGCCCAACACCACTGTTGCCACTACGAAGATCCAGAAGGAGGAACCGGAAGATCCAGAGGAGGAGGAACATCTCTTCCACTCCCAAATGTAGGTAAAGGGCTCCCCAGTACGGTTCATTGTCGACAATGGGAGCCAAAAGAACCTCATTTCAGCAGACATCGTGAAGCGGTTGGGCTTGTCGACCACAACTCACCCACATCCATACACCATCGGGTGGCTTCACCAAGGACGAGATCTCCGCATTAGTCAACAGTGTCGCCTTCCCTATGGCATCAAGCCCTTCACGGATGAGGTATTATGTGACATTGCTCCTATTGATGATTCTGATGTATTATTAGGACAACCATACTTGTGGAAGCGTCATGTTGTGTATGAGTCTCGGCCTCGCGCTATTATTGTTACTTTGGGAAATAAGTTGTATAGGATACCAGAGGTACCACCTCCTGCCGCTATCTCTTTGGTTACTGCAAAACAATGCAGTAAGCTCATTTCCCAAACCAGGAAATTTGTTTTCTTGATGATCCAACCCTGGGGAAAGAATAATACTGTGGCCACGACCTCCAGACAGGGCTCCTATGCACGAAAAAAACAAATGGATAAGGTTGTGGAGGAATATGGGGACATCTTCACCTCACCCACAGGGGTTCCTCTGCACTGTCAGGTCAAGCACCAGATTGATCTGACCCCAGGTGCGGCGCTACCCAATGGACCGATCTAGCAGCGCTCTGTTCTGGAGAACGATGAAATCAAGAGGCATATTCAGGAGATGCTGCAGAAAGGTCACATCCGACCAAGTTCATCGCCCTATGGGAGCCCGATCATGTTGGTACAGAAGAGGGATGGGACGTGGAGACTCTGTATTGACTATCGGGCGCTGAACAAAATCACTGTCTGAAATAGGTACCCGATCCCTAGGATTGATGACCTTCTAGACCAACTCAAAGGTGCAAAACATTTCAGCAAGATCGACTTGAAGTCTGGGTATCACTAGGTACCAATTGAACCCTCCGATGTGTGGAAGATTGCCTTCAAAGCCAAGGAAGGCCTTTTCGAATGGCTGGTCATGCCTTTCAGGTTGACGAATGCTCCCGCAACCTTCATGAGGATGATGGACGACATCTTACGGCCATTCACCAACACATTTGTAGTGGTGTACTTGGATGACATTCTGATCTTTAGCCAAACTTGGGAAGAGCACCTTCACCACATCCAACAAGTCCTCCAAACATTGCGGCAACACAAGTTGTGTGCCAATTTGGAGAAGTGTAATTTTGGCATGACCCAGGTTCAATATCTGGGATACATTATTAATGAAAGGGGGGTGCATGTGGATCCAACCAAGATCCAAGTCATTCGGGATTGGCCAGCCCCAACCACTATAACAGAGCTTCACAGCTTTCTAGGTCTTGCTAATTTCTACCGTAGGTTTGTGTCGGGATTCTCTCATATCACTTGGCCCTTGAGTCAAATCACCAAGGGAGGAGCGAGAGCAAAATTATTTTGGTTGGAACCTCAACAGAAGGCGTTCACAGAATTGGAAAATCGCCTCTGTTCTGCCCCAGGGCTCACATTACCAAACTTGCAACAGCCATTTGAGATCGAGACAGAAGCCTCTGACTATGCTATTGGGGCGGTTCTTACTCAACAAGGACATCCAGTGGCATGTCACAGTGAGACATTTTCTAACGTAGTTCGCAAGTATCCCACTTATGACTAAGAAATGTATTCCATTGTGCAAGCTTGTCGACAATGGAAGCAATACATTTTGGGGAAGGAAACAATCATCCACACAGACCACCAGCCCCTGCAGTTCATACAGACACAAGGGAAGTTGCAGAATGATCGCCATCAGAAGTGGTCCACATATCTGTAACAGTTTCATTTGAACATCAAGTACAAGAATGGTAGCACCAATAATGTTGCAGACTACCTCAGCCGACCACCGATCGTGGCGCTCACCACCGTTCTCAACTCTTGTGGGCACGAGACTTCTGATTGGCCGCTTCTCTACGAGAGTGACCCAGAATTTAGCCACACTTACAAGGCACTCTTAGGGGGTATGCAAGTTCCAAATTTTCATCTCCAAGATGCCCTTTTATGTCACCTGGGACACCTTTGTGTTCCTTCAAGCGAGTGTGCCAAGATGATATGGGAAGCACACTACAGTCAAGTCGCTGGGTATTTCGGGGGCGAGAAAACAGTTGTTGTATTGCAGAAGTATTTCTATTGGCCAAACCTTCGAAAGGATGTCGAGAAGCACATCAAATCCTGCACTGCCTGTGCCATTGCCAAACCGACCATCAAGAAGCAAGGCCTATATACTCCGCTACCTACCCCTAGTCGACCTTGGGAATCTATCTCCATGGATTACATGTTGGGCCTACCTTCTACTAAGCATGAAAATGACTGTGTTTTCGTGGTCGTCGACAGATTCTCGAAGATGGCCATTATGGCGGCTTGCAAGAAGAATATCACAGCAGAAGCCACTGCTAAACTCTTCTTTGAACGGGTGTGGGTGCACTTTGGGATCCCACAGTCTATCATATCAAATAGGGATAGCAGGTTCCTCAGCACATTTTGGTCCAGCCTCTGGTCAATGTTGGACACCAAGCTCACCAAGCAAAGCTTTCCATCCCCAAACACATGGCCAGACAGAGGTCATCAACAGAATGATTGTACACATTTTGCGCATGTACAATTCAAAGCATCCACGCACATGGGACGAGAGCCTCCCCTATGTACAACATAGTTATAATCAGGCTCTCCACAGTTCAATCGGCCATAGCCCCTTTCAAGTGGGCTTGGGATTCCATCCACTATGTCAGATAGACGTAGCCATGCCATTTGCGGCTACCTAGGCCGATTCGGCTCATGTCCAGTCTGAAATTAACAAAGCAGATAGCTTCATCGAGCGCATTCAACACATCGGCCAACAGGTTCATGACATATTGGACAGAGCCAATGCTAAGTACAAGCAACGCCATGATCAACACCGAGTGCCACACAACTTCTAGGTGGGCGAAAAAGTATGGCTACATTTTCAGAAGCAGCGCCTCACTGGACCCCACCGCAAGCTTCGCCCGCTCTGATACGGGTCGTACACTATCACCAAGGCTGTAGGGAACAATGCCTTCGAGCTCAGTATTCCACCATTCCTTGGTCTGCACCCAGTATTCAATGTGGACCGCATTCATCCTTACTTCCCACCTCTACTAGACACCTCTGACAGTGAAGACCAACTCACACCAACAGAGTTAAACCCAGACTGCATGGAACAGGCCACCACAGATTGTATCATGGACATGAAAATCAAGAACACTCGCCAACAGAAGATCCAACTGTATCGGGTTGTCAAAGCTGGCCAACTCCTGCACCAAGGAAAGAGGTTCACCAGGGACCAAGTTCCGCAGAAATTTCCTCATCTCATGGAGGAACTTAACGCAATGGGGACCATTGCTTCTTAAGGGGGGAGGAATGATCCAAGTGGATATTGGTGGTCACCCGCCTATTCCACTTGGGGCCCCACCATTCTCTCTTTCAGTTTTTCAGTTTCGGCACAACTTACTATTTTTAGCAGTTTTTCGGGTCCTGAAATTCCGGAGCCGTTTTGAGGCCCTAAACGACGTTTTTTGGGAAAACGGAGAGCAACATGGTCCATGTTGCTCATTTAAAATTTGTAGTCCTCGGATAGATATTTCTAACAAGGTATGGTATGCGTCAAATGGAGATCGTATGCGAAAGTTACGCCCCTGGGAAGTTGAAACACCAATTTACCCAAACGGGGCACATAGTTTTGGCGCTTCATCTCCTAGGGTTAGGGTTTTGGCTGTTTAGGATTTCCCATTGTTTCTAAATAATAAATAGGTCCTCGAGCCTCATTATAACTCAGTTCAAAGGCCTGTAGCCACCACATCTCTTCTCAGAGATAGCTACCAGCGCCCTAGCTAGTTTTATTTCCATTCTGTCTGTAAGCAAATTTCAGTTCTTTGATATTAATGAAATGAAGTGTTATTTCTACTGCATCTTTGTATTTATGGATATAGGTTTATTCTGTTGCGTTCCTGCATAAATCCGGATCAATTATGGCTTCGATCTTAACAAAGAAAACATAATACACATAGAATAATCCTTTTGCTGAGTCTGATTTGTTGTTGATATGTACCTCTGAAGTGCTGAAGTGTCCATTCTCGTTATGATTCGATAGCTTCACATTTATGCAACAACTCCCATGTGCCCGACTTGCCCCAACTGTCGTGCTTTCAACAGTGCCACCATCTGCTCTTTTTCCTGACTCTGCCTATGCCTTTGTGTGTTTCAGCTGTGATGTCCAAATAGTCTGTATAAATGCATCTCCACCCGACTCTGCTCTTTCTTTTGCATTTCAAACGTTGTCATCATGTCACCTGCTACCCGAATTTACCTCTTCTACACGTGTGTTCTGTGTTCATTATTCTCTTCTCCTTTTCCAATGTGTTTCATCGGTTTCACGTTATAATGCTCTTTTCTTCCTCCAACATGATTTAACACATGAAAATGACTTACATCCGGATCTGAAAACCTTTGGAGTTCGCTTTTGAAACGACATCGCATCCGCCCGACATCGCACTTTACATGCCATTGTTTTCAACTTTTCCTTAGCACTTATCTTATAAGACTTGCGATGTGCACTATGCGCTCGGGTCCCATCGTCATCGCACTTCGGTGAAATTAACTCTTACCTCTGCGCTTATTTGTTAAAACTTGTGATTTGCAATCGGGCCCCACCGCATCGTATTTCGCACTTCAACAATTATAACTCAAACCCTTTGCACTTAAATTTTAAAACTTACAATTTGGAATTGCGATCAGACCCCACTGCATTGCATATCGCACTTCGGCACTTTAACATTTACCTCCCGTGCACATCCTTTGAAACTTGCGATGGCTGGTTTGCGATTAATCTCCGTCGTTTATCTCTCCGCCCCAGTTCTACGCTTTGATCCCGACCATCCGTTTTTATCTTTGCGCCTCCTCCAAAACTCTTAAGTGTCTAAGGGAAATACACCATTTCTCTATATTCTCTTATTTGAAAGTAAAGGGTGTGGGCTCCAGCTATCACCATGTAATGTCTTCATTGAAACCTGAAACCACTTGCGGGGGCACTTAAGTGGTTTTGGAATTTGAAGAGAGTGTTCTCGCAGTTGATGTCAGTCGTCGATTTGCAGGTGAGAAGATTTAACGAGACCGCTTGCGAGGGCACTCCGTATAAATCTCGTGCAATTTGTGCTCTCGGGTTACCGTTGGATCTAGGCTCAATTTGAACTGTTTTGCACGTGAACGAGCCTGAATTGAACCCTCTTGCATGCTTTTCCCTTTGCTGCTCCTCTGGCTTATATTACACCTCCAATGTTGTTTCTTCCTTGATTTTGGTTCTAGTGCACCTATGATGCCAAATCGTCATTGATCTTGTGGTCATATTTTCGAGCATATTACGAGTCTTTTTTGAAATTTTAACAATTGTTCCTCAATAACCTTGAATTGTTGAGAACCTCTCTTGACTTTTAGCTAAGTCAAATTAGGCTACAACATATAGCTCCAATTAGGGACAACACTTTCGTAACAAAGTGATGAGAACTTGTAGATTAGTAGCCTTTATTAGGCATGGAGTCAAATAGAACTTGTAGATCAGTAGCCTTTATTGGGCATGGAGTCAATCCAAAATGTGAGTTGATCCAGTATTAAGTCCTCCCGAAACCTGCAACACTTTGGACTTCTTCCTTTATTTTTAAACTGAAAATACTGTACTAGAAATACTAAAACTAAAAATGCTAAACTTATGAGCTTATTTATGCACTACTCCTATCTACAAACATGGTTGAACTTAATTAGGTGAAGTCAGCCATCCAATGGCACCAACCTAACATCTCTGTGTTAGACTTAATGCCCCCATACGTGGAAATTTGAAAATCAAAATAGGGATGTACAATGAAAATTTTCCAGATACAGAGCTTCGTACATACCCTTGCATAAATGCTTGTTGCTGACAAAAGAAAGTTGTCATACATTCAGCCACTGTATCATATAACTGATAAGACAAATCTGCAGCTACTTCCTTTTCTTGAACATCTTGCTGATGTAGACTTCTTTGAACAAGGCAGCTTCCTTCACTGTTTGACTCCTCAATTTGAGGTTGTATGTGAGAAGATTGACTTTTGTTTTCTGTTGATAACCAGTTAGGAAGGAAATGTAAACTTAAGGTTTGTTCCTCATAATGCTTATGTTCTTCGTATAATTCCAACTCTTGACAAAAGTATTCAGGAATTGTAATGCAACATTCATCTATCCTCTCACATAAGGTTGCATCAAGATCAATAACACAATCTGAGGAAAAATCTTCTTTCTCCAATAAAGAATGTACATTTTGGGCCTTATAATCTTTTGAGAAAATAAAGCAGGAAACAATATTTTTGATATGTAACGGAAAATAGACCACCAAACTGATAGTGAAAAATAAAACTTCCTTTAAAATATTCCAACTCTGATATCTGCATATTCCACAATGCTTTCTCATTTTCTTGCCCGCGGACTTCCTCATCTAATCAAATCTTCATTATTGGAGTCGACTGGTGAATAATACGCAACCAAATTTGTATCTAAATCTTGTTCACCATCAAGAAATGTATTTCATACCCAGGGAAAAATAACTTCGTGCCTTCGTCCCCGGAAACGATGCCAGAAAATTTTGTATCTTAAGAGACAATCCCTCGGTTGTGAAAGGAATCAATGCTTAAGAAAATTTTAAAAGTGTGTCACGGGAATGATTTAATCATAAGGTCTTTGTTCTATCCCTCTGGGAACAGTTTTTATAAAACCCTTAATGATCTGGAATAATAAAATATTTCACAATGCCATTCACTACTAATATCTAAATGGAAAGAGTAACTGCAGGGGAAACTCAAAATGATATGCTGAGGAGCAGAATCTACCACTTTAAAGTTTCAGAGGGAATTCATGGAGAGAGAGGAAACTTCAAAAAAATATGTTGTAAACACTGAATCTATTACTTTAAATTTTCATCAAGAGTTTGTGAAGAGAGGGGAAACTCAAAATGATATGCTAAGGAGCATAATCTACCACTTTAAAGTTTCAGATAGAATTGGTGAAGAGAGAAAATTTGGAGTGAAGGAGCGCAAATTAAGGTTATTTAACTCTTACACATAGATGTGATTAAGAGACCGGCTGCTACATTACTTCACTTCATTCAAAGAAGAAGGGACACAAAATGGCACAAGAAGTACGAATCACCATCAACAGTTGCAGGAAACTTGCTGCTACTTTCATTTACCAATCAGAAAAATAAGTACAAAATGTAATCCCCAAGAGGTCCAAAACTCAAGCCTCTCTTCACTCTTTCTCCCTTGCTTGAATACAAACAAAAGCAATTTGTAACTTCTCAAGCTTCTTGAAACTCCTAAACTGCCTAAATTGTTAAACTACCGATTACATTACAATCAAGGACACCATTATGGCATTGATCTTAACAAAGAAAACAGAATACACTTGGAATAATCCTTTTGTTGAGTCTGATTTGTTACTGATGTGTCCCTCCAAAGTTCTGAGGTGTCCATTCTCGTTGTGATGCGATAGCCGCACAGTTCTGCAACAACGCCCCTGTGCCCGACTTGCCCCAGCTGTCATGTTTCCAACATTGCCGCCATCTGCTCTTCTGCCTGACTCTGACTATGCCTTTGTGCGTTTCAGCTGTGATGTCCCAATATTCTGTATAAACACATCTCCACCGGAATCTTCCCTTGTGTTATGTAGATAAATCCTCTCTGCGGACAGAGACGATCCCTATAGCCCTAGAGTGGGTCTAGCAACAAGAGGACATGCTAATGTGTTGGTTCCTAGTTAACGAATGAAACGAGTTGGGATAGATTGTCCTTCCTGTAGTCTAAACGATCGATGTAGCTGCAGCAGAGGTCCCACGATCCTTGTCCCGACATGTCACGATCCTTCAGCAATGGTATTCGAGTGCCTACACAAAGATAAAAGGACAAAAGGAGCATATATGATAATAATTGCATTCATAACTAGCTAATCAGTCAAGGAAGATTAAACATATTTCATAATGTAAATCACATCAACACAACATGGGATCTAAAACACCAATCACGTATATATTAAGAGAAAGAAAGAGATTAAAATCAGAGCCTTGACATCGCAGCCTCCTTCAGCGGGCCCAGTCGAAGTGCGTCTCGAGCATTCGTCAGGGAATTTGGATGTAGCGAGGCAAAATACTAAGCTCTCTCTCAACAAAGGTCTCTCTCTCTTTCTCTGCTCTATCTCACCAACATGTTCAGCAATTCCTCTTTAGCTATTCAGCTATATGCATCCATATGAGATAGGTTTATTTATAGAGGGATAGGAGGAGGTTTGGATCCCTCAAATGGTGGAAGGGAGGCCTCATCCTTTGGTCAGTTCCCCCAAAATGTGGAAACAAGAGGCCAAAGGAAGGTGTTCGCAGTTATGCAATCAAACAACCCAAGCTGACTCGCTCACGAAGCAGTTAACATGGAAACTTTTCCTCTATATTTAAAAAAAACTCCAAAAACAGCCTGGCGCAGGTATCTCACTAGGAGAGAGCGCCAATGGACGCAGGGCCCAACGTTAATTTCTTTCATCAGCGTGAGGGCATAACAGTCTACCAACACCAACCCAAAAACATGTGTTTCTAATGGTCTACTCATGGAAATATTAACAGAGGAAATGTTCTCCTCATGGCAAGGGATGCAATGATGGTCTTTGCAAGGCATGACACTTTATATAAGTGACACAAATGGTCTTGCAATGTGAGGGATGGGGATTGCAGGGACGATGAAAAAATGTTGTGTAACAGAGTCCCCCTAAAGCATGAGGTCCGAGAGAGAGGGAGGACTGAAATGATTTACGAGAACGCATTCGAACCAAACACAATTGTCGGAAGACCTGCAAGTATAAATACAACTGATATCTCTGATACATGAACATGTGGCATGGGCGCAACCATCCATAATAAAGTACATAAAAATTGAGATCCTAGTTATGGACACAGCCATCCAGCAATAAGGATCAACAAGTGGACTCAAGTATTGTCGCAGCCATCCAATCAAAAGAGTCATGCATACAATCATGATAAACCAAAATATCCCGCATCCTGGATATTATCAAACAAAACCCAGGGTCTTTCGCTCCATCTCGACCCGAACAAGTACAAATTTAGGCATGTGAATATGTGAGCTGAAGTCAAACATGCAAGAAAATCACTTGATTACCAACCAATGATGAAAGCAGCTAACAGGCACGAGAGAAACCACCAATAATGAAAATGGCTCTCGAGATACTATAGGTACAATCTACGGAATGTGAACAATGATATGGCATCAAACACCCGCAGACTCACTCAATTGAAGGCCAATTATGTGGACCTGTCGTCGAATGTGAATAACTTGCCAATGAGGAATGCGAGCTCCAAGGTATTGTAAGGGAGTCTCTAGGTCAAATTCCTGGATAATGAGCTGAAGTCGACGAGAAGTGAACCTGTTGAAGGACGGTCATAATGTTTACCACGTCATCGAAACAAGACAAGGGAACATGATGATAGTGAATCAAGATTGAACAGAGGATCAGAGGGAGCTTGAAAACTGCAATCGAAAACTTCTCTTGAACATATCGTCGACACGACTCTGGATTTGGAAGCATTTTACATCAAGGGATATGAGGTCATGATGACATGGCAAAGAGCATATGAGAGGTCAAAAGAGATTACCCAAACCCATGGAGGAAAAAATAACGAAATGAGATGTCCCCAACCTGACACGAATGCAGATGAGTGTCATGTTCAAGGGCGACATACTGACGACACAACTAAGAACTGGTTCCATTTTTCCCCACCATTGTTGGCGAGTAACCCAATTATTTTTGGAAACAATATTGAAGGGGATAGCATATGCTTGTCATGTAAGTTTTTCCTTCGGACAAATCCATCCTAGTACATTTACGATCCCTAGGAAGGAGGAAGGAGGTTAACGGCATGATGATGATTTCCGATGTCATTTAGGGTTTAATGAGTCTAACAAAGGAAGAACTCGGTGTCTTTTCATGTTTAGAGAGTTTGAAAAGAAGTAGAAAAGAAAAATCCAGCAGGTCCCTTTTCGTAAATAATATCACAGGTCCGAAAAGGTAGAAAACTATGTCTGAGAGAACCTCTTAGTCGCGATAGGCTAAGGTATTCCTTTTTCGTAAATAATCTATCCGAGCTCGAAAAAGGGGTAAACGTATACTGGGTAGATATCGTTTCGCAGCCATTTAACGAGTTCAAAACAACAAGAGTCTTAGCAATATTTTCATGTTTAGAGAGTAAAAAAACAGCTGAAAGATTACTCCAACAGTGACTTTTTCATGTTTTTACTGAGTCCAAAAAAGTATAAGACACAACTCGTTACTTCATCGTTGTCACGTTAAAAACCTGTTGCTGCACAAGAGATAAACGTAAAACCCATCTCTCGAAATAGCATAGTGAAATAATAAAAAATTACGTTTTAAAACCTAATTAGGGTTCTGAAAAGTTATAAAATGCCAAAAATGGTAAAAAATAATTACTTTTCACTTTTACTTCTTGTGAGCAATAGTTACCCTTTTTACATTGTGATTTTGCGGTGGCAATATCGGGCAATCCAGAAGACCAATCTCGAATCCGTCAGTTCTAGGTAAGAGCTTACATCCTTCCTTGCATTTTGATTCCTTTTTCATTATCTGCAATCCCAATTTTATATGTTTATGGGGGGGATTTTGAAAAATCTAGGGTACGGCGGTTGGCACGGGTATGAGGCACGAACTCGCGCCAATCAACCAAAAGTTTGAACTGGGGCGCGCCAACCACGGCGCACAATTTTAGCATGTAAATGTAAACAAACATGCCCATTTTAACCAACCAAGAGCTTTGAATTTAGCTAATGACAGTCATACAAATGTCTTTGCAGGTCTGAAGCGGCAAAATGGTGATTGAATGGAAAGAATAAGAACACAGTGAAGAAGATGAACTTGCCATGGAAAACAAAAGATGCATGGAAGATCTCAGAGATTGTGGGCTTAAGAAATTCTTCATGACACCGTGTCTCAGAGCTCAACCGAATCTGATGTAATACTTGATCAGTGTCTGGGACGTTGGTCAGGAAAAGTTCATTATTCATGACCAAGAACTCGAGATTGAATTTTCAGACGTTTATTTCATAACCGGACTATCGCGGAGGGGGCAGTTCCAATCCTGGATGACACCAGGCCCTCAATGGAGAACATGAGTATGGTGATTGACAGGTTGTTCCCAGGGGCAAGGAAAGCATCGGGAAGCGGAAAAGTGGATATCCAAACTATTCCAGACTTAGCACTAATGGTAGTGTTGCACACCATCACATGAGCTGCAGGATCGTAGGCGCCGCATGAGGCCACAAAGACACAACTACTTCTTGTTGTAGATTTCATGACACTGACCCTCTACAACTAGGTAGAGGTAGTGACAATCAACATGAAGCGTCAACTGACAAAGTGTAAGAAATCCAAACTAAATTAGTTTGGTTACGGGTCTATTCTAGTATCGTTCATCTTGGGACAAATACTTATCTTCCAGCGTTAGGAGGTGATAGTCCCGACACCACCAGTACAAGAGCCACGGATGGCCATTTGGGCTGCGCTGATGCCAATGGCAGGGGGCGGTCAACAGATGTCCTCGAGACCGGAGTTCTTTGAGTGGCTCCACTGACAGCTGATAGTCGTGGAGGATTGGCCCTACTCTGGCACAGATTTCATTGGTGATGCAAATCTCCCACTCCCATAAGGAGAGGATTGGAGTGAAGTACTAGGTAAGACTCATTTTTTATTTTCATGAGGATTATGATTTTTTTGTTATGCATGTTCTAACATTAATCCATGTAATTACAGATGTTGGCCCAGAGAGACTTGCAGGTATGTCTCCGATAGCAAGGCGGATTCCTCGCGATTTTGACGTGGCCCCTCATGGTGAGGGAGGTGAATAGGAGGAAATCATATGCAATTTGGAGGGAATCTCCCATGGGATCCCAGACTATGCGCGATTCGATGATGTTCCTCGTGCATACCAGAGACACATTGTAGGGGTGTCAAACTGAGTTCACCACTTGCTGAGGTGGCTTGTATGGGCAGTGATGTGCTATCATGAGAATCATGCCGAGTAGACACCTAGGTTTTATTTCCGCGTATTTTTGAGACACATGATGTCTCAGGATGTAATTGAAAAACACATGTTTTTTGAACTTTATGATGCACACTGATGCAAACATTCGAAATATATATACACATCTATTTTCTTGTGTAGATACTGTCATGTGATGATGATTTTTACAAATTACATAAATGTCTATCTTATACAATGTTAGCTACTGTATCATTCAATGCGTTCATTCATCTAGGAATATGTTGATATGTAATATAATCAAAATTCCTTTCCAATAAACGAACACGATAATAAAACATTAAGATGTAAGGGTTTCTAACATAATAATGTCCATTAAGTTGAAGAACAAAAAGTTGTGATTCTAGGTTAACAATCAATGCATGAATGTCGAGGTTAATCGCCTCGGTTAATAGTTCAATAACAGCACTATATTCAGCGGCATTGTTTGTAGTTCGTCCTAGACAGATACCTTGAAGGTCTATCAACTCACCAACATGGTCATAAATCACCGAGGCTGCTGAAGACATGTTTCGGGTACTGCGGGAAGCACCATCCACAAAACCGACATAAGGAGTAATAGACATATGCACACTAATCAATGATCCAATAAGTAGGAAAACACTCGCAAAGCACACCAAGCCAAAAATGTACAAAAATGAAAAGAACACCTATGTAGAAAACACATGCATGAATGACTCATGAATAGTATTTTTTAAGATACAACCCATTTCTGGGTTGATCTGGAGGATGACCTTCATAATCAATAAGCTCATAGGCCCCATTCCGTAAAACATGTTTAACAATGTAGGGCCCATGCCACATGGGTTGAAATTTTCCTGCCCCCATATTATCGTGAGCTTGGTCGCACAGGAGGACGAGGTCTCCTTCTATGAAGGAACGAGGGGAAACCAACTGGTCAAAATTAGCTTTGACCCACTTTTTATGTGCTTCAATGACCATAGCAGCAAAGCGGTGAGTTTCATCTAGCCTTTCTAAATAGAGAAGATGCTCTTCTTCTGATGAAGTATTCAGTAGCAATTCAATAGCTAAATTGAGCAAAGGTATTTCACATTCAATTGGAAGAGTAGCTTCCAAACCGTAAACAAGCTGAAATGCAGTAAATCTGGTTGCATCCTTTACTGAGGTTCGATATGCCCAAAGAGCCGAGAACAACATGAGATGCCAGTTTGATTTGTGCATCCCAATCGTACTTTGAATCATAGTGACGAGAACTTTGTTCATGGCTTCAACCTGGGCATTAGCCTGAGGATAGTACAGCGTTGAGTTGTCATGACGCAAACCCAACTTTGAAGTCAACTCTGTCACCATATAATGCCGGAAATGGGAACTATGATCGGTAACGATGGCTTGAGGGACACCAAACCTAGTAATGACATGATTAAATATGAACTGAGCTATTTTCTTACCATCAGCCGTAAGTGTAGGCATTTCTTCGGCCCATTTGGTGAAGTAGTCAATGTCTATGGTGATATAAGCATGCCCCCCCGCCGAGTGAGGGTTACACGTCATACAATCGATGCCCCATTTCACAAAGGGACCAACACTAATGACAGGGTGGAGATGGGAAGGCGGCGCGTGCATCTTGCGCTAATAGATCTGACAATCATGGGACTTACGAATAGCGACAATGCAGTCTTTGAAGATGGTGGGCCAGAAATACCTAGTATGAAGAATTTTATGTGCAGTAACATAACCATACATGTGACCACTGCAGGCACCACTGTGATATTCATTTAAAGCTTTCTCAGCTTCCTCGAGAGTCAAACACCGGCGGAGAAGTGTTGCGATTGATGACGGATGTGTCAGCGGGCATCCTTTTTCAACTCATATCGGAAGGGAGAAGTCTGAAGATATATGATGATATCATCGTACCAAGGATCAAGGGTGTTTATCAGAAAAAATTTGTCGTCTGGAATGCGTTCCTCGAAACTAGATGGAGCGGAGTCGAAAGGGAGAGAGCAGATTAAATTGGCAAAGACTAGTGATTTCTTCAATTTGGCAGTGATGAACTCCAATTCGAACTCTTGGAGGATGAAAATCCACTTCGATTACTTGGCCCCCAGCAATTGACAAGACAATATGTAGGTCATAGGGTTGCAGTCATAAATCACAATCACTGTACGCAACAGAATATAATGACAAAAATGTTGAATAGCTTGAATAGCAGCTAACGCCAACTTCTCGACATGTGCATATCACGTTTCAGTATCGATAATGTTACGAGGCAGATAATAAATGACATGTTCGTCACCATCATCATCGTCTTGTACCAATACCATGGTAATCGTGCTGAAATCGGCGACCAAATATAGGGAATAATCGCAATGATAATTCGGAGGACATAGCAGAGGAGCGTTGACAAGCAACGTATTCAGTGCATCAAAGGACTTCTGAGCGATTTGATCCCAAAGGAACGAGACGCCCTGCTTCAGTAATCGCATAAATCCTTTACCCACTTCGACATAGTTAGGTATAAAATGACGTAAGAATTTGTCCTTTCCCTATAGGATCTACAACTGATCTAATGAGGATGGAGAGGGGATATTAACAATAGCTTCAAATTTGAGTGGATCGAGACGAATTTCGTCTTTGGAAACAATAAACCCTAAGATTCTACCAGAGTCAATGTAAAATACGTGCTTATGCGAATTCAGTCGGATGTTATAGCATTGACAACAAAGAAAAATCTAGCGGATATGTTTAGGATGGTCTTTACGCTTAGATGAATGAGCCGGAAGGTCATCCAGATAAGGCTGAACAATGTGCTTAATATCGTGTAAAGAATATGACATTGCTCGTTGAAACGTAGCCCCAACATTTTTTAGACCGAAAGGGAGCTTTTTATAAGCGAAAGTACCCCAAGGACAAATAAAGGCGGTCTTATGTTGATCAGTCAGAAGAATGTTAATCTAGTTGTAGCCAGAAAATCCATCCATAAGGGAAAAATCTCACTCCCTGCACAGTCATCAATGATTTGATCGATAAAGGGAATAGGATAATTATCCTTAGGGCAAGCCCGGTTAATGTCATGGTAATCAACACAGACGCGAATGGTACCTTGTTTCTTATCTATAGGGACAATATTGGAAACCCAGTCTGTCAAGGGAATCGGATAGATAAAACCAGCTTTGATAAGTTTTTCAACTTCACCCTTAATAGCAGCAGCCTTTCTACGATGCACAGGACGAAGGCACTGGCGAACAGGCTTCGCACCAGGATAGGTAGGAATCTCATGCACCACTATACTTGGATCGATGTCGGGCATCTCTTCGTAAGACCATGCAAAGACGTCACGAAACTCGCGAAAAAGGATAGTATAGACCTTAACCTCATCCGAAGAGCAGGTCACATCAATATGGATGTTCTCGAAAATTCCCGGTTTGACAAAAATGTTGATAGGCATTGTTTGTGTGATATTACTCAAGTTACCCTCTGCAAAAACTTCGTGTGTCAGAATAGGCATTTGAAGCGGAGGAGAAGGAACCTGAGAATAAAACCTCTCAAGACACGTAGACAAGGCCCCGAGGCCAAGCATGAATGAGGAACGATGATGACTATCGTCCCAAGGGGGATCCTCGAGAGACATAGTTTCCACGATGGCTTCATCAGAGGGAAATATCTCTTTCAAGGGATCGGGTGAATCCGAATCGCCGAGCCAGGGGGATTGAGAATAAGTATCAAGAGACATGCCTAAAGGGGCATGATCAAGAGGAAGAGGATCCGAGGCCGAAATACGCTCATAGTAATCAATCTCGATCGAAATTAACGGAATTGAATCTCCAAATGAATTGATTTGCTCAGGCGAAGGGATGATCCATGGATCTTCAGACCTAGATATCATATTATCCTAAACAGTGTTTGGTGGAGGAAGAGGAAAAATACCCATGAGGGTAGGATCTTTGAAGAGACCCGACCCTATTCTCTCGTAAGGCATAGGAATTTTATCTACGTACGGAACGTTGTTCTCGAAAGAAGAAGTGAAGAATGACAATTAATCAATGGTAATGATCTTTCCTTCGTGCGAAAATTTCAAAATGCAAAAGAGAGTGGACGGAATGCACAACATGGCGTGAGTCCAACTGCGACCGAGGAGAAGATTTTAATTGAGCTTGGCGTCAACTACTCAACCTCGATGTTGACTATCTTCCCTTCCAGAGTAATCAGCAAGCTAGAGAGAACACCAAGAGTTTTAGATTACCTTCCATCAAATGCTTCTAGGGCATTTGGAGATGAATTCAGAGCTGGAGAACTAATGGCTTTCCAGCAGGCAGATGACATGACACATGTAGACACACCCTCGTCCACGACCGCTCGATGGATATTTAGTCCATTAATTCCAACTTTTATGATGAGCGCAAGCTGGTGAGGGAGACATGGGACAACATTCTCCAGGTCAAAAGTGATAAGGCTTGAATCAGCAAGATCAACCCTGCCGATCACAGATAGAAAAGCCTTCCATTGAGATGGACAACTCTAAAGCACTTCTAATGCACACATTGTAGATATCACTTGAGCCAAATCCTCAACAATATTGTAGTGTTGAGCAGCACGGGTGTTAGGGTTGTAAGAAGACTTGCAGAGTACACCTCTGGAAGGTGGTCATACAACGGGCTCAGGACTGGGCCTTTCAATCTGAAGAGCGCCAGAAACAGGCGGAGGAGGAGGACCATCAATGATCTCTTTCCCATATGTCTAACGTGGTTTGGTATAATATTTTGACCGAGTGGCTATGAAAATGGATGCAAAATGGTTCATCATGAGAACCTGAGAACCAAATGGGGCAGAGGACTGAGGTTGCTCTACCAACTGAGTCTGCTCTGACGAAAACGGTTTTTTGAGAATAGTCGGAGTTCCTTCGGTTCCTTTGAGAAATCGACTCACTTCGGCCCGTCGAGGATAGTCCTTGGTGTAGTGCTCTTCATCACATATCAAGCAAGGATACTTCAATTTATCTTGTTAACCATCATCAACACGAGATTTCTGAGAATCCTGTTTTGAGGTATCGGCTTTGGCCTTACCTTTACATTTTTTTTAACCTTTGGAAGTTTTATCCACTGGATTGCCTGAACAACATTGACTTCCGCAGTTTTACCAGAATCCGGGATCAACTGAGAAGCAATATCATTGGAAGAAGTATATTTTTGCTTCCCAGGGTTCGGAGGAGAAGACTTCCGAGAAGTCTGAGACATGGAACCGATGATACTGTCGACGAATGGCATCGTCGGTGCTTTGTAAGTTCCAGGTCTAGGAGCATCAGGCAAGAGATTGTAAGATGGGTCTAGGAGCATCCTAGGGAAAACTTGTAAATTCATGAATTGCTGCTAATATATCGTAAGGTTGTTTTTTTTGTACAAAAGGTTGTCCCTGTGGTGGATACATTTCGCCCCCCCCCCCCCCAAGAACATAAGATGCTCCTAGTTGAAACTGAGGCTGACTAGACGGACCGTAGGGTTGTCCTTGTTGGATTGAAGGTTATCCCTATAAGGATTTTCCTTGTGGACCGTAAGGTTTTCCCTGAGGACCAAAGGTTTGTCCCTACTGGACCAAAGGTTGTCCCTATCAGGGTTGTCCTTGTAGGCCCAAGGGTTGTGCCCGTATTAATGGTCCTTGATGAGCAACAGTTTGAAACGGATTTGCTGGAGGCAAATAAACAGCTTGATTAGGATCGATGGGAGGAAAATAAGTGGGTTTACCGTAGATATCATAGTGATGGGAGGATTGACAGGAGATTGTGGCTGCTGAGAACACTGAGGTGCGGAATTCTGCGACTGAGAATTAGGAGAGGGAGCACACCGTCGTTGCATATCTGACAGATATTCATCGAATGTATAAGTAGAAACCATAGGCATGGTAGAAGTAGACTGGGTTTCCACAGTGCAAGGTTGTGATCCACTCACAACAAGCCTAACAGGCAATGTGGGATTGATAAAGATAGACCTACGAACAGCAGTAGACCCTGACGACGGAGTCTTGCTAACAACCGGCGTAGATGAAGCCACACAAATAGTAGGCCGGACCGGGACAGACGTAACAGTGGCCGCCAAGATGGGTATAGAGGGCGATACTCCTAATGTAGGAAAAACCAAGCTTCCAGTGGGAGCCACTGTATGGGATTGTGCAACGGACGCGACACCAGAAATAATCTGACCCAAAGTGCGATAACTGAGTGGTAGAGACACCGATTGGGGGGAAGGTTGACTAGAGACATAAGGGAACTCTTCTGGGAAAAGCTGATATTCTCCCGTATAAGCATGCAGCTCTTCACTGCCAACAGGACTCGAAGAATCCATACCCGACGAGGTCGTAAGATTCTCAAAAAGACGACAAGGACTAGGGGGTATAATAGCGACTCATAACGGTGATCTCAAAGTAAGAGGAGGGAATTCTTCCTCGCTTCCAAAACCAGACCAAGCACCCTAAGGTGGCCAATTGAATTCAACTGACCCTTTAGGAGGATATTGGGCAGCGAGAGGTAAGACACTCGGGAGAATAGGCTGCGCAAACTTGGCAGACCTAGTGGACTGAGGTGTTTCCAAAGAAACGTCAAGAAAAGGACTACCACGAGGAGGCAGTGAAGAAGACGATGAAACTGGTGGTTCCGCCATTGTAACAATATTTCAACACAAAGAAAAATGAGATAGCCTATTCGAGGCTTCAAGATCAAACTCTAAGGAACTACAAAAATAAGCCAAGCAGAAAACTTTTAACGAGCATATGATCATAGGCAGTTAATTTTATGACATTGAAACAAAACTTTGTTGTTTCATGTTTTAAGAGTCGAGAAACAAGAAAAATATGACTCTAGTCACTTTTAGGATTGAACGAGCGTGAAAGGACAAAGTGCCCGATGATCTTTTCACTTTTTAAAAAGTCACGAAAAGATCGAAATGACTACTCAGGTAATCTAAGCAAGAGGGTGTACCAAGTTTCCGTGAACTGCCATATACACCTTGGTGATCAAATGAAAGAGAAATGACCAATGACTTGAATTACGTGCAAGTAGTCTCCTTGAATGTTGTGTTCGGTGTATCACAATTACAGGGAGGCAGACTATGAGGGTCTGCCTTTATATATGCGACGATACAGGGAGCACAAGTCCGTACTAATGTTGTCTAAAGCCAGGTGGCGAACGACAGCTACTAGGTTTAATGACGTCGGAACACGTCACTAGCCTATACCTCTAAAATATTTTCATTAGGTTCCAATTATTCCTTAGATTGATTGAATTGATTTTAAGGTTGATCTTGAATTAATGTTTCAGTTTGAAGGCCCTACCGAATGGACTCTCAAATTCCTAAATTCACACTATATGCAAAAGAACACCAGTTCCATTCGATGAATGCTAACTAAGAGAAGGATAGAGATCTTTAACATGGTAGCAATCAATGAAAACACAAGAAGAAGTTCACTAATGCACCTAATGCAACCAAATGGGAAACGAAAAACTCTTTCCTAGTTCACTAAGAGATAGTTATGCAAAAGGACTTTTCATTTTCAATTCCAAACGAAAGAATGCAATTTTTTGTTTCTTAGATGAATGAAATACACGATGCACTATTAAACTAAAAATCAAAACAAACACTAGCTTTAAACACTATGAATGTAAATATCTAAAATGAATGAATCAAAAGCAATACAAACATTAAGATGCACTCAAACCAATGACACACTCTTTCAAGAAAACAAAAATCTGTCAAAATGATCCAAACGAGCATTGTGATCTATGCTCGAAGTGACGAAATGGGGAGTTAAACAAAAACACAAGTGATCATTCAACAAGCCAAAGACACGAAGGATCAAGAAAGACCAACACAATCGACCAGCGAATTGAGATGACAGAGATCAAAGTGAATTGAATTCAGCTCAGGAGGCTCAGTGAGGAGAAGGCCAAACAAACAGCATAAGACAAAGAAACCCTAGGGCTACAAAACTTCACTGATGAGATAATGGAAAAAAAATTGAGAAAACCTAAGACTACAGAGTCAAAAAAATTCAAAAGACCAATTACAAGTCAAAGAAACAACCCAGAGCCAAGAAATACTGACCAAAGACTCAGGAAAAAGCTCAAACCAAATCCTACAGGATTCGGCGTGACTGTCAGGCTGTAATCCGTGCCTAACAGGGGTTGGCGCACATGTAACAAAGGCAACTGGAACCAATTGGCATGATTGTTCAAATAAAAAACACGCCAAGCTGGAAACTAAAGGAAAAACTAATGATCAGAGGCCAATATTGGCACTTTGGAGCTAAATAGGAGGATTCAAAACAGTCAAGCAAGCCAGGCAAGGTAAAGAAGCAATCAAACGACCGAAGTCGACTTGACGAGGCAAAATCTCAACAAAAAATGAGATGACAAGCTCACATTGATCCCCAATGGAGTCACCAACTTGTTGTGTAGGTAAATCCTCTTTGCGGACAGAGACTATCCCTCTAGCCCTAGAGTGGATCTAGCAACAAGAGGACATGCCAATGTGTTGGTTCCTAGTTAACGAATGAAATGAGTTGGGATAGATTGTCCTACCTGTAGCCCAATGCGATTGATGTACCTGTAGCATAGGTCCCACGATCCTTGTACTAACACGTCATGATCCTTCAGTAATGGTATTCGGGTGCCTGAACAAAGATCAAAGGACAAAAGGAGCATACATGATAATAATTGCATTCATAACTAGCTAATCAGTCAAGGAAGATTAAACATATTGCATAATGTAAATCACATCAACATAATATGGGAACCAGAACACCATTCACGTATATATTAAGAGAAAGAAATAGATTACAACTGGAGCCTTGACTTCGCAGCCTCCTTTAGCGGGTCCAGTCGAAGTGTGTCTTGAGCATTCGTTAGGGAATTTGGATGTAGCAATGCAAAATACTAAGCTCTCTCTCGACAAAGGTCTCTCTCTCTGCTCTATCTCACCAAGATGTTCAGCTATTCAGCTACAATGGTTCAGCTAGTTGCATCAATATGAGATGGGTTTATTTATAGAGGGATAGGAGGAGGTTGGGATACCTCAAATGGTGGAAGGGAGGCCTTATCCTTTCGGAGGTTCCCCCAAAAGGTGGAAACAAGAGGCCAAAGGAAGGTGTTCGTGGTTATGCAGTCGAACAACCCAAGCTGACTCGCTCACAAAGCAGTTATCATGGAAACTTCGCCTCTATATTTAAAAAACACTCCAAAAACAGCTTGGCGCAGCTATCTCACTAGGACAGAGTGCCAATTGGTGTGAGGCCCAGTGTTAATTTCTTTCATCAGTGCGAGGGCATAATGGTCTACCAGCGCCAACCCAAAACATCTGTTTCTGATGGTCTGCTCATGGAAAAGTTAAAAGAGGAAATGTTCTCCTTGTGGCAAGGGATGCAATGATGGTCTTTGCAAGGCATGACAATTTATATAAGTCACACAAATGGTCTTGCAATGTGCGGGATGGGGATTGCAGGGATGGTGACAAAATTTTGTGTAACACCTTGCTTTTGTGTTTCGAACGCCGTCATTGTGTCACCTGCTACCCAAATCTGCCTCTTCTGCGCGTTCTTGCTGTGTTCAATCATCTATTCTCCTTTGCCAAGGAGTTTTACCGGTTTCACATTATAATGCTCTTTTCTTCCTCCGACGCGGTTTAACACACGAAAATGACTTACTTCCAGATCTGAAAAGCTTTGGAGTCCGCTTTTGAAACCACATCGCATCCGCCCGACATCACACTTTACATGCCATTGTTTTCAAATTTTCCTTAGCACTTATCTTCTAATACTTGCGATGTGTTCTATGCGCTCAGGTCCCTCTGTCATCGCACTTTGGCGAATTTAAATCTTACCTCTGCGCTTATTCGTTAAAACTTGAGATTTGCAATCAGGCCCCACCACATCGTATTTTGCACTTCAGTGATTATAACTCAGACCCTTTGCACTTAACTCTTAAAACTTGCGATTTTTTTATTGCGATCAAGCCCCACCGCATCGCATATCCCACTTCGGTGCTTTTAAAATTTACCTCCTGTGCATATCCTTTGAAACTTGCAATGGGCGGTTTGTGATTTAATCTCTAGCGTTTATCTCTCCACCCTAGTTCCGCGCTTTGATCCCGACCGTCCGTTTTTATCTTTGTGCCTCCTCCAAAACTCTTAAGTGTCTAAGGGAAATACACCATTTCTCTATCTTCTCTAATTTGAAAGTAAAGGGCGTGGGATCCGGCTATCACCATGTAATGTCTTCATTGAAACCTGAAACCACTTGTGGGGGAACTTAAGCAGTTTTTCAAATTTGAAGAGAGTGTTACCACAGTTGATGTCAGCCGTCGATTTTCAGGTGAGCAAATTTAACGAGATCGCTTGCAGAAGAAATCCTTGGTATAAATCTCATGCAATTTGTGCTCCCGGGTTGACGTTGGATCTGAGAGAAATTTGAACTGTTCTGCACATGAACGAGCCCAACTTGACCCCTCCTACACACTTTTCTCTTTGTTTCTCCTCTGGATTAGATTACACCTCCCATGTTGTTGCTTCCTTGATTTTGGTTCTGGTGCACCTGTGATGTTGAATCCTCAATGAGCTTGTGGTCATCCTTTCGAGCATATTACTAATATTTTTGAAATTTTAACAATTGTTCCTCAGTAACCTTGAACTTCTCATAACCTCTCTTGACTTTTAGCTGAGTCAAATTAGGCTACAACAATGTCAACAATGTATGACAACCAATATACTCTTGAACAAAACACACTTGACTTACTTGCTGAAGGAGTACTCACACCAACTCTTTGAGTCCATGTACCTTGAACTCGTGGTAGGTCATTTTCCACCTATACTCCTATAGTATAATGATACTCCAATACCTCTACCTTTTTTGCTCACAATTTCTTTTGCAACTTGATAATAACTTTAACATTCAACTCATCAAACTGCCTTTTATCAATCCTCTTGTTGTTTCAACAATACTGAACATAGGTTCATCAACTCTGCCCTTTAACAATCCTCTAACTACTCCTTATATCATTGTTCTTAGGGTATTCACAATACTTCCCTCACACAACAACTCTGATGTACTTAGGTATTCCACAAACAACCTTCTTTCAAACTTCTTGATACTTCAAAAACATTTAATCATAGGCTTTCATAACAACCCTTTAACTATCTTCTTGACTACTCCAAGATATTAGTACTTACGACACACTTGGCAACCCACATAATAGTGATTTGATTCCCCAAATCACAGTCACTAGGTGTGCTTTTAAATGTTGTTCAAAAGCATTATGAACAACCCTCCACACTTATAAAATCAACAAACATAAGAGCACAAACATACCTCTTTAAGAGTCCATAGTTATAGGCATCAACTTGAATGAAATATTTGGCCTAGATGAAAAAAATTTGCAGCCACCTCATACCATGCGACCACCTCGGACCCTGTGGCCACCTTTGTGTAATGCCTCCTCCCACATTTACCCACTTTCACCGGATTTCTAGGGGTAAACATGAGTTGAGGGTCGCTATGATATGACTCAACCTCCTATGTGACCTTAAGGAAATGGAGTTTACAACTTGAGACCTTAATGACTTCCCTTAAGTGCCATAAGACCTCTAGAGTAACCCAACCCCTCCAGGTTTCCAACCCATGAGAAAAATCATCTTTACCCTTACCTAGAGCCCCATTCTCTCCCTTTCCAAGGCCTCTAAGTGAATGTGGGTTCCGAGTCACTGCCATAGACCTACATCAGTGCAACTATGGAACTTTTCTACTAATGTTGTGCCAATGAATATGAGAATTAACGATATTTTCCAGGGCTGGGGCTAGGCCTATGTCCAGAGAACTATGAAAGTTCCAAAACTCATAAAATACATGAAGACAATGCTTGTAAATGAAAAACTGAAACCAGGACTTGACCTAATCATCCCCAATTGGGACAGACATTTTGTCAAACACTTGGTAGATATGCAACCTACAAGTCTTGAATGTAGGTCTAAACATGAGGTACTGAAAACTCATATGAGGTTTAACAAGAAGGGTCACTACCTTCTCTGATTAGTTGTCTTAACCTCAATTAGATCTTGCATTCATTATTTATTGAGTTATGAGTGAAAACATGAAAAGAGCCATGACTAATATTTGTCATAAAACCATGCTTATAACCAACATATAGCAAGGTAAATAACAATGAGAGAACAACCATTAAAGCCACATAACAACCAATACATTTCCTTACCAAAAGCAAGAGAAACTTAGCTTTATTAAACATAGGTAAAGACCAACCGGGTTTGAGACTTCCACATTTCACCCGACCATAGATTGGCGGAGCCAAATCTCTCTTCATCCAATCACCCCCGTGCCATATTCCAAGCATGAATGTGGGATCTCATGGGATAAACCAATCCAAAGAAAACCAAGGGAATCCAAATTTTAAACCACCTCCACCATATCCATACCGTGATCACGCCTAAACCGGTGTCAAGATCATAAAACCAAACTAAGCTTGGATGCCTCAAAATTTCTTCACCATCCTTGAGGAATTTTCTCGTCTCCGCCCTTGGGCTTTACCGTGTATCCCTCCATTACCAGTCAAGGGATTCCTAGGCCTTTGGGAATTTTCCTGATACCACCTCACTCGGATTCCAAAACTGTCCGGCAATACAAAGCTCAAAACCGAGAACAACCCCATCACACCATGAATATCAGGAAATGCAAAATATAGGATAAAATCCACTATCTAAACCCGAAAAAATCCATGCCATTGAGAAAAAAAGAACCAAATACCAACATGCATATACCATGCATGTCAAAAACAACTAGGAAATCATAAATGCAACTTGCTACCTGCAAGTATTCTCGTTGAAGCTGCTTGATCCTTGCCTTGCCTTTCCTTCCTTGTCCTTACTTTGATTTTCCTTTCCTTTCCTTTCCTTTCCTTACCCTTCCTTTGCTTGCTTGCTTTCTTTCTCCTCTTGGTGCTTTCTCCTCTATGAGACTAATTCTAACACTAAACTGAAAAATACTAACAAAATATTTCCACATGATCCTCAAAAGCCTTTTTATTAATGAGGCCTCTATTTTCTTCAATTTTATATTATTTTCCTTCATTTTTCTCCTCACATGCAACCTGTGACCTTTCCCCTTCCTTTTCTCCTAATTTCCTCTATTTTCATAAATAAATGTCAAAAATACCCTTTTTTCCTTTCTAAAGCCTTAGCCATTTCCTTTTCCAATTCCCCCTTACCCATAAACACATAAAGTGATGCCCACTAAGATATTTTGCCCCACATTCAGGTTGGAATAAGTGTTTATTTCCCGTGATCTTATTTTAACTTTTCTTGACTTATATTACATGAACTTTTAACCCGGGGTTGTTACAGACCCTCCCCCCTAGGGGACAACGTCCTCAATGTTAAACCACACTTATACCCAGCAATACCACTGAAAATAAAAAACATACTGCCTATGGAGATTTATAACCCAACTTATTGCAGTATTTACAATGAACAACCTACTGAAAACATGACAATAATACCATGTACTAGAGCCTTATAACACAACTCATTACAAACCTCGAGCTTTATTTCCCTAATACGGTTGTCTCTCAATATTTTGCAGCCGAGGTGGTATTGGGGGGTTTTTCAAACAGGGCAAGGCTGCTCGGTGAAACCCTTCTCAGTTCCTAGAGCGGGTGTCGGAAGCTTGGGCTCCCAAATCCGGCTGGCGGACGTCCTCCGTTTCCTAAAGCAGGTATCAGAGTGGCGTCAACTTCTTTTCAGCCTCTCCTTTCGTCTGCTCCTCAAGGTACTTCTCCTCCTTTTGTTCCCACTGGGGGTTTAGAGGATATTGTTGGTTGATGTGGTTTTCAAGGTCTTCCTGGTCGTCAAACCCTTGGGGTTGGTCTTCCTGTTGGAAACACTCCCCTGGGAGGGTCCTTTCAAGATGTGTCGGTGGGGCTGCGCTTCCCTGGGGTAGATCAAGTTTTTCCGCCGACTGGGGTTCCAGTGTCGGCTGATGTTCTTGCTCCTGTTGTACAAAGTGGGGGTGGGTCGTTTCATTCTGTGCGGCGTGGGGAAGTTCTTCTTCTCTATCACTCTAGGGTGTCCTCGAACGAGGCTATTGATAAACCCCCGAGGTCTTTGGCCTCTGAGAATCAGGGTCTATTTCTTCGAAACGAGGTCGCCTCGAGGCCCAGCGTCTATCCCGAACAAAGGAAGGTAGGTGAACCTCCCAGAACCCCGGAAGAAGTCAGGCAGGCTTTGCCTGAATCAGTGGGGGAGGATGTTCCCATTACAAATCCCACTAAATAAGGGGAGGGTTTCAAGAAATTTGTGGGAGGAAAACACAAAAAACCTAAACCCATCAAGAAGAAAGAAGGCAGACCCAAATGCATGTTGGGAGTGGACATAAGTATTGAGCAAGCAATGGAAGCATCTGAGACCATGTTGGTTGGAAGAGTGAGGGGACGGAAGCATTCGGAAGAATACATCTCTAACTGGGCCCAAACTGCGTGGAAAGATACCCCGGGCTAGCTTGTGGAGATTTCTGTTCTGGCAAGGGGCTGGTTCAACATCACTTTTGACTGGAAGGAACAAGTCGACTAGGTGCTAGAAAGAAACTGGTTCTTCGGGAAACAACCTATTCTGTTCAGAAGATGGACTCCTTTGTTCGACGCTCAGAAGGAAAAAATGGCAGAGTCTCCGGTTTGGGTCAAACTCCCAGGACTACCTCTGCAGTTATGGACTGACTCTGTATTTGTTTCCATAGGAAATACGCTGGGCACCTTTTTGGAAGCAAACAAGTCATATATCCAAACCAGGGATTGGAGTGTGGCACACATTATGGTTTGTCTAAACCCCAGGGAAGGATTAGTGAATGCTATTACTCTCTAATACAGGGACCTGGAATTCCTGTAGACCCTCAACTATGATCACCTCCCTTTTCGTTGTAACAGATGTCATAAGTATGGACATCTGGCGAAGGACTGCCCTCTTGGCCACCATCGTCGTCGTAGGCAGAAAAATCAGTGCAGAAAGGAGAGAGTATCACTCCATGATATGGAAGATCCTACCCAGGAAATTTCCCCTCGACCCTCTGAGCAGGAGGCGCCCCTTACCAATGAGGAGACTGTGGTGTAGGATCAGCCAGTGGATGCAGCCCCCCTCTCTCCTCCTCTTGAGGACTTGGCAACCTCCCTGGTTCCCCTACCAGTTGCAGAACTTGTTGGGGCGTCTCAGGCGGGTATGTCCACCTCCCTTCATCTCTCTTTTCAGTCCTCTTTTTGTTATTCTATGTCTGAGTTTGCAGAGCCTGGTCCCTCCAAGAAGATCCTCAATGATCTCTCAGCTTTAAATATTTCTATGTCGTCTTTAGACAATGTGATCCTCTCAGTTCCCGCTCCTCCTGAACCTCCCCCTCCCCAAGATGTTTGTGACCCTTTTCCCCCCAGCCCTTGGGATTATTCTTCTTAATCCCTCCCCTACAACCTTAGACCTCGGGCTAATAGGGCTGGGAAAGGACTGGTTGTGGGTGGGCTAGCTTTGGACCCTGTAGCGCATGGACCCAGGAAGATGAGAGGAAGAAAATCCAACCTTTTCAAGGCCCAGTTGAAAGCTGTTGTTGATATAGCAGAGCGACCACCCCCTGAAGGTGTACCATGATCTTCCCTTCTTTCAATTGTAGAGGCTTAGCTAGCCAGCCGAAAAAGCTAGCTTTCAAAGAACTAGTGAGATCTCAAAATCTGGATGTTATCTTGCTTTAGGAAACGTTGGGGAAAGGGGACGAAGTGATCAGCTCTATCTCCAAAATGTTGCCTGGTTGGGTCTTTCATGCTCTTGATGCTGTGGGAAGATTGGGGGGAGTGGTTTCAGGGTTTAATTCTAAGAATTTAAGATACATTTCATCCTGGGGATCTGTGAATTGTTTGGCCATGGAGCTCTATTCTAGTGAGTTGAATCTCTCGTTTCTTTCTTTAAACATTTATGGGCCATGTGTGGAAAGGGATGACTTCTGGACCACTTTCTTCAGATCCTCTTGGCTCTCCCACTCCAACTTAATTATTGGTGGATATTTGAACTTCTCACTGGGGGAAGCGGAGTCTTGGGGTGCCTCGGCCAGGGTGGACCCTCTCACTGACTTTTTTAGGAACCATCTGGCTATGTCTCGTTTGGTGGACATCCCCCTCCTTAAACTGCGCCCCACCTGGAGGAACAGAAGAGTTGGGCTGGACTGGGTGGGCAAAAAGATAGATCGCTTCTTGTTGTGTGAAGCCTGGGTGGAAAAACTTTTGATTTATCAGCATTGGGTTGGGGAAGGGGGTGTCTCGGACCATTTTCCCATCTTTTTGGAAATCAAATGTGATGGTAAAAAGCCAGGAATCCCTTTTAAATTTAATTCCTCCTGGCTCAAGGATGACTCATACAATGAACTGTTTCTT
The DNA here is from genome assembly GCA_034641835.2 of Pinus albicaulis. NCBI lineage: Eukaryota > Viridiplantae > Streptophyta > Pinopsida > Pinales > Pinaceae > Pinus > Pinus albicaulis. The sequence continues at coordinate 1,288,014,927 of CM076583.1, read as the reverse complement.
GCTACTTGGGATAAAGATAGTTTCAGTTCTAAAACCACCAGGAGCTCCTTCTTTATGAATAACCTTAAGAAAATGAAAGCAGTGTCTAAACTTTGGGCAACTCAAAAGAAAGCTAAGGAAGAAGAGGAGCTCAAAAAGCTCAGCTCTGAGCTTGCGATGTTGGAAGATCCTGAAGGTGGTGGCTATGCCTCTGTTGAATCCAGTGCAAGAATCAAGGAGCTGGAGGCTTCCAGAAAAATTATTTTACAACTCAGGGAAGAGAGTTGGCGCTTGAAAAGCAGAGCGATCTGGCTTCAAGCGGGAGATGAGAAGACTAAGTTCTTTCAAAATTTTGCAAAAGGTCGGAAAATCGCAAACACAATCTGGGAAATCCCCAAGGAAAATGGTGAATAGGAAAAATATTTTGAGGATTTGGCATCCCTAGGCACTCTCCACTTCAAAGCTCTTTTCAAAGCTCCTGCAGAAATTTCCATAGCCGAAGTTATCAGAGTTGCCCAATTATTTCCTAGCTTCATAGACGAAGAAGGAAATGAAGCTATCATGGTCCCTGTCTCGAAACAAGAAGTGGAATATGTCCTCAAAGGAATGCAGAAGGATAAAAGCCCAAGACCGGATGGTTGGACTGTTGAATATTTCCAACATTTTTTTGAAGCTCTAGGGGACGAGCTGGTGGCTGTTGTGGAGGAGTCTAGGTGCTCGAGGTCTATCTACCCACCTTTCAATTCTACCTTCTTAGCCCTAATCCCAAAATCTGACCATCCTGACTCCTTTGCTAATTTCCATCCCATCTCCTTGTGCACCTGTGTATATAAAATAATTGCAAAAGTCATTGCCTCCAGAATAAAGCCTTTCCTTTCCAGACATATCTCCCCAGAACAATTTAGGTTCCTGGATGGTAGAAAAATTCATGAAGTTGTGGGAGTACCCTAAGAAACTCTTCACAGTTTGAAGAGAAGTGGAAAGAAAGGGGCTATTATAAAAATTGACTTGTCAAAAGCCTATGATAGAATAAGTTGGATGTTTTTGTGCCTCTTTCTCACTCACCTTGGTTTCAGATTCGATTTTGTTAGATGGGTAATCAGCTGTGTGACCTCTTCCTCTATTGCTATTCTGATCAATGGAGCTGCCACTTCCTTCTTCAATCCTGAACGAGGCTTAAGGAAAGGTTGCCCTCTCTCTCCACTTTTGTTCCTATTGGCAGTGGAAGGGATAAGCTTAATGATCCACAAAGAAAAAAGACAGGGCCAGCTTAAAGGAATTGAAGTGGCGGATAACCTTTGGATTACTCATCTGCTCTTCGTGGATGACATCTTGTTGTTTTGTAACGGGATCTTGGAGGACTGTTGATCCTTGAAAAACATTCTGGACCTTTTTTTGAAAGCTACAGGTCTCCAAATCAATGAACAAAAATTGACTCTCACCACCTCTGGTCTTTCTGCTGAAGAAGTTGGAAGAGTGGAAACGCTGCTACATTTTGAAGTCAAATCCATTCAGGACAACTTCAATTATTTGGGTTTTCACCTCAAGCCTGACAATTATCGAATCTATGACTGCAAGTGGCTTCTTTCTAAAATTGAGAAAAAAACTCAATCACTGGAGCTTCAAATGGCTATCAAAGGCAGGAAGGCTCGTTTTAATCAAGTCAGTGTTGATGGCAATCCCGGTTTATTGGGCCAGTGTCTCATGGGTTCCGAAAGGTATTTTGGCCTCTATTGACAAATTATATAGTAAATTCCTTTGGGCGGGGTCAAAATTGGATCATGTCACCCCATGGGTTGCTTGGGATAAAATCACTAGACCCAAGGAGTGGGGAGGCTGGGGTATAAAAAAATTTCTCTCATTTTCAAAATCCCTTGCAGCTAAACTTGCTTGGCGATTGATCTCGACAGAATCGCTCTAGGCGTTGGTCATCAAAAGAAAGTACATTAGTCAGGGATATGTTCTTGATTGGGTTCGCTCCCATCTCAAGTCTTCAAAAAATGCTTCAGTGGTATGGAAAGTCGTTTTCGCATCTGTACCAACCATTGAGCAAGGCTTGGATTGGAATGTGGGCGATGGAACTCAAGTCCGTCTTGGCTGCGACCCCTGGGTTGGATGCTCTGACAGGTTCTCTCTCTCTCGGGAATTGGTAACCTTCCTAAATGGAAGAGGTTTATTCACTTTGAGTCAGGTAGCTGATTTAAGATCTTCCTCCTTACTGAAACAAGGTTGGATCTCAGGATAGGAGCTGACACTTGAAGAAATATGGATGGAGGAATGGAGTTTGTATGTTTCACCCTGACAATTTTCTTCTGTCCGGATCTCTGATTCAAGGGATGAACTGCGTTGGGTCCATGCTCAATTAGGAATCTATTCTCCTAAACTAGGTTATAAATGGCCGATGTCCCAGCAAGGGTGGGAGGCCCCGGCCTGGTGGTACAAACCGATCTATAAATTGAAATGCCTAGCCAAGACCAGACTTTTTTTCTGGTGTATCCTGCATAAAAAGGTGCCCACGTGGGATTTTCTTAAAAAGAGGGGAAAATCGGGGCCGGGATGGTGCTCCCTTTGCAAAAATAATGAAGAAACATCTCTCCACATCTTTCTCCATTTCCCTTTCAATGTCAGTCTCTGGGAAGAAACATTAAGGCTCATAAATGTTCCATTTAGATGGAAAGGAGAGGATTTTTTGCAAGCTTGGTCTCAGTGGTGGCAGGAGGCTCCAGACGATAAAGTAAGATCAATCCCCCTCCTCATTGCATGGGGAACTTGGATTTCTCGAAACAGGGCTATCTTTCATGACCAGTCTTTCCCAATTGCAAGATTGGCCGCGGAAGGAGCTGCCATCTATGATAACATCCCTTCTCCTTCTGGCCCGAGCCCCCCTCGTAACATCAAACCCGAAGTAATAAAGGACTCGATTCCATGGGCCTTTTTTGATGGGGCCTCAGCTTTGAATGGGCAATGTGGTGCTGGTTTAGTAATTCACCTATCTCCTACAATATCCTTACGTGATTCAGTGGGTCTTGGGCAAGGGACAAACAATTTTGTTGAACTTAAAGCCCTTCATTTTCTCCTTTGTTGGTTGATTTCAAAACATTTGAGGCAGATTCAGATTTTTGGTGACTCTAAGAATGTTGTGAATTGGTTTAATGGGACTCATCAGTGCAGAAATTACATTTTGTTACCTTTGCTTAAAGAGATTCTTCGGCTTAAAATTTTTTTCACTGAGATAATTGTTTGTCACATTTACAGGGAAAGGAACCAGGAAGCAGACTGCCTATCTAAAGCAGGTTCTTAGCAATATTTGGGGTCCTGGACAGTAACAGAGATGGAAAATGGGGTTGTTCATGTTCTGGAACAGCCGGTCTTTGATTTACTCTTCTATTTTTATTTCCTTTTGTACATAATATGTTGTTAAAACTTCAAACTGTTACTTATCTATTGATGGCCCAGAATTGCTTTCCTCATGTAAGGAGGTTATGGGTCCTCCTTTTGCAAAACAGTCAAAAACGTTTTTCTAGAGACCAGGATAGTTTCTACTGCCGGTCCCTCTTTTTTGGAAAATGGAAGCTTTGGGATTCTGCTGGAAATTTCTCCCTTTTGTTCTCATCTCTGTTTCAATCTTATTTCTGGGGGATGATGAATAATGGGAGGTGCCTCTATTTTTTGTGATCTCCTTGCATACAGGCTGCTTTGGCAATGCTACTAGGTATTGCAAAGTAGTTGAGTCCACCATTCCTCTTTGAAAAAAGGGGAATGGAGCTGCATTGAAATGCTTTGCATATGCTATGTGACTATCTATTTCTAATAGAAAGTTTGATTTTTTCTGTGGAAAAAAAAACACAACTCGTTACAGTATTTAAAATAAGAAACACATATACTTATGCACACTGTTAGGTTCCTGTGATTTTTTAGATTGGTGAGATAAAATGAATAGGGTAACATCAGACCATTCTTTGGAGTCCTAGGACCTAGCCTTCCTGGACTCAGAGAGGGCTCTCTCTATTTGTGCAAAGGATGTGAACTTGCTTGCTTCTAGGGTTTTGATTTTAGGCTAGTTGTTAAGTGTAGGGTTTGTTTGTTTGTTTTGGTTGGGTAAGATGATCAAGAAGAATAGATGGAATGAGGAAATATTCAATTCATTGGGCTATGGAGTCTATAAAAGTGATGGAAAGTTCAACAATGGATCAGGGAGCATCACAGGGAAAATCTAGCATTGGTCAATGGATTTTCAAGGTTTTTGGGAAATGAGATGGACATCAAGTTCGGGAATAAAGTAGGACAAACGGCAATCAAGAATCCTTTATCATGTACCTTTTTAACAAGAAGGGACTTAAATACATAAGTATAAAGAAGTAATCAATAGACAGGGCAAACCAGTAACTCTTTGATTCAACTTAAGCAAATAAGCATTCAAGACAAACATTCCAATGAAATATAGAAGGCGAGAAACTCATTTAACTTCCAATGATTTCACCTTCAAGGTTACAAAACATTCAAGATACACATATAACTTTAATAAAAGAAGAGGGAACGCCTAAACATCATTGATCATAGTTATGAAGATCTCCAAAACAATTTTTCAAGCATGGACAAAGGGTATGATCGAAACATAGCCTCTTTGGCAAACCTAATTAATGGTACTTTGGAGAGAGACCTAAAGAACAATGTTTAGTGACATCAAACAAGAAGGGCTAGCCATAAATCATCTTTGATACCTACTATATTAAACCATTCATGAAATAAACAAGCTTAGGGGGTCTAGAGAGCAATTAATAATTCCCTGAAATGTCCCAGCAGAAGAAAACATAGAGGCAATGAAGAACAAACAGAGCTAAGGTGCATTTGAAGAACATTTATTAGTATAAATCCTTTGTTATAGTGCAACATAGAAAGATGGAAACACAATGAAACATCAGAAAAAAATAACTGAAATAGAAGCACTTCACCAAGCTCAGGGATCCTGCAAGCAACCCTCCTCCATCAACAAGCAAAACAAGCCATTCACAAGCTCCACAACACCAAATTTCTCTTCATCCTCCAAAAGACTATGTATTGCTCCAAAGAGTCATAAAATGCCAAATCTCTACAATGAAGCCCTCATACTCTATTTATTTAGAAAAGGAGGGCAAAAACCCTAGATAGCGTTGGAAAATGTCAAAATCACTCATAAATGTCATTAATGCCCTAGAGACCATGCAAGGTCCAAGGCACAAAATATCTCATGAAATAAATGCCAAAATAACTCCTAGCACCTAATTTTAGAGTGATTTGCCTCAAAAAACATTAAAATATCATTTTGCAATAAATAAGTGGTTTGTTGACTTTTGGCCAAAGACACACAGTGAAGTCTATAAGTGCAACGCCTTCACAGGTAAAAAATGGGTCCACTTGCAGCCAAGTTTTTGTGACCTTATCGGTGTCAGATTTTGCTCCGTGACGGCCCGTTAGAAAGCTTGCTTAGTCTACTTTGAAAATATACCTTTGGTTTTCTGATTGAGCACTTGTAACCTATCAAAAATGTCAAATTACCCAAACTTCTCTGAGCGCAGTGCCAAGATAGGCAAAAAATGGGTCCACTTGCAGCCAGTTTTGGTGACCTTCCCGATGTCAGATTTTGCTCCGTGATGGCCCGTTGGAAATAATGTTGAGTCTAATTTCAAAATATATCTTTGGTTTTTTTATTGAGCTCCTGTAACATGTCCAAAAATTCAAATTCCCCAAACTTCTCTAAGCACAGCGCCAACACAGGCAGAAAATGGGTCCACTTGCAACCAAGTTTTGGTGACCTCCTGATGTCGGAATTTGCTCCGTGATGACCCGTTGGAAAGATTGCTGATTATAATTTCCAAATATACCTTTGGTTTTCTGATTGAGCTCCTGTAATCTGTCCAAAATCCAAATTCACCAAACTGCTCTGAGCGCAATGCCGAGCCTGAAAATGAGGCAGAAAGGTGAAAAATGAGGTGTTTTTAGGCCTTTTGAGGGGTCAAAAATGATCCAAATGCTCTAAAATTTGGTGAGAATACTGTACTAGGAATGATAATTCCAAAAATGCAAATTTATCCCTCTGAGGATGTCTGAGGAAAAGCATAGCGCCAGGGGTGCTACGCTTATAGGCCTCAAAATTTGTAAAAAACCAAAAATTGTCAAAATTCTCCCAAAATTGGTGGACACCTTCCTCATGGGGTTTGGGAAGCCTGTAGAAAATATTGAGACAAGATTCCAAGGTTTACTTGGAATTTTTCCTCTTTGAGTGCCTATAGCTTGGCAAGGGCTCTCTTGAGTTTAGCCTTTGCAATTTGATTTTGCAATGCATAGTGCTTGGTCATCTTCTTTTAGAGTTTAAGGTTCCTCTTTGCCTTTGTCTTTGCTTTTACCCTTGCCTTTATATTTTCTTTTGTCCTTTGGCCTAATAGGGGTAGAATTCATGGCCACTTGCCTTTTAGAGGCAACAAACATATGTCTTTCTCCTCTGTGGTATGCCAAGGGAAAAGGTTCAATTTGGATCATTTTGGTGTCCTCCTTATGGTTGTCATCATTGTCTTTATGTTTTCCTCTTCATCACCTTGACTCCTGCTTACCTCTTTACCTTCAACAATAGTTTCACTGTTGGCCTCTTCACTGATTTGTGCACCTTCACTTTATTCCTCATTATAGTTTCTTGTTTCATCACTGTTGTGACCTTCATTTTGGCTACCAACTTCTTGATTTTCTTTACTGTCATCATCCTCCCTTGTTTCCATGTTGTCTGCTTCTTGTTGGCTCAACTCATCATCACCCTCATCCTCACTTTGATTTGATTCATTGTTACTCTCACCTTCATTGTCACTTGATTGTTCACTGCCACTTCCTTCTTCATCTTATATAGTGACTAGTGCTGCCCTTAGACAACCCTAGACCTACTTATAAAACTTGGTAGGAGGAGTGAAATGAAATGATGGTGAGGGAAGTTGTTGCAAATGAGTGGGATGGAGGTGGGTTTATGACTGGTTTTCTTTGGGCTTGGAGGAGGGCTCAACTTGAACTGATTTGTAATTACCCTAACTCATACTCTGCTTGACTAATAATTTCTTGTTTGGAAGTCAAAACAGAGGGTTGTTTGCCATGAATACCCAGGGTTTGTAGGCACTATGGTTTGATCACTTTCCCTTAATAATTAAATCACAAAAATCACTTAGAATATAAGGAAACATGCGCCTACCAATGTTAACTTGTTTTCAGGTCCTTAAATGTAGCTTGAAGGTGTCCCCTTGTGTTTTTGGCAATTTTTTGCAGGTGGGAGAGGCTTTCTGCTCTAGGTGCAGCACTATGCACGAGCTGTCAGGTGTCGGGTCCTCTTAAGCGTAGCGCCGGGCATTCTGGGCTAGTTGGGATCTCTAAGCGCAGCTCCGGGCAGGTTCTGGGCCAGTCAGGCTCTCTAATCATAGCACCGGGCAGGTTCTCGACCATTCGGGCTCTCTAATCATAGCACCAGGCAAGTTCTGGGCCAGTCATGCCTCTCTCTGCCATAAGCTAGCGCCTGAACTCCCTACGTGTAACACATTTTGCAGAGGGAATTTGGATGCCTTTCCGATGTCAAAATTGGGCCCGTGATAGCTCGTTGGAAATATTATCCTGTATAATTTCCAAATATACCATTTTCTCTCTGATTGGAGTTGATTTTACCTGTCAAATGTTGATTCTCCCAAGACTGGTCAAAAAGTGCTGAGTGATGGTGCAGAAATGCAGAGTGCTGGTGCAGACAACTTTCGGAGGCCTTCCTTAACTCCAAATTGAGCTCATGATAGCTCATTGGAAATATCTTCCAGTATAATTTCCACATGTACCTTTTTTTCTCTGATTGGAGTTGATTTGACCTGTCAAAAGTTGATTCTCCCAAGACTATTCAAAAAGTGTTGAATAATGGTGCAGAAATGCAGAGTGCTAGTGTAGACCACTTTTGGATGCCTTCCTCAACTCCTAATTGAGCTCATGATAGCTCATTGGAAATATCTTCAAGTCTAGTTGTCATTTGATTCATCAAGAAATTCATTTGGACACTCTAGCTATGAGAAATTTTATTTTCCCAAGGTCACTCCAGCAGTGCAGCAATTCTCCCGTGACACCTGTATCTTTGACATTTCTCCCAAACCATGATACCTGTGTAAAAACTAAAGGATGTTTTTATTTTGGGACCTATGATGGACAAAAAATGCTCTTACTTTTTTCAAATCCATCTCTTTTTGGTCAGAAAAATTGTTTGAAGCAAAACTGGCCCTAGGTGTGGCAAATGATTTATCCTTTGGAAAGAATCCTTGGAAAATGATGGAGGCATGATGTTTATGAGTTGGTATGGCTTTATGCTTTCTGATATGACCTCTTAACACTTATGCAAAAGTGACAAGCTTGTCCATTACCTCATATGCAAACTTTGAAACTGAATGATAGTCTTCTTTGGAAATGATGACCTTGGAACACATGAAACCCTAATTGACCTAGTGGGGGGTTCTTTGACCTCTCTTTGACTGAAAATTGGCTTGGAATATTTAAGTGAAAAAACAGAGTATTGATCAAGTGGAGTAATGAAGATTCAAAATCCAATGTACTTGATTTATCTAAAGAGCTTACAGAGATAGTTTTGAGACCATCAATGCTTGAGGAATTTTGGGGAATCATGGGAATGAGTTAGGTTTATAGGAAAACCCTAGATGGAAAATGGAGTCATAGGAAAGGGAAAAGTAGAGTAATGAGATTATGGGTAGGAAAAAGGATGGAAATGAGAGGCACAAGCCATTTGGAGTTTGTAGGAGTTACAAGGTAATCATGAAATGGAAAAAGGGTAGAATAGTGAAAAATTTTCTCTAAGCATAATGAAGGCAGTGAGATTTCTAAAACTCACAATATTCATGAATTTTGTTTTTAGAAATCTAGGGTAAGTATTTAGTGATCTACAAAATAGCAAAAAATTATTGATGACTAGCACACATTTTCTTCAACCAACAAATAACCATACTATTTATAGAGCTTTATAAATCCATCTCTATACAGTATTCACTATAAAATACACATATATACATACACACATTTTCTCAACCAGCAAATAGAAGGATATGATGCATGCATCCGCAATAATGGAATCCATAAGATCACACATCTACCCTCAAAGTAATATCAAGATTCACCTCCTTCCAAAGAATTCCATAATCCACTGCCAAAGTCAAAGCTGCATCTAATGTCCAACACTACAATCATGTGCCACTTATCCTCTTAGTGAACAATTACCAACTCATTGTACAAGGGAACACTCCCAATGTGCATCTAATTCCATCTAGAAATTCTAATGACAAAAAAAATCCATCCTCGACCTTCCCTTCTCTGCTACACAATCCCTCAAGAAATACATTCATCCCCTTCCATGCAGTCACACACCTTCCCATTTCCCTGGAATCCCCTTTCCCAGGTGATCCATCCCTTGGAAAGGCTTCCTCGCATCAGAAATTCAAACAACCAAGACACATCCCTGCCTTAAAACCATCAGACCAATCATAGCATGCTCATGGAAATCAATGGATGATATTGAGTACCAATGTCCCACAATGGCCCTGCTCCTGAAGTGCTTTACCATCATATTGTTGCATGTTCCAATTCCTTTTGCCACTGCTGCTAATCCTTGTAGTCAGTTTCAACAACCCCAAACCAGGTATTTTCATGCTCTCCTATACCAAGCACATAATTTCCATTAGATTCAAAATAAATTGAAATAAACTCAAACCATACCTCATTGGTAGATCATAAAAAAGGTACACTTGCAATCATATTTACTTATAGTCACTTGCAATTCAAATTAACTCTTGATCAAATCGTCACGTATAAACATATCACATTTGGTTATCTCAAAAAGCAACCATCATAAATCACATGTAACCATCATAAACCAAAACCATAGATCACATGCATAATAAAATACTAATACTTATCTTTCAAATGATTCTTTGCTTATGCCTTTGTTCTTTATCCTTTATGTACACACACTGAATCCGTTTCCAAACCCGACAAGCACCCAATGCCTTCTCTTCTCTTAAGCAACAAGGGAATCGAGAGAATAAACCGCCTCAGGCCTTAATATCAACAACAAGGGAATATAGAGACTAAACCAACTCAACCCTCAATAGCAACAAGGGTATCCTGAGACTAAACCATCTCAACCCTCAATAAAAACAACAAGGGCCAGAAAATACCATACATTCCTGTCCCATCACACTGCACAATACATACACATCCACAGTGTACAACAAACACATACACCTACACCCATTATACAACACCACACATACACCTACATCATCTGGTGTAAAACACGACACATACACCTACAGCCAGCGTACAAAACCTCACATACACCAACACCTGGTGTACAACATAATATATATATGTACACACCATACCATACCACGAATACACATATCATGATAGAACAACTACACAATACTTGTAACACCATGCCAAGTATAAAAAACACAACATGTACAATGTGTACACAATACCACATGTACAACATGTACACAGTACCACATGTACAAAGCGACACTTGCATAATGTGTACACATCACCACATGCACACAGTTGTGTTATTACTCAGTAATTTCTCCAGGTTCAAGAGAGAACTCACCGAGGTAACCACAAACCTACTTCAAACTCTAGGATCTAGCCTTCCTAGGGTTCATAGAGGGCTCTCTCTTTAAAGTTTAACTTTGTTTTGATTTGTGAATATTAGGCTAGCTATGAAAGTGCAACTTTGGTTTGGTTTTGTTTGATTTGGTGGGAAAAAACACTTGAAAGGATGGATAGTGGGAAATCTATTTTTCCATTGGGCTATGGAGTCAAAATCAAGCTAACAGGACTAGGATCAAGGGCAAAAAGGTCAAATGTCTTCAGGGCAAGAAAGATAACCCTTGGAGATCTTGGAAAGTTATTTTTGTGAGGTGGTATGATCGGGATAAAGGGCACTTAAGATCCTTAAATCCGGAAAAGGGAAGTAGTAGGAGAGGTCAAATGAATGAGGGAGCAATTAAGGGTTCCCTACACTGGAAATCAGAGGAAACATATAAATGATAAATAGTTAAAAATAGGGTTCTATTAACATGTCCTGTATTAATACTCCTAGTTATACATTTAGATTTAGCATAAACATAAATGGATGCATGTAACAGATAAAATAAACAATGACAAGTGAAGAAAATACTTCACTCCAAATAGCTCATCATAGGGAGCCTGAAGTATGATGCCAACCTGCTTTGATCCAGCCTACTACTCGAAGTTTTGACACACAAAATATTTAAAGTACAAGAAGGAATGACTATAACAATCCCAGCAATTTTGTTCCACCAAAATACTTCAAAGAGTGAAGTATTTATACAAATTCTAAACCAGAATATCTTGAAAAAATATCATGATTGGTTTACAAATATCTCCAATTGTTTTACATAAATAGAACTTAAGTAAAGGACACTCAAAACTAATGCATCTATTTGGAACTATTTTTTATGGATAGGTGATGAAAAAGAGGAGAATTCTAATCTTATCTCAACTCTTAGTTAGCGATGAGGCATCCAAGTCACTAACTGTCTCATTTCTTTGTGCATTCTGCTCCAGCAATTCTGCAAACTTTGGGTCCAATGATACCTTTTTATTTCCCAATTAGAAATAGATATGTAAAAAGTGAAAGAGGTTATTGTAGATAAATATGTTTTTGAGATAAATGTATCTCAATTCCCTAAAATTACTCTCCAGCTGTTCACAATAGGCTTTGCGAAAAGATGTGTAAAACAAAGTTTTCCACAGTCTGAAAACTAGGATATAAATATGTGCATGTATATCTCATTATGTAACACCTGTGCAAAAATTGAGATAGGTTTTTGTATATGGGTCTCTTAGGAACAAAAACCTCCTTCAGTTTTGTAAGATGTATTTATTATTGGCCACAATATTCTTTGCAACATGATGACTAAACAAGAATTTTCTGTAAAAAGCGCTTTCAAATATTGTTTAATATTTCCAAACCCATAATAGCTGTTAGAATAGTGAGAGAGGTTTTTGTATTTGGACATCTTAGGAACATAAACCTCCTTCAGTTTTGAAAAAAATCATCTTGGATTGGTCACAATAGTTTCTTCAAAACAATGAATTAAATAGGAAATTTCTGCAAAAATGTCCCTTCTTGCTCTATTTTCATCTTTTAACCTTACTGTTCTTTTAACTGGTTTTACTTTCACTTCGGATAAACTTCATTGTTGTTGGTGAAATTATTTTCATATTTGTTTAATCATTACTGTCTATGTTTTTACTTTTACTGTTTTACATTGACTGCTCTATTACATTTTCACTTTTACCCTGTCTCAGTAATTTTCATCATCTGAATCTTTCTCTAACTTTTGTCCGATACACTTTAACTCTGATGCTCTTTGATTGTTATGTTTTCACTGTCACTGTGAATTCTTAATTTACTTTTACCATTCACTGTGAAAAATTATCTTTCTTTGTGTAAATGACTTATTTATGTTCTCCTACCTAGAATCTTTTGTTAGCAACATCATTAAAATTCATTTCCTTGTAAATTCTTGGAGTAAACAGGTCTTAACTAGTATTAGGCTGCTTATCCAAATTCTTTTCTTTTTTTTGCCAATAACCTGCAAAACAAAACAATTGTTAATAAAACCCTGGTCTACAAGGAGGTGATTAAAGGCTTTGGAAATACTTGTGGAATGAGATCTAGCTGTGGAGTTTTAAATCTGTCGGCATTGAGTAATTGAGTGTAACAGCTCGAGATTCTGAGCATTGGTAAAAGAATTTGAATCTTTCAAAGGGTTTTTGAGGCGTTGGAAAGGCTTTTCTGATGGTTATTGAAGGTTTTTTGGAAGTCGATTGGACGCTTCCAGTGTTCTTGGCAACAATTTCAATGGCTTTCAAGTTCTTTGAGTGTGAAAATGGTCTAATGGCGCTCGATTTTTGAGTCGAAAAAGCTTTGAAAAGGGACAGATAATGCAGAAAAGGGTTCAACTGCATGCAATATGAAGTTTTTATAATGTTTTTAGGCTTAAAATGGTATCGGCATTGAACACATGTCATATACGACCAGAGGCATTTTTGGAGTGTGAGGTAGAAAACCATAGGTGGTTATCGCATTGGTTATAAATGGTAAGTGGTTTGGGATAGATCGAATGCGATCCAGTAGGAATTCTCCGTGTGGAGGAGAGATAAAAGTGTGAAACCGCCCATTTCGCGCATATTTGGCATTTGGATGATCGCGCATCTTTTCCACGTGATTTGGGATGTCACCCGTCAGATCTAAGAGTTGAACACGAACGGTCCATATTAGTTTGGGAGTTGTGTCGGCATGGGAGGTGGGACCGGGCTTTTTGTATATGCGACAATGGGTTTTGACTTTATAAATAAACATTTTAATTAATTCAAAACCTTGGGTTATATGAATATAAGCGGGGGGAATAGATATTACATGAAAAAATAAAAATAAATAAATTAAAAAATTAAAAAATAAATTAATTAATTATTTAAAAAATAAAATAATAATAATAATAATAATAAATTATGAAATGTTTTAATAAAAAACATATGCGGGTGCCGGCTTTAGTTTATTATATAGTTTTTAAACTTTTTGACAGTTTGTAAAAACTATAGGGGCCGGGTATTTAAATAACGATATTTTTTAGAGATTTAATATAAAAAAGGAATAGTAAAAGGAAACAAAACACATATTATCTCTAAGTAAAGTATAAAAATAAAGCATTGCTCATCTTTTATATTACTTCACTAATACTTAGGATAAATGTAATTTTTAGGGTTTTATGAATGATTTTGAAGGGAAATTAATTATTTTAGGGTTTTCAATTTCACTAAGTAAGAATGTGTCTTTACTTAGGAAAAAGGGGTATTGATGTATGAATGAAGGGTAAATGCTGAGGAATGAGGGTTTAAGGTAGGAATTCAATATTTTTAACTGACCAATCATCGAGCCTTGGGTCTAGCCCCAACAAATGTTAGAGAAATGCTCTGAGCCTTTTTGACTGATAGTTTATAATACTGAATACTTGTAAGGGAAGGGAAATTAGTGATTTTTCCCGATGATGCTTTATTACATGATTGCTCAACTGCTTTCTACCTACCCAACTTTATTTATAACATTTTTTCTTCATTTTGCAGCTGCATTTAGGCTTGCAACCTTAAAACATTTTTCTTTCAAAGCATAAAACTATCCAAGTCTACCTTATTTTATCTGAGAGGCCTCGACAACTGTTGAGCTCCTCATTATTCTCTACCTATTTATTGATTTTTCAAGTTTAAATTGTTTGATAAATCTTTATTCTCTATCTAAAACATGAAATTGAAAGCATGAAGAGTTAAGATTAAGTTGTTTAACTGATCATGGATTATGGCATTTATTGACACTCTGCACATAATCATTATTCTTTCATTTAAAGTAAAAGTAGTGGCATTTGGACTTGCTCACTTTCATGTCTTATTTTATCTCATTTTCTTTTGGGGGATATATTTTTCCAAGTCCTTTCATCTTTCTTTTTAGGACTTTTACCCTCTTTTTTCATCTTTTATTATTTTCAAATATGGGAAAACAACTTGCAGAAAGCAAGGTATGTACATATTTACAAGAATATCAAAGTCAATTCAAAAATTATGAATCCTATATTTATAGGACCCTAATAGGCTGCACAATGTGTGCACAACATCACATGTACACCACACCACCTGCACAACGTGTACACAACACCAGTTATACAATGTGTACATAGCACCATCTGCACAACATGTACATAATACCACATGTATAACATGTAGATAGCACCATATACATGTAACACCACATGTACAATCACGCACACTGCACCATATGTACACAACACTGCATGTAAAACTTGTACACTGCACCATATGTACATAGCACTGCATATACAACATGTACACTGCATCAAATGTACATAGAACTACATTCACAACATGTACATAGCACCATCTGTACATAGCACTAGATATACGACATTTACTTAACACCATCGGTAACCAGCATCGTAGATGCAACCATGCACACAACACTATATATGTAACATGCACACAACATCATATATGAAATATGCACGCAACATTATATATGCAACATGCACATGACATCATATGTACACAATATTGCATATGATATATGTACATGACATCGGTACTGCACATCCTAAGACCACACTATCTCTACCAGGCAACCTTACTTCTAATGTCTTGTCCATGCTTGTCCAGCATGCCACAAATCACATTGCTTTCATTACATTGATCTATCCCTAAACATTACATATCCATAGCATGAACATAGACATAGTATAATCATATAATATCAATTCACATCCACGTGATACTGGCCTCGTATATTTGTCAGGGTTACTCTTCCCACTTGATTCCTCATAAACCATGAACCTCTTCATCCCATTCACCTGCATAAACAATCATTCCTCCAATAGAATGATCCTTGACAACCCTATCAGACAACAACATACATACACATATAAACATCAACATAAAACAATCACGATCTCTGATGACCTTGTCAGAAAAATGTATATACATGCATATATATAATCATTAGCATAAAACAATCATGATCCCTGGCGACCCAATCACACAACTGCATGTGTGTGTGTGTGTGTGTGTGTGTGTGTGAACACTAGCACAAAACAATCCTAATGACCCC
Source organism: Pinus albicaulis (assembly GCA_034641835.2). Taxonomy (NCBI): domain Eukaryota; kingdom Viridiplantae; phylum Streptophyta; class Pinopsida; order Pinales; family Pinaceae; genus Pinus; species Pinus albicaulis. The sequence goes on along the minus strand of CM076583.1, from coordinate 1,287,999,200 downwards.
GTTATTCAATGACATACATACTTACATATATATACACATATATAAACAACAATCATAATCATAGTTATCATGACAGGATCCCATTCTGGGACACACTCATGGGTAACTCTTTAATCAAGGGTGATTCGGTGATTTTGGGAGGGGATTTGAACCTTTCATTGGGCCATTCTGAGTTCTGGGGTCCTCATGCACAAACAGATCTCTTGACTGGGTACTTGACACAAAAATTGGAGGAGAATCATTTGCTGGATATTGAGCCCATAAAGATGAAACCCACCTGGAGGAACAATAGATGTGCGGATGGTAGAATTGCGAAGAGACTTGATCGGTTCCTGGTGGCTGAGCAGATTGTGGACAAGCCTTTTCAGATTAGGCAATGGATTGGATGTGGGGGTGCATTTGACCACTTTCCTATTTTTCTTGAGTTCAAGATTGGGCCTAGGCAGCCCCCTAGCCCTTTAAAGTTCAACAAACCCTGGCTCATGGATGATTCTTTTAAAGCTCTTGTTCTTGCTAGGTGGATCCCTTTTAGGGCTGATAGCACTCTTTCTGTGGCTTTCCAATTTGCTGAAAATTTAAAACGCATTAAGGATGCTGTGAAGGTTTGGACGGCTGCTAAGAGACTGAGGGAGGATCTGGATTTGAAGCAGGTGGAAGCGGATCTACGCTTGATCTATGAGGGGTTTGGAGGAGGGCTCCAGTCACAAGCTGATAAAGACACTCTTGTATCTCTTGAAAAAAGAAGGAACTCTCTTCTTATGGATAAGGAGGAATCTTGGAGGCTGAAAAGTAGGGCCACTGGCTGGCATGAGGGGATGACAATACAAAAATTTTTCATGCTTATGCTCGTGGTCGGAAGGCGGCCAATACTATATGGATTTTAAGAGATGGTCAAGGCATTGAACATTCTTCTTTCGAGGCTAAAGCTAAGCTGGGGGTTGATCATTTCAAGGCTCTTTTTAAGGCTCCAGCTCATGCATCTCTTGCGGAAGTGATAAGAGTTGCTCAATTCTTTCCAAGATTTGTGGAGGAGGCTGATAATAGAACTTTGATGGCTGAGGTTTCTGAGAAGGAACTAAAGGAGGTTCTTCATAGTTTCAAAAAAGACAAAAGTCCTGGGCCAGATGGATGGTCGATCGAATTTTTCTTGGCTCTTTATGATGTGTTAGGAGTTGATTTGCTGAAAGTTGTGGAAGATATCAGAATTTCAGGGAGGATTCCCGCATGTTTTAATTCCACTTTCATTGCTTTAATCCCGAAAGTGGATTTACCTCTTTCTCTGGCTGATTTTCGTCCTATTTCTTTATGCAACTGTATTTATAAAGTGGTTGCCAAGGTAGCTGCAAGAAGACTCAAGTGCATTCTATCTTCTCATATCTCTCGTGAGCAATTTGGCTTCCTGAATGGTCGTCAAATTCATGAAGCAATCGGTACTGCTCAAGAGGCTCTTCACAGCATGAAGACCAAGAACCTGAAGGGGATCGTGCTGAAAATAGATCTCTCTAAAGCATATGACCGAGTAAGCTGGTTATATATTCGTATGCTTCTGTCTCATCTTGGGTTTGGCATTGGCTTCATAAGATGGATTATGTGTTGTATTAGTACTGTCTCTTTCTCTGTTTTGATAAATGGGGCTGCATCTCCTTTCTTTCATGCTGAAAGGGGACTACGCCAGGGATGTCCCCTGTCTCCCCTATTGTTTTTATTGGTTGCTGAGGGTTTGAGCAGAGCTCTTCAGAAGGCCAAGAGACAGGGTTCCTTGAAGGGTATACAGGTTGCTCCTAATTTTTTCATTACTCTTCTTCCTTTTGTTGATGATGTTTTAATCTTTTGCTCTGGATCGGTGCGTGATGCGATCACTATTGGTGAGATTTTGGATCTGTTTAGCAAGGCGACTGGTATGGAAGTGAATGCTGGGAAGTCTTCCATTACTACTCATTATCTGAGGGATGAGGAGAGGCGTGAGTTCGTGAGGATCTTTCCCTTTCAGGCTGTTGGTTTGGATATTGGGTTGAATTATTTGGGGTTTCATTTAAAACCCAATGATTACCGGAAACATGATTGGAGCTGGTTGCTGGAAAAGCTGGAAAAGCGCTTAAGAGTATGGAGTCATAAATGGTTGTCTAGAGCTGGGTGGCTGATTTTAGTTAAGTCTGTTCTCGAGGCTGTTCCGGTTTATTGGTTGTCCCTCTCTTGGATTCCAAAGGGTATTTTGGAGGTAGCTAGGAGGATTTGCTTTAGATTCTTGTGGAGTGGAAAACAAGAATCGTTGGTGACCCCTTGGGTTCGGTGGGAGAAAATTGCTGTCCCTAAAGGGATGGGAGGATGGGGACTGAAAAATATTTTTCTTTTTGCACAAGCTCTGGCTGCAAAGGGTGGGTGGAGGCTTATCACTGTGGACAGCCTTTGGACTCAGGTGATCACTCAGAAATATATTGCTCCTTTCTCTATTGTTGATTGGATTAGGAATCCTAGTAAATCCTTTATGGGTGGGTCGGTGATTTGGAAGGCTCTTGTAAAATCTTTTCACCTTCTAGAATCTAGTATGGCATGGGATGTGGGTAGTGGCAGGAAGCTTCGGATTGGTGAGGATCCTTGGATGGGAAGCGTACGTCAACACATCCTTCCCAGGTGCACGGTTGAGGCCTTAAGGCAGAGGGGATTTACTTTTTTATCCCAACTTGCTGATCCGGCTCGGAGAAGAGTGGGCATCCAGACATGGATTTTGGCCTCTTCTTTGGGGATGGATGCTCATGATGAGAGGGCTCTAGATGCTTATATCCGTGCTTTAAAACAGGCTCATATTTTGCTTCAAGATAGGGATGATTTTATTGCTTGGGATTATGATTCTTCGGGGATCTACTCTCCTCAGGCTGGATACAAAAAACTCTGTACTGGGGCTGTCTTGGGTGAAGAGCGGTGGTGGTGGAAGAAAATTTGGAAACTACATTTCCCTCTTAAGACTCGACTTTTTATGTGGTGTGTTCTTGAAAACAAAGTTCCTACCTGGGATGTTCTGTAACACAGATGTTTTCAGGGCCTTGGTTGGTGTTGTCTTTGCAATTCGGATGAGGAATCAGTTAACCATCTCTTCCTAAGTTGTCCTTTCATTAAAGGAGTTTGGCTGGAATGTTCTAGGATATTGGGGTTTCCTTGTAGATGGGAGGGCAATTCTGTGTCTCATGCATGGGATTTGTGGTGGGTGTCACATGCTGAGCAGAAACTAAAAGCTCTGCCTCTCCTGGTAATCTGGGGTTGCTGGCTGGCCCGTAATCGCCTTCTTTTTGATGCGTCTGTCAGTACTCCAGAGATAATTGGTGTTATGACTATAGGACTGCACTCTGCTTTTCCTATACATATCTAGGCTGCCAATCATAGGGAGGTTCTCCAGTTAGACATTGATAGGAGGACTCCTTGGGGTTTTTTTGATGGGGCTATGTTGCAAAATGACTGTGGAGGAGGGGCTCTGCTGTTTCTATCTGACTCCTACTGGTTTGAGATCTCTGTTGGGCTTGGGGAAGGCACAAATAATTATGCTGAATTGCTGAGCCTCAAGATTCTTCTGTTGTTTGCTGTGGAGAAAGGCTGCAATAAGTTAAATTTCTATGGGGACTCTTTGAATGTGATCAATTAGATAAAAGGAATACAGCAATGCAGAGTTCACCATCTTCAAAATATCTTCATTTCTATAAGGGAGATCCTCCTTTCTCTTGAATCCTTCTCCTATCAGCATATATATCGAGAAAATAATGAAGAGGTTGATCGTGCATCAAAGAGGGGGATTCAGCTGGACGAGGGTATCTCGAGAATAAGAGAACATCAAGATGGAGGAACCACTGATTATATTCATCCTTATTTAGTTGATTGAAGTGCCTACAGGGTTTCTATGTTGACATGTCAACTTATTGTCAACTGTTTGCATACACTAGTTGTGCGTATTTTTACCTTAACAGATTATGGGAAGTCGGATGTCCTATTACTCTGTTTTATACTTTGGTTTGCATACTCGAAGGTATTGGTCTGCAGTGGGCTGGTTTTTTATTTAACAGATATTTAACAGTTCGGACTTCAAATAGTCACGGGCTGGATTCACCTGGTGAGCGACACTACATCAAATTTGCGAAGGTGGCTGTGCTTCCCTGTTTTTATCGTTTGGTTTTCTGGAAGGATGGTTTACTATAGCGGACTGGACTCTCCTAAATGACAAAATTGGTCATTGACTTTTCCCTGGATGGTGATTATAGCTTATATGTTGCGGAATATTTTTCTGTTTGGTGCACCATCTGGTCTTTGACTGTCTAGGCATCTTCTTGGTTCGGAGAAGAATCAGAATGTCACCTCTGGGCAGTGTTTATTTTTCCTGAAAAGATTATTTTACAGGACTGCTTAAAGGAGATTGCTACAGTTTTTCAGTTTTTTTATGAACATCATGTATTTTTCATCCAAATGTATTGGGGAAATGCCAGATTCTGTTTCAGCACAGGATGGCTTTTCACTTTTGTATCTTATTTTGCCTACAAACGCTAGAGTTTGTCTTCATACAACACACATTCATGTGTTTCCCAATGTAATTTTTTACTCACCTGCAGTAATAAAATTACGCTTTTTTTTCGAGGAAAAAAAAAACAATCATAATCATAGTCACAACACAATTACCTGATATCATAAGTTCTAGGTTAAGATAAATCCCTTTATTTGTGCACAACATGCACCGGGCTTCACCCGAGTCTTACCTTACTTGTTAGGTTTCATTAAGCTCTTATTGAGCTCCATAAACTTTCCTCTTTCCCAAACCAATTTCCAAAACCCTCAAAACATAAAAGGTAAGAACCAAAATCAACCAAAAAGAAACCCATGAAAACCAATAGTAATACGACACCACAAACAAGTGGTATGGCCATACACTAGAAATAAACAAAGCTGCAATCAAACACAAAAAATAACAAAAGACCAAAAGCACAAGACTTGCAATAAACACCATGACTCAATCCCCATGGCTTCCCAACACTTACAAAGGAAATATCAACATGTGCCTTCTCCAATTTCATGCCAGTCTCTTTGTCGTGCAATTCCCTGTATCATAATGCCATAAACACATAATTTCCAGTGTATAAATAAATATAACAATATACCAATTATCTTACCTTATTGTGCCAAGCACGTTGCTTTGTAACTGAACACACATGCCAGCCACATGTTCCAAAGGTTAAGACATCGTATCTATTAATTTGAAATCAACCTTCACCAAGACTAAAAAACATGTCATAATCAATAATCAACTCACATTCATCAGTCATAATCCACAATGATATGACTATCACCTACTTACATACAATTAAATATCAGTTGTTCTCAACACATATGTGTTAGAGCAACCATCTCAAACAAGATCATTCCTTCATGCAATCTTATAGATACAAACTCATATCATGCAACTATTCAGACATTCAAACAACAAATACACGACATAATAGACACCAAGCACTCAACATGAAATAGATGACATAATCAAACATTCAAGCACCAAGTATATGACACAAGAAACTCATACCAAATAGGCGTCATAATCAAATACTCGAACACCAAGTAGGCGACATAATCAAACTCATACCTCAATGTTTCTCATGGGAGGTTATCTGGTCTACACAATCAATCTAGATTAGTACGATATAATTTCATAACATATCAACTGAAACATAATTAAGGTCATGATATCCATAACAGTAGCTATTTAACATGTTCACATCATAAACTCATAAACAATCTTCATTCATGCATAACAATCACATATGCACAGCCAGTCTAGATTATTGTGTCAAGCATATTGACTCATACCTAAATGTCATAACCCTAACCATATATATAGGCCAATCCAAATTAACATGATACATATAACATCTATATCATAAGTACAATGATCATAACCATCATGCATATGACCACAATGCATATAACAACAAGTTACTATCTTTCATGACTAACCGATGTAGGTACATGTGATCACACTAATTAACTAACATATATCATACATGTAACTGAAACAGCCATATAATGATAGGCATGTACACAACCCTATTGCATATAATCATTATTAACCAACATACCTGTGTGTCAAACATACAACACCTGTTTGACGATCTTCTCTTAAACAAAATTCTAGTGTTGCAACCTCATTCTGATGATCTGCATCTCCTGCTCAATCTCACCTAACACATCAACGCCATAACATACCAATAGCATCATAATGACATATCCTTCATACCATAACCTCATGCATGACAAGCTTAACCCTGAATATGCATGCATAACAACATGCATTTAGCCCATCCATTCCAAGTATTTGAAACATGATATGATACCACGCTGTGGTATTAGGTATTACCCAAAGAGAATGAAACCCGCTTTGATACCACCCTGTAATGCCTCCTCCCACATTTCCCCACTTTCATCGGCTTGCCCAGGGTAAACAAGAGCTGAGGGTCACTATGATATGACTCAACCTCCTATGTGACTATAATGAAATGGAGTCAACAACTTGAGACCTTATTGACTTCCCTCAGGTGCCACAGGACCTCCAAGAGTGACCCAACCCCTACAGATGTCCAACCCCTGAGACAACTCATATTTTCCCTCACCTATATCCCTAGTCACTCCCTTTCCAAGGCCTCCAAGCGACTATGGGTCCAGTCGCTCCCATAGACCTACATCAATGCTATTTTAACCTTTTCATACCATTGTTGTGCCAGTGGCTGCGAGAATTAAGGCTATTTTCCAGGGTTGGGCTAGGCCTCTACCCAGAGAACTATGAAAGGTCCAAAACTCATAAAATACATGAATAGAATGCTTGTAAACCAAAAACTGAAACTAGGACTTCACCTGACCATCCCCAACTAGGACTGACATTCTGTCAAACACTTGGTAGATATGCAACCTACAGGTCATGAATTCAAGTCTGAACATGAGGGACTAAAAACTCATATGAGGTTTAATAAGAAAGTTCACTACCTTCTCTCATTAGTTGTCTTAATATCAATTAGGTCTTACATTCGTTATTTTTTTAGTTATGAGTGAAAACGTTAAAAGAGCCATGACTAAGATCTATCATAAAACCATGCTTATAACCAGGTAAATCACAATAAGATAACAATCATTAAATACACATAATAACCATTACATTTACTTACCAAAATCAAGAGAAACTTAGCTTTATTAAACATAGGAAAATATTGGCCGGGTTTGGGACTTCCATGTTCCACCCGACCATAGATTAGTTGAGCCAACTCTCTCTTCAGCCAATCACCCCCATGCCATATTCGAAGCATGAATGTGGGATCTCATGGGATAAACCAATCCAAATAAAACCAAGGGAATCTAGAGGTTAAACCACTTCCACCCTATCCATACTGTAATCACACCTAAACTGGTACCGAGATCACAAAACTGAACCCAACCTGGATGCCTCATAATTTCTTCACTGTCCTTGAGGAATTTTCATGTCTCCACCCTCAGGCTTTATCGTGTATCCCGCCATTACCAACCAATGGATTCCTAGGCCTTTGGGAATTTTCTTGAGACCACCTCATCCTGGATTATGAAACAATTTGGTAATCCAAAGATCAAAACCGAGAACAATCCCATCACACCATGACTATCCGGAAATGGCAAGGCTAGGCTAAAATCCATTGTCGAAACCCGAAAAAATCCATGCCAATGACAACAAAAGAACCAAATACCAGCATGCACATACCATGCATGTCAAAACCAACTAGGAAATCATACATGCAACCTATTACCTGCAAGTATTTCCACTAAATTTTCTTGATCCTCACCTTCCTTTGCTTTCCTTATCCTTTCTTTACTTTTATTTTCCTTTCCTTGTCCTTCCTTTGCATGCTTGCTTTCTTTCTCCTCTTGGTGCTCACTAATTCTAACACTAAATTGACAAAATGCTGACAAAAGGTTGATAAAAGCTTATCAACTAATCCTTAGAAGCCTTTTTAATAATGAGGCCTCTGTTTTCTTCAATTTTCTATTATTTACCTTCGTTTTACTCCTCACATCCAACTTGTGACCTTTCACCTTCATTTTCTCCTAATTTCATTTATTTTCATAAATAATGCTAGAAATACTTTTTTTTCCTTTCCAAAGGCTTGGCCATCACCTTTGCCAATTTCCCCTTAGCCATAAACACATCAACTGATGCTCACTAGGATATTTTTCCTAACATTCATCTTGGAATAAGTGTCCCTTTCTCATGGTCTTATTTGACCTTCTATTAACTTTTATTACAGGAACTTTTAACCTAGGGTTGTTACACTTAGAACATGCAGCCACCTTAGTCACTTGAACATTGTGATATCCTCCCTTACAAGCGTGTGATCATCTTCGTTGCTCCTTAAGGGGACTCGATCATGACTCGACCTTGTATTCCACCATCAACGGGGGTCTCTACCCTCCTTTAACACTCAGACATCAATTCGGTTGTCACAAATATTATCACAAAATAATAGAATATAACTTATTCCTAAAACGTCTGCATACAACCCTCCTAAACTAAGACAACCGAATCATAAGATAGGATACCTAAACTTGTCCTTCTTCTACTTTCTAACTGAACTCCTTGAAGTATGTGACTCCTTTGTGCTTCTTCTTTTGATGAATTGCACTTTTGGATGATGCAAAATGAACACACATTCATCTCTACTTATAATGGTCTTAGTGGATTACATTAGCCACCAAGAGACAAGACTTGTAGCCACATGTAAAAATGCCACTCAGATGAGAAACAAATTTATTCCATTTGACTCTCACCACTCCATTGAAGCCCTAGGTGCCCCTTATCCCTTCAATATTTCCCCACATGAATCTAATGAATAAACAATGATTTTCTCCTCGGGTCTTTCGTCCATGAATTTAGGTATAAAGTCCACTACTTGTGTACACTATCCATGAACCACATTTTGTGGGTCAACTCCTCACAAACAGATGTAGCCGCTACAACCCCTTCCAAAATTTTGGCCTCTACCCAAATTTCAGAGCCTTCCTTGGTCTTTTTTATGACTTTCGCAAACTTTGATGTTTATCCTCCTTTCCTTGTCCTTCCTTTGCATGCTTGCTTTCTTTCTCCTCTTGGTGCTCACTAATTCTAACACTAAATTGACAAAATGCTGACAAAAGGTTGATAAAAGCTTATCAACTAATCCTTAGAAGCCTTTTTAATAATGAGGCCTTTGTTTTCTTCAATTTTCTATTATTTACCTTCATTTTACTCCTCACATCCAACTTGTGACCTTTCACCTTCCTTTTCTCCCAATTTCCTTTATTTTCATAAATAATGCTAGAAATACTTTTTTTCCTTTCCAAAGGCTTGGCCATCACCTTTTCCAATTTCCCCTTAGCCATAAACACATCAACTGATGCTCACTAGGATATTTTTCCTAACATTCATCTTGGAATAATTGTCCCTTTCTCATGGTCTTATTTGACCTTTTATTAACTTTTATTACAGGAACTTTTAACCTAGGGTTGTTACACTTAGAACATGCGGCCACCTTAGTCACTTGAACATTGTGATATCCTCCCTTACAAGCGCGTGATCATCTTCGTTTCTCCTTAAGGGGACTCGATCATGACTCGACCTTGTATTCCACCATCAACAGGGGTCTCTACCCTCCTTTAACACTCAGACATCAATTCGGTTGTCACAAATATTATCACAAAATAATAGAATATAACTTATTCCCAAAACGTCTGCATACAACCCTCCTAAACTCAGACAACCGAATCATAAGATAGGATACCTAAACTTGTCCTTCTTCTACTTTCTAACTGAACTCCTTGAAGTATGTGACTCCTTTGTGCTTCTTCTCTTGATGAATTGCACTTTTGGATGATGCCAAATGAACACACATTCATCTCTACTTATAATGGTCTTAGTGGATTACATTAGCCACCAAGAGACAAGAATTGTAGCCACATGTCAAAATGCCACTGAGATGAGAAACAAATTTATTCCATTTGACTCTCACCACTCCATTGAAGCCCTAGGTGCCCCTTAGCCCTTCAATATTTCCCCACATGAATCTAATGAATAAACAATGATTTTCTCCTCGGGTCTTTCGTCCATGAATTTAGGTATCAAGTCCACTACTTGTGTACACTATCCATGAGCCACATTTTGTGGGTCAACTCCTCACAAACAGATGTAGCCGCTACAACCCCTTCCAAAATTTTGGCCTCTACCCAAATTTCAGAGCCTTCCTTGGTATTTTTTATGACTTTTGCAAACTTTGAAGTTTATCCTATTGCTCTTGTGATCCCTTTTGCAAGATAGGCAAAGTGTCTCCTTTGGCATGTTGGATACTGCACTGAAAGTATGAGCTTATTTAAGCAATTCTAAGAGGTCACCTTTGTGTAAACGAGTTTTTCTAACTATGTTAGTACTATTCGCACTCATTTCCAAAGTTATGAACACTGTCGCACAAGTGTCATCACATTCGTCGTAAAGTGTATCTTTGGTGTCGCACTTGTCATCACTGGTCAAAAAGTTTTCACACGGAGGATAATGATTTGTCTTCATGTATCAGATGATCCAGTTGTTTGAGTCGTAAATTATGTTGAGTGTGTGATCACAATAAAAATATATCAACGGTCACATCAATCTCACCTATTCCAAACTTAGTCATTTTTTGGAAAACTTATCTAAAGTAACTTAGCCTCTCTGGGCCTCCCTTGAGCTGCACACTACGCACTCTCAGTCCTCTGGCTATGACCCTATTGCTTGGCACTGCGGAGTGCACAGTGCTAGCTTCAAAGGAACTGCCTCATTCCATATTTTTGGTGACCAATACCCGACCTTGACCCCCTGAATTGTGTAGTTGAGGCCTCCATCCTAGTTTGAACTGCACACTTCACAACTTCAAGACACAAGCTCATCCCTTGAGCCTTATAATTGTGCACTACACAATCATCCCGACCTCCTTGACCTCCTGAACTATGTAGTTGGATTTCCTAGCTCTCATCCTGGCTACTTTTCCCCTCTTGACTCTGGAAACTACGTAGTCATGTCCCTCGACCCAACTTGAACTACGCATTGTGCAGTCTCAAGGCCTAGGGCTTCGTCTTGCCTCTTTTAATTGCACAATTGTTGGGTATGGAGCCTGATTATCATCCTAATTTAGAGGTATTTGTTTTAACTAGATGTATACCCCAGGAAGACTGTACACCCCTCCATGCGAGGGGGACATGTCCACCTCGACTGGGGAGTCCGAGGGCCATTGGTCCCCCGACGGGATTTCGGGGGGCAGTGCCTCCAAAGCTAAAAATAGATGTAAATTTGCATTGTAAAATATTGCAATTTCATAGTCATTCTGGGTCGTTCATTAAGCAGATGATCTTATGGTAGAAGTTATATTTAATTTAGGGTTTTTTTCCCTAGAAGGAAACCCCGCGGTTTAGATGAGGGAATTTTATTGTGGCTATGTGTGGTGTGTGTATTCTGAGCGAGAAAGAGAAAGGGGGACTATGTGAGAGAGTAAAGGATATTACAACGGATTTGATGTAGGTTGTGTCTCTTCATTTTGCTGGATAATATAAAGGAAGGACTGGTTGTTTCTCCTTGGACGTAGCCCAAGTTGGGTGAACTACATATATCAGTGTCTCTCTTGTTTTGTATGTTTTCTGCATTTGTATTTCCGCATATTTTTATGTGTTCCATTGCTCTGTAATATATAATTTTCTAACAACAATTGCGTAGTCACTGAGCCTCCTAGCCCAACCTGTCACTTGTCTTGGGCTTAGTTTATGGGTCAGAATGCATCATATTATACTAGGGTTTTTTGGATTGATGTCATCCTGTCATGAGTGAATTGCAGGAAAAACTTCCCCATCAAGTCATGGTGATATGATAAAGGAAGAAAAGAAGGAAGAAATCATGCTCAAAAACACTCTTCCAGCTGAACTTACAAGATGATTTATCGAGAGAAATTGAAAGGACACTAGTTTGTGACCACTTTCAAGACTTGATATCATTGAAGACTCCCTATCACCAAGGCTTGTAGAGGAGAGAAGGATAGCTATTTCATGAAGACACTTAACTCTTAGCATCAGCAATGGCCGGACATTGCCATGTCATCAAGAAGTCCATGTTAGTAGTGTCATGTCATGAGTGTTCAGGTCGCCACATCACCATTGTAAAAAAATGTATTGTAAAGTGGAATCCCAAAGGACACACATGAATGTAAAGAGTCATGTAAGAGGAAAATTCATGGGAAGTCACACAGTCATGAGGGTAGTTAAAGAGTCATCCTTGGTTATATATACTCCCTCATTGTATTATCAAATGACTTTTTCACCTTGGCTCCACTAGAATATAAATAGAGAGAATAGTTGGTTCTTCGTGGAGCAAGGAGTGGCTCCAACGCTCCACTATTGTTGCTAGTGATGTTCATTGTATACATGTGTCTCAGAAATTTTACTTAATAACATAAGTATTTCAAGGCCAAAAAGTTATTCACACATGACCTATGAATGTTTGTAAGATTTTTCTGCAGATATTTGTACTTCATGTTTTCTATTCACATGTACTAATATAGTTGAACTATTTGAGTTATTTTAGTGTTTATCTTATTGAGAACGTGTTGTAATGGTTGTAATTGTTGCCACGTCCTTGTGGATTTTTCCACGGGATATTGGAAAAACCTTTATCATATTCTATGTGTGTAATTGTTTTCACGTCCTTGTGGACTATTCTGCATGACACTTTACATATATTTCTTAAGTTGTTGCGTGTAATGACCGTCACATCCATTGTGGACTATTTTTCTAGGTGTTAGAAGAAATCCTATGGTTCACGTGTGTCTCTTCCTGAGTAGTACTATTATCTCTTTGTTAGAGGCACGCCTCTCTCTCTCTCTCCCACTTTACAGCAGAAGAACCTTGACACACTTGCAATCAGACACTCACCAGGCACACCCCCTTGGTTTGCGAAAGTACATTGGAATCACTCTCCCTTTCTCACAGTAAGAGCCAAGGCATATATTTAAGAATAAGGCAACTGAGCACTTGTTCCAGATGAGAATCCTACACCAAATATTGTTAGGTCTGATTGGGACTTTGTATCGAGGAGATCTCCTTAATGTTGGCAGATCCAACACTGTCTACATTTCTGGCGCTAGGAGGGCAACTATTTTTTTAATGGCTGATAAACCCACTGAACCCGAAGTTACATATTTTGATCAAGGAAGTAATGTAAAATCTACCTCCCCTGAAAGTGCTCTTGAAGTTGGTGACTCTTCTAAAACATATCCCACACGAACTTGTGAAATTTCATAAATCATATTCGGGTTATTCGTCCCATATCCTGTCAGTTCGCAAAAGCAATTGGATTGATCCCAGGAGTATCCAGTCTTCCATATTCTCCAAAAAAGGACAAGACTACATCTACAGGAGTAGTGTTCACTGACTTGGAAGACATAGTTCTTGCCACCCTCGAAGAATTAGCAGTTTATGTGGAGAACGCAAAAGAACCTCCAGTTCTCAATGGTGGAGAAGGAGACAACACGCTACTCTCACGCGTAACCTTCAATTGGTTAGGTAGAGATGAAGAGGAAAAAGAGTTATCAGATTCTGACGAAGAAGAGGAGTAGGATGAAGACGAAGACATAGCAGACCAATATTTGGACTAGATTTCTCAGGGCCCACTTGCACTTTCAGGTGTGTTGCATAAAATGCCAAGGCACCTAGAAATTTGTTAACAAAGTATGACCCTGACAAAATAGTTAAAGCAGAAGACCACTTGGACAATTTCTACCTACACCTGCAAACACTTGAGGTACGTTATGATGATGTCGCATGCAAACTTTTTCCATGTGCCTTGGATGGTAGAGTGGTTGTATGGTACCACATTCTTCCCCCAAACTCCATCCAAAATTAGACGGGATTTAAGAGATTGTTCCTTGAGAAATTTGTTGATGAAAAGACCCCTGCCATGTTGTTGAAAGAGTTAGATAGATGGAAAATTGAGCCGAAAGAAAAGGTGAAGGATTTCAATCAGAGTTTTAACCCTGTCTTGAAAAAAATTCTAGAAGACAACAAGCCCCATGACTCCATCACCAAGGACTACTACACTTCTACCATTCCAGCAAGCATTGCACAGTTCGTAAAGAGAACTGCAAAACCATCACTTTCATAAAACTTTGAAGAAGGAATTTCGGTTTAAAAAGACTTTTTTTCAATTAGAGTCATTGTAGATGATTAATTAACAAAGGACTCCAAATATTTGATTAAAAGGTCTCAGTCCTCAGTACACAAGGCCAAAAAAAAAGAGTCTTCTGATCTTGAGAATTTGACATATATGATTAGGAACCTATCATCTAAGATAGCAGAATTCAAATAAAGGTCAAGTGCGACCATTTTCAACAACAAGCCTCCAAGATTCAACTCGTTTAACAGAACAACAAACTGGGGTAGTGGTACTAATCAAGCAGCCAAATTCGTGTAGAGTTCAATTGTAGCATTGAACCTTGAAAAATTCGGCATGATCGAATATTGTTCGTATCACCAAGATTATAATTCTGAGAAAACATGCACACAATGGAATCGTGCCATGAGTTCTATTGCTACACACTTATGTCATACGATACTTGTTGGTGAACAGACATAGCCGCAAGAAGAAAAGGAACAATATGATACACTTGATGGGACCCCCAAGTGTTGGGCACATAGTAAACATGTTCAATTGCGTACTTGTAGCCCAGAAGAACACAACTGAGAAACAACCTCTTAGTGACCCCCAGACTCAGCCACAGCCAAATCTGTACAATTTAAGAAGTCAAGGGTTGGCCACTACAACATAGTTGATAAAGAAGAAATTCAAAGAATCATTATTAAGGAAAATCGATCTGCCAACCAACTCATCACAAAACACTCAGAGAAATTCTAGGATATTTTCCTCAGCAAAAACCACTTCCGCAAATGATAAATATAAGACCATTACTCTGAAATTTACAAATCAGGCTACTCCCCCGAATACTCTGGCGTCTCTCCCCGCTGTGGATTATAATATAGTACAATATTTGCAGAAGGTTTGTGTGAAAATTTCAATGTTCGAACTAACAAATATCATGAACCAGCGGAACATTCTTTTACAGGAACTTGGGCCATCCTCTGCAGGAAATCTCTCCTCTTCAGACAAGGGATCAGGTGCGCCTTCTGATTTTCTCCAATCGGTACTTCATGCTTTAACACTGGAAGTAAACACACTTTTCCCCCCTTTTCTCTTAACTTTTGAAATCTTCAGTTTCAATGTACACAATTTCTTGGTTGATTCTAGTGCATCAATGAACATAATGTCATGTTTTATAGCAAATAAAATCTACGCAACATGGAACAAAACTGACGCACAGATCATTCAGCAGGCCAAAACTAGTCTCCATGTTATCAGTGAACTTAGAGACATTCTCATTCGTTTTTCATCCAATCAATGAGTTCACCAATGCATAATCATAATAGTTGTGGACGTACCGGAAGCATATGGAATTTTGTTAAGCAGATATTGGTCAAGCAAGCTGCAAGGATACTTTGCTTCGGATTGGTCACACTTATGGCTTCTGTATAAGGGTAGAAACAACCAGATTCGAGTATACTCAGAAATATATATGAAACATAATGGCACTCCCTTGAACTAAAATGCCACTCCCTTGAACTAACATAATGAACCCATGGCTTTCACGTAAATGATGTTTGAAATTTTATTCTTGTTGAAACAAGTGGGGTGCTCTTTCACAGCCACCCCCAGTCCCACCAGAAACACAGTTGGAGCTCCTTCCGAGTCCAACAAATGAAAATGAATTATGTACAGTTAGTAGTAGCAATAGTAGTACTTGTACTAATATAGTCCACAACCCTTGAACATATAATTTGTGCAAATTTTAATTTGATGGTTCATAAATGTAGGAAAGTACCAAAGTTAGTTGCGTTTCGGTAGACCCACCGCAAAAGAAACACTTGGTCTCAAGCTGCTTGGAATTTGAATACACAAGCAATGCTGCAATATATGAAGCACTCATTTCGAGGCTATAATGATCCATCCACCACAATGACGCATACTTAAAAGTAGTAGGCGATGCAAAAATAATGGCACGACATGTACGTGATACTAGTTATTGTGTTTCGCCTCGTTTAAAGGTCTATCGAAAAAGGGTATGGCATTTAATTTCAAATTTCCAAGCTTTAGGTGTTTTTCTTGTTCCAAGAATCCAAAATGAAACTATAGATACATTAGCCAATACTGTTGTTTGGTTGTCACCATCGAAGGATGGTTTTTCTATTAAATTTTTTTATAAACCATCTCTCCTCGACAATATCGCTTATTCACGTGTGTGATGACCAACAGATACTACACGTTCTGTCAAGCACTAACACACTCAAGGATGTAGCACTTATCAAGGATGACTACGAAGAAGCACTGCAGGATGCGGCTAGCGAGGGTAAAAGAAGCCTCATCCCCAAGGGTGTGGTATCTTTTAAAGAGACATAGGACTGCATAATCACTTATGAGGACGTGCCAAAACCCAAAAATCATAGTTCCACATTGTTACCAAAACAAATCAATTTGGGAATAGTAAAAGGTCTTAAGGGTTTGAAACTCCATGTGCATCGTCTACTATAAGAGAGACTAATCCTTACATGCTTATTCAAGCAGTACCAGGATCGACCTTCATGTACATGTGAAGGTCTGAAACCAAACCTTCTAGCATGTCACACTAACGAGGAAAGGGGCTAAACCTTTCAAGCATAAGTTGATGAAAGTACATCCTGTGGTTGAACCCCTTGTCCAGAAAGAGCTAAGAAAATTATTGGATGTTCGTATCATTTGTCAGGAACAACACTCAACTTTGGTCCCAGTCAGGAAGAGGTCTAACAAAGTTCGTTGCTGTACCGATTTTTGGAATCTCACTGGCACCTTGGGAAAACACAATTACCCTGTGTCATCCAGGGAACAAGTTTTACAAATAGTATCAGGGTCTGAGATGTTTTCTTTATTGTTCATATATTAAGGATACAACCAGGTTCCGGGCACAGAACCTAGTGCACTAAAACTCACCCTTCTCATTATCAGGACAAACTATTGGTACACAAAGGTAAATGACAGACCAACTGGAAGAAATTTTGCCGAAAAAACACATGCTTATGTCCGTAAACGTCGATCCTGTAAAAAGTGTGCCGGCAGGAGGCATAAGTTACCCACCCCACTTCAGCTTATCACAGTGAAAGAGTCATCCCAATAGTGGGGATTATATATTATTGATGGAATTTTCCCACATCTATCAAAGTAGCATCTCTATATTCTCTTCACCACATATTATTTTCCGTGATGGACAGAAGCAGTTCCACTCAAATAGGTGAATGGTCGAAAATTCATCGTTGGTATGAAACAAAACATCATTTCTAGGTTTGACGTTCCTACATCACTTTTTTTCAACAATGCAACATATTTCTCATCGCTAGAGATTTATGGTTTTGCATTAGGGGATGGAATGGTATTGAATTATTATGCTTAATACTTCCCTCAAAGGGATGGTCTCACCAAGAGCTTGGTCCCCATCATCTCTAAGCAAAGGAACTAGCACCCTACTTTGGTAAATGTCTTATGCACTAACCGATTCATGCCCAAGCCTTCCCTGAATGCCTCCCCTTATTTCCTGGTGCACCGAAAAGAAGTCATCCTCCCTACCAGCATCTACTTTCTTGCTCTCAAATCTTCCCAAGAACCCCACGACAAGCCATGTTTTCCAGTACGACATAAGATGAAAATCCTTCATACATTTCACGAAGAAAATTTGAAATTCAAAGGAAAAATCTCACTCCATCAAATTTGTATCAAGAAGTGGTATGGAAAGAAGCCTGCAAGGAAGGAAAACATTGGTGTGTGTGACTTAGTCGTGAAATGGGATAAATCCCACGAAGACAAAGGCAAATTCACTAAGTTTCAATCCTTGTGGATTGTACCATTCACCATGCACGAGAAGCTTAGCCAACAAACCTATCATCTTCGATCACTTGACGGGAAGACTGATTCTCTCCCTGTTAATGGCCAAAATCTCAAACAATTTTTCCACTAAAATTAGGGGTTGTTCCCTACACTATGTACATAGTTTGTTTTCGTCATTTTCCTTGTTTTCATTCTTTTTTTTTTGCTTTGTTTAATGTTTTATTTTTCTTGTGAATAAAGTGTTGTCCTTGTGTTGGTTTATGGGACTATGTGTGTGGTTGATACTTAAGGAGCCTTATGGCACTTCAACATTTGGTTATCCTTTGGCATGCCTTCCTTGTAGTGGTTGTATCTTTTGGCCGATGAAGTTTTGATGGAAAATATTATCCATCCATAAGGAGAGTCTTGGCCTAACCATGAACTCGTGTCTACCTGGGAAACCTCGCACCCATACTCAGTTCTCTTATTTTGGTGTTTTCATGCTTATCCAATCAGTAAAACAGGAGGAGGCGAAAATATAAATGAGAAAAACTAAATCTGAGGAACTTATATACTTCTCTAAAGGAAAATACTATCCTACTCTTAATAAGTCAGGATCCCTATACCGCCCAAAATAAATAAGTGTCAATGCACAGTCCTATTTTAAAATAATAAATAAAGGCGAAAGAAGAGAAAGGCTTCTCGCGTAGAGAGGTGAAGCAAGCAACTATGTCGAGGTACTATTTAGGCCCGCTAGAAGTGGAGAAATATTTTTGATTTCTGAAGTGACTCCGTCGGGGTACTTTCTAGGCCTGTTGGCAGCGGAGCAACACCAGAGATGAAAACTTATACTCTGAAAATATTAAACCTGCGAGATTCATTACCCTCCACTCATTTGAAACTTTATGAGCAAGCTAAATATTTGTCGAGTTAAACCGAGGTGGAATGATGGGGACTTGGTCTACTCATGGGGTAAGTGGGGAAACCAAAGCAATCTGCATGATGAAACAATACTCCTTGAAGAATCAAGGCCCTGCATAAAATAAGTTAACTAAAAGAGAGAAGTTGGAGTCCTACCAGTGTGTCACCAAGTGTTGTAACCGCTACAACCCCCTCCAAAATTTTGGCCTCTGTCCAAATTTCAGAGACTTCCTTGGTATTATTTATGACTCTCGCAAACTTTTAAGTTCATCCTATTTCTCTTGTGATCCCTTTCGCAAGGTAGGAAAAGTGTCACCTTTGGCATGTTGGAAATTGCAGTGAAAGTATGAGATTGTTTTAGTGATTCCAAGAGGTCACCTTTGTGTAAATGAGTTGTTATAGTTATGTAAGTACATATCATACTCATTTCCAATGTTTTGAACACCATCGCACAAGTGTTGTCATAGTCGTTGTAAAGTGTATCTATGGTTTCGCACTTATCATAACTGGTCACAGAGTTTTCACACAGAGGATAATGATTTGTTTATATATCTCAGATGATCTATATTTTTTGAGTCGTAAATTATGGTGAGTGTGTGATCACAATCAAAATCTATCAGTGCTCACATCAATCTCACTTGTTCCACACTTAGTAATTTTTTGGAAAACTTCTCAACCAAGTGACTTAGCCTCTTCGGGCCTCCCTTGAGTTGCACACTGCGTAGTCTCAATCCCCTGGCGGTGAACCTACTACTTGGCACTGTGCAATGTGTAGTGCTAGCTTCACAAGAACTGCCTTATTGCACAATTTTGGTGACCAACACCTGACCTTGACCCCAAGAATTGTGTAGTTGAGACCTACAACCCGACTTGAACTGCACACTTCACAACTTCAAGATATAATATCATCCCTTGAGCCTTATAACTTCATACTATGTAGTCATCCTAACCTCCTTGACCTCCTCAACTACACAATTGGCTTTCTGTTAAGCAGGAAAATCCCCTCCACGGACAAAGGTGATCCCTTTAGCCCTAGGGTGGGTCTAGCAACAATGGAACATGCCAAACTTTCAGACTCCTAGCTTATAAATGAAAAATGAGTTGGGATAGATGACCTACCTTGGTCCAATGCCCTTGTCGTAACTTGCAGCAGCGATCCTCTGATATTTGTCTTCACACATCACGATCCTGCAGTGATAATGTCTGTGTACCTACACAAGGATAAAGTG
The DNA here is from genome assembly GCA_034641835.2 of Pinus albicaulis. Classification (NCBI taxonomy): domain Eukaryota; kingdom Viridiplantae; phylum Streptophyta; class Pinopsida; order Pinales; family Pinaceae; genus Pinus; species Pinus albicaulis. The sequence continues at coordinate 1,287,979,079 of CM076583.1, read as the reverse complement.
AATGGTGACAACATGCAAAAACATACTTTCATTTACAACCATTCGATTGGTCAAGGAGAATCAAACATTTTGCATATGATTAAACACAAAATTGGAACCAAAAACAATTCATGTATTAATAATAGAGAAAATAATTTTACAACCTTAATGCCTTAACGTTGCAACCTCCTTCGACGGGTTCAGTCGGGCGTGTCTCAAGCATTCATTCAGGAATCAAACTTGATGAGGCAATGGGCCTAAACTCTCTCTCGACAATGGATTCCTCTCTGCCTTATTCTACACGCCAGCTATAGCAACGACTATTCAGCTAGCTGCAACAATATGAGAAGGGAGTATTTATAGGAGAGGAGAGGGTGGTCTAATATCCCTCATAAGGTTGAAGAGAGGTTTTATCCCTTTGGGGAGTTTCACAATTGTAGGAAAAAAGAAGCTATAGGGAGGATTTTGACGTTATTCAGTCAAAAAACCATGATGACTGCGCTCATGAGGTTGTTAGGCATGGAAACTTCGTTTCTATTTAAAAAAATTTCCAAAAACAGCTCGGTGTGGGTGCTCCACTGAGACAGAGCACTAATGGGCGCGAGGCCAAGTATTATTTTCTCTATGGGCGTGAGGCGATAACTGCCTACCAGCGCCGACCCAAAATTACATGTTTTTGAGAGTCTACTCGAGGAATGATCAACAGAGGAAATGTTCTTGACATGCCAAGGGATGCAATGACACTTATAGCAAGGTATGACAATACACAGAAGTCACTGAAATGTTTTTCCAATATTTAGGATGGGGATTGTAAGGCAGTGACAAAATACTCTGTAACATATGCCCCCTAAAGCATGAGGTCCGAGAGAGAGGGAGGGGTGAAATGCTTTATGAGACCATGCTCAAACCAAAATGCCGCTATCGGAGACTTGCAAAAACAAGTACAACGGATATCTCTGATACATGAATACGTGGCATGGGCACAACCATCCATAATATAGTACATACAATAATAAGATATAAGGTATGAACACATCCATCCAACATGAAGGATCATAAAAAAGACTCAGGTATGGTCGCAGCCATCTAATCAGAAGATTCATGCATATATTCATGATAAACCAAATCATCTCGCAGGCTAGATTTTACAAAACCCAGGGTCTTGCGCTCCATCTCGGCTTGAACAAGTACAAGTTCAAGCATGCGAATAAGTGGGCTGAAGTCGAACATGCAAGAAAGTCACCTAATTACCATCCAATGATGAAAGTTGTTAACAGGCGCGAGAGAAACCACTAATAATGATAATGGCTCTCAAGGTACAACTAGTGCAATCCATGAAATGTGAATAGTGAGCTGGAGTCGAACACCCGCGGAATCACTTGATCGAAGGCCAATAATGAGGACCCATCGTCAAATGTGAAGAACTTGCCATTGAGGCATGCAATCTCCAAGGTACCAGAAGGGAGTCTCTAGATCAACTTCCTGGATAATGAACTGAAGTCGACAGGAAGTGACCAGCCGAAGGAGGGCCATAATGTTTCCCACATCATCGACACGAGACAGAGGAACAAGATGATAGTGAATCAGGACCAAAGAGAGGATCAAAGGTTGAAAACTGCAGAAGGAAACTTCTCTTGAACATATTGGCGACACGACTCTGAAATTTGGAAGTATTTGACATCAAGGGATCTTAGGTCATTATGACGTGGAAAATAACAGATGAGAAGCCAAAATAGATCAATGAAACCCATGGAGGCAAAAATGACGAAATGGGATGTCCCAAACCTGACACGAATTGTAGACAAGTGTCATGTTTAAGAGTGACATACTGCCAACACGACTGAGGACTGGTTCCATTTTCCCCCACCATTTCTGGTGAGTACCCCAATTATTTTTGGAAACAAGCTTGAAGGGGATAGCATATGCTTGTGATATAATTTTGTCCTTCGGACAAATCCATCCTAGCACATTTTACTAGCCCTAGGAGGGAGGAACTCGGTTACGTCATGGTGACGATTTTCGATGTCATTTAAGTTTTAACGAGTCTAACAAAGCAAGAACTCGACATTTTTCATGTTTAGAGAGTTTGAAAAGAAGCGGAAAAGAAAACTCCAGCAGGTCCCTTTTCGTAAGTAGCCTCACAGATCCGAAAAGGTAGAAAACAATATCTGTGAGAACCTCTTAGTAGCGATAGGCTAAGGTATTACTCTTTCATAAATAACCTGTCCCGGCCTGAAAAAGGGGTAAACTTATACTGGGCAGATGACGTCTCGTAACCTTTAATGAGTTAAAAACGACAAGAGTCTCGGCAATATTTTCAATTTTAGAGAGTCAGAAAACAACTGAAAGATGACTCTAAGGAGTGAATTGTTCGTGTTTTTACCGAGTCCAAAAAAGTAATAAAATATAACTCATCACTTCATCATCACCAGTTTTAGGAACTGTTGCTACACAAGAAACACATGTAAAACCCATTTTTTTAGATAAAATATTAAAATAATCAAAAAATAAGCTCAAAAACCTAATTAGGGTTTCAAAAAGGTTATAAAATGACAAAATTAGTAAAAATAAATTACTTTTCACCTTTTCACCTCTTGTGAGTATCTTTACCATTTTTCATTCTGACCTTGTGGAGCTGGCAGCAGACAATCGAGGAGACCAATTGTGAATCTGTTTTCTTCAGGTAAGAGCTCTTATCCTTGCCTACATTTTAAGCCAAATTTTATTGCCTGCATTTTAAATTTTCATATTTTTTGGGGGAATTTTGTTCAAAGGTTGGCACGGCGGTCAGCGCGGGTTCCGGGCACGGAGTCGCGCCAACCCGCCTTGAATCTAAACGGGGAGGTGCCAATTGGCACGGCTATTTTTAAAACAGTCGCGCCAATTTCCGCAACCAATTTTAATTATAAATTCTATTAAATAACTCATTTCAAACAATTCAAAAGTGGATAATTTGATTGATGAAAGCCCCATTGATGATTTTGCAGGTGTTTGAAAGCCAAAATGGTTATTGAATGGAAGGAAAGAGAACACAGGGAGGAAGATGACCTAGCCATGAGGAGTGTAAGATGCATGGATGCCCTAAGAGACTGCGGGCTCTTGAAATTCCTCATGGCACCGTGTCTTCAAGCTCAGCCAAAGTTACTACAATATTTGATCAGTGTGTGGGACACTAATCGAGAAATATTTGTGATTCACGATCAAGAGTTAGAGATTGAAGTCTCTGACATATATTTTATCACCATATTATCACGGGGGAGTAGCACCGATCTTAATAGGTACCCGGCCTACAATGGAAAACATGAGCATGCTCATAGACAGGGTTTGTCTAGGGGAAAGGAAAGGATCAAAGAGTGAGAAAGTGGATATTCAAACCATCCCCAATTTGGCACTAAAAGTAGTGATGCACACCATCACACGAGCTGCTAGATCTGAATCCCCACATGAAGCCACAAAAACACAACTCCTACTTTCCGTAGATTGTATGGCCCCAACCATTTTCAACTGGGCAGAGGCTGTAAAATCAACTTGAAACGCCAACTGACAAAATGCAAGAACGACAAGCTGAAACAATTCGGCTATGGGTCCATATTGGTACCATTTATCCTGAAACGACTGCCAATATTTCAACATCAGGAGGTGATAGTCCATGCACCACCAGCACGAGAGCCATGGATGGTCCGTTGGGCTGCTTTGATGCCTAGAGTGGGAGGCAGTCAACATATGTCGTGGAGACCAAAATTCTTTGACTGGCTCCACTGAAAACTTATTGTCGTGGAGGACTGGCCCTATACTGGCACGGAATTCATGGGTGATGTGGATCTTCCACTCCCGGAAGGGGAGGATTGGGATGAAGCATTGGGTAAGACTCTTTTTTTTTTTTTGATGAGTATTATGATTTTTGTTATTATATATGTTCTTATGTTAATCCATGTATTTACAGATGTTGGCCCAGAAAGACCTACAAGGATGTCTCTAATAGCATGGAGGGTCCCTCGTGATTTCGATGTGGCCCCTCATGGCGAGGGAAGCGAGGAAGAGGAGATTTTGCACAACCTGGAGGGACTCACTAGCAAGATCCCATACTACGTGATATTTGACGATGTTCCTCGTGCATACCAGAGGCACACTGCGGGGGTGTCTAACCGTGTACACCGCTTATTGAGGTGGCTTGTGCGTGCAGTGACATGATATCATGAGCATCATGCTAATTAGACACCTAGGCTTTTTATTTCTGCATATTTTTTTAGAGACATGATGTCTCAGGATGTAACCAAAACACATATATTTTTTGAACTTATGATGCACGTGGATGAAAACTATAGGTGCCTATTTTCCTATTTAAATCTCATCATGTGATGATGATTCTTTTTACAAATTACGCAAATGTCTATCTAATACAATATTGGCTACTGCATCAGTTAGCGCATTCATTCTTCTAGGAATATGTTGATATGTGATGTAATCAAAATTCCTTTCTAATAAACGAACATGTAAATAAAACCTTAAAATTTGAGGATTTCTAACAGAGTAATGCCCATTAAGTTGAAGAATAACAAGTTGAGAATCTAGGTTAACAATTAATGTATGAATGTTGAGAGCAATGGCCTCGGTTAAGAGTTCAATGATGACACTATATTCAGCGACATTGTTTTTTGTTCAGCCTAGACAAATACCTTGAAGGTATATCAACTCACCATTAGGATTATAAATCACCCAGGCTGTGGAAGACAGATTCCAGGTATTGCGGGAGGCACCATCTATTAAACCAACATAAGGAGTGATAGACATTTGCACAGTAAGCAACAACATAATAAGCATGAAAAACCGCTCGCAAAGCATACCAAGCCAAAATGTACAAAAATGAAAAACACACTTATGTACAAAAGAACATGCACGAGAAACTCATGCATAGTATTTTTTGAGGTACAACCCATTTCTGGGCTAATTCAAAGCATAGCCTTCATATTCAATTAGCTCATAGGCCCCATTCTACAAAACATGCTTAACGATATAGGGCCCATGCCACATGGGTTTGAATTTTCCTGCCCCCAGCTTATCATGAGCTTGGTCATACAAGAGGATGAGGTCTCATTCTACAAAGGTACGAGGGGAAACTATTTGATCAAAATGAGCTTTGACCCAAGACATTCTTCCTCTGGCGAGGTATTAGGCAGTAATTCAACAATTATCTTGAGAGAAGGGATTTTGCATTCAATCAGAAGGGTAGCTTCCAGACCATAAATAAGTTGGAATGGATTGAGGTTCGGTAAGCCCAGGGAGCTGAAAACAACATGAGATGCCATTTGGACTTGTTTATCCCAATCGTATGCTAAAGCATAGTGACCAGAAATTTGTTCACAACTTCAACCTCGCCATTGGTAGGAGGGTAGTATGGAGTTGACATGTCGTGACGCAGACCCAACTTGGAAGTCAACTTAGCCATCATGTAATATAAAAAAATGAGAACCATGATTAGTGACAATGGCTCGAGGGACACCAAACCTGGTAACAACATGATTGAACTTAAACTGTGCAGTTGTTTTGTCGTTAGTTGTGAGTGTAGGCATTTCTTCGGCCCATTTAGTGAAGTAGTGAACGAGTACGATAATATATGCATGCCCCCCGGCTGAGTGAGGGTTACAAGTAATAAAATCGATGCCCCACTTCACAAAGGGACCAACGGTAATGACACGATGGAGGTGTGCGGGTGGCATGCGCATCTTGCGCTGGTAAATCTAGCAATTGTGACAAGTGCGGACAACACAACGTAGTCTTTAAAGATGATAGGCCAAAAATACCCAGCACAAAGAATCTTCTGTGTAGTAGCATATCCAGACATGTGACCGCCACAGGCGCCAGAGTGGCAATCATGGAGGACTTTTCCAGCCTCCTCGAGAGTTAAACACCGGTGGAGAACAAAATTAGCTCTGATGCGGTAAAGAGTATCATCGACTATGCGATAAGGTTGCGAATGATGGCGGATGCGTCGATGAGAATCCTTCGTCAACTCAGATCCAAAGGTGGAAGTCTGAAGATAGACGATCATATCATCGTACCACAGATTGAAGTTGCTAATGAGAAAATGGTGTCATATGGAATGCATTCCTCGGAACTAGATGGAGCAGATTTAGAAGGCAGAGAGCAATAAAATCAGCAAAAACCAATTATTTCTTTTATTTGGCGGTAGCAAACTCCAAATCGAATTCCTGGAGGATAATGATCCACTTTGATTATTTGCCCCCCAGCAATTGTCAAGTCAATATGTTGGTCATGGGGTTGCAATCAGAAATCACGGTTACTGTGCGTAGTATAATATAATGGTGAAAACGTTGGATGGCTTGAACAACATCAAACGCCAATTTCTTGACATGTGCATAACGTGTTTCAGTATCGAGAAGATTGCGGCTCAAATAATAAATGACATGCTCGTCACCATTTTCGTCGTCTTGGACTAAAACCATGGAAATGGTGCTAAATGCGGCAGCCAAGTGGAGGAAATAGTCATGATGATAATTGCGAGGACACAAAAGAGGGTAATTGATAAGCAATGTCTTCAGTGCATCGAAGGATTTTTTGGCGATCTCATCCCAGAGGAACAGGATGCCTTGCTTAAGTAATTGCGTGAATCCTTTGGCTACTTCAACATAGTTCGGTGTAAAAAGGCGCAGGAAATTAGCTTTCCCTTGCAGAATCTACAACTGATGTAAAGAGGAAGGGGAGGGGAGATTGACAATAGCTTTGAATTTGAGGGGATCGAGACAAATTCCATCTTTAGAGACAATAAACCCTAGGATTCTACCAGAATCAACACAGAGGGCAGACTTATGTGGATTGAGCTGAATGTTATAGCATCTATAGTGAAGAAATATTTGACGGAGATGATCAGGGTGGTCCGTACGCTTAGCAGAATGAGACAGAAGGTCATCTAGGTAAGGTTGAACAATGCGCTTGAGATCATGGAAAACATACGACATTTCTCGTTGAAATGTAGCCCCAGCATTCTTAAGACCAAAAGGAAGCTTCTTGTATGCAAAGGTACCCCAAGGACAGATGAAGGCGGTCTTGTGTTGATCAACTGGAATAATATTAATCTCGTTGTAACCAAAAAACACATCCATAAGGGAATATATCTCACTCCCAGCAGACTCGTCAATGATCTTATCGATAAAAGGAGTGGGATAGTTATCCTTAGGACAAGCGCGGTTGATGGCACGGTATTCTACACAAACACGAACGGTGCCCTACTTTTTATCCAAAGGAACAATATTAGAAACCCATTCTGTCAAGGGAATCAGATAAATGAAGACATCTTGAAGAAGTTTCGCAACTTCTACCTTAATGGCAATCGCCTTTCTAGGGTGCATGGGATGAAGACGTAACTTGGCGAATAGGTTTCGCGTCAGGATAAGTAGGAATCTCGTGCACAACTATAATTGGATCGATGCTAAGCATTTCTTCGTAAGACCAGGCGAAAACGTCTCGAAAATCTTGGAAGAGACTAATATAGACCTGGATCTCATCAAGAGAACAAGTCACCCCAATGTGGATGTTCTCGATGACCCCCAGTTTGACGGAGATGTCGATAGGCATCGTTTGTGTAATGTTTCCCAAATTACCCTCCGTGAAAACTTCATGTGTTAAGACGGGTGTTTGAGGTGGATGGAAGGAGCATGGGAAGAAAACTTCTCGAGACAAGTAGACATGGCCCTAGGGCCAAGCATAAAGGAGGAACTACGATGACTATCTTCGCAGGGAGGATTCTCAAGAGACATAGTTTCCACGATGGCTTCATCATTCGGAGATATCTCGTTTAAGAGATCGGGAAAATCCGAAGCGCTGAGCCAAGGGGATTGAGAATACGTGTCAAGAGACATACTCAAAGGAGTATGATCAACGGGAGGAGGAGCTGAAGCTGAAATAATTTTGCAATAATCAATTTCTATGGGGCTTAACAGCATCGCGTCACCAAATGAATCAATATGCTCGGGCGAAGGAATGATCCATGGATCAGAAGATGTGGAGATCATGTTGACCTTAGTAGTCTTGGGTAGAGGAAGAGAAAAAATACCCATAAGGGCAGGATCTTTGAAAAGACCCGGTCCTATACTCTCATAAGGCATAGGAATACGATCTACATATGGAATGTTTCTCTCGGAACACGTGGAAGTGAAAAAGGACAACTGATCGACAGTAATTATCTTTCTTTCGTGCAAAAATCGAAGGACACGAAAGAGAGTGGATGGGACGCATAGCATGGCGTGAATCCAACTATGATTGAGGAGAAGATTATAATTAAGCGTAGCATCAACAACTTCAACCTCAACGTTAACCATTTTTCCTTCTAACGTAATATGTAAACTAGCGAGAACACCAAGAGGGCGAGATTCCCTTCCATCAAAAGCTTCTAAAGCGTTTGGAGATTGATTAAGGGTTGGAGAACCGATGGCTTTCCATAAATCAGAAGACATGATGCACATAGATGCACCCTCATCCATGACTGCTCGATGGATATTATTTCCATTAATCCCAACTTGGATAATTAGGGAAAGTTGGTGAGGGAGATGTGGGACAGAATTTTCCAAATCGAAAGTGATAAGGCTAGAATCAGCGAGATCAATCCCTCTGATGGTAGATAACAAAGCCTTCTGTTGTGATGGACAAATCTGAAGCACTTCCAATGCAGGCATAGCAGATGGCACCTGAGCCAAATTCTCAACAATACTGTAATGTTGAGCGACACAGGCATTGGGATTGTAGGAAGACTTTTGGAGTACACCTTTAGAAGGTGGCCACAAAAGGGCTCAGGACTGGGACTCTTAATGTGAAGAGGGCCAGAAATAGGTGGGGGAGGAGGACCATCAGCGATCTCTTTCCCTGCTTCCTGACGCGGTTCAGTGTAATCTTTCGATTAGGTAAAAATAGAGATGGGTGCAGGACCGTTCATCATGAAAACCTGAGAGCCAAATGGGGCGGAGGACTGAGGCTGCTCCACCATCTAATTTTGCTGCGATGGGAATGGTTCTTTAAGAACAGCCAGAGAGCCTTGAGTGCCTTTGAACAATCGACTCACCTCGGCCAGTCGTGGACAGTCCTTGGTGTAATGCTCTTCGTCACAAATTAGATAAGGGTACTTTGGTTTGCATTTCGAACCATCACCAGCACTGGGTTTTGGAGAACCTTGTTTCGGGGTATCGGTTTTGGCCTTACCTTTACCCTTCTTTTTACCTTTGGAAGTTTTATCTGCCGGGTTGGACTGGACGACATTCACTTCTACAGTTTTACCATAATTTGGAGGTGCCTGAGAAGCAGTATCAGTGGAAGAAGTGAATTTTTGCTTCACAGGATTTGGAGAAGACTTCCTAGAATTTTGAGACACGGAACCGATGATACCATCGACAGATGGTGTCGTCAATGCTTTGGTAGTTCCCAGTGGCGGGGCATTGGGCAAGAGTTCATACAATGTGTCATACTGAGAGTACATGAGATTGAGGTATTGGGCATGAGCGATGGCTTGTTCCTCAGTAACACATGCCCCCATAGCAATGTCCTTAGCAATTGGAGCAACAAAAGAGGTAGTGAACCAATAATTTAGAAGTTGATCAGGAATCTCAAACTTGATCAAACAACGACGTTGCCTCCATTCATGAATATGATCAGAGATATGGGTAGCCCGATCCTATTTCAAGGATGTGAGGATATGTGTCCCAGTTTCATACCGAACTGGTAACTAAAAGTGCGTGAGAAATTCCATGGCTAGAGAGTTGAAATCTTGGAATATGCCACGGGAGAGTTCAATGTACCACTGGGCAGCGGCACCAGTGACAGTCCTTTGGAAAATAAGTAGTCGAATTGAATCGTCAACCCAAGAGTTAGAAGAGCACCAAAGATGGTACGTCATAACATGCGCTTGGGGGTCTTCTCTGGAATTTCCTTCAAATTTGGGATAATCACCAGGGATTTTATTCAGATCTAGAGGCAAATATGGATTATCAAGGATAGGATCATTCGTCAACTTCGACACATCGGGCAGTTCCAACATCGCAAGAAAGGGAAATTACAGATTGAAAGCATTGCAGGCCTTTGATAGAGACCATTATCGGGATTCCAACGAGGTTGGGAGACATTTTGACCCCAATTGTTCTATCCCAGAGGATTTTTTCCATAAGGGTTATAAGCATGATAATTCTTCCCATACATCGTTTGAGGACGAGGATATTGATTCTGGGTGAACCACTGAGGCCCTGTCTTAACAACATATGCATTTTGTTGTGGAATATAAGCGGTGCCTCGGGGCGCACTATATAGCACCTGCGATTGACCTTGAGGAATGTATGCAGTGCCTTGGGCCGCACTATATACCACCTGATATTGACCTTGAGGAATGTAAGCAGCGCCCTGAGGCTGTGCGGGTTGCCCCTGGGGTGCAGGTTGACCCAGATGCTACGGTTGAACAGGTTGTCCCTGCAGTGTGAGTTGGCCTGGATGTTGGGGTTGGACAGGTTTCCCTACAGTGCAGGTTGGCCTGGATGTTGAGAGCCACGGGGCTGTCCTTGTGGAGGAGGTTCGCTCGATGGTTAGGATGAGCCAGGTTGCCCCTGAAGAATAGGTTGAATCCGCTAAGCAATAGAGGGTTGACCTTGTTGTACAAAAGTTGGACCTTGTTGAACGTAACGTTGGTGTTGTTGCACGAAAGGTTGTCCCTGCGATGGATAGCTTTTCCCTTAGGGAACGTAAAACACTCCCTGTTAAACATAAGGTTGACCAGCAGTACCATAGGGTTGTCCTTGTGGAACATAATGTTGTCCCTGTGGACCATAGGCTTGTCCCTGTTGGACCGAAGGTTGGCCCTGAAAGGGTTGGCCTTGAGGACCATAGGGTTGTCCATGAAGGTAAGTGAACTAGTTGGGGTAAACCGACATTTGAGGTGTTTTGACATACAATGGACCTGGCGGATTGGGCCCATGTAATTAGATGTGATTTCCGTGCTCATCATAATAATGCAGAGGATTGATGGGAGCTTGTGGTTGTTGAGAACCCTGAGGGATATAATTATGTTTTTGAATAGCCAACATGTATTGATCATACGTCAAACCTTTAGGAATCAGATTAGAGGAGATAGGCGCACTACCAGTAGGTTGGATTCCCAACATGTGAGGTTGTGATCCATTCATGGAAAGCCCAACAGGTATCGTGGAAGCGATAGGAATTGACCCATGAACAACATAAGATGGCGGTACTGACAGAATCACGCTAACAGACGATGCGGATGAAGCCACACAAACAGTGTGCTTGGTTGGGACGGACGTAAGGGGTGATGCACACGATACAAATGACCCTTCCGAGGGAGCCTATGTACCCAACCATATCGGATTCTGATACAAAGATGTAGCACCAGAAATGATCTGAATCAACGAATGATAACCAGGTGGGAGAGAGGAAGGTTGACCTGAGACATAAGGAAAATTCTCCAGAGGGAATTGATATTCTCCATTAGAAACATAGGTCTCTTCACTACTAATGGGACTCGTAGCATCCATATCATGTGAAGACATGTTATCGGCAAAATGGCGACGAGCAGTGGCAAGTAAAGCACGTGTTAATGGCGACTCAAGCAGTTTTGAGGCAGGCGGTTCGGAGGTAAGAGGGGGATATTCTTCTTCGTCCCTGAAACCAGCCCAAACATCTAAAGGTTTCCAATTGATAACAAAGGGCTCCTCAGGAGGAGATCGAGTAGCAAGAGGTAATATACTCGAAATAATAGAGCGCTAGTAACCTATGGGCCTAGTAGGCTGAGGTTCCTCCGAAGAAACTTCGGGAGAAGGACCTCCACTACGAGGTAATGAAGGGGACGACGAAACTGGTGGTTCCACCACTGTGACTTTGTCTAAAAAATAGGAGAGAACTGAGATGACCAATTCGAGGCTTCAAGACCAAACATTAAGGAATTACTTAAGAACAAGCCAAGAAAATAACTTTAATAGGCGTGTGATCGTAGGTAATCAATTTTATGACACTGAAACAAAACTTTGCCTTCTCATATTTTAAGAGTCAAGAAAAGGGCAGAAGGTGACTCTAGTCACTTTCAGGTTGAATGAGCTCGAAAGGAAAAGTGCTCGATGATATTTTAAATTTTAGGGAGTCACAGAAAACTCAAAGTGACCACTTAGGAAATCTAAGCAAGAGGGTGTACCAAGCTTCTGTGAACTGCAATAAACACCTTGGTGATCAAATGAAAAATAAATTACCAAGGACTTAACGTACATGCAGGCAGTCTCCCCGAATGTTGTGCTCGGTGTATCACGGTTTCAAGGCGGAAGACTCGGCTTCCTATGGATAAAGGATTGCAACCTATGAGGGTCTTCCTTTATATATGCGACAGTACGGGGAGCACAAGTCCGTGTTAGCGTTATCTAATTCCAGATGGTGAACAATAGCTACTAGGTTTAATGACGTCGGAACACGTCACTAGCCTAGACCTATAAATATGAGCGTTAAGTTTCGATGATTCCTTAGGTTGATTGAGTTCGTTTTAAAGTTGATCTTGAATTAATGTTGCAGTTTCAAGGCCTTACCGAATGTAATCTTGAATCTCTAATGCACAACTACATGCGAAATAACATCATTCTAATTCGATGAATAGCTAGCTAAGAGAAGGATAGTAGTTCACAATGAAGAAACAATCAATTGAATGCAAGAAGAATTTTTCCTAATGCATCTAATCACAACCAAAGCAAAAAATGAAAAGATCTTTCCTTGTTCACTAAAGTTTAATAATGCAAAATAACGCTTTTCATTTTCAAACCAAGAGAAAGAATGTAACTTTTGGTCTTTGAGATGAATGAGAAGCAAAATGCACTGTTACACAAAAAGACGAAATGAGTACTAGCTTTGAGCAACTCGAACGAATACGATAAAAATTAGAGAGACCAATTCAATACGAATGTAAAACACACTCAAAATAGACATGCGCTCCTTCATGCGAAAAGAAGACTTCCAAATCGATTCAGTGAGCAATGGAATCTATTCTCAAGGTGATAGATGGAGAGTTAAACGAACATCAAGATGATAATTCAATGAACCAACGACACATATAATCGACTGAAAAAATAAGACAATTAGTCAACAAGCTGAAAAAGATAAAAGACCAAACTAACTCAAACCCAACTCAAAAGGCTCAGTGAGGAGGTGGCCGAACAAGCGATGGAAGACACCTAGAAACCCTAGGATACTAGAACCATACTGATCAGATGAGGGGAAAATAACTGAGAAGAACAAGATAGAGGAGTCAAAGCAATTCAAATGGACTAATTGAAAAGGAAAAACCAACCCAGAGGCAAGACACCCTGATAAAACTCAGGGAAAAGGCCAAAATCCTAACCTACAGGATTCGGTGTATCTGTTAAGCTGTAATCCACATTAAACAGAGGATGGCGCTCCTGTAAAAAAGGCAACAAGTGCTAATCGGCGCGACTGTTCAAGAAACAACTGTGCTGAGCTGGAAAGCTATGGAAAGGATAAAAAACCACTGAGAAGAGACCAGACTTAACACTCTGAGACTAATTATGATCGTTGGAAACAATCAGACAAGCAAAACAAAGCAGACAAGCGGTAATATGACCAAAGTCAGACATACAAGAAAAATACCAGACGAACAACGAGAGACGACAAACACACTGTTCTCCCTAGTATGGTTTCCAACTTGTTGAGCAGGAAAATCCCCTCTGCAGATATAGGTGATCCCTCTAGCCCTGGGGTGGGTCTAGCAACAAGGGAACATGTTGGAATTTCAGACTCCTAGCTTATAAATGAAAAACGAGTTGGGATAGATGACCTACCTTGTTCCAACGCTCTTGTCGTAGCTTGCAGTAGTGATCCTCTTATCTTTGTCTTCACACGTCGCGATCCTTTAGTGATAATGTCCATGTACCTGCACAAGGATCAAGTGAATGGTGACATCATACGAAAACACACTTTCATTTATAGTTATTTGATTGGTCAAGGAGAATCAAACATTTTTCATATGATTAAACACAAAATTTGATCCAGGTGGATATTGATGGTCACCCGCCTATTCCACTTGGGGCCCCACCATTGTCTCTTTTAGTTTTTAGTTTCGGCACAACTTACTACTTTTAGCAGTTTTTTCGGGTCTTGAACTTCAAAAGCCGTTTTGAGGCCCTAAATGACGTTTTTTGGGAAAAACTAAGATTGTTGCTGCTCACTCAAAATTTGTGGTCCTCGGATAGATATTTCTAACGAGGTATGGTTCGCATCAAACGGAGATCATATGCCAAAGTTGCGTCCCCGGGAAGTTGAAACACCAATTTACCCAAACGGGGCCCATAGTTTTGGCGCTTCATCTCCTAGGGTTAGGGTTTTGGATGTTTAGGGTTTTCCATTGTTTCTAAATAATAAATAGGCCCTCGAGCCTCATTGTAACTTAGTTCAAAGGCCTGTAGCCGCCACATCTCTTCTCAGAGATAGCTACCAGCGCCCTAGCTAGTTTATTTCCATTATGTCTGTAAGCAAATTTCAGTTCTTTGATATTAATGAAATGAAGTGATTTTTCCACTGCATCTTTGTATTTATGGTTATATGTTTATTCTATTGCGTTCTTGCATAAATCTGGATCAATGGTATCATAGCGGTCTTCTTTTTCTCGATCCTTCTTTGCATGTCCCCAACGAGGTTGGGGTATAAGGAGTTAGGGCTCGATCTGGTGGAACCTTTGCAAGATCAGCCTCGCAAACCCTGACGGACGCCCATGGGGGACAAAAAGAAAGACCTCGAAAAACAAAGGAACGCGATGATGGATAACTTTGCCCAGATCCTTCAACGGCTGCCCACCGGCGGCGCATTTGCATCCAACAACCACTTTGGAGGTGCGACTCCCTTTAAGGTCCAAGTAAATTTTGACATTCCCATATTTGAGGGTCAAATAGATGCAGATGTCGTAGATAGATGGTTTAATCTATTAGAATGATATTTCTCGGTTCATGACTTTTCCGACCGAGAGAAGATTATTTTTGCACTCCTCAAAGCTACCCCCCATGTCAAGGACTGGTGGGAAACTTACTGTGAGAACAAGGACCAGACATAACCCTCTTTGTTCTTGGCCATACCAACTTGGAATTCTTTCCGAGACGCCATCAAGGAACAACACTATCTCGTGGGGAGCTATGAGGACAAGTACATACAGTGGACCACGTTGTGACAACAAAGGGATCAAGATGTGCATGAGTTGACGAATCTGTTCCATACCCTGCGCACAAAGTTGGGTATCAAAGATTCAAAGAAACTTCTGGTGCTAAAGTATTGCAGTGGTCTGCATAAATACATTCAGGAGGAAATGGAGTTCCTCAACATCTCCTCGCTTGGTATGGCATACCGGTATGTTGCCAAGATTGAGTAGAAATTCAAACAGAAGAAGCGAGACTTTGGATCTGCGAATCAAAAGCAAGGGAAAGGTGCTCCCAAACCGCAAAACAAAGGATAGAGCCAAGGCATGGCAACTCAAGATAATGTGTCAAAGCCACAAGCAAATAACAACATTGCGAAGCCAAGAAAGGACACGGGAAAGTGGTGTGAGTTCCATAAGAGCTCCATTAACAACACAAGTGAGTGTCGGGCCAAGAAGTCGCTAGTGGCTGAGATGAGGGCTTCTGAGTCAGATGCATGCTCTGACTCTAAATCAGAACCTGACAAGGGGAATGAAAAAGGGAAACAGATTATTGATGTGGAGCCCAACGCCACTGTTGCCACTACGAAGATCCAGAAGGAGGAACTGGAAGATCCAAAGGAGGAGGAATGTCTCTTCCACTCCCAAATGTGAGTAAAGGGCTCCCTGGTACAGTTCATTGTCGACAATGGGAGCCAAAAGAACCTCATTTCAGCAGACGTCGTGAAGCGGTTGGGCTTGCCGACCACAACTCACCCACATCCATACACCATCGGGTGGCTTCACCAAGGATGAGATCTCCGTGTCAGCCAGTAGTGTCGCCTTCCCTATAGCATCAAGCCCTTCACGGATGAGGTATTATGTGACGTTGCTCCTATTGATGTTTCTGATGTATTGTTAGGACAACCATACTTGTGGAAACGTCATGCTGTGTATGAGTCTCAGACTCGCACTGTTATTGTTACTTTGGGAAATAAGTTGTACAGGATACCAGAGGTATCACCTCCTGCCGCTATCTCTTTGGTTACTGCAAAACAATGCAATAAGCTCATTTCCCAAACCAGGAAATCCGTTTTCCTGATGATCCGCCCCCAGGGCAAGAAAAAGACTGTGGCCACGACCTCCAGACAAGGCTCCTTTGCACGACAACAAAAAATGGACAAGGTTGTGGAGAAGTACAAAGACATCTTCATCTCACCCACAGGGGTTCCTCTGCACTGTTAGGTCAAGCACTCGATTGATCTGACCCCAGGTGCGTTGCTGCCCAATGGACCGATTATCGATGCTTTGTTCTAGAGAACAATGAAATCAAGAGGAAGATTCAGGAGCTACTGCAGAAAGGTCACATCCGACCAATTTCATCGCCCTGTGGGAGCCCGATCGTGTTGGTACAGAAGAAGGATGGGACATGGAGACTTTTTATTGACTATCGGGCGCTGAACAAGATCACTGTCCGGAATAGGTACCCAATCCCATGGATTGATGACCTTCTGGATCAAATCAAAGGGGTGAAATATTTCAGCAAGATCGACTTGAAGTCTGGGTATCACCAGGTACCAATTGAACCCTCCGATGTGTGGAAGACTACCTTCAAAGCCAAGGAAGGCATTTTCGAATGGCTAGTCATGCCTTTCGGGTTGACGAATGCTCCCGCAACCTTCATGAGGTTGATGGACGAAATCTTGCGGCCATTCACCAACTCATTTGTAGTGGTGTACTTGGATGAAATTATGATCTTCAGCCAGACTTGGGAAGAGCACCTACACCACATCCGACAAGTCCTCCAAACACTGCGGCAACACAAGTTGTGTGCCAATTTGGAGAAGTGCACTTTTGGCATGACCCAGGTTTAATATCTGGGATACATTATTGATGAAAGGGGGGTGCATGTGGATCCAACCAAGAACCAAGTCATTTGGGATTGGCTAGCCTCAACCACTATAACAGAGCTTCGCAGCTTTCTAGGTCTTGCTAATTTCTACCGTAGGTTCGTGTTGGGATTCTCTCATATCACTTGGCCCTTGAGTCAAGTCACCAAGGGAGGAGCGAGAGCAAAATTCTTTTGGTTGGAATCTCAACAGAAGGCGTTTACGGAATTAAAAAATCGACTTTGTTCTGCCCCAGTGCTCACATTACCAGACTTGCAACAACCATTTGAGATCGAGACAGATGCCTCTGAATATACTATTGGGGTGGTTCTTACTCAACAGGGACATCTAGTGGCATATCACAGTGAGACATTGTCTGACACAATTCACAAGTATCCCACTTATGACAAAGAAATGTATTCCATTGTGCAAGCTTGTCGACAATGGAATCATTACATTTTGGGGAAGGAAACAATCATCCACACAGACCACCGACCCCTGCCCCTCAGCTCATTTAGACACAAGGGAAATGCAGGTAATGATTTGCCACCAAGTGGTCCACATATCTGCAACAGTTTCATTTGAACATCAAGTACAAGAAGTGTAGCACCAATAATGTTGCAGACTGCCTCAGCCGACCACCGATCATGGCGCTCACCACCGTTCTCAACTCTTGTGGCACGAAACTTCTGATTGGCTGCTTCTCTACAAGAGTGACCCAAAATTCGGCCACACTTACAAGGCACTCTTGGGGGGTATGCAAGTTCCAAATTTTCACCTCCAAGATGCAATTTTATGTCACCTGGGACACCTTTGTGTTCCTTCAAGCGAGCGTGCCAAGATGATATGGGAAGCACACTACAGTTGAGTCGCTGGGAATTTCGGGGTTGAGAAAACAGTAGCAGTACTGCAGAAGTATTTCTATTGGCCGAACCTTCGAAAGGATGTCGGGAAGCACATCAGGTCCTGCACTGTTTGTGCCATTGCCAAACAGACCATCAAGAAGCAAGGCCTATATACTCTGCTACCTACCCCTAGTCGACCTTGGGAATCCATCTCCATGGATTACATGTCGGGCCTACCTTCTACTAAGCATGGAAATGACTGTGTTTTCGTGGTCGTCGACAGATTCTCGAAGATTGCCATTATTGCGGCATGCAAGAATAATATCATAGCAGAAGCCACTGCTAAAATATTCTTTGAACGTGTTTGGGTACACTTTGGGATTCCACAGTCTATCATATCAGATCGGGAGAGCAGGTTCCTCAAAGACATTTTGTCCAGCCTCTCTGGGTCAATGTCAATAATTAAGCTCATTTCAAGTCCACAAATTTTCCATCCCCAAATCGTATGGCCGACAGAGGTCGTCAACGATTGATTGTACACATTCTCGCGCATGTGCACCTGCATCCACGCACATCTGACGAGAGCCTCCCTTATGTACAACACAGCTTATAACCGTTCTCCATGTGCCTCAATCGTCAAACACAACCCTTTCAGGCTTGGGATTCCAGCGACTATGTCCCATTGACGTAGCCATGCCATTTGCAGCTGCTCAGGCCGATTCAGCTCATGTCCAGTCTGAAGTTGACAAAGAAAGTAGCTTCATCGAGCGCATTCAACACATCATCCAACAGGTTCATTATATATTGGATAGAGCCAATGCTAAGTACAAGCAACGCCATGATCAACACCAGGTGCCACACAACTTCCAGGTGGGCGACAAAGTATGGCTACATTTGCAGAAGGAGTGCCTCACTGGACCCCACCGCAAGCTTCGCCTGCTCCGATACGGGCTATACACCATCACCAAGGCTGTAGGGAACAATGCCTTCGAGCTCAGTATTCCACCATTCCTTGGTCTGCACCCATTCTTCAATGTGGATCGCCTTCGTCCTTACTTCCCACCTCTACTGGACACCTCAAACATTAAAAATCACACCAACAGAGTTCAACCTAGACTGCATGGAACAGGCCACCACAAATTGTATCATGGACATGCAAATAAAGAGCACTCGCCAACAGAAGATCCAACTGTATCGGGTTGTCAAAACTGGCCAACTCCTGCACCAAGGAAACTTGTTCACCAGGGACCAAGTTTAGCAGAAGTTTCCTCATCTCATGGAGGAACTTAACGCAATGGGGGAGGAATGATCCAGGTGGATATTAGTGGTCACCTTCCTATTCCACTTGGGGCCCCACCATTGTCTCTTTCAGTTTTTCAGTTTCGGCACAACTTACTATTTTTAGCAATTTTTTCGGGTCCTGAACTTCCGGAGCCGTTTTGAGGCCCTAAACGACTTTTTTTGGGCATCGCTCCTCCAACGAATATAATTCTGTTTTGGAATGATATTCGTGGCGAAAGTTGTAGTCCTCGGATATATCTTTCTAACGAGGTATGGTGCGCGTCAAACAGAGATCATGTGCCAAAGTTACGTCCCCGGACAGTTGAAACACCAATTTACCTAAACGGGGCCCATAGTTTTGGCGCTTCATCTCCTAGGGTTAGGGTTTTGGATGTTTAGGGTTTTCCATTGTTTATAAATAATAAATAGGCCCTCGAGCCTCATTGTAACTCAGTTTAGAGGCCTGTAGCCGCCACATCTCTTCTCAGAGATAGCTACCAGCGCCCTAGCTAGTTTATTTCCATTCTGTCTGTAAGAAAATTTCAGTTCTTTGATATTAATGAAATGAAGTGATTTTTCCATCGTATTTTTGTATTTATGGTTATATGTTTATTCCGTTAAAGCCCTTTCGCATAAATCCAAATCAAAATTGGAACAAAAACCGCACCTCGAGCCAAATAGAGAAAAGGAGTTTACAACCATAGTGCCTTGACATTGCAGCCTCCTTTGACGGGTCCAGTCGGGCGTGTCTCAAGCATTTGTCGAGGATCAAACTTGATGAGGCAATGGGCCTAAACTTCTCTCTTGACTATGGATTCCTCTATGCTATATTCTTCACACCATCTATAGTAAGGACTGTTCAGCTAGCTGAAACTATGTGAGAAAGAAGTATTTATAGGAGAGGAGGAGGTGGTTTGGGATCCCTCATTAGGTGGAAGGGAGGCCTTATCCCTTTGGGGATTTTCTCAAAAGTAGGAAAAAAGAAGCCAAAGGGAGGATTTCGATGTTATTCAATCGAAAAAACCATGATGATTCTGCTCATGAAGTAGTTAGGAATGGAAACTTCACTTCTATTTTAAAAAAAAAATCCAAAAACAGCTTGGCGCAGGTGCCCCACTGAGACAGAGCACCAATGGGCACGAGTCCTAGTGTTAATTTCTCTATGGGCGCGAGGCCATAACTGCCTACCAACGCTGACCCAAAATTACATGTTTGTGAGAGTCTGCTTGAGGAGTGATCAACATAGGAAATGTTGTTGACATGCCAAGGGATGCAATGACACTTATAGCAAGGTATGAAAATACACAGAAGTCACTGAAATGGTTCTCCAATATTCGGGATGGCGATTGCAGGGACGGTGACAAAATACTGTGTAACACTTTCCTTACTCTCATCATGGTTGCTTGTCCCCTCTGACTCCGGAAACTGCGCAATCATGTACCTCAGCCCAGACTGAACTGTGCATTGTGTAGTCTCAAGGCCCAAGGCTTCCCCTTTCCTGTCTAAACTGCGTAGTTGTATAGTTAATGAGCCTCCTTGCCTAACCTATCACCTGTCTCGGGCTCAATTTATGGGTCAGAATGCATCATCTGAGACTAGGGGTTTTCGGATTAATGTTGTCCTGTCGTGAGTGAATTGCAAAAAAATGTTCCCCATCAAGTCATGGAAAAATGATACAGGAAGAAAGGAAGGAAGAAATCATGCTCAAATACACTATTGCAGTTAAACTTACAATATTATTGATCTAGAGAAAGCGAAAGGACACTAGTTTCCAACACCTTTCAAGACTTGAGATCGTTGAAGACTCCTTGTCACCAAGGATTGCAGAGGAGAGAAGTAGAATTTTTTAATGAAGACACTTAACTCTCGGCATCAACAATGGCTTGACATTTCCATGTCATCAATAAGTCCATGTCAGTAGTATCATGTCGTGTCATGTCATGAGTGGTCATGTCACCACATCACCATTGCCTATTGTATCCATTGTAAACAAATGTATTGTAAAGTGAAAGTCCAAAGGACACACATAAATGTAAAGAGTCATGTAAGTGGAAAAGTCAAAAAGTCACGAGGGTAGTTAAAGATTCATCCTTGGTTATATATACTCCCTTATTATATGAGCAAAGGACTTTTTCACCTTGGCTCCACCAGTAAAGCAATAGAGATAATATATGGTTCTTTTGTGGAGCAAGAAGTGGCTCCAATGCTCCACTATTGGAGCTAGTGATGTTCATTGTATACATGTGTCTCAGAACTTTAACTTAGTGACAAAAGCCTTTCAAGGCCGTCATGTTCTTCACACTTGACTTATGAATGTTTGTAAGACTATTTTGCGGATATTTGTACTTCATGTTTGCTTTTCACATGTACTAAGATAGTTGAACTATTTCGATTATTTTACTGCTTATCTTGTTGAGAATGTGCTATAATGGTTGTAAATACTGCGACATCCTTGTGAACTGTTCTGCAAGATATTGGAGAAATCTTTGTCATATTATTATGTGTGTAATTGTTGTCATGTACTTGTGGAATATTATGTTGGACACTTGTCATATCTTTCTAACGTTGTTGTGTGTAATGACCATTGCATTCGTTGTGGAATATTCCACTGGGTGTTAGACAGAATCCTCTGGTTCACGTGTGTCTCTTCCTGAGTGGTACTGTTACCTCTCTATTAGAGTCTTACCTCTCTCTCTCCCCCCATTTACAGTAGAAGAACCTTGACAGACTTGTAATCAGACACTCACTAGGCACATCCCCCTTACTTTGCGAAAGTACATTGGTGTCACTCTCCCTTGCTGACAGCAAGAGCCAAGGCATATCTGTAAGAATAAGGCAATCGGGCCTTTGTTCTGGATGGGAATCCCACACCAAATAGTGTGAGGTTTAATTGGGACTTCATATCAGGTAGATCCCCTTAATGTTGGCGGATCCAACACCGTCAACACAAACCCAATACCTAGGGGTTGTGGGAGTACCTCCAAAGCTACACATTTCAACATGTTCAAGATGCTTGGTGGATCTACTAATTGGATGAGTAAGTGATAATTAGTCATGGCACTATCTATGATAAAGGCTGAATACATGGAAACCACTCATGAAAGAAAGGAAGCAGTCTAGTCGTGGAAACTTTATTTGGAGATTGGGTTTGTCCAAAAATAAATACATATAGGTTGTGACAGTCAACGTGAAATCTACTTGGAAAAGAACCTATATTATCATTTAAGGACAAAACATATTGATGTACAATACCATTTCATTATATACATAATTAAAAGCAAGAAGGTGATGCTAGTAAAAGTAAACATGGTGAAGAATGTTGTAAACTTTCTAACAAAGCCAAGGAGTGACGGTAAACTCTTTTGGTGCAGAGAGGAGTTGGGTGTGGGAGCCCTGATTCACTAAAAGAATGGTATTAATAGTTCATGCAAAGAAGACAAGTGGGAGACTGTTGAGGTGTAATACTGTTTGTAGGTAATCCTAATCAACTAGAGTTCAATTAGTCAATGGTTTGGTCAGGCAAGACGATTAGGAGCAAGCCTCAATAATTATAGTTGAAACACTTGACTAGGGAAAATAAGTTAATGATCAAGTTAAGAGGTCAACAGTCATGTCAGAAAAGAAGTTACCTCAATAAAATTCGATGGGTGGTCAAGCAACCGATGAAAGTCAATAGTTGACTAGAGAAGTTGAAGGAATCATGGCCGGGTGCACGTGAATAGTCGAGTTAGATTAGTGGTCAATTGGAGGCTAACTGGTGGTTGAAAGGAAATCCAATACAATCAGGAAATGAGTATGAATACCGATATTCCTAGGATCTTAACCAATAATATTAATCCACTTGTACTTATTCGAGATGCTTCGAATTAGGGTTCTTCTATGTCTTTAAATAGAGCACGATGTAAGGTTGATGAGGCGATGACGATGTAGGGTGAATACATTAGTCTTAAGTGCGGACTAAGGTCATCATTAATTGTAATTGCCCATATTATTTAGTTGAGAATATCAGAGTTGTGGAGCTTAAATATTAGTTGGTTTTTATTAATTGAACTTCTAGTTTGGCTCAAATGTCTAGTCATTTATGTATTTGGATTTTTTGCACATGTACTAAGAATTAATTGCCTTAAGCCCAATAATAACATGCAAAACCATTTCCCCTTTTTCTTTAGAAGTCCCAGGTGCAAGGCAACCAAACCCAAAAATACCAAGGTCAAACACAAGCAAAGGTAGTAGTTCTTCACAAGGCGAACCACACATTGACAAACTACAAAGCGCACATCATTTCCATAGGTATAAACTTAGAGAGACACTACAACACAAAGGAAATTCTACGACTTCAATGCTATAACACTCCCACTAACTCTTTACAATGTAGAGAAACTCTAAAATAGCCACCCTTACCAAAAAAAAAAAAAAAACTGAAATAACCATGCACATAGAGATAAACAACATGGAGGAGCCTGAACCACCTACATAATCTACCAAACTATTTATGTTAGAAACCAGGAAAATACTTATATGGGGAGGGGGGGTGTGAATCAATATTATAACAATTTTAAAAATTACTTGCCCAAAGTAAAAAATACTCACATACATACGTAGTAATAAATAACAACACCCCAATCTCATCAAATTTGGATATAAGATATTAATGTGGAAACCAAATTGGGAAAAACCACAATTTCTTTTTTATTATGATACAAAATAAAGCTCCAAATTCAAATTACGTCAATTTGTGTAAGCTACAACCTTATTTTTATTTTGCAAGGACCAACTTGCTGATTTTTACATGCTCCAACCCGAATGAATCTCCAACTCCCTGATGTGTAAGCACCTACTTACACATATTTTCATATTCTTCTTTCATAATTTTTCAAACTCGAGTTTGAAGCTTCTTTTTCATAAATATTAGCTCATTAATTTATCCTTCTTCGATATGCTCTTCAGCCCAACACACACATCTTTGTCTTTGTTATTCTATTTTTCTCTTCAATGCTATTGCTACTTATAAAGCTTTATAGTTGATTATTTTCTCAACTGATTTTATATTTTTAATTTTAGCTTGCAAATAGGCTTCAAATCTATTATAGATTAGTTGTTGTCCTTATTCTTGCTTCAAATACTCTCATCTTAGTGTCCTTTAATCATTTAATTAGTTTACTTGCGCTTCAACAATTTTTATCCTTGGTCTGCATGTGAATAACATGTTTTACATTCCTTGTTAAAAATAGAACTCCGACTTTATCCAAATTTGGTATTCGGACTGCAATTTTTATTTTTCTAATTTGGCACTCAAACACCAAATTTGTTGAATTCCAAATATGGTTGAGCACCTTTGTTGTTGGTAGCACATTTGCTTAGAAAACCATGAACCACAACCACCATTTATCCCTACAACACTTAACCTGTTTGCACCACGTTTTCACTTCAGATTGCTCGGATGCCTTGAATTATTTGAATCCTTCTCTTACTATTACATGCCTTCACTTCAAAACACTTGTCGAGACCAAGTTGATTAAAGGTGACTTGCATTCCATAGGCTTGGTTCTAAGCAAATAAGGAACATCCTTAGAGAGCATACTGAGTTTAATTCAAGCCAATCAACCTTTGGTTAATGCTCACCATATATCCTAATCAATCGAACCTCATCAATAGAGATCTGAAAACATGGATTTAAGAATGACAACAAGCTAGAGCATGCGCAATCAGTTATCAACACAAAGAATTCCAACAATTCCAAGTTGAATATCCTTGCGAGTTGAGTCAAAGCAGTCAATTTAATCCATGGGGCATCAAGTTGAGAGATGTAGTCGATGTTTAGTTAAAAGGTTTTGGTTGAAAAACAAGTTTGGTTGAGTTAAAATCATGACATATTTCTCGATCTAGTCAACAGAGTGTGGTCAATACTAGTAGTAAAAAAACTCAAAAAGGGTCCATAGGTCTTCACTGGAGCCTTATCTACTTTTCAATGGAGTAAGTTTGATACACTTCTATTTGTTTAGTCGGAAGAGGCTACGACACAAGTTGATGGAAAGGAACCTAATGTAACTTTTATTTTGAATCGACCAAAGGACACTTTAATTTCCAGTCAATCAAGTCTCAAGTTGAATCGATGAGTCGATATCTAGTCGAGTTGACGAGTCAATATCTAGTCAAGTTGACAAGTCGATATCCAATCTAGTCCAATAAATGCCTTCAAGGACATGTTGTATCTCATCAATAATAATCATCAATGAACTCCCCCTAAACTTGTATTCACTTGTTCACTTGACATCAAGAACTCAAATTGACATCAATGACAACACTAATTTCTCAACGGGTTCCATAACACCACACATCACATTCACACTCCTACATCCACTGCAACATGGAGAAGCCTTGACATAATCAACCATGTAGAGAAACTTTAAAATAACCACAAGGGTTTAAAGAAAAAACAAGGAGGAACACAAACCACACATTGAATTTACCATGATAGGGCTATACCATGGAATATTGCTTTCACACACTTGTATCCCATTGCAGTGCATATAAACATTGAAAAGGAGGAACACAAACCATACACCAACTACTACATTAGAACCACCCACGTCTATTGCATTTACATTGATTAATATCCAATTTTTATTATATTCCCACTATTGAGATGTGGTGGCCACTAAAGCCTAATCAATTTTCCTTATGTATTCAAAACACAATGCCACCACACCCTCGAAGAAATTTGTCCCATACAACCTCTCCATCAACAAAAGTCCATTTATGAATTTAAATGTGCCCTTAAATGATATTAAACTCCATTCAACTGTGTTGAATATAGGAGAAAATGAAATATCTACCATCATGCACCTGACACATGGAATCAATGACCCCTGAGATAAACTATAGTCCTTGTTATTTATAAAATGACACACACACACATACGTTTAGAAGAACACAATTATAAAGATAAATAGGTGGTATAAATCTAATAGACACAAAAGATATAACAATAATATCAATAAAAAAATACACAAACAATTTTTTTAAAATAATACTCTTTATTTGAAATATATAAATACACAGATTTATGAGGATTTCGGGGTTTATGTATATAAATCCTAAGATTTATTTTTAAGGCACTATGTGAGTTTGATACCAAGTGGGGTAGTTTTGCCTTAAATTTATAGATTATGCAACTACATAAAAATGGATTTCCATTAAGGTGTGTTGTAAATAACATTAGATCAATGAGTTGCGAGTATCAACATGGAAGTATCTCTTGTAAACACTTGGTTTTCCCGTTTACTAAACATGTTTTTTATAAATAGTTTTACATATTTTGTCGATAACATCAAAGATCTAAAAGTTGGAAGAGCTTAATATTTTTGGTGAGCATTGATGTAGTGTTTTTCTACACAAAAATCTCGATGCACGAGGTCATACACATCATTGATGACTTCATCAACCTAGATATGATAAAACTAGTTAAATTATGTCAAAATTCTACACACTTTAGTTTTTGTGATGAGATTTATAAGCGAATTGAGAATCTCTATAGATTCTTCTTTATCTCTCATGTTGTGACCTAATGTTAAAATTTTTGACATAATCATTATTAATACATTGTTGTTCAAATTTAAAATGTGAAAATAAATTAATCTAAGCCATTCATATTTTTTTAAAACCATTTTAATAAACAATACAATTTTTTAAAACTTAAATAAATGCCTAAACTATTCCAATAAAGTAAAATTTTAAATATACCAAACTTATATTGATGATAGATCTCTACTCCATTATAATTTAAAAAAAAATGCATATAGATACAAATTTCTACATACAAACACTACTATGCAAGGATTGAGTGTGATAAATACACTTTCCATTCAAAAATAATTACACACTAAGATGATGAAGACATAGGCATAATATCTCTTCGATACCTTCGAGGATTACTATGAAAAATAAATATCTAATAACTCCATGGAATCCCTCACTTTTAAGATTTTCAAAAATATTATTTATTAAATATTTTTAATTAAAAAAATACCCGAGCATTGTTAATATATGATATACAAGGATAAGGATTTGTCCTTATCTACCTACAACAAAGAGAAAGTTATAAAATTGCCCTTGGAAGTGGGCCTAATACTAATTTAATAAACTCATTAAATATTTATGTAGTTTCGCCAAATGCTTGCTAAAGCCAAAATTCTTCATCACCCTGTGGCCAACATTCCTACGTTCCTTGTTTGCTAAAGCCAAAAGTCTTCATCACCCTCTGGCCAACATTATTTATGCCAAAATTCTTGGCCTCTGTTTTTTAGATTTGAAAAAATGATTCCTTTTAATAAATTTCTCCGTTGGCTATTTTTAGAAGGTTAATATCCTATTTATGAGGATAGATCTGTCCTTGGAAGTGGCCTCATGCTAATTTAGTAAACTCATTAATATTTATGTTGTTTCACCCTTTGTTTGCTCATGCCAAAATTCTTCATCTCTGACCAAGTGGCCAACATTCCTTGACTTGTTAACCCAAAATTCTTTACCTCTTGCCACGTGGCCAACATTCCCTGACTTTTGCAACGTTGGATACATGGGACTTCCCAAAATATACCCACCTACTCCAATTTATATTCTAAAGGTCAATTTTGTTGGAGACATTTCTAGCGCCTCCTATCAGGGGGACCTATCATTGAATACTCAAAAATGTGTGATGTGATTCTCATTTTTTATGTTTATGCTTTCTTACCCATGTCATGTCATTGTCTTGTCAGGTAACAAAAGACAAATTCCTATGAAAACATTGGTCTTCATTTCCAACATTGACATATATATTAAATGACAAATGTTATTAAATTATTTTTTTAATAGAGAATTAACCTGTTATAAAGAAGTGAGAATTGAATTTGGATAAAAAGAAAATATATTTTTTTCTTAATTATTTAAATAAAATTGAATAAGAGTAGAGATCAAATTTTTTAAGATAAAAATTTCTTTTTAAGTATAAATTAGAGAAAATGTTTGTACTTTTAGATATTTGATATCTTTAAGTCTTTAATAAATTTAGATTTAAGATGGATAATATTATTTATATTTATATAAATTTCACATTTTTATATATAGAAATATTCTTATTTTTAGCTTTATTAAACCGCAATAATATATTTAACTAGATCCATCTTAACTGTGATTTTTCCAAAATTTAGAGGGATCAAATCTCTTTTCACTTTAAAATATATTTGCATTTCAATAGATTTGATCTCTCTCTAACCTTGGTAGATTAGAGGTTAAGATGAATCTAGGTTGATTTAATTATTAATTATTAATTTGATATTTTTAATTTAATTTAATTTTTATTTTTATGTAATTTGACCAAGTCAAAATGTACATTACAACATCTCTACCATACTTGACAGAAGAGAGTCTCTCAACTCAACTAATAAAGGCGTAGAGGAAATGACCTTTTTTCAAGACATCTTTTTTTCTCTTTAATTGACCCAAATTCTGACAGAGATTTTTAAAAACTGGACTTTAAGTTGTTCAATATGTAGAATTCAAGTGCCATAAGAGTTTTTGAGGGTGTTGAATCCATTTATGCATTCAAAAATATATTTTAAACAATAAAAAATGAGGTTCTTCCTTGAAATTGTATCCTCGAATTATGGAGAAAAGTCTATTTCCTCTAAGTTAGACTGCTCCATTAATAAATATCCATTATGTTTGATAAATTTTTAAGTTTTTTTGTTTATAATGTAATATTCATAGCATTATATATGTGTGTGTATGTTTTTATATGTTTATTAATGAAATATGAGTATGAAGTTCATAATATAGTGGTTAAGACTATGAATAATTATTTTAATTTATATGGTCAAATGAATTTTAATTTATAACTACTATTTATGTGTTATATATGTTTGACATCTTTATATCTAGAAATATTCTTATTTTTAATTATGTGTATATTAATTAAATTTATCAATTTTTTATATGTTTATTAATTATATATTCTTCAGGATCTTAGCTCTAGTGGCTTGGTGAATAATAGCCTTCTAAGACATGATGTAAGTGGCCACTTTGTAGCATTTATGAAATATTGTGGTTATGAACATGAATCGTTATTATTATATTTTAATATACAATGTAACAAATTGAATGGAATAGGTTTTTACTTTTTACTTTTTATTGTTTTTTTTATTGAGTGAACATTATGTTTTATTAATATTATTTTTTGATATAATTTTACAGACAACCATCTCTCCATATTAGGTAGCTTCTCGTTTTTGCAAACAAACATTTTGACTTTGTCAAATTACATTAAAATAAATAAATTTTAAAAAATAATTAAAATAAAATCGAGATAAAATAGCCAATTTACCATTGGTGGTTTTTGGGCTCAAGATTTTGACAACTCATGGTTTTTCCAATTGTGTGTGTGTGTGTGTGTGTGTGTATGAGTTGTCTTTAGTGTGACTTTTTGGAGTTTTCGGTGCCGAAATCCGATGAAAAAAATTGAGGTAAAATCTTGATATTTGTTATTTAAACTGGTTTTTGACTGTATATATGGATTCAACACCCTAAAAAACCCCTAGGGCACTTCGATTGTGCAAGGTTACCCATCAAACTTATGTTTTCAATGAATTCCAGCCGGATTTTAGAGAAATTAGACCGAAAAAATCCACCAGAAAAAGCCTTCAAAAAGTTGCACTAAAGACTACTCATGTGTGTGTGTGTGTGTGTGTGAGTGTGTGTATATATATATATATAGTTGTAGTTTAAAAAACCCACAGAAGGAATTCTCGTAAGATTATGAAAAATTCACGCAAAGATTTTTTAAAATCTGGTTACAGTAGTTAAACTATAGTATTTTGGGTGCCCTAAGGGTTTTTGATCGTGCTGAATCCATTTCCACCATCAAAAATGCAATCCAAACACTCCAACTACCTGATTTTTTGATTTTTTTACCTCATTATGGCAAAAAAAAACTACCCTCTAGGCTATTCTGTTGCGTCGGTAGACAACTCCTATATATATATATACTTAGATCCATCTTAACTCCTTGGAGTGTAAAGCTCTTTTTGAGTGAAAAGAGATTTGATCCATCTATATTCTTGGTAGATCAAGGGTTAAGATAAATATAGGCTAATGTATTATACATTCCAATTTAAAAATAGTGTATATACAATTTCATAAATTAAGTGATTAGATAACAAGGCAAAAAAAGTCCATTATTTTATAAACAAGGAACTTCCATAGATTAATTTGGTGTATAGCTAAGTTGTAACCTTAGATTAAATTATTGTTTTTTTAAATAGAGGGGAAGTGATTTGTGGAATTACTTGGGCAAGGCCCAAATTAAAATGTAGCTAATTGTAACTATAAATTCTAAGCTAATGCTAATAACTCGCAAGTTGGCACATAGCTAGAAACTTATGCTTTAGTAAGGGATAAGACATTTGAAGGCACACCCATGAAGGAGTCCCACTCATGAGGGGAACCTACCCTTTTAACCTTATCGCAACAAGACAAAGTCTTGTTAGGAATTTGAACTCGAGTAGAGAGGGCGCAAGACCTACCTCTCAATTAGATAAGGGACATTCAAAATGTAAACCTTTTTAAATATCATTCTAGTACAACTTTGAGAGAAATTTAAATTCCATCATAATTAGAATAATTTTATTGTACAACTCTAGTTTAAAGGTTTCAGTTTTATGAATTTATTGAGATTCTTAAAAGAAACTAAAAACAACTACATTGATATATTTTTTATTTTATTTTATTTATTTTATTATTATTATTATTTTTTATTTTTTTTTAATTTGACTTTTGTGATCCATAATTTGTATAGAAGGATCTTTTGGTAATAATCACATATGAACAGAGTTTGTTGATGCTTTTATAACCAACCATTGTGGTTCATCTTCAGGACAAGATGAGAGATCAAATCATGGCCTCAGATTTAAATAGATGAAGAGAAGATTTTACTAGCCATTAAAATACAACGACTAGTTTGACTTAAAAAGGATAAATAATAATTTTAATATTTCAATTTTTATAATATTATCAAATTATTTATTTATTCTTATTTCTTATTATTATATGATATAATCTTATTGCATTTTATCATCATTTTATTATATTTTATTTTAAACTTATTAAATAAATAACCAACTTCATAGGAGAATATACTCAATGGTCACCAAAAAAAAAAGCAATAGGAGATAATATAGTAAGTATTAGGGCTCGAATATTTATTTTATTTATCTTTTTTATTATAATGTTAATAATAAATTTATAATATTTATCTTTTAATAAAAAGGTTAATTTATTGATTAATTACAATAATAAAACTAATAAGGAATAATAATCATAATAAAAAAAGAAGAGGAAAAGAGAGGAGGGACACTTAAAGAAAGCACAAACTAGGAGTACAGGGCATGGATCTAACATCTACTAATGCTCCACCCATCGTCTCTATTAAGGTTCCAGTCTTTTCTCAATCTCTAAAGCCTTCCTTAACTTACAGTGATGAATTTTTTATTAAATTTTAGAGTGTGTGTGTTAAATTGGACAATGATTTATATTAATTAAAAACAATACATATTAATCCCTTAGTGATTACTGATGCATCACTAGGGAAATCTGACCAGTAGCACATAAGGATTGCTTTTGGCCAGTAAAGATTATATTCAATGTCAATGCCACACAAACACGTGAATATGAATGTCTAAAAAAGTATAGTAATCTACTATAAACCTGGATCCTGTAATATCCTAGGATTAAAGGCTTGTTATATGGAAAATAAAATTATAAGAAAAAGTATTCATCTGGATGGGGAATCCATCTGAATAGTTTCAGGTGCCTCTATGTCCTCAAAATAATGAGAAAATTCCAAATTAGTCATCTTCTTAGCCAACATTGATACATTGTCATCAAGTTTCTTCTGTTGCACCTACACATCGTTGATATCGAGCAAGCTTCCAATTGTTCAACCAAAACATTATTTATTTTTACTTGCCAATACAGGTTTATGGCCTTAATGTATTAGTTTTTTTCTACTACGTATATTCCCTGTTTTAGGAATCCAACTGCCAATCTCTTCCTCCACTTTAACATCCAAATTTAAATCTTTGCTCCACCCTTGTTGCCCTCTTTACATTTGGATTTCCTTGTGAATCTCTGTTAGAATATTTTCCATATGATTCGATGTAGACCATTATGCCATTTGTCGTGTGCATGAACAGGGAGGGTGCGTAAAGCCCTGACAATTTTGATGTCTTCTTGACACATTCACTCTTGACATCAAGAATGAGGAATGGGAGACAAGGAAAAATTATGAGGAGAGAGAGCAATAAGAGAAAACAACACTTGCTTGTAGACAAAGGAGTGTTTAATAAACACCTAGTGTCGCAAGAGTTGAATCAAAGAAAACTACTGGTTTATTGGAACATAGTTGAAGACCAGAGAGGGGAACGAGACCTAAAGACTTAGTATGAAAAATGGAAAGGGGGAAAATGAAGCTTTCTGACATGTCTATAGCCAAGATGGCTACTAGCAAGCTCTCACAGATTCTAACACTAAGACACACAAAGGGGCTAGAATTATGAGAAAAAACTAGAGAGAGTCACGTCTCCTACAAACTAAAGCATAAAAACATAGATCCATAAAGACTATAACCTCTCAAGAATTTAGAAAAAGTCTTGACTTGTGGGCTCTTAAATAAACCATAGTACAAAAAGACCAGGAATACCGAACAATAAAAGAGTAATAATTCCAAAACACTAATTGTTCTCTTACCAAAGCCCTTTGAATGTTGCCAACTTCCCAGATTCTAACCCCTTTATTTGCCATGAGAGGCAAGTTATTGTGTCTATAACATGCGCGATGATAATTCACTATGAGAGAGGTCACTAAATCGTTCTTTCGAGCAAAAGCCAACATATAAAAAACCATAATCTCATATATACACCCACCTTTAATTTAACCATCTCCTAAATAAATGAATCATTAATCTCTACTTAAAACTAACAATTATCTTCCATAATAATCTCAAACATTTTTAAAATTTAACATCCACAATTAAAAAAATTAAATTTCAATATAATAACAAATAATTAATAAAAATTTCTATCACATAAATTACTAAAATATTTACATTTACCTCACACAACCTTAATAGTAACATTTATACCAACTCTCACACATAACTTTTCCCTGCTTCACTTTTTAAGACAATCAATCATTTATTGGAAAAAAAACAACCTGAACAACATGAGTTGGCAAAATGCAACAACATTTTTCAAAACTTGACTTTATCCCACAATAAAAAGTTTGTGAAAAATTGATAATCCTTTCAATAAAATAATAATGTCAGGATTTTAGCAATCCATCAACATACTTATGATTGATTTTCGGGACTTCAGTAATTTGGTTCAATTAAGCGGTGAAAGTAGCTATTATTGGAATACCAAGCATGAATATATATAGAAATGAAATATTGGGAGTACAATTTTTTCATAGTAATTTTTGTGAAAGTGTTTATTTTTGGATTTTAAAAATCAACTTAAAATTTATCAAAAGTTGAGGGATCAAATTTTTTATTGAGAGATTTGATCTTTTTATGTATTTGGTATATTTGGAGTTTTTTCTTTTTTTTTTTTGGTAAATTTAGTAGTGCCTTTCTATTTTCTATTCATAAAACCAAAATGCAAGTTATAGAAATATACAACTTTTGACCTCAACCTGCCGTAGCTGTCTTAAAGAGTTATAGGCCATCCAAAACTTAAACAACTTAAAACGGTCTCTCTTATTGTCTTTAAGGGTCTATTATCTATCTTAACATCCATAAACATATAAAAAAAGTAAATAATATCTCTATTTTCATTGCAAAAAAACATAAATTTAGAGAGATCAGTCCTCATAAGACTCTATGGGAGCCGGATCTTTGACACTCGACCCTGGCATATCAACCTGATGCATGCTTTGCAATTGTCTGTCGATACTAGCATATCAACCTGATGCATGCTTTGCAACTGTCTATCGATAAGTCCGAGTCAGACGTTCTAGTGGTGTCGATGCCGGCTTAATTTCCACATAAATACCATGGGTCAACACCATAGCTTCTTAATACAACGAGTCATTTTTATTTTATTTTGGCGTAGTCTAACTTATAGAAGAAATAGTCTTTTTCACCTTAATCACATACAATTTAAAACGATATTATGATTTTTTGTTATTTAAAATACATTTTTGAACTTATAAATGGATTAACACCCTCAAAAACTTATGGTGCACTCAAATGGTACAAATTAAACAATTTAAATTATAGTTTCTAAAAATCTCTGAGGTAAAATTAACCAAAAAAACTCTGAAAAATACTAGTTCATCTATAAATTAGATTGTATTTTATTTTTATGAAGTTATTTTATTATTTATTTATTTTATTTTGACGGAGTGAAAATGTTTACAGTACAGTAGGTTAACCTTTTTATTTAATTTAATATTTTTATTATGTAATTTGATTATGTTAAAATGATAAAAATCCATTATCAAAATAAATAAAATTTCCAGTGGTTTTTAGTGCTAATTTTTGAAGGCTTTTTCGGTCTAATTTCTCTAAACAGACGTTTGATGGGAAACCTTGCACATAAGTGCCCTTGGGTTTTTCTGGACACCGGAAATTCCAAAAAGTCGCACTAAAGACAACTCCATAAAATCTCTAAAAAATGTAATAAAAATCATATATACACATAACCATACATATATAAGATGCAATTCAATTTTAAATAGTGTAGTTTAAACGAGGTCAAATTTCATTGTAATATATTAATTTTTTTTGAGAAGACAATAATGTTTTTTAAATTTATAATCTTTTGGAATTTGCTATCACAAAATTGGGACCGATACATTTTATTTTAATCAAAATTATGATTTCTAAGTAAGAAAGTTGTTACTTCTAATACATAATCGTGTCATTAATGTATAGATAGATTTAATATCTTTAAATATCATTGTAAATGGATTATAAGATGTTAATATTCAATTTAATATTTATGAAATGTAGGTTAACTTAGAGACAAAATGACTTTTTTCACTAAAATTTGGGGATACTATTTCAAGTGATTTTGTGTTGTTTAAAATAAAATTTTAAATGCATAAATGAATTTAACGACCTAAAAGCTTTTGAGACATTAGCATTTTATAGATTAAATAACTTAACAATTTTGATTAAAATTAACCAAAAAAACAAAACAAAACAAAACAAAACAAACATTTCATGTATTAATTACACTACTTATTTATAATATCATCATCTACAATAATTTTTATCACTCATTTACCTCATTATTTTAGATAGAATAAAAAAAAATCATAACCAAAATTTCCAACAATCAAATCAAATTATAACATTTAAAAATTTCTAGCTAATTTTAAAATAAAAATTCCAAAAAATGAAATATATATATTTTTCCAACCTATTCCAATCACACGCATAGTGACGATGCATACAATTTCAACAAAACTACGTAACACTGAAAAATCACATGCACAGTGAACCCATAAACCACATATAAAAAGCTTTAAAAGCTGACACAAACAGTGATGACAAGGTTACAAAACCAATACCATCAGTGCTTTGGTTATTCACCTTATTACAAAACTTATTCTTTAAGAAGTAAGCTCTCCTTTTTTGGGAAAGAGAGTCAATATCATGTCAAAAAGTTCACTTTTTTGTTGGTCAAAAAGAATCTAGACTGTGGGAGATGTCACTTCATGGATTCAGGTGGAATCCCTTGTGAACAAACAAGTATAATTATTATTATAATAATAACAAGGGGAGGGAATGGAAGCTCTATGCACATTTGAAATGTTCCAAGAGTAAAACAACTACCCAAACCCCAAATTCCCCCCACCAAAACGCAAAATGCCATTTAAAATGCAAATAATTTTCACTAATCTCCCTCGTTGGGAATCACAGTTAGCATTATGTGTCAGTGCCAATTCCAAGGACACGACGGGCATTGAATTTATTTGTGCCATCGATGGACAACCAGAAGAAGTAGAACCCCCTGGTGTCATAAGAACGCCACGTCAAGCCCAGAGATGCAGAAGGTATAAACGAGGTTTCAATGGCGTAGACAGAGGAAGTAGCATTCTTTGCTGGAAATGAGGATTTACTTCTCAGAAATGACAGCAAAATTTTGAGGTATGAGCGAGTTTTCTTGAAAAGAATTCGTTTTACTCAAAACAAAGGCTTCTTTTTAAAGGTTTATTCCGTTGAAAATCCATTTGTAAATGGTGTCCGTTAAATACCAGAGGTTTCAAGACTCAAATTTTGTGGGTTTATGCTGGAACCCTTATGGGTAGTGTTTAGTTTCTGTCTAGTGTGGTTGAAGGGCAGAGAGCTGCCTCAGTCATTGAGAAATTGCTGTCTTTGGAATCTTGAAATGCTTAAAGTAGGGCAAAGACTGAAAGAATGCATTCAAGAGTTGAGAAATTAGGTAGAGAGAGAAGGAACCGTGTTAAAGATTTGAGAAATTAGGGAAGGGAAAATAAAGGGCAGAGAGTGAAGAAATTAATGCTGGGATCAAGGTATGAGGGTAAAGATGCAAGAGTTTTGGTGCAGAAAAGGGCAAATATTGGGGAAATTTGGGCAGCACATAGAGGAAGACAAAAATTGAGGAAATTTGGGCAGCAAAAGGAAAATAAGGACAAAGATGAAGGTTGACAAAGATTGAGGGGATTAGGGGAGCAGATTGGAAATAAGGGAGAAAATCAAGGATATTATGACAGGAGATGGAAGATAAGGGCAAAGATGCTGGACATTAGGACAGAGAATGAGAAGTAAGGGAAAAAATTAATGCAATGCATTTAGAATCTTGGGCATGCGGTTAATGGTTGAATAATCTCGGCAGAAGCTGGTATATCTAGTATAATAAGAAATAGATTCAAGCAACACTTAAAAGATTAGGGGAAAGAGAAGAAATAGATTCAAGCAGCAAATGAAAGATTAGGGGGGATAGAATGGGTGAGTCTGTAAAGAAGATGTGGAAAATGAATGAAATAATAAGAGTGTTATGAAATGTTGGAAGAGACAGGTTATGGTTCAATGTGGTTGTTGTGTGGGAACAACCTCAATCAGCTGAAATTTTCAGAGAATGCACTACAGAGGTAACTCTTGGACAATTGAGGGGAAGGAAGAGTGTCTCGTTGCTGTGTGGAGGAAACTTGAAAGAAAATGAGGATAAGGAAGGAGGAGCAGAGACTCTTAAGGGAGCGCAATGGTATGATGGGGTTGCCACAGTTTTGTGGATGTAAACGAAAAAATGCAGAAGATCCTTGTGCAGAATTTGTAAGGACAGTGATTGGGGCAGAAGCTACGACTTTGAGCCCCGAAGACAACTTCAAACGCTCCATCGGGGAGCAGAATATTTTTACCTCATTCTCCCCTAGAGAAGTGGAACTAGAGAGTTCCTCAGAGAATATAAGTGCGGAAGAAGATGTTTTGTTGGACGGATGTGCTCATAGCAGAGGGTTTCCAAACATAGCAATAAGAGAGAAAAATGGCTATCGCCCTGCTAGGCTTGAGGTTTCTACATTGAGGAATAAAGGTGGAATGCAGAAGCTGGTTTCACCAAAAATAGACTTTAGGGGAGGAGAATATGATGCTGGAAAATATGAGTTGAAGGATAGCAAGGAGCATAATTTTGGCCTTGCTGTACCCAGCAATGTTAAAATGCAAGCAAATACACAGGATATGTATAATGCCCCTGAAGAAATCAAGTTACTGCAGCACTGGAGTTCGGGGACACAGTCTTTTCCAGGTTGTTTTCTTACTGTTGACAAACTTGATTCTTCCAATAGGAAGAAGATGAGCCAGGACAATGAGAAGTCAGTATATTCAAGGGAGGTTGCTTTTTCCAAATACAATCAATTGGCTTCACGAGGAAATCATGAGGTTGCTGGTAAACTGCAGGTTGATGTTGGAAATTTGAAGGGAATTAATGCTCAAGAGGAACAGTACAGGAGAATAGATGGCAATATCCGATTAAGGAACTTGCATGAGGATACTGTTGATGGTTGCCTATCTGCATTTCAGGTAAAGGAAATTAATCAACATTTGACAAGTCCCAATCAACATTTGACAAGTCCCATTGTTGAATCTTCTGAAGGAGGTATGCTTTTAAGCTGTTATGCAGGTCAGCATCCTCAAGAAATCAATACAGACAATACAATTGGGGTTCATAGGGCCAATGAGAGTTCAGGGCACTGGTCTTCCTCTCTTGTTGACACCTCCTTGAAATCAGGGTCTCTGTTAAGCTACAATCAGGTTCAAAATTTGGCTGAAACAAAGGATAGCACTATGACACTTGGCTTGGCAACTAATTTGCCACATGGTAAGATTGCCTATAGTAGAGAGGTGAATGACAAAAGTAAAAACACACTGGAAAAGTTCCAGAGTGGTAACTTACCCATATTGTCAAAGGAAAAACAAGCTGAGAGGCAATTGCCATTACCGAAGCAACGCAAGATGCTCCGAGAGTGTGCAAAAGCTCGCCTTTTGTCTGCTGGTTGGAAAATTGAGTTGAAGCCTAGGACTGGCAGAGACTATAAAGACTCTGTATATGTTTCACCGTGGGGTTCATCTTACTGGTCTCTTCCAAAAGCGTGGCATGCCCTAAGGCAAAGTTTGGATGCAGCTACCATAAATAGTGGAAAAAATTATGGTTCAGTGCAGCAAGCAAACAAAAAGAGAGCTCAGGATAAAGTTGGTGATTTTTGGGCTGAATTGAAAGATTTCTTGCAGTTTGACAGTGGAAAGCAGGACTTCGATGTATCTACAAGTGATCAGCCTAGCGGGGTGAATCCTTTAATGAGTATGGTATTTACAGAGGATCTTAGTTTACTGAAACGGAGAAAAAAATATAGACACAAGGAGGATATAGACAGGGAAGACGAAGACATCAAACATTGCATGAAAGGACATGATGATAAACAGGACTGTCCACTTCTCGAGTCACGACAGCTAGAAGAAAAGAGAACGGACAAAGTAGATGAACTAGGTGTAACAGATTCAGACAGGAAGGTCTGTGTTGGAAGGGATATCTCTGAAAATATATCAATGATGGGGGATCAAGGGGGCTTATATCGAAAGCTATCGAATTCTAAGGAGCTAAAAAGTATGCAGGGGAAGTTGCCAGATCTCATGGAGGGAAGAATTGTACATGCTGGTGATTTGAGGAACATATATGTAAGTCTCAGAGATGATGTGAAGAAAATGGACACATGTGGGCTGCCGATAGATTCTCAGAATGAAAGGAGTATGCATGGGAATCTCTTTGAAGCTCCGCAGCAACAGAATGGACATGTAAAGCTCTCACATGTTTCTAATCGATCTAGCCTGAGTGGAAAGATGCTTCATGCTGATAACAGAAGAAGTGTACGTCAGAAGCTCTCAAATGGTGAGGAACAAATGAGCATACACAAAGAGCTCTTGCCATCTGCTAATCAAAGGAGCGTGCATGGAAATCTCTCAAATTCTGAGGAACAAAGGGATATATGTGTGGAGTGTTTGAAATCTGGCAATCAAAGCAGCAGTAGCAGTCATGGTAATGTCTTGGATGCTAAGAAACAGCATGGCATGCTTGGGGAGCTATTTCGTTCTGGCGGTCAAAGGAGCATACCAGCAAAGCTCTCAAGTTTCGGGGATCAAAGTGGCATATATGAAGTTAGGAGCCAAAGTGACATGCATTGGAAGCCCTTGAATGGTAGGGAGCAAATGTGCTTGCATATGAAAGCCTTACATGCAAAGCCGCTACATACTGCTAATCAAAGCAATGTACATGGAATGCACATCAATGCTGTGGAACAAAATAGTGTGGATGAGAAGCTTTTCCAAGTGAGTGATAAAATTAACTCACAGGGGAAGCTCTTGAATGTCGAGAAATTGCAGAGCACGGACAATAAGACATTGGATGCTAGTAATATAAACTGCAGGAAGTTGTCAAATGCTGTGGAGCAAATGAGCATACCATCACATGTGGGAGAACAAAGGAGAATACGTGATAAGCTGTCACATCATGGAAATCAAAGGAGACTCAATGAGAAACTATTGCATACTGATGAGCTAAAGGAAGAGTTGTTCTCTCAAACAGAAACAAATGGTAAAATTCCACAGCAGGAGACAAATGGAAAATCATTGCATGATGAACTTTACAATAAAAGCATCTTGAAGAGGTTTCACATCATCCAACAACAAATTTCAGATTATAGAGATGCTCAGCTACCGTCAACCAAAAGTTTAAATGGGGGAGCAGGAAATCAGCTTGCATTATATGTGGTTAGTGGATTGGAGAAACCCAAGTACATAAATTCTAGATTGCCTCTAGCAGCTGTGCAATCTGACATAGCAGAAGTTGGCGAAAAAGTCATAAAGCTGAGTGAGCCTCAACTAGTAAAAGTGGGAAGAAAGTTGGATGAATCAGGAAAAGGTAGAATATTGAATGAATTAGATTTAGGCAGCAAGTCAGAAGAGGATCAAGTATATCAAGCAGAAAAAAGTTATAATCAACTGGAGGCTGGTGGACAGTGTGATAAACTTGGATTTGATGAAAACTCCAGTGGGCCACAGGAATCCGAAGTAGTAAAATTTTTAAATGAGACACATGTACACCAAACAGGTGTCAACAGTACCGAGCAAGAACTAAGCAGAAAGGTAAGCAGAAAGCCAGGTGAACCAGATATTGATAGTAAGCTCAATAAACTACATGAAGATCAAGCAGAAATAAATTCAATTGCGCCACAAGTAGTTAGAAATATCCATCATCTCGAAGGAAGCAGACAGTTTGACGATCCGCAAGACCAAGAAGATGAAGCAGGAAGAAATTCTATCGGACCAAAGGTATTCACAGTCCTCAATGGTCTAGAAGGAAGCAAACAGCTTGATGAGCTGCAAGCTGGCAAAGCAGGTGGAGGCTCAAAGGATCCACTAGTATGCATCCAAAAAAATGTCTGCAACGACCTACAGGCAGCCATAAAATTGAATTGCTCAGAATCTAGCAGAACAGACAAAGTTTCATATGCTTCACATATAGGGAGAAAATCTAACAATTCACAAATGTGGAAATCTGGAAAGAATTGGAATGGCAAAAAGCCCAACAAACTTCAAGAAGATGAATCAGGTGAAAATTCTATTGAGGTACAAGTAGTCAGAGAGCTAAATGATCAAGAAGGACACGGACAGTTCGATGAGCCACAAACAGGCAAAGTGAGTAGAGGCTCAGATGATCCACAAGTAGGCATGCCAAAAAATCTGTGCAACGTCTTACAGGCAGGCATAAAGTCAAATGGCTTGAAAGCTGGCAAAACAGACAAAATCTCTTATGCTTCTCGGATAGGGAGAAAGTCTAACAATTCAGGAATGTGTAAATATGGAGAAAAAGCTAGTGACAAAAAGTCCAACAGACTGTTAAGGGATGAAATACACAGGAATTCTGTAGAGCTGCATGGAATTGGAAAGCTCGATGATCCGGCAGGAGGCAGGCATATTGATGAGATGCATTCAGGCAAGGTGGGCAGATGCTCAGATAATCCACAAGTAGGCATGCCGGTAAATGTCTGCAACATCTTACAGAAAACCACTAAGCTGAATGTCTCAGAAGTTGGCATCATAAACGACATGTCTTACACTCCGCAAGTAGGGAGAAAACCTAATAATTCACAAATATGCACATCTGGAAAAAATTCGAATGAGCCCAAAGCAGTTAAATCTGGAAGAACTAATAAACCAACAACAGGCAGGCAGTTCAATAGGCCAAAAGTAGACAAATATTCTAAAATCTGCACAAAAAACAAAGCCAAGATTGATAGGAAACAAAAATTGAAAATTGGTGACATTTTTGCTGATGATGACAATATTACATTAGCATCAATGCTCATAAATAGAAAGTGTGCTCGGCCTTTTTCAAAGTGTTCAGTACATTTGTCTAATAAAAGTAAATGTATTGGTGAGAAAACTGATTCATTTACTCAAGAAAAGAATAAAAAACACAAAGGAGGTTGTAGTTTGTCCGTTCGTACCTCCAATAGAAGGGATACTCATTCTAAAGGTGACAAAGGATTCTCCTCTACAAGTAAAAGGACTGTGCTTTCTTGGTTGATAAATACTGGTGTTGTATGTGAGAATGAATCAGTAAAATATATGAATGAAAATTTTAATGAGATAATGAAGCATGGTTGGATTACAAGGGATGGGATTCTTTGCAAGTGCTGTAGCAGGGTTCTTACAACATTGAACTTTATAGCTCATGCTGGCAGCAAAATCCCCAGGCCTTTTTCAAGTATTTGTCTCCAGTCTGGCAAGTCACTCACAGCCTGTCAAATTGAGGCATGGAATGCAGAGTACAAATCCAGGAAAGGTGGCTGGCGTTTCATAGAGGTTGATGAGAGTGATCAAAATGATGATGCTTGTGGGCGTTGTGGTGATGGTGGGGATTTGATATGCTGTGATAAGTGCCCGTCAACATTCCATCAAGCTTGTTTGACACTAAAGGTAGAGTGTCAACTAAACTTGTGTTTTTTTGTCTTAAAGTCCATTCTATAGTATTTTCATCACATTTGAGAGGGCCTGGACATTGCAGACTAAATAATGTGATGCTGAATCAATTGAAGTTCCATTAATTTATGTCTGTGCTAACTTGCGTTTTAGTAAAAGAATCACTTAAATATTATTTTGTGTGTGCACAATGCAGCTTTTCATTGATTTACTTTTAGTATTTAATGATTCAATATAACTTTGTGGGTTCTGTTTGTTTGTTCCTTTACCCTGAGAATATCCTGTCATCCTTGTTATCATTTTTGAAACAACCCGTTGATAAATAGGTTCTTTATGAAGGGCTTTCATTTTGAAAAATTTAAGCATTCAGGTAATGATCTTTGTATTTTTCAGAATCTTCAATGACTTAATCAAATGTCACTTTCATTAGGAAAGAATAATAGTGACTATGCTTAGGTCATATAACTATATAATAGGTATAGGATCTGTTGATTTTGCATTGTGATTTCAATTGGCCAGGAACTGATGTAGGACAGTCAAGGCTCCATTGTTAGTTGATGGTTCATGTTATCGAGATTATGCAATGCACATTGATGGCATATGCACTGTACATATAGCACAATATAATTTCTTCTTTTTTATTGATTGAAAGATTAGTAGTAGAGGATTGGTTTCACCATTCAAGCACTGCCAAATGCTCTGTTTGGATCATGCTATCTCTTACATTCTATTCAGTTCTAAATATATCAAATAACTTTATAATAAAAACTTACATTATGACTACTCATTGTAATCCACTTGTTCTTGAATGGTTTAATAATAAGTGGTTAAAATTAAGCTCACTGCTTTAATTGGTCACCTTTCCTTCAATATGTAGAACATGGCCTCGATTGAGCCTTCATTAATGCTTGATTTATGTACTGTATGCCTACTCCATATTTTGCATGCCTTGATCCAAG
This sequence comes from Pinus albicaulis, assembly GCA_034641835.2. Lineage (NCBI taxonomy): Eukaryota > Viridiplantae > Streptophyta > Pinopsida > Pinales > Pinaceae > Pinus > Pinus albicaulis. The sequence goes on along the minus strand of CM076583.1, from coordinate 1,287,935,430 downwards.
TCTTGTGCATAATTTCTGCCCTTTTTCTGGTTTGACTGGTCAATCTAGTCTATGTGCAATATCTTTGTCTTTCTATTGATCTCTATAGTAATTGTACTTGAAACGTTTACCTTGTATTGATTTATCTATTGGTTCATATTGCATTTTATCTGTTTATGCCCAAAACTTTCTTCATGCTGTATTTTGCTTAAAATTAAGCTGCCTACATGGCAATAAAACCCTAATTAGATTTCCAGAATTGGATCTTTGTTTTTCTGGTTTTGGTTTTTGGCTACCAACCTCCTTTATATAATTTTATAAACAATTTGTTTCTCATGGAGGTCTTTGTCTACCCGTGTCTCTTCAATCTCGATCCATTTCATGTTTACTCATTACTTTTAAATTAGTTATATTCACTGATTATTTTAAACTAGTTATATTCGTTGATTATTTTTAAACTGGTTATATTCGCCAATTATTTTCAAACGAGTTTATATTCACTGATTATTTTTAACCTTAGTTGTCCTTTTGCCAGCAGCTGCGTCTTTTGCCTTGAATATTTGTTAATGCGAATGACATTTTTTTGGATGGATTGCAATTTGTGCTGACCATTTCAAAGTAATTTTTAAACATCAAATAGTCCTCTCATGAATTAACTGCTCCTTCTCTGAAGTCCCTAGTCTGTTGATATTCTTCAACCTACTGGCATTCTACACTTGGATTATGCTATTTCATTTTGTTGTTAATAGTTATTTTTTACTTTTATGGAGGCCTCTCTAATGCCCTCCCTCTTTTTGTATGGGCTTCTTATGATTGATGTAATCTCCAGTCCTTTTGATCTAGTTTGCTATTTTTTGGTCATTGTTAATAAAAGTTGAGACATTAATAATCCTTCCAATTATAGAACCATTATCATCAATCCTTTGTTTCCAAAGCTTTTCGGCAGCATGGTAGAAAATAGAATCAGTAAGTGGGTAGAAGTAAAAGAAAAGAGGGCAAAAGGACAAGCGGGTTTTAGGCCGAAGCATTCTACAGTGGATCACAGCATCACGTTGAGACACATTATTGAAAAAGTTTGGGGGGATAAAGAAGAAGTATTCTGCTGTTTTGTTGACTTCAAAATGGCATTTGACACAGTCCCTAGAGATAAGTTGTGGCATAGAATGGAAGAACTTGAAATTCTTTTGCATTATAGAGCTGCTGTCCATAGACTTTATGAAGAGGTGAAAGTCAAAATTAGAACCTCAGCGGTTATTTCAGAAAGCTTTAGAAGTGACATTGGAGTCAAGCAAGGTTTTCCTCTATCCCCTACTCTTTTTGGTTTATATATTGAGAAATTGGAAGAGTGGCTAAATTTGCAAGGTGGGGATGGTGTTCGGTTGGGGGAGTTTGTGATAAAGCTTCTTTTATATGCTGATGATCTTGTATTGATTTCTAAACCGGCCCATGGATTGCAGATGCACCTATATGCCCTTGAGCATTTTTGTAGAGCAGTGGGGATGCAAGTCAATATTAGCAAGACCAAGATAATGATTTTCTCTAATAAAAGGAAGCAGAGTCACCATACGTTCTTCTTTGAAGGCAACATTCTTGAAGTAGTAAATGAGTACAAATACCTCGGGATTAATTTCAACAACAAACTTAATTGGAAGGACTGCAGAAAGAAGAGAATCTAAGGAGGGTGGAAAGCATTATATGCTCTTCAAATCAAATGTAGAGAGACAGAGTTATGGGATTGGAAAACGATTAAAGTGCTTTTTGGACTCTTAGTTTGTCCAGTGATGCTATATGGGTGTGAATTGTGGGCTAGCAACACCCCTGTCTCAAAATGGAAGCAAATTGAGAAAATCCAAAAACGCTTGATCATGAGCAAGTTCAAAATAAAAAGTTCAGTACCTTATGAGATAATGTTGAGTGAAACAGGAGCAACTCCCATCGAAGCAATTGCTATGGTGCGGCTCATAAGATATCTAAAAAGAATTGAGCAAATGGGAGTAGGTAGATGGCCTAATGTTATCTTCAAGGAAGGCATGACTGAAAGAAAGAAAACATAGATGAGACAAAACTACACATGGATGCAAAAATGGAATATCTACCTCAATGCTTGTCCCACAAATAGCAAGGAGCTAAATAATTTTGTTATGGAGAAGTTTCGTAAACAAGTATGGGGAAAAGAGTTGGGTAGAAAGAAGAAGTACTACATTGAAGAATTCAACCCTACATATGATCTCCAACAAAAAGAGTACATTGGAGCTCACATTCCGTGAAGGGCAAAGGTTCTTATTGCTCAATTAAGAACCAACTTGCATCAACTTCGGTGTGAAATAGGACGGTGGAAAATGCCTAAAGAAGCTTGGGAAGAACGAGTGTGTACATTTTGCACGTTCGGGTCAGTGGAATCGGAAGAACATTTCATTTTGGAATGTGATGCGTTCAAAGACATCAGAGAAAGTTATGCGAATATGTTAGCATCGGTTTCTTGGCATTGTCTTTTTAGCGATGGGATTGTTGGAAGGTTGGGCCAACTCATCATCAATTTGAATAAGAAAAGGACTGAAATGCAAAAGGCAAAGAATAGGGAACTCATAGTCCCATAGACTATTTTTAGGCTCGTGGGCATTAAAATTTCATTTCATTTCATTTATCTTTGATTTTTGAAAGTTGCATCACTACTTTTTTGGATGTTACTTTGCTAATTTCTTCCATGCATTTCGGTTGGAGGAATTGTCTAAAATATTTTATTTATAACTTTATATGTTTTCGAAAATTTTCTTTGGGTTTATTTTTTGGTTACCTGTAAGCAGGAAAAGGACATGGGTATGTGTTACACCATTTTCAAAATTTTACAAAATGAGGAGATGGCAATATTATAGTATATATATCTATATTTATGGAGAGTCAGAAACTTTTTGGTTTATTTATTAGATTTTAGGAGAAGACGAAGAAAAAGAAACTACAATTGAATACACAAGCTATATTTGCCTTTATGAAGTTGGCAACTTGATGAAACTACAATAGAACAAAATATCATCTCTAGAAATTCTGTAGAAGGGATTGGCATTAACAATAAGATTGGTGGATGATGACAAATAAAAGTGGAGAATCACAATCTCGTCTTCAATATATCTTTCAAACAATTGTCACGACTTATAATGGTTAGGGTCTTGACACCTTAATCATCGACCCAACTTCCAACGAATTTAAAGATTTATTTAGTAGTCCTCCTTTATTAAAGAGAAGCTGTTGTTGGGATGATACTCAAATAGGGATCTACCTACTAAAGATCTGGCAACTATGCCCTGATCTTTAAGTTTTCATGCAAATATTTTAGAAGGCGACATAATTTGCAGCAGTGTTACAGGAGTCTCCGATCGCTCTCGAGTACTCACGATTCCGACTTTGATATTTAATGAAACGAGCCGATCTGAATCTCGACGAGTCAAACACGCGTTGACCGAGTTTGACTCGCGGTCAACGCGAGTTTGACTTGCAATTTCGGCGATTTGCAGAGGATTCGACGCGCCACTCTTATTCTTAGGCTAAAATTCCGCGGGGTTTTATTTTGTGGTTTCGCTTTCACTTCTTCTTGCCTCCCGCCAAGCTTGGAGTTCGCTTTAATTTCTTCTCGCTGCTTGCTTATCTAGAGATGTCGTGGATGAAACGAGGCCATTATCACGTTCTTCCCTCGCTATGCATACTTCAACTTCAATAAACCGGAACCCTTTCTCTAATTCGTCAACGTTGCGATGGTTTTTGCTGGTCAGCTTCATGTATTAGGCAACAACTTTAGCATTGGTCGACTCACTCATCTTACCAGACTACGCTGCTTTCCGAGTTTTCTATGCCTTGGGTGCAACCATGTCGCCCTCCCCCCCACCCAAAGAGTTACCTAAGTCAACTATGGGTATGCTTACCAAACATGAACTACTTGCCCTGGTGCTCATGCCAATAGCTATTGACTTGGCTGGTATACGTACATATTTGTGGCTGCTCCCCGATGGTCAAGCAATGTTATTTTCCTTTAAAATTATCATTTGAATAAAAGAAATTGGTTGTAGTATGTTAAATTTCTATATTGTTTTGAATACATGCAAAACGTTACAGAATTTTGGAACTTTACAAGGACCTATAATAATGAAACAATTCCTTAAATTCATTTGTTGTGATCGAGTGTATTAGTGATCTACCAATGGGTATAACACACTACCAATCCAAACTTAACCCAATTTAGAAGTCATGCTACTGTAACCCCAAGTCAGATTTCAGCAGGTCCATGGTGTTGGTTGACAAAAACTTGGAAGTTCCTCGTTTCGTTTGAATCTTTGTACTTGTTTTTGAATGTTTCCAATACTAAATATATTTTATACTTGAAGTATACACATTGTCGTCATGATTTTTTGGACATCTGTTGATATTATGCATTGTTTGGACATGGCTTTATTGAATAACAATGAAATTTTTTATCTTTTATTATTTATTTATTTATTATTTTTATTATTATTTATTATTTTTTTCTTAATTCAGTGTATGTGTATATCTTTATTTATTGTATTCACCGATTTTTTCCTGATCTGATTAAAACTCTTCACTCTTTTGCCTTGCCGATTCCGAGTTTGGTAACATTGATTTGCAGTGCCTGGCTGAATCTTCACAACTATGTTGCAAAATGTACATTTTTCCTTCCCCTTGGTTTCGGGCCAAAAAACGTTTCAAGAAAGGAAACTTATTGGTTACAGCCAAAATGTTTTTCTAGTTGTTAATGGTTTTCATGCCATTTTTGGCCTTGGAAAACTTGTCTATGTTGGCCACATGTGATGAAAAGCTAGAAAAGAAAGCCTCAAAAAGGCATTTAATGAAATACAAGGCCAATGTGGAAAAAAAGTAAATACAATTATTTCATGGAAGAAAACAAATAGATGGGAAATCTCCTGAAAGCCAGTAAGACAAAGGTATTGGTTGACTCTTGTGTTTCTTCTGCCTTATTGTTTGTGTCAAATTGTTAATCTCTCTCTCTCTCTCTCTCTCTCTATATATATATATATATATATATATTGCAATTTCCATATTTCTTAAATCTTGTTTCTGAAATTGTTACACACACACACACACAGAGAGATATTGCCATTTCCATGTTTCTTAAATCTTGTTTCTGAAATTGTTCCACTTGGAAAGTGGGAACTTTTTCCTTTCGTGGTTCAGGCAGTTCATCTTTACGTTGACGACTTTAAGTCATGTATTAGAATCCTTGATGTCACTAAATCTTCTGTCGCTTTAAAGCTTCAGAAACCCTAAGATTTGGTCATATGCAAGCAGGAAATTAAATGAAAACAACGTATATGATCCTGATTAACAACAAATGATAAGGTCTCAGTGGTTGGTATCTTTTATGTAACTTAGCCTTAATAGAGAAGTTGCTTTGTACTTTAAGTTTAAGGGCATTTCATTTAGCACAAAATATACTTGGCTGGATGATACTTTTTTAGAGATGAAGGACATTTTATTACCATATAAAGTATTATGTATCTATCTCTGCTGCTTCTATTATACCACAATTTGTCTTTTTTGGAAAAATATGTTTTATCATTGATTTTTAAAAGTGTGTTTTGCTGTACTTTCAGGATGTTCCTGAAGGCAACTGGTACTGTCCCAACTGTACATGTGCAATTTGTGGGACGGTTAGCTATGATGAAGAAACGTCCAATATTTCAACTTTACTTACTTGTGATCAATGTGAACGGAAATGTCCGTGAACTCGTACTGTCTATCTGATCGGTGCATTTTTAAATTTGCTAGACATATGAATTTTAGTGATGAACTTTAGCGTGATAAATATGTTACATGAATATTAAAAACTCTGATGAGAAAGCATTACTGATGTATTAAAGTTATTGCATTTGATCTTATCCACCAGATCATGAGACGTGTCTCCATGGAAGAGGTATCCAAGCGGGAGTATCAAAGACAACAAACACCGTGTTTTGTGGACAAGATTGTGAGAAGGTCTGCTGTTATTCTTTTCTTTAAGGGAATACTTTTCTGCAATGTTGGATATATCTATAAAAATCGATGTCTCACATTTTGAACTGATCTTTGAACTAATTCTCTTGAAAATATACCCAAGGGAATGGATCTAGTGAACTAATTCTATAAAGATTAGATTTCAATAGGTCAAATGTATTAGCTATAGAATACATTGAAGAGCAAAGTGGGGCCAGAAAATGAATGGATCTTTTAATCCTATTTTTGTTTGTGTGCTTGTATGCATATTGGAAAGCATTCTGCAAATAATTCATTCTGCTCATTTTAAGGAAATTTTTGGCTATACTCAGTGTATATTTGTATCATGTATGTGTCTTGTAATTAGTTGCCATGCACCCTGGCACTGTCACAGCATTGTCACGTTTCATACCACCTTTTCACTGCTATTCCTTACCAACGATGCTCTCAAAGCTGATGCCCTTAAAGATTATTTAATTGTGGCTATTTGCTGCCACTGACTTTTCAAATATTTGTAAAATTTACCCTTTTTTATATTGTTGTGTTCCTGTTGACAAGGGAGAGGAGAGATGCTTTGAGATGTTCTTCATTAGTCAAAGTCTTCTGCATGTTTTCTTGTTAATCTTTACACAGTTAAAGAACAGGTTCTTACTCAGCATTATTTACATTCTTGGCACCTTAATAGGTTTCTGCAAGTCTGCATGAGCTCCTTGCAATTTCAAATCATATTGAAGGAGGCTTTTCATGGATGCTTTTAAAGTCTACAGATGAGAAGCAAAAGACATGCTCTACTGAAAGGCTTGCACTGTTGGCTGAATGCAATTTGAAGCTGGCTGTTGCCATTACTGTTATGGAAGAATGCTTTGATCCAATGCTGGATCCAAGGACAGGCATAAACATGATTCCCCATGTAGTCTATAGTTGGGGGTGAGTATTTCCTTGTAAAGCTGGGTTATATTTTACAACGTTTTCTTTGTTAGTTGTTTGTAGAGACTGACATGCCAATATTTGTTTGTTTCATTTGGTTTTAACTTTTATATGTTTGGACTCTGGTGGAAAGAATCTGATATGGATGTTTGTAGAGTGAAGTTGAACATTTTATTCTATTATTGTTGATCACTTGTTTTCTGGGTCACAATGTTTTAAATAATCACGCAATAATTTTTGCTGCCCCTGGAAACTTTTCTTTGTTTAGTTGATTGTTTTGATTGCCCCAAGATGTAACCACAATGTCTTTTTCTTTTCTTTCTAAATGTATACCATGCATCTATTCTTGTGGGTGTGATTATGTAGGATTCACTGCTTCAAAACCCTCGGTTTAAGCATGGTGACTATTCTTATGGCTGCAGTGGCTGGGGATCTGTGTCCGTGGTTCTTTTATAATAGTTTCTGTCAATTGTGCAATCTTTTCTCTTGTAAAAGTTAAAACCATGACAAGTGATGAAATGAGTTGATGTGCAGATCAAATTTCAGTCGCTTAAACTACCAGGGCTTTTACACTGTGGTGTTGGAGAAGGGAGATGAGCTCATTTCTGTTGCATCTATCAGGTAGTTTAGTTATTTGCCAATGAAAACCCTCTTTCTCTTCTGTATTTGTTATTTTATTTGATGTCTTCTATATGGTTACTTGCTTTAGGGTGCAGAGGAATGTTACAGGAACTTATTTATTAGCAGAGTCCAGTTTTTATAGCAACAGGTTATGCTTGTACATTTATGTTACCGGATCCATGGGGTCTTGATACTGGATCTGCATTTCGGATACAGATACAGATCCACCCAGATCCACATAGGATCTGCCATGTAAATGGATCCTTCAAACCCGGAAATGGATCCCATGCTACTGAAGAGATCTTGTGCCAAGTAGCCCTCACATGACAGATCCCAAGCAAATAACATTAAAATTTTTGGTTTATTTTTTATTTTTTCAAGGATATCTGCCACCTGTATGAAACCCTTAAAAACAATTATTCTATTTAGATTAATTATTAGTAATCTGTAGGTTGTATAGTCGATTAAGTAAGTTATCAATTACCTATAAGCTGTATAGCATATGATAATGCTAGCAGGAAAGGTCTGACACATCAAAATTTTAATTATCAATTTTTGATAATGCTAACATGAAAGCTTTGAGACAGTACATAGATAATAATATGCAAAGCACAAAGGATGGTTATGTTATTAATAATCTAATTAGATCAATCCCATCCAACTCTAGGTGAAGAGTTCTCTTAGAAGAATATGATACATAGACTATAGTATGTTCTGAAACAATGTACAATATTCATTTACCACTGTAACTAGATAGGGAATTTTTAGATTATAAGGCAAATTTCAAGGAGTATGACGAGTTGATCATGTTGTAGAGTTGAAATATTGAAATGATGATCATGTAGGTAGACATACTCTTATATCTTCATATCAATAGAGTGATCATTGATGAGACACACAATGTTGTATTTACAGTTATCCTTTTTGTATAAAGCATGATGCATCATGATTTCAATATTCAGATTTATGAATTATCTAATGATTTCAGTTTTAATGTTGTAATTCATGAATAGTTTTGATTTTTAAGTTTGAATATGTTTTTTAAAATTATATATATATATATATATATATATATATATATATATATATATATATATATATATATATTATTGAATTTTTTGTACATGGCGTTTCTCCACTGTATCTGGATTCTGGCTTTTCAAAAATATGGTGGATCCGTTCCGGACCTGTATCCGTTTCCATTTCCTGGTAACTTAGTTGAACGTGTTTAAGATTTGTAGAAAGTGAAATACTTGCATGTGATATACTCCACACAAAAATGCAAAAATGAAGGTTTACTGCATAATATCTTGCCTATTAGTGTGCAGATATTTTCTTGAGAAAAGACAGTCAGGGGACATATGTCTGTTAAATCTCTACATGTTGTAGGTACTTGTATCTGAATATTTTGTTTTCTTCATGCATTGCAATTGGGAGAACCTGTGAATGTTAGCAAAGCTCTTTTTTTGTTGCTTTCAAGCATGTAGATAGCTGCTCTTATTCTTGTTTGTAAACATTTTAAATAGAATGCACGAATTGGATTTTGATCTTGAGCAGGCCAATTTCAGGGCTTAAATGTAACTCTCCACCAAGCAAAATGTGACATGTGAATGTCCCCAAGCAACACAACTGCCTAGATAGAATGGTTCTAGTAATTACATTGACTGCTGTTTTTCACTCTATAGGTATGGCACTACTTAAAGACAGTGGCCTTTTCCAACGATGTTGTGAATTTGTATTAGGAGCATAGAAATCAAAAGTGACTGTTAATGTCCTTGAGTGACCAAAATAATGGTTAATGTGACTGAAAGAGAAGCCATTGTTTTAGGCACATCCAGCATGGGGGTGCTAGATGCATCTCCAGAGAAAAATACATCTAAGATTAGTGTAATTAAAAAAATATTAATGAAAAGAGAAAAAGAGCAGCTAAGTGTACATTACAGTTGAAGATGGTCCAAATTTCAAAGTTCTCTACAAAACCAGGCTTTAGGAGGCTACGAATGTTCTGCATAACTGGCATAAAATGAGATGAAGCAAGCAATACAAAGACTTAAGCGTCATCTATGACACTAAAGCAACCCTGGTAAAGAATGTTCATAGTAGTTGAACCCTTTTTGATGGAGAAGAGGTCAGGGATGTAATATTTCCTTTGGATACTTCGTGATATCTGACTTCCATGTGTAAAGATGCTGGGATATTTGATTTGTGTTTGGCATGATTTATGCCTTTAACTTTAAGTTTTTCCTCTGAATGCTTCTCCCTCTTTCCTGCCATTCAAGATTGACATCCTAGGATCCTGTTTGTTCCTTGACTGTGTCATGCTTTTCTAACTTTTACAGAATGTAAATTGAGGCTCAGTACTTGAAAAGAATGGACACCCCACTAAACCAGTGAGAAGCACCACAGCTAAGTTCAACTGACTGTATCACCTATCTGTTAACCACTCAATAGATGTCCATGTGGTGTGAAATATCCACATATGTGGTAATCATAGGCAGGTACAAGGAGTTTGTTCCATTCCATAAAGAGGTATAAGGATTTGGTCCACTCTCTAAGAGTTTGTAGTATGCAAATGACTTATTCATCTGAATGTTGTGGATCAAGTCCTTTAGATGAACAAGATTAATTAGAAAAATTTAAGATGTTTAAATTTTAAAATAGAGAGAGCAATATGGTTGTTCCTACCATACTTCCTTTATTTTGATGCATTTTGACTATTGCCTCAATTGTTGTTTGGCAGCATTGTTTCGACTCTCGAGGCATATGTTTTAATCATACTCTTTTATTTCTCTTCACCAACTGTACTAAATAAAAAACTGTATATTGTTTCTCCCAAAAATTGTACAGGATTCATGGACGGAGTTTTGCAGAGATGCCACTTATTGGGACTTCTTGTCAATATCGTCGTCAGGGCATGTGCCGTCGCCTTGTAAATGCAATTGAGGAGGTATTGATTGTTGTCTGGTTCATTGTAATATATATTGCTTTTCTGAAGCATTTTGATCTGGAATATTCTTGAATAAGTGATATCTTCATTGAATTTCATGCTTGGATGCTTGGCTGGGTATCGCCTCTGTTGTATGAACTAGTTCTAGCTGTGAATGTCATAAAGCAATTGATTCAGACCCTTTTTTATTTTAAACTCTTCCATGGTTTTCACAAAACTAAAAATCTTAGGCAGCATCTATTCTTAAAAGATATTTGCAAATCAATTTGAGGTCAATTTTAGATAGAGTTTACAATCATAAATTTATTTTACAGGCATTGATGGGTGGTTGCATAGTTCTAGAAATTTTTTAGCATTTTGGCTGGAGTTTGTAAATGTTTAGTTTTTCTCATGGTTTCAACCTTTGCTTCTTTAGCAATCAAGATAGAAAACATTTTTTACAATTTTCAAAGGTGTCAAATTTATCTTTGACCCTCTATATGCTTCCCAATGCACTTGATTGGGCCTAATGGTTAAGAATATGTGTTTCTAACTTAGAGGTCAGAGGTTTGAATGCAGAGGGGGGTAGGGTATGTACCAAAGTTTTAAAACTCGGACTTGGACTTCGACTTGGCCAGCTATAAACTCGGGTTTAGACTTGAACTTGGATCGACTTGGATTCAGTGACTTGGTTTTCACCTTGGATTGAGTCATTGACATAGATCAACTCGGATCAACTCATATTGTCTTGGGTTCAATGATTCGGTTTCCAACTCAGATCAACTTAGATCCAATGATTCTGTTTTCAACTCGGATTGACTTATATTCAATGACTTGATTTTCAACTCGTATCGACACAAATGTTTGGGTTGGTTTGGTACAAAATCTGCTCAAACCGCCACTTCAAGCCAAGTTGAAGGCTGAGTTGAATCAGTAGTCCATCAACTTCGGCCGGTTTGACTAGTTCTGAGTCAAACCAGTGCAAGTTTTAAAATGTACTCTCTTGTAGAATAAGTAATGAAGTCCCTACATGGAGGGGTTCCTTTGTCCCACAAATAAGGGGTTCTCATACATTAATTTGATGTTTACAGTTTGACTAGGTCGTGACCTTAGAGATGGATTATTATCTGTGTTGCATGGGGACCTTCCCCCCAAAAAAGTCTTGTGTAACTGTTGTTTCTGCTTTTCGGGGATTTAGGGATGCCTAGGAAACATCCCCAAACTACTGGGGACTTCTTTGGGGGCTTGGAGACTTGCTGGCTGTCCCCAAGACGTTTGGGCGAATTTCAGGGAAGTTTTGGACAGATTTGGGGATGTTCTATGTTAGTTTTTGTAGCATTGGATGGTGTTTCAGTCTCGAGACTTTGTGGAGCGGTTAAAACATAAGAGTTTTCCAAAACCCAAAATTCGTTTATGGAAATTCCACCTAGAGATGGCTCATTTAAATTAATTGTTCGATAATTAAAAATGCCTAAGTATAACTTAGAGAAACTGGTTAATTAATAGCAATTAATTGAGAAAGGTGAGAATTTTGTAGGAACTCACACAGATTGACTTGGAGATGATCTCAACCATCGACTAAGTTTTAATCTTGGACGTTGGAGTCCCAATTGGAGATTATAAGAAGAGGTCGATGGGTGGATGTAGAAATACACTTGAAGAGTGAGTTTCCTTAGGCAGTTCAATTTTCTAGAGAACAACATTTTGCTAGAAGAGTTCGAGCCAGAGAGGGGTAGAGACAGTGAGTTTGGAGGAAGATTTTCCAGTTCCGGAGAGGAAAGAAATGAGGCCGAATTATTTCTCTTGGAAGTAGTGCAAGGCTTGCACAGTTGCTTCAGTGAGCAGTTCGATTTTGCTGGAGAGGAGGTCGTTTAAGTTTCCGAAGGCCGAGAGGATTTTCCAGGAGGCCAAAGAGAAACTTTCCTAATCAGCAGCAGGCATGACGACTTGATTAGCATCAGTTTCGGGTTGAGCGTGTGAGGGCCCGCGTAGAGGTGACGCAGGGCCTGCGCAGAGGGTTTGGACGACTTGCTTTTTAGAGGTTAGTTGGAACCAGGATTCCTTAGAGACGAGGGTAAATTCCCTCAGGTGATTTTGGTAGTATTTCTCTTAGATTGGATAGCTAGTTTGTAATATACTAGGGTAATATCTGACCTAGGGTTTCTTGTAGCAGTAATTTTTTTTTTTTTTTCTAACACAGTCGCTAAACTCAGTCCATTCAATAGTGCAATCAATAATATATCATTCAATGGATTAACAATAGTGGATTAATGAGGATTAAACAATACCTTGGTTATTACCCAATTCAACTTTCCATAATCATGGTTCCACAATAATGTGGCGGTATTCCATATAAATCAATTCAGTAATTGTTATTCCACAACAGTGTGACGACAACCATATAAATTAATTGGTTTTTCGTGCTCAACAAAAAATATTGTTCCTTATTTGAATTTTTTTGGAAACTAACACGCCCGACTTTCTTCCTATTACTAAGTCTGAACCATTATAAAATAATTCAAGTTGACGTGGTGGGGTCCTTTGGTTAGTAGTGCACTAGTATCATTCCTTCAGAATGCACTGAGGTCTTCATCAAATCCGTTCGGAACTTCCAACCATATTCAAATTGTCAAGCCTTTGATTCATACAACACTTGCTTTCCGCATTGCCCAAGAGCTTTCGCTGGCCCATAAAATCATTGCCGCTAATTTCTTCCCTTGCAGAGCACCCAAAATAGATTCTGCTAGGGTCCAACTATACCAAAATTACGCTAATTTCCACCACCCGTACTGTTCAGGAGAATTCACTATGGACCGTGCCTTGATGCGTTCTTGTTAGATCATGGACTAGTGTTCCCTTCGCACCTCGGTTTAGAAAAAACTATACGAGCTAGAAGGAAACCCACGCTATTTTTTAAAGTGGCGTTTACTGTGCCTATCACAGAGGATGTGCTTTCCTTCTGTTGAATTTTTTGTGTAAAACAAGCTCGAAAGAGACCAATAAAAATCCACTGTCTTCTATAGATGAAATTCATGTGCCAAACGAACTTAGTAAAATTCACTGCCTTCTACAAATGAACTCTTGTGCCTAGAACAAAATGAAGAAAAATAAAAATGTCAACTGCGGTGGAATCTTTCGCCACCAAAATTGCTCAAGAAAACAGGGGTCTTAAAACCCTCAGAGCTAATGCATAAGAAAAAAATAAGTTGATCCACAATCCATGCTCCAAATTAATTCAATCCTCCTTTATTTATAGATTTCCTTGAGGGGTTTCATCTTCTTAATTGGTTGAGTGTACCTTACTCAAATCCCCAGTCGACCCAAAACTTGCCCAACAATGGGTATTTTAGGTTCTTATCCCCTTTATAAAGGACTATAGCCCACGAGGACGGATAGGCTACTAAGTCCACTCGTCTTCAATTCGTGGAGGACATTACAGTCCCCCCTGCCCGAAATTGCTTACCTTCAAGCAATTGCAAATTTAGGTGCTGCAAAATTCGTTCTCCTTCCCACGTTGAATCTTCCTTCGGTAAATTCTTCCGTCTAAGGAGATATTCTGGAATTACCCTTCCCCTTAAATTTTTTTCCCACATTGCCATGATCGTCTCCAAAATCAATTCCAGTTGTCCCTCTTCATCTAATGGTGGCAACTCGACGAAGGTGGTGACATGTTGACACACAACCTTCTTGAGGCATGATACATGGAATACATTGTGGATTTTGCTGTCACTAGGTAGCTCCAACTCATATACCACTTTGCCTACCCTTCGAAGAACTTTGTAGGGTCCATAAAACCTCGACTTCAGTTTTTTTGCGCCACTTTTTTTGAGTGTAGACTGTCTATAAGGTTGCAATCGCAATAAAATGAGGTCTCCTACCACAAAGCTGCGTTCCGTTCGATGTTGGTCTATGTACAACTTCTGCCGATTCTGAGCAACCTGTATATTTTCCTTGAGTACTCTAAGAATGTCATGACTCGCTTGTATCTAGTGTTTGGCAAGGGGTGCCTTGCTGTCACCAAAAACTTTGTCGATGAAGGATGGTGCATCATATCCATATAGAACTAGGAAGGGTGTCATCCCAATGGATAAGTTGTAGGTGGTGTTGTAACAATGTTCCGTAAGGTACAACCACTTAATTCATGCCTTCTGCTAACTTGTCACATAGTTGCATAGATAACCCTCATTCCACTTATTCACAATTTCTGTCTGACCGTCAGTTTGAGGGTGATAACTTAGTGCTAGGGGGCAATTCAGTTCCTACTAGCCTAAAAAGCTCCTGCCAAAATGCGGCCATAAATCTATTGTCACGACGGCTGACTATATTCTTTGGCAGTCCATGGGGCCTAAAGACTTCTTTGAAAAACAATTCTGCCACTTTTTACGTCGAATAATCAGCTGAGATGGCAAATAAGTGTGCAAATTTAGTCAGCCTGTCTACCACTGTGTAGATGCAGTCCTTTCCTTGTGCTTTGGGTAACTCTGTGATGAAATCCATCGAGATGCTCTCCCATTTTTGTGCTGGGATGGCTAGAGGTTGAAGAAGACCTGCAGGATGTGTGTGCTCAACCTTATTCTATTGGTATGTTATGCATTCCTTGACGTATTTCATCACATCTTCCTTGAGCCATTTCCACGAAAATCGTTCTGGAATCTGTTGGCAGGTCTTGAAGAATACTGGATGCCCAGCTGAAGGAATATCATGTGTAACCTTCAAGTTCATTTCCTTGAGTGTAGATTCAGGAACCAGGTATATCCTATCTTTATAATAAATGACCTCATCAATTATTTTATACCTGTCATCTTGGATGATCTTGTCGACTAGTGCGCAAGCAAACTAGTTCTTGGCATATTCTCCTAAGAGGTGTACCTTCCAGTCTTTTGCATTTCCATGAGAGCACATGTGACTGGTTTCCTAGAGAGTGCATCAGCCACCCCTTCACGTACTCAATGTCAAATTTGTAAGCTTGGATTTTGCTTACCCATTTCTATTGTCGTTCGTTTAGGTCCCTTTGAAGTTTGACCCAAGAAATGGCGTAGGCTGTTGTGGTTTGTCCTGACTATAAATCTGTTTCCCACTAGATATTGTTTGAACTTTGCCAACGCGTGATAACTAACATCTCCTTATCATATATGGAGTAAAGTCTTTCTGAATCTTCCAGTTTCCAGCTTTCGAACGTGATAGGATGGCCCTTTTGCATAAGAACAACCCCTTTTCCCTCCTCTGACGCATCGCATTCCAATGCGAATGGTTGACCAAAGTCAAGAAGAGCTAGTACTAAGCATGAGCTCATTATTTCTTTGAGCTTATTGAACTCCTTGTTAGACTCCCTTGTCCACTTGAATGCCCCCCTTTTGGTTAACTCTGTTAGAGGTGCACTTAATTGGTAGAACCCTTTAACGAACTGTCAGTACTGGCTACATATCCTGAGTAATCCTCGTAGTTCTGTTAGGGTTTTGTGTGTAGTCCAATCCACTATTGCTTGGATATTCTCTTGATGGTCTTCTACCCCCTTTGCACTAATTATATGTCCCAAATAAAGGATTTACGTCAATCTAAACTCGCACTTTGACGCCTTGGCATAAAGGGACAATTCCTCCATGATGCTCAAGATCTGATCTAAATGCCTCAAATGATCATTCCATGTCTTGTTGTATATGAGAAGATCATCAAAGAATACCAACAAAAACTTCCTTAGTTGCTTGTTGAATATACTGTTCATGCACAATTGGAAAGTGGTTGGGGCATTGGTTAGACCAAACGACATGACCAAAAATTCAAAGTGTCTGTAGTGACATCTGAATGTTGTTTTTGGCACGTCTTCCTCTCGGACTCATATTTGATGACATCCAGATCGTAAATCGATCTTTGAAAAGTACACTGCCCCATGGATTTCATCTAACAATTCATCGATCCTGTGAATGGGATACTTGTTTTGATGGTTTTCTTGTTAAGAGCTCGAGAATCAATACACATTCTCCATGTGCCATCCTTATTCTTCACCAAAATTACAGATGATGCAAACGAGCTTGAGCTAGGTCAGATATGCCCCATAGTTAACAATTCTTGGATGGTTTTTTCTATCTTGTCTTTCAACTTCTTCAGATGTCGGTATGGTGTGGCGATCACATGATTAACTCCTTCTAGTTCAATAGTATGCTCAAATCCTCTTTTAGGAGCCAATCCTGGAGGAATATCACCAAACATTGGAGCGTTCTTGTCCAATACTTGTTGAATATCTACCCTGTATTGTGGTTTGTCATTGCCGGGGGTCTTTTGGGTCAAACCTTACATTCTGTTGCACATACTATATCCCCATGCCTAAAAAGGGCTTCTTTTGGTTGAAACGACCTCCAGTCCACCATTTGACATGCCTCTTAATACGACCTTACTGCCATTTGGTGCTCTAAATTCCATTTCCAATGCTTGGTAGTCCATCGTATGTTTGCCCAATGAGTCATAACCATTGAACTTCTAGTACCATGTTGAGGTCTTCAAGATCTATTACATATAAATCACTGGTAAAAGTATAGTTACCAAGAGCTATACTCAAACCTGGGATCATTCGTGTGCAATCCAAGTTGTACCCGTCCGCAACTATCACATCCAAGCCCTCAAACTCTTTAGTGGGAAGTCCCCTTTTAGCTACTAGTGCTGCATCAATGAAGTTGTGTGCAGCTCCTTCATCAATTAGGGTTGTGATGCGTTGTCCCTTGACCCTGAAGGTGTAATACTTGGGTGTGCTTGAAAGGGTTGCATTATTGCCCTGTGGCCGTGTCTTCTTTTCTCTGCTGGGCCTCTCTTCTTGTGGCAGTTCTTCTTTGAAGCTGTCAAGCTTCTCTTCTTCCTTTGCTTCCTTTTGCGGGGGATCTTCATCGGTACTTGGAGTGGCCTCTTCTTCTTCTTCGTCGTCAAAGAACACTTCGATGTAGTGAATTTTCCCTTCTTAAATAGTGATGACTAGGTTTCCATGGTTCCCTGCAAGTAAAACATAGCTTTTTCCTCCTCAGTTCACTTCAAGTTTCTTCGTCAAGTCTGTCTCTTTTGGGCCCTGTTGTCGTACAAAATGTCTAAGCACCGCGACAACGGCTCAGATCGGGGGCTGTCACTTTGATCCCCAATCTCTCTGTATAAGCTGTCTCCCAATAGCAGACTAAGGGGGGTAGACCCTACAAAAATGGAATGAAGGAGAACTAGTTGGAAACCAACTAGTTCAGGAGGCACAGTCAAGCGACCAAGTACTTGTTTTAGATTTAGCAAGACTTGTAGGATTCGATTAGATTTAAACGATTGATACCAGTGCCTTATGGAGTCAACTATCTTGCTATGAAATTTAGGACCAAGTAATTGATGAACACCTGTTGCTTGGATGAATAACTATCTTATATGAAATGCAGATCCTAAAACTAATGTGGGAATGCAAAGAATCTTGATTAATTTTAGTTAAATGCCTATCTAAGTTCAAACCCTTCAATCCTTTCTATATTGAGTATGATTCAGTAGTAAGTGGTAGAGAGAAGATAAGGTGAAGCACACTAAGGTGTGATTAACGATACCTCTCTTGAAAATCTAACGTACTCGATGCCTCCGACGTTGTAGAGAGATATGGCTCTGACGATTGCAAGGTCACTGTTTTAAGTACTATTAAAACCAAACTTCTCAAGCAAAGATGGATTGGTACCTATCTTTCTATCGATCAAGCTTATGCTTGGAAGCAACATTGCATGAAGCAGATACATTTTTTGGAAGCGGGGACGCGGAAGGGTCATTTTCCAGAAATTTAGGAAGCAAAGCGTTTCAAAAGCGTCTAGTATATATATATATATTTTAATATTTTTTTGCATTTATATTCAAAACAAACATCCCAAATACCATATTAGTTGTAGAAGACATGAAAACATGCATATTTTTACATAAATCAAGATAGATATGACATCCATGATTCCATTGTACATCAATAATTAATTATTTGAGCATCAACCATCTAGATTCTAGATCCTAGCAATTACAAACATACATCAAATTTTTAAGCATGATAAAACATTTAAGCATGCCGCATGTTATAAAACATAAAACATTTAACCATTTTATAAAACATGAAGCATATTATCTATCAAGTGAGCAACTGTCAACATTAGTCATGTCCAAAATTCAAATAATAATGTTTACAAAATAGGCCACTTGGCCACCACCAAGACAAAAAAGTTCAAATTCACAACAAGCCTACAAGTCTAATCTATTACAAAAGCAGTAAATTGTGAAAATATCTACTAATCTCTCCTCCTTCCACCATGAAGAGTACGTGGCAGTGGGCCTCCACGTGGTGGGCCTGGTGGCAATGAAGAAGATGGTGGCTGTGAAAGTTGTGGCACTGGCATTGCAATTGATGAAGATGAAGCCCTTGTTGTTGGTGTTGAACCATGGAACCTAGGAAGCAAGGGACCAGTTGGGGGTGGCATGTCAACTCGATTAACATCATCATGGATAAGAGCATCCTCTAATTGCTCTAATCGCAACACTCCATCCTCCAAATTGGCCTCCTCTGGATACCTCTCCCAAACCTTAAGGTCTTTATTACTCTTTGCATCATCACGGTAATGGGACAACAATCGCAAGTTGTAATGAACATAAACCAAGCTCTCTGCCTGGTTTAAACTCAACCTGTTCCTTTTAACACTGTGGATGAAAGAATAAGAGCTCCAATACCTCTCTGCAGAAGAAGTGTTTACCAGCTGTGATAGCACCCGCAATGCCAAAGTCTGTAGAATTGGAGTAGCACCTCCATGCATGTTCCACCACTCAGTAGAAGAAAAGGTCTCTTGATCTCTAATTGCATATGCTCCCAAATGGACCAGTGGAAAGCATATAGTTGCTCAACTGTTTCTGTACCAAGACAACCTCCTCTTCATTAGGGACTAATCTAGTCAATGCAATCATATATTTTCCTAGAACCTCTAGATCTAGATGTAGTTTTCTCCTGCTCCCCCCCAGGTGCTGGTGTTTAAAACCATGATGGACGATAGTATTTAGGTGTCAAAACATATGCTAATGCATGCAATGGAACATTTAGCATATCCCATCGTCTTTCCACCTCTGCACGAATATAACTGTACAAGGTGATATCTCTAGGCTCAACAATGTCTTTAATTTGCCCCAACATGTTATCCATTTGCTCATACACCTCCCCAATTATTGGCCGCTCTGAATCTACAAACTTGATCGTGTAATAAATTGGTTTGGTGAATTGCAAAACATATTTAACCCGTGACCAAAAGTACATGTCAAGAATAGTGTCCTTGGCTACATTAGCACCACCTCTATCAGTGTTAATTTCCTCCCATGATTCAGTGGTGACCATATTAGTTAAAGCTTGTCTCACCTTCACTAGCCGCCTAAAGGTGAGGTAATAACTTGCAAATCTTGTTTTTGCAAGTTTAAGCAACAACAACTTTGAGTAAGTGCCATAGAAGTAGTTTACCCTTGTATGCCCTGTGATAAATTTAATGAGTTGCTTCCCTATCTTGTAAAGCTCATTAATTCATCCACATTCTTTATGCTTCACAATATCATGCATCAAAAGGTTCAATGTGTGCACCAAGCACCTAGACCAAAACATGTGTGGATAAGTACGCTCAATAATTCTTCCTGCTCCCTTACAATTTGTTGCATTATCTGTGATCACTTGAACCACTTTACTAGGACCAACATCTTTGATTGATTGCAATAGGAGATCTGCAGTGTTTTGGGAAGTTGCACTGACAGAGGAGGAATCATGACATGTAATAAACACTGCACCACTAGCAGAAACACCAAGAACATTTATCAAATGTTGGTTTCTGATATTTGTCCTCCCATTTGATACAATGGATACCCCACTATCCACCCACTCATTTGTAAAACGTGTCAAAGCTATTTGAACCTTTCCTTTTTCTCTTTCTAATAACACTGTTCTAGCTTTCTCATAGTTGGGGGACTTGTATCCTTTTGGGGCTTCATTGACGGCCTTTACCATTTCATGCCAATAGGGAGAGCGAAGCACATTGAATGGTACACCGCAAGCACAAAGAGATCAGACTATCTTTCCATCCACATCATCCCTCCCAACAACATTAAGGAAATCCCCTATTGTTTTTTTACTTCCAGAGCTTGTAGAAATACCATGAGGAGATGAGCTACCATATCTAGAGGTTGCACTTGATTCCGATTCAGTTTTTGTTTCTTGTTTTTTTGTTGTGCAACCTCCTTTATTTGGATGTATTTTCTTCTTTGTTCATTTGAAACCTTTGGGCAAATTGCTATCCCTACAACACGCTATTTCATCATTGTCCATCACCCCACAAAGATGCCTCCTCACATAATATATGAACCACGATATGGTTTTCCTCCATGACAACCATGAGGGCACAAAAACTTGTAGCTTCCACCACCTTTTCCACCTTCAAGTTTGCTCACATAGTTCCACAAGGGCGTCAATGCAGCTTTCCCCTCTGATGTTTCAATGTTTTCATCAAAATCATCCCCTTTCTCTTCAAACCCTTCCTCCTTATCATACATTGGGTCACTCATATGGGGACCACTATGTTGTTATTCTTCATGTTCTTCTCTTCTATTTCTACTCCCCCTTTTTATCATGAAAACCAAGAGTGGAATGATACATAGAAGCCAAAAAAACATCATCTTTGAATATGAATATAGGTGGTGGACAACCTGCAAATAAATGAACAAGAAGAAAGAATGGGGAACTGTAGGAGAGGGAGAGAGGAGAGAAAATACAAAAAACAATGACAAAAAAAATGAGAAAGTTTGGGGTTTTCACTTACCTCTTTAGCTCTTGTAGATGGAAGCCCTTTTTTATTCCTCCAAGCTCCTCCTCCTTCACTCCTCCAAGCTCTTCTCAACTCTCTCTTCTCCAAGCTCTCTTCTCTTCTCTTTCTCTTCTCTTTTCCAAGCTTTCCAAAAACACAAGTGAGCAAATGAGAGGTGAAAGTGAGCTTTTATCTTTTTCATCCTATTCCTAACTCAACACTAACCTAACTAAAGCAAAAAAATAAATACAAGAAAATAAAAAAAGTCGCTTTTTTTAGTGCGCAATCTGGATCCGTACGTAGTTGTACGGAATCATTGGCGATCCATACGGATCCGCGTCTGAAGCACGACGTTTCCGTAAGCCGATCTGCTGTATGAAACACAGATTCGGCGTATGGAATCGCAGATCCGGGAAAACATTTCGAAAATTCCAAGAAGCGCAAATTTTTTCCGATCCACGTTTCGGAAATTTCAATCCGTGTTTCGTACGACGGATCCCACACGATTCCATATGGGACGCAGATCAGGTGTTGGAGCCCGGGGGGGGGACGTTTCTGTGATGTGAGTAAATTTTAATTATGCAGGTCTAACTTAATATGCAAATGCACAAGATAATTAGAAGATGGAGCGAGGCGAAGCTAGATTCAAGGATTAAAAGCGCTTATGCCACGATTATCTATATGATATACGCCAAAGTTTTTAATGGCACAAATAAATGCTCACTTCACTAGAATGAAAGATAAACTTCTCTACAATATACTTAAAAGATCACAATATAATGCCCAATTAAATCACAAGCTTATCATTCCACTGCAATTATAGCTCAAAGAGAACAACAATTTCTTCACAATTCTTCAATATCACCTTCAAGATAATGCCTTAAAAAAACTCAATCTAGGAAACGAAAGATATGCAATTTACCACAATTTTATAACAATTACCTGAAAAGTTCTCAAAATTTAATATGTGTTAAAAAAAAAGCTAATTCAAGTAATTGAAACCACGACTATAATTGATTTACCATGAAGAAACCATGAAATTCAAATGCTAAACACTTCAAGCAATTTTGGAAATAAAATGATTTTCGTAAGTATTCCAACCCAAAAAATTTACTTTCTCCCTATAGTCAAACTTTAAAGATGTATTAAAAAATTTAATTTTTATCTTTGACTATAGAAAAATCTAGACTTCTCCTTAAATAAAATTTCCCTTGAGGCTTAGAACTTCTAAGCTTTAATAATGGCCCCAAAAACCCTTAGATCGAAAAACCACCTTCAAAAAACAAATGACCTTCAAATATATCATACAAAAAGAATAAAAAAAGAATTACAAAAAGAACTACTAATGTTAATTATTTTAATTTTTAAAATTTAAAAAAAAAATTAACAAAGTTTTTGATTTTAATGTTTTTAGAGTTAAATGGAATTTTTTTCTGATCTTATATTTTTATGAAAGGACAAACTTTAAAGTTAAAAAATAAAATTAAAAGTCAAAAAAAAAAAAAAGTCGAAGCTTCTAAAATTAAAATGAAATGTTATGTTTTATTGTTTTGATGTTAGGTTAGGGTAAAGCCAGCGAGCGGGAGGAGCCATCGAGTAGTCGACAGGAAGAGAGGAGCTTGGCAGTGGGAGCAAGGGAGGCTCGAGCGAGTTGCGTAGGATGAGGGACAAAGGCAAGGTTTTGAGGGGAGGCCACTTGCAATAGGTTAGAGTAGCCAGGAGGGGAAGAAATGGAGGTCAAGGGAGCACGAGGGAGTTGAGAGCTCACGCAGATGGGGGTTAAGGAAAAGGTACCAGGAAACGCAGGGAAAGAAAGAGCAACATTCGAGCAGTAAGGATGATGGCAACGTTTAAGGAGAGGCGATCGATGGGAAAGGGACGTAGCCAAATGAACCTGCGGGAAAGAAAGACGCAGGCAAAAACAGAGGCTTACGTAGCCGGGAGAGAGCCACAAGTTGGGGTAAAGGTTCTTGGAAAGAGAAAAGCGCAAAAATAACGTGGGTGAGGGATGCGGGCTGGAGATGGAAGCTGACAGCGGAAAGAAGAGCTAGGAATGCACAGTGAGGATAGATGCGAGGAAGGAGAAGCGAGCGTCGAGGGTTTGCAGGTGATCAAAGCACGCAGGCAGTATAGAAACCACACAAAAAAACACAACAATCCGAGAGGGTTAAAAAACTGAAACCCTTCACAAAAAAATCTCGAAAATTATTTTCCCAGAAAAACAATTTTTTTTTTAGAGAAGATCGATATCTGAAATCCAATTTTAATTACCAGAATTCTCCCTACAAACAAATGTATTCTAAGACCAGATCTTACCCTCTAGGGCCTAGATCTGTCTCAGAGCTTGAGACTTCTTCGAAAAATATCCAAGTCTATACCTGCATAAACAACAGACAAACACCCAAAAATCCCAATGCAAATGTACACAAATATGAAAATAAAACCCCAGTCCCGAGTTAGAAAACCTTCAGATCTATACAAAATTTCTACAGATCTATGCATAAGAGTTTCGGATTTGTCAGATTTGAGGTGTATGAGTCCAAATCTGCTCCCAGATTTGAAAATCTAAGGCTTTTATTAGCCAAATCTATCAATTTTTCCATAAATTTTTTAAAAGATTTTGGTTTTTTAGAGAGGTACTAGCCCAAAAACTTCATGCATAAAAATGTAACTTTTAGCTAAATCTTGAAGTTATTATGAAGTCGGCTCTTAAGAAAATATATGTTGAGAGTCGACTGGTCTGACCGAGGACTATCCCCAAACGCTCAATGAAAACCTTAGAGATCTTCTGCAAGCACTGGATCAATCGTCAAATTAAATAGAGAAATAGAATAACAATAAAATTTTGAAGAAATAGAGATACTTGCTACTTCAAGCAAAATTAGAAATGTTACCCTAGATCCAACAAATTGAATAAGATACCTGTATTCAGATTATTCCAAGAGAGCTATTGATTTGCGATTTTCAAATAATATTTGCAGAAATTAAAACAATGTTACCATAGATTCATGAAGAGGAACACCACAACAAGTTGAAACCCCAAAGATTTTTTGCATTAATTCCAGAAAATATACAAGATAGCTTGAGAGCTTAGTACATGATTCAAAGATCGGATCCTTAAGACTGATAAATGAATTCCTATTTATAGATTAATTCTCCAACGGCTAGTTGGCTTGATCCCTGTCAAAGTAATCTTGACTGTTAAAAAATATTTAATTATCTTTTAATCTCCCTAGTCGAAATTATTTTATTTTTTGAGGAAATTCGAGTTTTCATTTAATTGAATTTTAATCAACTCAAATTTAATTATTTTGAGTTGATTTCCTCAAAAAAAATGACTTTGTCTTAACTACCAAGGCCCATGGGTCCAAAATCCCTTGAAATTTTCAATATTCCCTTGGCCAAGGACCTCCAAAAATTAAATCTTCTAGAACCGATGAATGTTTAATTTGGAGAATTAATTTTTCCTAGGACTTAAAATTAATTAAATTTCTGGCTTATTTTTGAAAATTTGTTAAGCCAGAAAATTTGAAAATTAATTAATTTTAATTAATTTTTTCCAAGAAATTTAATTAATTGACTCATGAAGGGATTAATTAATATTTCCAACCCTCAAATAAATTAGCCATGGTGTCTAAATATGAGGGACCATGCACTAAGATATTTTTTGCAACAAGATATTACAATTTGATACAT
Source organism: Pinus albicaulis (assembly GCA_034641835.2). Taxonomy (NCBI): domain Eukaryota; kingdom Viridiplantae; phylum Streptophyta; class Pinopsida; order Pinales; family Pinaceae; genus Pinus; species Pinus albicaulis. Next base: position 1,287,910,479 of record CM076583.1, on the reverse strand, counting down.
GAAGGGGAAAAATTTGATCGTAATAGACCCTCAAATATCTACCCAATTCTGCAACTCAAAATATGATCTAGTAGACCAAGTAATCTATAATAAATAATCTAGCCAATTAGCTAGGATCATTCCCAAATTACTTTTACAAAGACTCGATTAAAAACAATAGGACTCACCTAATATCTTGACAACAAAATCCACCCTAGCTTTGGGGTGAGCCTGGAGGTAAAAACTCTGCTGATCATTTGTGTCTAGAGACACAAATGAATTAGTGAGATGAAAAACCTCCTAGGATAGAAATCGTCACCAGAATACTAGGCTTACCTAGGTTGTTACATACATGATGGTCTTACTAAGATCATTTACATTATAAACATGTAGAATGAGTTTACATCGTTTACAAACTGTTGACTGATGATGAAATCTGAATGGTGCAAACACTCGAACATGATGGATCCCTTTTGCGAAAAAGGGGTGTACTGCTATGGGGTTGTTGACAAAGAGTGCTCAACATCTGGCTCTACTTGGGGACACGTTGCTTCACTGAAGGAATGCGAGGATCTAGAATCAACATCCAAGCAACACACAAAATTACATAAGCAACGTCCATCCAAATCTCATCATATAACATTAAGCACATGAAAAATAGAAGCTCTTCTATCATTTATTATTCTACTAAAATGAAATGTAAATCTAATCTAACTACAAAATCAAATGCTGAAATAACAAGTTGTAAGGTTAGAAATACAATACAAAGGATGCCCAATGGCATCCTGTGTCATCTCTAAAGAAAAACTTGAGCATTTGGCCATTTGCAGGTAAGTTCTCCTTCCAACGTGCTCAAGTGGAATGAGTTGGGTCCAGTAATGTCTCAAATAATGTAAGGTCCCAACCACAACCTGTTAAACTTCTTATGCTTTCCTGGTTTTTCATTCGTTCTATCCCAAAGTAATACCATGTCTCCAACCTACAAAGATCTATATCGAGATGATTTATCAAAGCTTTTCTTAATGTTAGATTGACTTTTACACATACTAGCAAAAGCTTTCCTACGAGTTTCATCCAACTCCACAAGCTGATCAATTATGTTTTGAACATCTTTATCAGTGGAAAAAAACTGGAGGAGTTGGTAAGTTGGTAATTTAAGGTGCACTGGTAAAGTTACATCCAAGCCATAAACTAATTCAAAGATACTTTTACCAGTAGCTTTCTTTTTCGTAATCCTATCTGCCCATAAAACATACTTGATTTTGCTGTCTCAATTATTTCTTACCATCTTCTTGATAATGGTTATAAGATTTTTGTTACTTGATTCAACCATGCCATTGCCCTAAGGATGATAGTTAGATGAATGAGATAATACAATGCCATACTTGAAACAAAACAATGAAAATTCAAAAGAACTAAAGGCTTTGGCATTGTCTGTAGTGATCTTGGCAGGGACACCAAATCTAGTAATGATTTGATTTTCAATAAAGTCCATAATGACATTTTCAGTGACATTCTTAGCAGGAATGGCTTCAACCCATTTTATAAAATAATCAGTAGCAGCCAAGATCCATGAGTAACCATTGCTAGAATTTTCATGGAATTTCCCAATGAAATCCATACCCCAATGCTGAAAAGGTACCTCAACAACCACAGGTTGCAGGGGCAGGGCAACTAACCTCTGTTTCCCAATGAACAATTGGCAGGCTTGGCAACTTCTAACAAATTTATGCACTTCAGAAAAAATCGAAGGCCATTAATAACCAACTCTCAAAATTTTTGTGGGCAGTAGTTCTAGCAACATAATGACCACCACAAAATCCTAAATAAAACTCAGAAATTAGTTTTTGGACTCAACTTCATCCACACATCTAAGTACTATGCCCTCAGGATTTCTCCATCCAAGGCCATCCTTCATGAGACAATATTTAGTGGCTTTTAATCTAAGCTCCCTTCTTCTATGAGCAACTAAATGGTTAGGACATATAAGATTTAACAACCCGATAGGTAATAAATAATATCCTTGTACCATTCATGCTCTCCTAATCTTTGCAGCCCAAGTGAAGATGTATCGTTAAGACAAATCAAACCAAGAGCCTTTTCATTAGCTTCGGTCATCATTCTAGCCAAGCCTTGACCTTTGACTAACTTGGTGGGTCTAATCTCTAAGTCATATTCTTGGATTTTAGTAACCCACCGAGCATGAGTCCCTAAGCAATCCGTTTGAGTTAATATATCTTTAACCACAGAATGTGGGACAAAAGCAATGATTTTGGAATAACCCACATAAGTCCTGAAATGTTTAAGAGACTTAACCAAGGCATAGGCTTGCTTTTCCATGGTAGTGTAATTTAATTCAAAATTTTGAATTACTCTAGTCATGAAAGCAATAGGCTGTTTGTGAACCACCTTATTTTTTTTGTAATAAGACACCAACAATGGTATCTTCAGAAGCGAAAGAGAAAATCATGAAATTCTTTGAATAATCAAGGCTAACTAAAACAGGAGCTTTGGGCAATAACGCCCTTGATTTCCTGAAAAGCCTTTTTTCCATCTTCTTTCCATAAAAAAATTACATATTTCTTCATAAGACTTTGAATAGGCTTAGCTATTTCTGCATAATTCGAAATAAATCTTCTACGAAAATTAGTTTTCCCAAGAAAAGATTGAAGGGATTTCATATTATGAGGGAGAGGAATCTTTTGGATTGCCTCAACTCTTTCAGGATCAATCTTGATCCCATTTTTAGAAATGATGTGACCAAGTAATTTCCCTTCAGTTACTCCAAAAACAACTTAGCCAGATTCAAGGAAATCCCAAACTCCCTACACTTGTCAAAAAATTGCCTAAGATGACCTATATGACTAATACCATCCTTGGAGAAAAAGGTAAGATCATACTGATAAATTTCAATAATTTTACCAATTAAACCTTTAAAGGAATATTCCATAGCCCTTTGAAAGGTAGCCCTAGGATTAGACCACCCAAAAGGCATGACTAATACCATCCTTGGAAAAAATAGTAAGATCATCCTGATAAATTTCAATAATTTTACCAATTAAACCTTTAAAGGCATAATCCATAGCCCTTTGAAAGGTAGCCCCAGGATTAGACCCCAGGATTAGACAACCCAAAAGGCATTCTAATATATTCGAAAGTACCCCATGGTGTGGTGAATGTAGTTTTGTGACGATTTTCTTTTTTAACCCATACTTGATTATATCCAGAAAAACCATCTAGCAATGACATCCTTCCTGAACCCGTTACTCTTTGTAACATAGTCTCCATGTTTGGAAAAGGGTATTATCTTTTTTACATGCTAGATTAAGGTTTCTAAATTGACACAAAGTCTAATTGTTCCATTCTTCTTCCTAACAATCACCAGGTTGGAACACCACGCCGAATGCCTAGTTTGAGCAATAATTCCAGCTGCAAGCATCTTCGAAAGCTCTTTCTGAACTAAAGGGGCTAACTTAGGATTTATTATCCTAAGCTTTTAAGAAAATATTTAACATCTTCATCTTTTAAAGGGATAGTGTGCTCCATGACATCTTCCCTATATCCTTTTAACTTATCATAAGAAAATGCTAAAACATCCCTACATTCACGAAGTAAATTAGTTAACTTCTTCCTTTCTTCATCACTAGTACCTTTACCAATTTTCACAACCTTAGGGTCCTTAGAGGTACCAATGTTTACTTCTATGAACTCCCCTGGATCCATTTTATTTTCCTATGCCGATCAAAGTGCTGCTCTAAAGCAACAACATTCCTGGGAGTAGGATTTATATTATCTCCATGATCATCAGATACATCCTCCCTAGAATTTATCCGAAAATTTTTAAACTCATCCAAATTATCAAGAAAACGAATCACTTGCTTTTCATCATCAAAAACCTGCCAATGCTCTAAATTATTTGGAACAGAAGGTCTAAAAATAATTTCCATTTTTATCTTATCCTTGATCAACTTGTCTGATAATTGCAAAGTAGAAGCAACTACAAAAAGCTCATCCGCCAAACTATTCTTCTCTCTTGGGATAACTTCAAGGTCAAGAGCATCAAAGTATTCCATAGTATCCCATATAACATTTTGTAGTGTTGCGAAAATCACAATTTTTTCCGCATGACGACTAAATCGCCGATTTAATTGGCGATTTTTTCCAAAATGAAAAAATCGTCAAAAAATCATAAAAAAATGGTCAAAAATCGTGGATGCTTTAGATACTAAAATTTTGAAAAAAAATGATTTTTTTTTAATGTTTTTGATGTTTTGCCAATTTTTACCCTTTTTTTCCCATTTTTTACGATTTTTCATTTTTTGGACCCTTGCCGATTTTATCCCGATCGCGATTTTCGCAACATTGCATTTTGATAATTCCTTGACCTTTGATTTTTACATGTAAATTTATTTTTAATCTGCATGATAACTAAGTCAAAGTCTTCCTTGATACTAAGCAACTTAACTTTTAAAGCCTTTGCCAACTCAAGACCCAACAACAAGGCTTCATACTCAGCTACATTGTTGGTTGCTTCGAATTCCAATCTATAGGAAAATTTGAAAACATGACAGGGGAGACTTTAATAGTATTCTAGCACCTTTACCTTGCCTAGATGATGCACCATCGAAATACATGTACCGTACTTTATCCTTTAGAGCCCCAAACTTCTCATCAACCTTATCATCGAAAGGATTTATGAAGTTAGACATAATCGCATAATTCCCCATGTCAGGTTGTTCTTTAATTATCCATTATGGGGTCTCTTAGGATCTTCAACATGGAATCTTCTTTCGGGCTCTGGTTAAGTCTTACAAACCCCTCACCTCTAGGAGAAGGAATCATAGCATAAGACCAATTCATCTGAATACTCCCTCCTAGATCAGAGGCCCATTTTTTTGATAACAACATACCCCATTTATCTGGTACATCAACTACAACTATGTCCATAATGATCAATATGTCAGGGTAAATTGATAAATGAACTTGTAAATCCTTAATTAACCCATGAACTTCAATTTTTTTAGAATCCATGGCACATATGTCATACTATGGTTCCAGAAACTCTCAAATTGAGCTGTTCCATGACCCTCTTGGTCATGATACAAGTTGAGGCACCTGAATCCAGCATACAATTATTCAATTTATAACCATTAACCATCAAAGCAATACAAAATGGTTGATGATCCTTGTTATCTGATTCCAATATTTGCAAATATATAGGGGCATCTTGATAGGCAATTTCAAAAGTTTTATCTTGAGCAATATTAACTCACGGAGCTTTGATGGCATTCAATAACTTAGCCTTCTGAGCGGGAATCTTCAATATCTCAGTGACCAGTACTAAGATTTTTGAATTATTCAACCATCCTCTCAAATCGATATTCAATCTAGAATTTGGACCAGGGTTAAAACTTCGATAGGGAACTTGATTATTACCTTGATCCTTATCCCTTCTCTAATAAGTTAACCCTTTGTCTTTCACAATTTCCAATACTTGATCTGGAGAAAGATTTTCACCAAATAATTCAGCCATTAAATCTTTTTTGGTGGGCTGATTGCAGGTTCTAATGATAAATTTTCAAACTTTGAGACAATTCCTCCTAAATCAGGAGTTAAATCTATCTTACTCAACACTTTACCTTGATCGGTCATTCATGTATTTTCCTTTTGAAACTACTTTATCTTAATTGTTAAAACACTAAATCAAATTCAGCAATGACAGAATCAAACATAGTAAATTATTGCATTTTCTCGTCTAGTTGATTTCTTGACGGAACCAAACCACATTTAAAAACCTTACACTATAAAACTCTATTGCGTCCATTTACAAGATTAAAACACACACATTTAATTATGCAAACACCGTTAGATCAATGATCTAGATGTGAGGGTCGTCAGATCAAATAATTGCTGGACGGTCAACTTAAATTATTAAACCTGATTTATAAAATATCGCATCCATTTAAGAACTTAAATAACACGCAGGTTTTTATGCGATATCCGTCGATTCTCAGATCAATGGTGGCGGTTTATGTTTGACTCCTCACTCAGTACAACAATCCCATTTCCTTCAATTCTGCCAGATTTGACGCTCCTTCAAAGAAACCACGGTTTTCAGGCATCAACAACTAATAGCCCTTGAATTTAACAATACAACCGGACTATTTCGCCTTCACAGTGGACACGGAATTTTAAAGGAAAACACACAAATTTCATATGATAACTAGACTCCTCCGGGATTTGACATTTATGCCCAGATTTCTCAGAGATATATAAAAATATCAATTTTTGTTATTCAAACCTTCTACAGCCAAAATCCCCATTCACGTTGTCTAAACTTACATAAATACTGTTCATACAACCATTCAGATCCGATTCAAAGGGTCAGATTGTATAATTTTGAGCTAAAATCCTACTACACGATATTCTCTCTAAATCTATCAACTACAAACTAAATACAATGAATCTAATACAAGCAATCCAAATCCCTGAATAATAGTTAAATCCTATCTACCCAAACTGTAAATTGCCAGCTAAAGGAACCCACTCCTTTGCTTGTAATTTTTTTTTGTATTGTTGAATAAAATTTGAAGTCTTTTATCTCGAAGCCTCATGCTCCTGCATCAGACTCCTGAGGACAAAATTCTTCATGGGCTCCTGTCCATGAGCTTCTCTACATAACTGCCCAATTTCTGTAGCATGGTATCTGTCATCCAAGTAGCCTGTGCAACTGCTTGGTCTTTCCACTTGAACAAACACTGAAAATACTCCTGTCATCTTGTCTTCTTAGACAATCTTTTGTCTAAAATCTTCTTTGGTTGAAATGTCTTTGCTATGGGTAACTGTTTCAATCAGTTTATCTCTTCTTTGTCTTCAGCTGTATCCTCTGTCTCTGCCTTCATACCTGTACAAATCAGCAACATTGAAAATTGGAGATATTCCAATGTCAGGGGGTAATTCAATTTCATATGCATTTGCAGAAAATTTCCTCAATACTCTGCATGGTCCAATTTTCTTAAATTTCAACTTGTTATACGCCCTTTTTGGAAATCTTTCCTTCCTTAGGTGTGCTAGAACCAAATCTCCAACCTCAAAGTTAACTTCTCTCTTCTGCAAATCTGCTCTGCTTTTGTACTTGATGTTGCTGTCCTGTAACTGCTGTTTTACTTGTTCATGTATTACTCGAATTTCTGAAGCAAAATTTTCTCCTTTAGCACTTCTCATCTCTGCCTTCCCCAAATTTCTTAGTTCATACACTCCTCTTGGGTGCATTCCATAAACTATATTGAATGGACTCTGCCCTGTACTCCTGTTAGGAGAGTTATTATAAGCATATTCAGCCTGTGCCAAAATCTGATCCCACTGTTTAGGATGTTCACCTGCAAGGCTTCTCAAAAGATTACCCAAGCTTTTGTTCACCACTTCAGTCTGTCCATCAGTTTGAGGGTGATAAGCTGAGCTGAAACTCAGTTTAGTACCAAGCTTTTTCCACAATGTCCTCCAAAAATGACCAACAAATCTAGTGTCCCTATCAGAGACAATGCTTTTAGGTAACCCATGCAACCTTACAATCTCCTTGAAAAACAAATTAGCAACATGAGTAGCATCACTAGTTTTATAACATGGAATAAAATATGCCATTTTAGAAAATCTGTCAACTACAACATAAATTGCATCATTCCCTCTCTGTGTTTTAGGTAAGCCCAAAACAAAATTCATACTTACCATATCCCAAGGTCTATCTGGAATAGGTAATGGAACATACAAACCTGTGTTTTGACTCCTTCCTTTTGCATATTGACAAACTTTACAATTTCGCACATAATTCTCCACTTCAGTTCTCATCTTTGGCCAAAAATAAAAATGACTCAGTTGTTCATAAGTCTTGTCTACACCAAAATGTCCACCAAGTCCACCACTATGTTTCTCCTTAATTAAATTTTCTCTCATAGAACAATTTGGTATGCACAACTGATTTATTTTAAATAGCAAACCTTCTTGCAAGAAAAAGTCCAGCCACTTACTTCTGTCCAACAAAACAGGATTATTGCATGCTTCAAATGCCTCTTTAAAATCCAAATCTGTCTTATACAATTCTTTAAGAAAAAAAAAACCCAACACTTGAATTTGACTTTCTTGAACTAAAATGCTTTTTTCTACTTAAGGCATCTGCTACTTTGTTTGCTTGGCCATTTATATGTTTCAATACAAAATTGTAACTTTAAAGATATTCTACCCATTTTGCATGTTTCCGATTTAGTTTTCGCCGTTGCATAATGTACTGCAATGCATGATTGTCCGAATAAACTTTAAAGCACAAACTCTTTAAGCATCAAGTAATGTCTCCACTTCTTTAATGACTGCACAACTGCATAAAATTCCTTGTCATAATAAGAATATTTTCTTCTTGTGTCATTCAGTTTTTCACTGAAATAAGCTACAGGTCTGTCTTCTCGACTTAACACATCTCCAATAGCTTCCCCACTGGCATCACATTTCACTTGAAAAGGTTTGTTAAAATCAGGCAAAATTAAGATGGGCTTTTCTGTTATCTTTCGTTTCAACAACTGGAATTTTTTCTCTACTTCATTAGTCCATCTAAATGGTTGTCTGTCCTTCTTTATAGTGTCAACAATAGGAGCATTGATCTTACTAAAATTCCTTATGAATTTTCTATAAAAACTAGCAAGACCATGGAACCTTCTTACCTCAAAAACACTCTTTGGTGAAGGCCATTCTATGATGCCTTTATCTTTTCTGGATCCATTTTCAATCCATCCGCAGAAACAACAAAACCTAAATATATCAACTCTTCTTTCATGAATGAACACTTTTTAAAATTTACCAGCAACCTTTTCTGATGCAACTTCCTTAAGACATAGTTCAGATGTCTCATGTGTTTTTCTTTAGATTTGCTGTAAATCAATATATCATTCAGATATACTATTACAAATTTACCAATAAATTCTTTCAATACTTCATTCATAAGCCTCATAAATGTACTAGGAGCATTTGATAATCCAAATGGCATTACCATCCATTCATACAATCCTTCATTTGTTTTAAAAGTTGTCTTCCATTCATCTCCTTCACTTATCTTAATTTGATGATAGCCACTCTTTAAGTCCAATTTTGTAAAATATCTTGCCCCACGTAAACAATCCATCAGATCTTCAATTCTAGGTAAAGGAAATCTATACCTGATTGTTATTTTGTTTATTGCTCTTGAGTCAGTGCACATTCTCTAGCCTCCATCTTTTCTTGGACTCAACACTGTTGGTATTGCACAAGGACTCAAACTCTCTCTGATCAGTCCTTTGTCTAACAGTTCTTGCAACCTGCTTTCTGATTTCTTCATTTTCTGTGGGAGTCATCCTGTATGCTGCTTTATTTGGCAAATTTGCTCCTAGAATCAAATCTATATGATGGTTGATCTTTCTAATAGGTGGTAATTCATCTGGCAAATCATCTACAATGATATCACAGTAATTTTCCAGCATCTCTTGAATTTCAATCGGTAAATGAGAAATTTTAGTGGAAGTAATTACTACCTTGGGTTTGCAAATTAATGCAAAGTTTACCTCATCATCTTCAATCTACTGCAGGTATTCTTTTCCAGTCAGTAATAAAGCTTTCAGATCAGGTCTTCTTGATGCATCTTATTCTTCTATAGGCAACAATGTATGATTGACACCATCTTTACAAAACTTGTATGTGTTATTTTTTCCATCATGCATAGCTCCTTTGTCATACTGCCAAGGTCTACCTAGCAATATGTGACATACGTCCATAGGCATCACATCACACATAATTTTATCTTTGTAGCTGCCCAACTGGAATGCCACTTCACACTATTCATTTACTAACAGTTGATGTCCTTTCTGAAGCCGTGACACCTTGTAGGGTGTTGGATGTTTCTTCGTCTTCAATTTCAATTTCTCCACCACATCTGTAGAGACCAAATTATCAGTGCTGCCACTATCAATTACCATTTGACAACATTTTCCTTGAAATTTGCACACACTTCTAAACAGCAATGTTCCACCGAGTTTCCGGGACGGGGAAACGCGAGAGCGGGGATACGCACAAGGGGGACGTATATAAGCAACCCCAAAATTTGGGGAAATTTCGGGGAAACGGGGGGACGTCAGAGCCATAAAAATTATAAAATTATTAAAATTTTAATATATAAAAAAAATCCCAACAATATGTTAATAACTAAATTAGTAGATAGTAAATCTTATTAATTATGAAATGCACATCTAAATATGATCATCATTTCGTATTAGACTATTGTGAAGTAAAGTTATCATTTGACATTTCTGCAACCATCAATGTAAATCTAAAAATAAATTACTAAATTGAATCTATCATTTGACATTATGCAATGTTCCATTTAAATTCATCATTTGGAAATAGGCATTAATATTATGCAAGGTACATCTAAATTAAATTCATCATTTGACAATTGAAACTATGCAATGCACATCAAAAATTAAATTCATCATATGACAATGACATTTTAAGTCTAAAACAGCCATAGAAAACTGAACTAAAAATAAACATATAAAGTAGTGAAATACAAAATTTGTTTGTTTGTTTTTTTTTTTTAATTGTTATTAGCGAAAAAATTTGGGGGACGCGTCCCTCTTGCATTCCCTCGTCCCCCCCACAAGAGAGACGCATTTCATCTCCAGAAAAACGCCCCCCTAGAGTTTCCCCAAGTTTTCCAAAAAAGGGGACGTGGGAAAAGTTTCCCCAGGAGTTTCCCCCTCGGGGGAGCGGGGAAGCGCGTCCCCCACCCTGGGGGACGCGTCCCCGTGGAACACTGCTAAACAGTGTTTCTCTGTGTTGGTTCAACAACTTCCTTTATTGGTTTTAATAGAACTTTGTTCACTACCAAAGATTCTCCTTTCTCTGTTATATTCTCTGCTTCTGGCACCTTTTCTGCTTCCTCGTCATTCTGAGCAACAATTATATTTCTCTGATTTGTCCCCACATTCTTTGGACATTCATAAGCTCTGTGTCCCAGCTTATTACATCTATAACATCTGATTTCTCTTTCTCTGCCTCTGCCTCCTCTTCCTCTGGAAAAACTCCTTCTGCCACTTGCATCACCTTCTGTGGGTGTATGCTGACTTGAGCTGCTGCTAGCTCCTTCTCTAGGTGTTGTAGATCTTCCTCTACCACCTTGACTTCCTCTTCCTCGGAAAGTACCTCTACCTCTGGCAGATTGCTTCCTAATGAGTTTTTCTTCAGCCTTCAAGGCCATCTGATAAGTCTCTTCCTCTGTCTTAGGAGACATCAGACTTATCTCATCTTGTATCTCCATTCTGAGATCATTAATATATCTTGCAATCTTCTCTGCTGTATCTTGAATTTGTCCTGTTCTTATGCTCACTTTGTAAAAATGCTCTATATATTTTTTGACTGTCATTGACCTCTGTCTAAGATTCTGCATTTTTCTAAATAATGAAAGTTGATAATCACTTGGCAAAAACTTACCTCTCAACTTTGCCACCATCCTGTTCCAATTTTTTATTGGCTGCTTACCAAGTTTTCTTCTTTCTGCCTGCACTCCATCCCACCAAAGTGCTGCATGTCCTTTCAATTTTGTGACAACAAATTTCACTCTTTTTCCTTCTTCCATTTCTTCATAATCAAAGAACTTATCCATGTCATTAACCCAATCTATCAACTCCTCTGGGTTTAAGCCTCCTGTAAAAACTGAAACTTCAAGTCTGGGTTTAGATGTGGATCCCAACACTGATTTAAAAAATCTCATTTCAGGAGTAACTTCTGCAGGTTCTCCCTCTTTTGCAGATTCAACTTAAGGCTCACTGACATCTCCAACATTTGCATCTCTTTGATTTCCCATTTCCATTGCTTCTAATCTAGCTTGCATCTGTTGCATAACTTCCAACACTTCAGCATTTGCAACTGGTCTTCCTCTTCTTTGACCAGCACCACCTCCTCTTCCAACTCTGTAAGCCATGTTGGATTTCTTTTCCCGATCTTTGAGATCTTGCTTAGTGTCTAAAGGCTGCTCTGATACCACAAATGGTGGGCTGATTGCAGGTTCTAATGATAAATTTTCAAACTTTGAGACAATTCCTCCTAAATCAGGAGTTAAATTTGTCTTACTCAACACTTTACCTTGATCGGTCATTCATGTATTTTCCTTTTGAAGCTACTTTATCTTAATTGTTAAAACACTAAATCGAATTCAACAATGACAAAATCAACCATAGTAAATTATCGCATTTTCTCGTCTAGTTGATTTCTTGACGGAACCAAACCACATTTGAAACCCTACACTATAAAACTCTATCGCGTCCATTTACAAGATTAAAACACACGCATCTAATTATGCGAACACCATTAGATCAACGATCTAGATGCAAGGGCTGTCAGATCAAATAATTGCTGGATGGTCAACTTAAATTATTAAACCTGATTTATAAACATCGCATCCATTTAAGAAGTTAAATAACACGCAGGTTTTTATGCGATATCCGTCGATTCTCAGATCAATGGTGGCGGTTTATCTTTGACTCCTTACTCAGTACAGCGATCCCATTTCCTTCAATTCTGCCAGATTTGACAGTCCTTCAAAGAAACCACGGTTTTCAGGCATCAACAACCAATAACCCTTTAATTTAACAATACAACCGGACTATTTCGCCTTCACAGTGGACGCGGAATTTTAAAGGAAAACACACAAATTTCATATGATTTAACACACACAAAACTCAACTGGAAATCAAATAAATTCAGAAATTTTGAAGGATAACTAGACTCCTCCGGGATTTGACATTTATGCCTAGATTTCTCAGAGATATATAAAAATATCAATTTCTGTCATTCAAGCCTTCTACAGCCAAAATCCCCATTCACACTGTCCAAACTTACATAAATACTATTCATGCAACCATTCAAATCCGATTAAAAGGGTCGGATTGTCTAATTTTGAGCTAAAATCCTACTGCACGATATTCTCCCTAAATCTATCAATTACAAACTAAATACATTGAATCTAATACAAGCAATCCAAATCCATGAATAATAGTTAAATCCCTATCTACTCAAACTGTAAATTGCCAGATAAAGGAACCCACTCCTTTGCTTGTAAACTTTTTTTGTAGTTTTGAATAAAATTTGAAGTCTTTTATCTCGAAGCCTCATGCTCTTGCATCATTTTTCATGCCCAAGATTATTGATACTATGAGAAGATGTGAAAGGCCTAACTTCTTGAATATTTTCCTTTACTTCCATACAATCTTCCATAGACAAAGAAAATTCTTTACCCACAACATTTATTTGATTACTTGCCCCAAACATTCCACTATCCATAGTTCTTTTAATAGTGGGGCACGTAGCCTCTTCATGAAGAGCATCGCAAGCCCTACAATAAGGCGGAGCTTCATCGACCAGATTAGTAGATTCAAGCGGATTAGGAGGTCTCTGCTCACTAGACTGGCCTTTTCTCTGCCAAGTATTATTACTTTGATTATCATTATGATTCATAGGTTGGAAATTCTGCGCTTGAGCTTTTTCCATTTGGACCAACCTAGACTACAAAGTAGTTATTTCCTTAGCATGGTTAGAGATTAATTTCGCTTATATGAGCTCCATGCTTTCAAGTTTTTGCAGTAATTTTTGCATAAGGTCATCATCAGATTCTTTAACTTCCTTACCTTTAGGCTCTTTTAATTTAGTTGCATCCCTATCAAATCCAGGAATTTCAGACTTCCTTGATGCCTTTTTATCCTTTTCAAGTTCTTCTGCTAAAGCTTGGCAAGCCTAATTATCAACGGTCTTAGCACGTTTTAACTCATATGAGGAATCAAGATTAAAAGCATCAATGTAAAAATCGAAGAGAGATTTATCAGGAGGCTTATAATCGTGAGATGTTTCCTTAAGAATACCATTAAATCTCTTGTTAAATTCTTCAGTTGTTTCATTCTCTTTCTTTTTCATGGTACTAATAGCCTTAACCAAATGCCTGACTTCTTTTTTATCTCCAAACTTATCTTTTAAAGGCATTAATGATTGACTGTAATGAGTCAAAAGAATTATCAACTTTCTCAGTAAACCATAACATAGCATCTTCTTTTAAAGATAGCACAAAAAGCTTCATTTTTACATCCTCATTTCTAGCGTTAGAACCACCCCATTTATTAATGAAAGTTTTAAAATTAGCGAGATGAGTTTTAACAGTTAATGCATTATTGCCTTGGAAGGAAGGCAATTTATCCATACCTTTATCAGGAAGATCATGCGGATAACCTTGAATGTTAGCGAAATTACAAGGAAGATACGAGTCATCCATGATGTCTTTTTGAATAAGATCAAGAAAAAGCAAATGGATATCAGAGAGAGCTTCTTGCCCAAGATTAACAAGAAGTGCACGAGAAGGGAGCTTGTATAATCAAACTTTGAGAGTCTTTTCAAGATCCAGAGCAGGATTAACCAAGCTACTTGGATGTCTTCTAGTACAAGCTCCTGTAGAAAATGAAGGAAGTGGAGTCGCCACCCGGACATAAATCTAACTCAGACACCTGAGATGAAAGATGAAGAGAATGAAAGAGACGAATGTCGTAAAGCCAAGGTCCAATAAATTGGTCCTCCGTAATGACGCCAAAAAATGTTGTCGCACAAAATGTTCAGGCACCACGACAATGACTCAGATCAGGGGCTGTCACCCTGATCCCCAATTTCTCCGTTTAAGCTGTCTCCCAATAGTAGACTAAGGGGGGTAGACCCTACAGAAATGGAATGAAGGAGAATTAGTTGGGAACCAACCAGTTCCGGAGACACAGTCAAGCGACCAAGTACTTGTTATAGATTTAGCAAGACTTGTAGGATTCGATTAGATTTAAACGATTGATACTAGTGCCTTATGGAGTCAACTATCTTGCTATGAAATTTAGGACCAAGTAATTGATGAACACCTGTTGCTTGGATGAATAACTATCTTATATGAAATGTAGATCCTAAAACTAATGTGGGGATGCAAAGAATCTTGGTTAATTTTAATTAAATGCCTATCTAAGTTCAAACCCTTCAATCCTTTCTATATTGAGCATGATTCTGTAGTAAGTGGTAGAGAGAAGATAAGGTGAAGCACACTAAGGTGTGATTAACGATACCTCTCCTGAAAATCTAACGTATTCGGTGCCTCTGGCGCTGCAGAGAGCTGTGGCTTTGATGACTGCAAGGTCACTGTTTCAAGTACTATTAAAACGAAGATTTTCAAGCAAAGATGGATGGGTACCTATTTTTCTGTCGACCAAGCTTATGCTTGGAAGTAAATTTTAATTATGCAAGTCTAACTTAATATGCAAATGCACGAGATAATTAGAAGATGGAGTGAGACGAAGCTAGATTCAAGGATTTAAAGTGCTTATGCCACGATTATCTATAAAATATATGCCAAAGTTTTTAATCGCCCAAATAAGTGCTCACTTCACTAGACTGAAAGATAAACTTCTCAACAATATACTTAAAATATCACAATATAATGCCCAATTAAATCACAAGTTTATCATTCCAATGCAATTATAGCTCAAAGAGAACAAATTTTTCTTCACAATTCTTCAATATCGCCTTCAAGATAATGCCTTAAAAATACTCAATCAAGGAAACGAAAGATATGCAATTTACCACAATTTTATAACAATTATTTGAAAAGTTCTAAAATTTAATATGCGATAAAAATAAACTAATTCAAATAATTGAAACCATGACTATAATTAATTTAACGATGAACAATCTCAATTGATGTCAAGCATTTAAATTTAAAAAAAAAGAAAAACTATTACCATGAAGAAACCCTGAAATTCAAATGCTAAACACTTAAAGCAATTCCGGAAATAAAATGATTTTCTTGAGTATTCCAACCCATAAAATTTACTTTTTCCCTATAGTCAAACTTTAGAGATGTATCAAAAAATTTAATTTTATCTTTGACTATAGAAAAATTTAGACTTCTCCTTAAATAAAATTTCCTTGGAGTCTTAGAACTTTAACGCTTTAATAATGGCCCCAAAAACACTTAGATCGAAAAACCACCTTCAAAAACAAATGACCTTCAAATATATCATACAAATATAATACAAAATTTAAAAAAAAAAATTACTAATGTTAATTTTTTTTTTTTTGATTTTTTAAATCTTAAAAAAAAAAGTTAATAAAGTTTTTGATTTTAATGCTTTTAGAGTTAAATGGAATTATTTTTTGATTTTAAATTTTTATGAAAGGACAAACTTCAAGTTATAAATAAAATTTAAAGTCAAAATCGGAAAAAAACAAAGTCGAAACTTTCAAAATTAAAACGAAATGTTATGTTTTATTGTTTTGATGTTAGGTTAGGGTAAAGCCAATGAGCGGGAGGAGTCGTCGAGTAGTTGGTAGGGAGGGAGGAGCTTGGCGGTGGGAGGAAGGGAGGCTCAAGCCGACAGAGCAGGACAAGGGACAGAGGCAGGGTTTCAAGGGGAGGCTACTTGCAGCAGGTTAGAGCAACTAGGAGGGGAAGAAAGTGAGGTCGAGGGAGCACAAGGGCGCTGAGAGCAGGTAAAGAAAGAGCAGCGTTCGAGCAACAAGGATGATGACAACGTTTAAGGAGAGGCGGTCGATGGGAAAGGGACATAGCTAGATGAAGTTGCGGGAAAGAAAGATGTATGCAAAAACAGAGGCTTACGTAGAGGGGAGAGAGCCACGAGCTGGGGTAAAGGTTCTCGGAAAGAGAAAAACGCAGAAAGAATAATGTGGGCGAGGGTTGCGCGCTGGAGATGGATGTTGGCAACAGAAAGAAGAGCCAGGAATGCGCAACAGGGATAGATGCGAGGAAGGAGAAGCGAGCATTGAGGGTTTGCAGGTGAGAAAAGCACGCAAGCATCAGAGAAACCACGGAAAAAGCGCAACAATCTGAGAGGGTTCAAAAACTGAAACCCCTTACGAAAAATCTCGAAAATTATTTTCCCAGAAATTAAGAAAAACATTTCAAAGAAAATCGAGATCCGAAATCCAATTTTATTGACCAAAATTCTCCCTGCAAACGAATGTATTCTTAGACCAGATCTTACGCTCCAGGGCTTAGATCTGTCTCAGACCTTGAGACTTCTTCGAAAAATATCCAGGTCTATATCTTCATAAACAACAGACAAACACCCAAAAAACCCAATGCAAATGTACACAAATATGAAAATAAAACCCCAGTCCCGAGTTAGAAAACCTTCAGATCTATACAAAATATCTACAGATCTATGCACAAGAGTTGCGGATTTGTCAGATCTGAGGTGTATGAGTCCAACTTTGCTCTCAGATTTGAAAATCTAAGGCTTTTATTAGCTAAATCTATCAATTTTTCCATAAATTTTTTAAAAGATTTTGGTTTTTCAGAAAGGTACTAGCCCAAAAACTTCATGCATAAAAATGTAACCTTTAGTTAAATCTTGAAGTTATTATGAAGTCGGCTCTTAAGAAAATATATGTTGAGAGTCGGCTGGTCTGACCGAGGACTATCCCCAAACGCTCAATGAAAACCTTAGAGATCTTCTGCAAGCACTGGATCAATCGTCAAATTAAGTAGAGAAATAGAATAACAATAAAATTTTGAAGAAATAGAGATACTTGCTACTTCAAGCAAAATTAAAAATGTTACCCTAGATCCAACAAACTAGATAAGATACTTGTATTCCGATTATTCTAATAGAGCTATTGATTTGCGATTTTCAAATAATATTTGCAGAAATAAAAACAATGTTACCCATTAGATTCATGAAGAGGAACACCACCACAAGTTGAAACCCCAAAGACTTTTTGCATTAATTCCAGAAAATATACAAGATAGCTTGAGAGCTTAGTACATGATTCAAAGATTGGATCCTTAAGATTGACAAATGACTTCCTATTTATAGATTAATTTTCCAACGACTAGTTGGCTTGATCCCTGTCAAAGTAATCTCGATCTTTAAAAAAGTTTTAATTATCTTTTAATCTCCTCCGTCGAAATTATTTTATTTTTTGAGGAAATTCGAATTTTTCGTTTAATTGAATTTTAATCAACTCAAAATTAATTATCTTGAGTTGTTTTCCTAAAACAGTTGACTTTGACTTAACTACCAAGGCCCAAGGGTACAAAATCTCTTGAAATTTTCAATATTCCCTTGGCCGGGGACCTCCAAAAATTAAATCTTCTAGAATCAACGAATTTTTAATTTGGAGATTTTTTTTTTCCTAAGACCTAAAATTAATTAAATTTCTGGCTTATAATTTTAATTTATTTTTGCCAGGAAATTTAATTAATTGACTCATGAGGGGATTAATAATTTTTCCAACCCTCAAATAAATTAGCCATGGTGTCTAAATATGAGGGACCATGCACTAAGATATTTTTTACAATAAGATATTACAATTTTGATACATGAAGGGGGAAAACCTGTTTGTAATAGACCCTCAAATATCTACCCAATTTTGCAACTCAAAATATGATCTCATAGACTAAGTAATCTGTAATAAAATAATCTACCCAATTAGCTAGGATCATTCTCAAATTACTTTTACAAAGACTCGATAAAAAAAACTAGGATTCACTTAATATCTTGACGATAAAATCCACCCTAGCTTTAGGGTGAAGCTTGAGGGAAAAACTCTGCCGATCATTTGTGTCTACAGACACAGATGAATCAGTGAGACGAAAAACCTTCTAGGATAGAAATCGTCACCAAAATACTAGGCTTACCTAGGTTGTTACATACATGATGGTCTTACTAAGATCATTTACATTATAAACATGCATAATGGGTTTACATCATTTACAAATTGTCGACTGATAATGAAATATGAATGGTGCAAACACTCGAACTTGATGGATCCCTTTTGCAAAAAAGGGGTGTACTGCTATGGGGTTGTCGACACAGAGTGGTCAACAGGCCCATAACATTGGAAAGGCTTCTTCTCATTATCCTTTGGAGGGATGAAAGGCTTGGATGGAGCCTTAGGTTTAGGGGTTGCATTTCCAAAGTCTCGAGTCTTCTTGAAGAGTGGTGGGATTGAATGCTTTGACCCATCCTTGTAGGGCTCAACTAATGCTTTAGTGAAAATCATAACTAATCGCTCTTCAGATATATTTGTTACCATAACTGCGGTGCGTTCAAATATTGCAATAAACTCTTCATGTGACCTTGTTTGCTTAAGTAGTGCCAGTTCTTTGAAGTGGATTTCTGGGTTGTTTTGGTTGAATCTTTCTACTATTCTTTGTGTACAATCTTCATAAGAGGTGATGTTAGCGTGTCCCAAAGTTACTAGACCATGATACCACCATTCACGCGCTTTCCCTTCTAGATTCAATGTGGCAAATTGGATTGTGTTTGCTTCTGGCATAGGGTTGAGCTTGAAGTAGGTATCCAATTTTTGTACCCAAGCTCTTCCTATACATTTAGATGATCCATCAAATGAGGGAAGGGAAAGTTTAATCACCTTTCGTATTAGATCAGAATTAGGTTGTCCCCTGGGTTTGTTTCGAAATATGAAATTACTGTATTCATTGAAGGTCATAACGACTCGTGTGTTTTCTTCTAGCGCTACATATTCTCCAAAATAACCATCCAACAGTTTGTTTGGTTCAACAACTTTTTGGTTTGCCACGACTTGATTATTCGTGAATTGAGGAAGCAACGATTGGTGACTCCTTCTGTTGGATTCCCTAGTGTTACGAGTACCAGGGTTATGATTATCCCCTTCCATGTTATTTTTGTTTTTGCAGGCAACAATTTCATTACCTATGAGATGAGTCATTAATTGAGCAAGTTGTTGTTGACCCTAGGCCAAGGTGTGCATTATCTGCTGTCCTTGCTACTGCCCTGTAATATTAAATTTGAGATTTATGTTTTTCCATGTATTAGTACATGTAAGAGATCCTTGGCATTTGGATCTCCTAGTTCCTCCTTACCCTCCATGGCTTCCCTGCGATTACCTTTGTTCTTTCTAACTTTAACGTTACTTGTATCTCCTTGAAACATGCACCAAACTCACATGCTGGCAGGATTCCAACGCTTTGATACCATTGTAATATACTAGGGTAATTTCTGCCCTAGGGTTTCCCAGTAGTAGGTTTTTTTTCCTAACATAGTCGCTAAACTTATTCCATTCAATAATGCAATCAATATCGTGTCATTCAATGGCTTAACAACAATGGAATAATAAGGATTAAACAATACCTTGGTCATTACCCAATTCAACTTTTCATAATCATGGTTCCACAACAATTTGACGGTAGTCCATATAAATTAATTCAATAATTGTGATTCCACAAGAATGTGACGATAACCCATATAAATCAATTGGTTTTTCGTGCTCAAGAAAAAGTATTGTTCTTTATTTGAAACTTTCTGGAAACTAATACGCCTGACTTTCTTCCTATTGCTAAGTCCGAACCATTATAGAATAATTCAAGTTGACGTGGTGGGGTCCTCTGGTTAGTCATGCATTGGTATCGTTCCTTGAGAATGCATTGAGGTCTTTGTCAGATCCGTTCAGAACTTCCAACTAGATTTGAATCGTCAAGCCTCTGATTCATACAATGCTTGCTTCCTGCTTTTCCCAAGAGATTTTGCTCGCCCAGAAAATCACTGCTGCTAATTTCTTCCCTTGCAGAGCACCCAAAATAGATTCTGCTAGGGTCCGACTATACAAGAATTACGTTAATTTCCACCACCCGTACTGTTCAGTAGGATTTGCTACAGACTGTGCCTTGATGCGGTCTTGTTAGATCATGGACTAACATTCCCTTCGCATCTTAGTTCAGAAAGAACTATACAAGCCAGAAGGAAACCCACGCTATTTTTTAAAGTGGTGTTTCTTGTGCCGATCATAGAGTATGCACTTTCCTTCTGTTGTAAAACAAGCTCGAAAGAGACCAATAAAAATCCACTGTCTTCTATAGATGAAATTCCTGTGCCAAACAGACTTAGTAAAATTCACTGCCTTCTACAGATGAACTACTGTGCCCATAACAAAATGAAGAAAAATAAAAATGTCAACTATGGTGGAATCTTTCATCATCGAAATTGATCAAGAAAACAAGGGGTTTTAAAACCCTCAGAGCTAATGCTTAAGAAACAAATAAGTTGATCCACAATCCAGGTTCCAAATGAATTCAATCCTCCTTCGTTTATAGGTTTCCTTAAGGGGTTTCAACTTTCATCTTCTTAATTGGTTGAGTGTATCTTACTGAAAATCCCAGCCGACCCAAAACTTGCCCAACAGTGGGTATTTTTGGTTCTTATCCCCTTTATAAAGGATTATAGCCCACGAGGACGGATAGGCTACTAAGTGCATTCGTCCTCAATTCGTGGAGGACATTACACAGTTGGGCATCCAAATTTATTGTACTTTGAAGTTTGAATTCACTGTTGCATAAGAATAAAACCCTCAGCTGCTGCACTGATTTTCCAACATTGGGTTTTTCTGGGGACAATTGTCCAAAAATAATTGTGTCAAATTATATGTGTGTGTGCTAGCATATTTCTCAGTTTCCAACATTTTTATTTCCTCATTGTTTATTTTATTTGGTGAAGAAATTGTAATGTGATTAATTTGATATTAATTAGAAAATTAATAAACTGTTAATAAGTTAGGAGAATTAATTCAAGTTGCTGCATTTCAAGGAATTTTCACATTCTAGGCATATTTCAGGGATATTCGGGGCATACAACTTCAATTTTGACAATCATTGACATTGACGATTGGAAAAGATGGTCATTTTTCCCATCCATTACTTTTGTATTGCATTGAATCTAAATCTATCCAGTACAAAACATTGGTTTTGTATGATGGGTTTCTGGTGATTGAAATATTGAAATTTTAGTAACAACATTACAAGCAAAGCCTCCATGTCCAAAAAACAGGAAATGCAGCATTTCAAAGCGCTGATCCTTGTTGTTATTGCTCTTGTTCTTCTCATTTTTTGGGTCATCTCAACTTTTACATATTGTACATGGGTTTCCAAGCATCATTAATGTCTTGTGCTTCCACCATCCTAACCAATCAGATAGTAGTGACTGGGATTGGACTTGCATTGAATCTAAATCTATTGTACAAGTTGTAGCTCAAAACATTGGTTTTGTATGAAGGGTTTCGGGTGGTTTGAATCTTAATTTTTAGTAACAACATTACAAGCAACAAAGTCTCCATGTTTAAAAAAGAAAAGGAAACACAACATTTCAAAGGGCTGATCCTTGTTATCTCGAAATTTAATTTGACGAGTTTTTCTGAGAAAAAGGTTTATGACATAAAATTTCTACCGTATCAAAATTTATAAATTTATATCATAAAATTTGCAACACAACAAATATGATGTGCAGTAAAACTCAGAAATGCTACAATTGCAAAAACATAAGAAATGGGAATAATGCAACTTTATTTATTTACTGAGAAATTTACATATAAACCCTCTATAGAAGATTGCTGTAATGACGGCCATCAGAAAATATGCTACAATACTGGATCGACCTCTGAAATAGAATTGAAATCAATGATCACCACCTATGAATTTTGTATGAATTCACCAAGGGGAGAGATGGGTTCTTGCCCACTCTCACTGAGTCATCCGAGGGTTTTCATCCAGGGGCTACTAAGGTAGAGAACTGAATTCTCCAATCCAAACCAAAGACAAATACTCGAAACCAAGGTGTCCTCAAATTATCTCCTCCTCTTTTTAAAGGCCTAATAGATAAATCTCCAATCTTCTAGAAGCATTTTATTTTATTATTATTCTAGAAGCTCCCCCATGACTTTATCCAAGTGTCTTATAATTTTATTTTATTTTTCACTTGAGTCACTTATAACCTTTTTCCTTTAATTAATCATTTTCCCCTTATTTTATTTAATTAAGTGAATAATTAAAGTCACTTTTTAATTTGGGAAAATGGTAAATTGCCTACCATACATTCTTTGGTCACTAGAAATCACTTCTTATCATCCCAACTTGTAGATCTTCTCATTCTGGTTCCAACGAGCTATTTGTTGTTGTTGTTGTTGTATCAAGAGGGAAACCGGCCACCCAAGATCACATCGCGCTGTTGCCAATGAAAACCCCCTGGCCGGCATCATTCCCCGCCAACAATACCATGCAATTTTCACAGGCTTACGCCTGACGAGCTCCCCACAGGATTTGAACCGGTGACCTTTACAAACGAGTGCCTTAACAAAACACTCATTCACTAACAAGCCCCCACCCCGTGGGTGGTTCCAACAAGCTATTACACTAAGGTGTTCCATCAAATGTTCTTCCCGGAATGCCACCTTAAGCATAATTAATTAAGTTAGGCTCAACAAAAACCTCATTTTACGGGAATTATCAAAATGCAACGGAACCAAAAGCAAGCTGTGTGGATGATATAATATGCCAAGTGAATGTCGTCAGATTCCTTAAAACTCCTCAAAATCCCTCTGAAACCTCTGATGATGCACTCTTGCTCCAATGACCCGACCATCACGTACCCTGGAAATCCATCTTGGCTATATTGTAGAGGAAACTGAAAATGGGGACATTACACCATCCCGACCTCAAGCATTGTGAAAACAATTAGACAATAGTAACTTGCATTGTGTAATGTTACCCACCCAAGTAGGTGATCCCTAAGAGAAATTTTTTTCTCCCATTTTGTCCAGCTTGCCAGACAACAACCTTATGTGATCTACAGATAGATAGCCTCAAAGGCCCTCCATCTATGCTCTGCTCAATGGTTTGTGACATTCAACTTATTTATCAGATGAAGGTCGGCCATACATAAGGTACATTAACCATTTTTGTAATCAAGTGCTTTCATTTGATGTTTAAGAGCATATTATTATGGATCACAGGTTGAGTTGAATTATTGACCGCTTTTGGTTGTATTCTTGTTTCCATGCTTCACCTTGGTGGTTATCCCCAACCCCTAGTCCCGTGTGACCTTCTTTGATGGCTTTCTTTCCACTATCTAGGAGGGCTACAAATAGGAGGCATTGATTGATGTTGCATGTCCATGGTAGTCCATACTCGACACTTTCCATTTGTCCCCTGTATCCACATCCCAATACTCGGGTTGATTACTATCTTCCGATGAACCACACTTGTTGGTTCAAAACGTCGGCACAAATCATTGGATGTGATGGATCTGGAAGAAATAGATCAAAGCAATTCGAACCACAGAAGCCTAAACTCAGAAACACATTCGTATGGTCTGAAATGTTGATACAAAAAGTGATGCTTAGAATTCTGGAAGATAATTCACACAACACTGATCACAGAAGAGTTAGAGTGATTTAGAATTGCGAGATAGCATGATGTTACTGATATTCTTGTGATATTGGCAACACTGGTTTGTTCTTGATCTAATTACAATTTGAACAACAAAGATGCAGTAGCGGTCAATATTGGCAACACTGATTTGTTCTTGATCTAATTCAATTTGAACAAAAAAGATGCAGTAGCGGTCGATATTGGCATCACTGACTTGTTCTTGATCTAGATACAATTTGAACAACAAAGATGCAGTAGTGGTCATTCGGTTCCCAATCACCCATCATTCCTTTTTAAATGATTCATCCTCTTCTGTCAAATCATTCACTTTGCAGTTTCATTTTAGGATGACAGTGGACTAGTTATGTGGGATATCCGATCAAAAGGTAGTTATAGTCTAAGAATCATCTGCTTGGAGATTGCGAAAGGAAGCTGGGACAATGACTTCCATTATGTCTTGCAAAGTTGCAAAGCATATTATGTTGCTCCATGTATGATCCTGATAAGAAGGAAACTTTGATGAACTAAAATTTATACAGTTTGCTATATTCAGTTCATACTAGCATGTCATGACATGTCTACATCAATAATCATGAACAAGTACTATGTTCTGCGATGTAGGGGAATTATCATTCAATTGTCGATATCATGAAATATTAAGTTTCAATGTGTTTGTTACAAATAGAAATACGTTCTCATGCGATTTCACTGATCTTTCATGCTTAGCTAACATGTGCTAATAGCAGAACAAAGCTGATTCACATTAAATGTGTACAGTCATTGGCAATTTTGGATTCTTGCAGAATGAGAGTGCTCAAATTGAAAGTCTTGCTGAGATGCATACACAGGTTCCTATGAAGCTCCAATCTGGTTGGAAATATCATGAACAAGTACTATGGTCTAAGATGTAGGGGTATTATCAATCAATTGCGGATGTCATGAAATATTCAGTTTCGATGTGTTTGTTACTAATAGCAATACCTTCTCATGCCATTTCACGTGATATGTCATGCTTAGCTAAGATGTTGCTAACAAGACTAGCAGAACAAAGCTGATTCACATTAAATGTATAAATTCATTGGCAATTTTGGATTGTTGCATAATGAGAGTGCTCAAATTGAAAGTCTTGCTGAGATTCATACACAGGTTCCTATGAAGCTCCAATCTGGTTGGAAATATTCGTTTCCTTAGCTGTGATAGTGAATCTTACAGTTGATTTGGTTTCCAACACCATTGTCACCTAACTATGTTTCTGGGCTTTTTATTTCTAGAAACATGGGCTATTACATTAGCATGTAAGATTTTGTTGACATATCATAGTGATTTTTTGGGCTTCAAATTAACACTTACGTGGTTACCACCCGAAATTACCCACCAGAAATTACTACAAGATGTGCCATTATTTTCAGATTCGAAAATGTTATTTGTAGAGGTTTGGATGGCTTTTCACGACCTATAACCTCTATTATATATTTTAGCTGGCTATGGCAGGTTAAGTGGATCCAAGCCACCATTTTTTGCGCACAGATGACTTTGTTACCAATTACCATCAAGTGCACTGTATTGATCCACAGAATATTCTATCTGGAGAAGCATGCAACCTATGCGAGGGCTGTTAAACCCCATTGTTGTTATTTGGTGGTTTTCTCTTCTCATGTTATGTTGACCTGTTATCAAGTTTGTGAATAAATTATGATACTTCCAATGATCTATTTGTGTTCATGCAGTAATCGCATTATCTGGAATCATGCTCCTGAAATATGTGTATGTTTCAAATCTGATTTTTGCTACTTGGACAGATGTTAATGTTACTTAAAGTGGAAAAGTTAATCTTATCAGCAATACCTGAGTTACTAGAAACCTGGACGAAGGCCTTTGGTTTTAAGCTTCTGGAAGATTCTGACAAAGAGGAATTGAAAAATCTTAACATGATGACGTTTCCGGGCACCTCATTGTTGCAGAAATACATATTCAAAGCAGAAATGAAAAAATCCATTCAAAGAGGTACATTTATGTTTATTTTATATACTTGTTAATTTCACGCAAGAGAATGTTACTGTGAAGAACTGTTACCCATTAAAATATTGGGTTAATTTCCGTTTGTTTTTTTAGCAGAACATGTGGACCAGGTCACGTGTGCCAAGGGCAATGTCTTTGATATTCAAGCACAGGGGGATGATGCAGAAAAGCCAGTGCTAGAGAAGACAAATACTGAATCTCCTTGGCATGCCCCTGTTAGTCAAGAACAGGGGGATGATGCAGAAAATCCAGTGCTAGAGAAGACGAATACTGAATCTCCATGGCATGTCCCTGTTTACATTACCAATGGCAATACCATGATAGGCTCACCACCTTCTAGTATTTTTCCCAAGGTAGTAGAAACATGGAAACATGGCAAAGGCATATGTGGTACATTGGCAGATGAGGAAGAAAGGAATAAGAGCTTTCATGAAGGCAGTGACTTGGATGCTCAAGCACTGGGAGACAGAATTGAAATTCCAATGCTGGAGAAGGTACACAGCAAGTCTATATGGCATCTCCCTAGTGACATAACTGATGTTAATACCACAGCGGAGACTGCATCCTCTGGGATGTTGACCAAGATAGAAGAGAAATGCAAACATTACAGAGGTTTAGACAATTTATTGAATGGGGTGGAAGAAACATCTGTTGTTTGTTATAATACTAGTGATCTCTATGCTCAAGTGCAGCCAGACAGTGCTGAAGTTACAGTGCTCGATAGGGTATGTAATGAATCTGCACACTTTATTCATAATGGCATAGCTAATAGTAATTTAATATCAGATACTGCATCTCCTCAGTTGTTGCCCAAGGCAGAAGATTTTTGGAAATGCAATGAAGGTTCAAACAGAACACTGAGAGCAGAGGAAGAAAGAACTAGAAGTTGCCTAAAAGGTAGCTTTTTGGATTCTCAAGTACTTGGAGGCAGTTTAGAAGTCCATATGCTGCAGAAGACAGATACTAAACCTCAATTGTGTGCCCCTGGTGATGTAGCTGAAGTGCAGGCAAAAGTAATGACTGCGACCTCTGAGATGTTGTCCAAGGAAAAAGAAAGTTGGGCACATGATAAATTCTTGGACAGCATTGAGGCAGTGGGGGAAGAAAGAACCATGGGCCAACTTGTCAGCAAGATTTGTAATAAGGAAATTGCAACATATCCGGGGTTGGTAGAAGGAATTCCTTCAGAAGATGCTTTCATAAGCGCAAGATTGGATTCTTGTCTGCATAGAGGTCATCTTGTAGAACAATATATCCATAGTACTGCAAATTTTCAGAATTCTGCATCTGTTCCAGATCCTGTCCATGTTGATATTGTTGGCAGTTATTGTGGAGGAGATAATGTTTATGATGAGAAAAAAAATATCTATTAAAATTACAAGTAAGCCTCATTCCTTTCAAAATCATTTTCCTCCTTAAGTATGCTTGTGCTCGTCTTTTTTTTTTTTGAAGGTGTACTCACTTTAAACTTGGAATAATTGTCTTTCTTCCTCATTTTTTTCCTTGAAAATAATACTTCTATAGGTTGAAAATATTAGTGACATACAAAAAATAAATTTTCCTCTTCCCTCTTGATGGAGACAGATAAATCACAACCTGGCTAATGTTGGGTGATAAAATCATGCTTAAAATTATTAACTATAGATAACATAATTGTACTTGACTTGTACCCTCCCAGATAAGTGACCCAGAATACTTGCAATACTCTATACTACAAAAATGTGAACATGAACATTTATAATGTATGGAAAAATTTCCTAAAAAGTATGATGAATTTTTAGTTGAGTGCTTCTTAGAAGGCCATAGTTGTCATACTCACAAGTGTGGTAACTATGTCATAAACTACCAATCTTCTGGGTTCTAAAAGAAAATAATATTGGATGAAAATCGTGAGCATTCAAAACAGTGAAAGCAAGAAAAGAGGTTCCAAGCCCAATGTCCTAATTCACAAATACATATCAAGTACAAAAATGTAAAAATAAACATTTTAACGTATGGAAAAACTGCTTCAAAAGTATGATGAATATTGAGCTGAGTGCTTATTATAGGGCCATAGTTGTAATACTGACAAGTATTGTCACATTGTTATAATCATTGTTGGGTTCCAAGAACAAATGGAATTGACCAAAAATCATGAGCATTCAAAACAATGAGAACAAGGAAAGCTCAATGTTCTAATTCAATTACACAATACCAAATTAAGACCTATGTGGGAAAATAACAGTCATGAAATAGGTGAATATTGGTTTGACCAATGTATGGGAGTCTCAGGTTGCCATGTTTGAGGCTTTACTCGACATTTTCATTGTAGCTCTGATACTGTTCACACCCCAGTCACTTTCCTTCCTTGGATTTTCTCTCAATTTGGAAGTGACAGACCTTCCTCCTGTGTTTTGTTCCATCTCTGGCTTTCCCTTTGTAGGTCTCTTTTTGATAGATATTGCCCATTATTGTATCATGGGAGGTTTATGTGCCTTTGGCTGCCTACTTATGTATTTCCTCCTTATTAGATTAGTTGAAATATTTGTTCCTTGCCTAATGAGGAAGCGGGGCTCTTTTTTGGAAGTGCAAGGAACAAACCTCTGATGCTCCAAATGTTCAATCAGGGTTTTAGCTCAAGAGACACTTTGTTTGCTTTTACAGAGATCTGAAGAAGACACTATTGGATCATTAATTTTTTAAAATAAAAAGGCAAATCTGATTAGTGGGAGATCCCAATAAAAATTAGATCAATCCAACACTTCTAGATGCTGCAAAGGATCCATGCTCTTAGTAGCTGCTAAGTGATGTGAAAGGTGAGAGACCAGGCTGCTTGTTCTTTGACAAAGTTGATGACTGGTGAAATGTTGGAGTCACTCAGTTGTTGGGGAGCCTATTCCCAGGGTCCCCCCTTTTTGAGTGTTAGTGAATAGGAGAGACATGTTCTTGAATGATTAGGATCACTGCCCATTCACCAGCAATAACTTATATCTATTATAAAATGCACAAGTGATTCTATGATTGAGTGTTGATAACATCGCCAATTTTGAGCAATAACTTATATCTATTATAAAATGCACAAGTGATTCAATGATCCAGTGTGGATAACATCTTCGATTTTTTGGTGATGTGCTGAAAAAATTGTGATTTTTTCAGCCAGCTGATTTTTCGTCCTGAAAAATTCTCGATTTTTTCTTAAAAATAAACATTGTGTGGTTTACTTAAAATCACAATTTTTTCTTATATTTTGTGTGGTTTATTAAAAATTCATGGGCTTGAGTCATAATGCCCTTTTTTTGGTCATTTTACTCAGCAAGTTGGGGCTATGAGGCAACTTGGAGTGTAGTTGAGGGTTAATGCGTAGTGTTAGAAGGGATTCCAAGTGTTGGGAAAGTGGATTTGTCTAGGCCCTACTAATGCCATGTAATTAATCGTGATGTTAAATTCTTAAAGTAAAAGTGATTTTTAACATTATCATTACTTGTTTCACGATGTTTGAGAGTGGTTCCGACCTCATTGGATTTCATATGGAAAAGTAGAATTGTAGATCCCACTCAAAATCCAACAAACTCAATAGTTTTTAGGAATCCAAGATTTGGGGAATTACAATGTTTCTATTCGATTTTGTCATGTATGAGGGTATGGAACTAACATTTAATCAAGAGCACCAAGCCTTCTATATACCTTAATGTTGGTGGCAATGATTTTTGAACTCTTCTTGTTGATGTTTGTAGCTCGAGAAAATATTTTTGCATAGGCCTAAGTTTCTAGGCATTCAAAAGTCGCATTAGTGAGCTAGGGTAATTTTGCCCTAGGATTTTCCGTAGCAATGGATTTTTCCTTCTATAGTACATCGATTAAATTAATCACAATTAACAATCCATTTATTCCTCTTTTTCAGTGATACAAGAAGTAAACAATTCGATTTTCCAAGAAAAAATATTACGATAGAATCATGTATCGTCCACAACACAATAATCCAACAATGTGGTATTATCAGTGCATAAATAAAGTTGACAACAAAAATACTTATAGTCCACACGTATCAACTACAAATCTTGAGTTTGAAAACCAAATGCAAAGTTTTACAAATATGGTTTCCTAGACCAGCTATGATTCTTCTACAATCTAATCTCCTTACTACTACCAAATCCAGTTCACACAATTGTCAACTCTGAGGCTTCTGTTGCAAGGCCGAATTGTGCAACAAACCCAAGTTACTAGTATAAACCCTCGTTGTTCTGTGCTAATGCATCTCCTTATTTGTGGACAGTTTAGGGCTTTTACAAGCCTAAATACAGACCTCTGCCTTCAAACATCGCTTGCTTCAGACCTTTGTTATTCCCAAAAATTTGAATTTAGAGCTACTGTGCTTTTGATAGGCAATTAAGACCGACCTGCTTTAGGACTAGGGGTCGGCCTTGTTCCAGTACTTCGAGAAACTTTAAATGATCTGATCCCTTCAGTAAAGAAATCACTTCAATGCTCCTTGTAGACCTGTGCCAGAACCGTATTATAGGTCAACAGGGAACCCTTGCTATTGTGCCAAGACCAAACACCAAAACCCCAACAGAATTTGTTGTCTTCAACAAAATTCTTGTGCATAGAACCAAAGACCAATCCAACAAAGAACTTCGCTCCTTAGAGAATATTCCTATGCCGAGAAGAGATTCTTCGCTACCTTCCAAGGGATATTCCTGTAACAAGCAAAGATCAATACCACAAACTCTTTGCCCAAACAAAGTTTAATCTTCACAGAATTCATTGCGAGAATTGAGGTTAATCATCACAAAACTCACTGTCTTAGATAGGAATCTTGTGCCCAAAAAAGAGAGAAGAAAGAGAAGGATGTCAACTACGGTGGAATCTTTCACCACCGAAATTGACAAGAAGAAAAGTAGTCTTCAAACCCTTAGAGCTAATGCTCAAAAACAAATGAGATGATCCACTTTTGATGCTTGTAATATTCCCAATTAGCAGCAGCTAATTGGTAATATTAATTTTTGGCCAGTTTATTTTTATAAAGTTAAATCAGTTAATTAAGTGGGTGATGAGATACATAGCCTACACTTAGGAAATAAACATTCCCTAAAGTCACTTGAGCATATAATTATTTGGTAGCGTGGGGCCCAAGAGGACGAAGTGGCAGCGTGGGT
Organism: Pinus albicaulis; assembly: GCA_034641835.2. Classification (NCBI taxonomy): domain Eukaryota; kingdom Viridiplantae; phylum Streptophyta; class Pinopsida; order Pinales; family Pinaceae; genus Pinus; species Pinus albicaulis. The sequence continues at coordinate 1,287,879,060 of CM076583.1, read as the reverse complement.
AGCGTGGGCCCATGACAGTGCAGTGAGAGAGGGAACGTGGGCCAAGAGAGACAGCGCAGTCTTGTGGGGCCCGTGTGAGAGCAAGGCTCTCAAAGCATAAAAAGGGGAAGAGGCTCCTCATTCTCTCATTCTATTATGCATCTATGGTTTTTGTCTTTTGACATTGAGCACGCTTTTGATGTTGAGCGAAGTCTGCAAGCGCTGTTCAGCACACCGAGTATCTCCGAGCGGAGATCCCAACCTCAGCCTCGGGGGACTTTGAGTGCTTGCTCGGGTGAGGAGTTCTATCCATTGTTTTTCAGGATGGAGCCATAGCATCTTCAGCCAGGGAATATGCACTTGCTTGGGCAATGCAGTCTCTGGGAGAGATCACGCAGTTCTTGGAAGAGGTAGTTCCGGGAGTGAGCATTCATCAGGGGATTCAGCTGAGATAGTAAGGAGGGATCAACCCTTCACTATTGCATCATTTTGGTACAGGAGGAGGCCACCATTTGCAGAGGATCATTCAGGGCCAGCGTATTTCACTAGGATAGCGTTATTCCTCAAGGGAGGTCAAATTCCGAGGTCATCCATTCCAAAATTCCTTTCTGGTCTTTTCTGGGTATTTGGAGGAGAGCTCATTCCCAGAGTTTCATATTTTTCTGAGTAGGGGAACAACCCCAAAGAGCCATCCCATTCCAGTAGTAGCAGTAGTCCGGTAGCAGCAGCAACAACATTTTGGAGATTACGCAGTCCTTAACAAAGCAACCATTCCTTGAGCATTTCTGAGAGTATTTCTAGCTTGCCTTGTGCAAGCCAAGGTGCCATCATTCTGATCACCTTTGTACTCATTGTATCTTTCAGTTATCTAATAAAATGGCTCAGCGTTTCTCCATATTTTGCATTGTTAATGTGATGTCTCTCTATTTGCTGTAGATTCTTGTTTATGTCGCTTTATATTACTGTTTATTCCTATTGGGGATATTACAATGCTCCAAAATGAATTCAACCCTCTTGTATTTATAGATTTCTTAGAGGGGTTTCTTCTTAATTGATTGAGTGAATTTTACTCCAAACTCGAATTTTGGGTTTCTTTTCCAAGCTACCCCAAAACTTGCCCAGACTTTGGGTATTTTAGGGGTTTTCCCCTTTATTGAGGACTGTAGTCTAAGGGGATCGATAGGCTATTTTGTCCTTCATTCATCCTCAATTCATAGAGGACATTACAAGCCCCCTTGCTTGAAATTGCTTGCCTTCAAGTAATTGCAAATTCAGGTGCTGCAAAATTCATTCTCCTTCCCATGTCTCGTCCTCTTCTAGTTGACTCTTTCATCTGATAAGGTATTTTGGTATTACTCTTCCCCTTAACTTCCATTCTCGCGCAACCATGATCGTTTCCGAAATTAGTTCCAGTTGTCCCTCTTCGTCTAATGGTGATAATTTGTTAAAGGTGGTAACTTGTTGTCCCACAACCTTCTTGAGGCACAACACATGGAATACATTATGGATTTTGCTCTCCCTAGTAATTCTAACTCATATGCCACTTCACCAATCTTTCGGAGAATTTTGTAAGGCCCCTAAAATCTAGGCTTCAACTTTTCTACGTCGCTTTTCTTGAGTGTAGATTTCTTATAGGGTTGCGATCCCAAGAAAACGAGGTCTCCTACCTCAAAGCTGCATTATGTTCGATGTTGGTCTACGTACATCTTCTGCCAATTTTGAGCAACCTGCATGTTTTCCTCGAGTATCCCGAGAATGTCCTATCTCTCCTGTATCCATTTTTTAGCAATAGGTGCCTTGTTGTCTCCAAAAATCTTGTTCATTTAGGATGGTTTATCATAACCAATTAGCCGGACTGACTCGGATTTGGCTGAGTCGACCGAGCCAACCCACTGGCTGGATCGACTTGGTAGAAAAACAGGTCCGGAGGTCGGTTTGTGACCGAACCAGTCGAGCCGGTCACCGACTCGGTTGGTTCGGTCACAAACCGACCGACTCGGCTGAGTCTGAGTTGGACTGGTCGAGCCATGGACAACTGGCCGCATACCCCACAAACGACCCAAAACGGACCTCAATTCAGATTTTAATTTGGTTTTAGGGTTTTGGTATGCCTTTTAACCCCTCCCAAGCCTATAAAAGCTATCCAACCCCTCTCATTTCCTCACAACTATCTCATTGCATTTGAGTGAGCATTTGTGAGGAATTTGTGAAGAGTTGTGGAGTTGGTTTTTGGCTCAACGTGCTAGTACAATTCCAGTTGAAGATCTTGATGAGGAGGAGCCATGGGTTTCTCCCTCTGATTCAGAGTTCGAGCTAGAGGATCTTGCCTTGTCTAGCAGTAGTGACTAGTCATGTTTATTTGTAGAGGCCATTTAGAGCCTCCTTGGTTATGTATTGGAAAGTGCACTCGGTGCCATTTTGATATAATGGATATATTCATGAGCCTACTTTGATCATATGTTGTCTTTTGTCTATATTCTAATGCTTTGTGTTTGGAAACATGAATGAAAATCTTTAAAATAATGTTTTTTTATAGAAAAAATTAATATTTAATTTATTTTTTACAAAGATTGAGTCATTGAAACCGAATCAGCCAAGTTGATACCGAGTCAGAGTCGGAGTTGGAGTCGACCCTCGGCGATTCAGAACCCGAGTCAGAGTTTTAAAACACTGATAACCATATAGTGCTTTGAAGGGCGTCATCCCAATGGATAAATGGTAGGTGGTGTTGTAGCAATGCTCCCCAAGGTACAACCATTTGATCCATGCTTTTTGTTGACCTGTCATGTAATTGCGCAGATACCCTTCAATCCACTTATTCACAATTTTTGTCTAACCATTTGTTTGTGGGTGATAGCTAGTACTAAGGGTTAATTCAATTCCCACTAATCCGAAGAGCTCTTGCCAAAAAGCACCCATAAACCTATTGTCCCAATCACAGACTATATTCTTTGGTAGTCCATGAAGTCCGAAGACCACTTTGAAAAAAAATCCTGCAATTTGTTTGGCTGAATAGTCAGCTATGATGGCAAAGAAATGTGCTAATTTGGTCAACCTATCCACCACGGTGTAGATGCAATCCTTTCCTTGCGCTTTGGGTAACCCTGTAATGAAATCCATCGAGATGCTCTCCCTTTTTTGTTCTGGGACTGGTAGAGGTTGGAGAAGATCTGCAGTGTGTGCGTGTTTGACCTTATTCTGTTGGCATGTCATGCATTCTTTGACGTATTTCATCACATCGTTCTTAAGACCTTTCCACAAAAAACACTACCAAATCTGTCGGTATGTTTTAAAGAACCCTTGATGTCTCGCTGATGGAATCTCATGTGTGACCTTTAAAATATTTTCTTTTAGGGCAGATTCATGAACCAAGTATATCCTGTCTTTATAGTAAATAACGTAATCAATTATTTTGTACCTGTCATCTTGAATGAGCCTGTTAGTTAGTGTGCGAGCGAATTGGTTTTTTGGCATATTTTGCTAAGAGCTGTGTCTTCCAGTGGTCTGTAAGTTCCTTATCGGCCACAATATTCTTTTTCCCCTTCACATGCTCAATATCAAAATCATAGTCTTGGATCTTACTTACCCACTTATGTTGTCGCTCATTTAGGCCCTGTTGTCCCAAAAAATGACGCAGGCTGTTGTGGTTTGTCCTGTCTATGAACCCGTTTCCCACCAAATATTGTCCAAATTTTGCCAGAGCTTGCATGATAGCCAACATCTCCTTGTCGTATATAGAGTAAACTTTCTTTGGATCTTGGAGCTTCCAACTTTCAAATGGAATGGGGTGGCCCTTTTGCATTAAGACAACCCCAATTCCCTCTCACGATGCATCACATTCTAATGTAAAACATCGACTAAAATCGGGGAGGGAAAAACTGGACATGAGCTCATTACTTCCTTGAGCTTGTTAAATGTCTTGTCAGATTCTTTTGTCCACTTGAATGCTCCCTTTTTGGTAAAGTCCATCAAGGGTGCACTTAACTGAGAGAAACCTTTGACAAACCATTGATAATAGTTGCAAATACCCAAGAATCCTTGTAATTCAGTTATGTTCTTAGTTGTAGGGCAATCCAAAATCACTTGAATCTTCTTATGTGTCCCAAGTAAAGAATCTCTGTCAATCCAAAGTGACACTTTGATGCCTTGGCATAAAGTGACTATTCTTGCATGATGCTCAAGATTTTATCCAAATGTTCCAAATGATCATGCCTATGTCTTGTTGGAGATGAGAAGGTTGTCAAAAATACTAATAAAAACTTCCTTAGCTGTTTGTTAAAGATGATGTTCATGTAATATTGGAAAGTGGCAAGAGCGTTGGTCAATCCAGATTACATGACCAATAACTCAAAGTGTCCGCAATGGCATTGGAGCGCTGTTTTCGACACGTCTTGCTCTCGAACTTGGATTTGATGATACCCTGATCGTAAGTCAATCTTCAAAAAATATACTACTCCATGAAGCTCGTCCAGTAAATCATCGATCTTGGGAATAGGATACCTGTTTTTGATGGTTTTCTTGTTGAGAGTTCGATAATCAATACATATCCTCCATGTGCCATCCTTCTGCTTCACCAAAACCATGGCGAATATACTCAAGCTAGGTCTGATTTGGCCCATTGTTAAAAATTACTGAATGGTCTTCTCTATATGGTCCTTGAATTTCTTTGGATGTTGATATGGTGTTGGTGATTACAGGTTTGGCCCCTTCTTCTACTTCTATAGTATGATTAAACCCTCTCTTAGGGGGTAATCCTGGAGGAATGTCACCAAACACCTGAGCATGCTTGTGTAGCACTTCTTGAATATATGTCCTATATTGCGATTTGACATTGCTAGGGGTCTTTTGGCTCATAATCCCGCATTCTGTTGTGTATGCTACATCTCCATGCCTGAATAGGGCTTCCATCCTCCTGGCTGAACGACTTGTGGGCTGCCATTAGTCATGCCTCTCAAGACTACCCTACTGCCATTTGGTGCTTTAAATTCCATTTCTAGTGCTTGGCAATCCATCATGTGCTTTCCTAACGAATACAACCATTGAACCCCCAATACCATATTGAGGTCTATAAGATCTATTACATAGTAAAAGTATAGTTACCAAGAGTTATGCTCAAACCTGGGATCATTCATGTGCAATCCAAGGTGTACCCATCCATAACTATCACATCCAGGGCCTCAAACTCTTCAGTGGGAAGTCCCCTTTTGGCTACTAGTTTTGCATTAATGAAATTGTGTGTGGCTCCTTTTGCTGGTCGTCCTAGTGTTAGGGTTTACAGGGGGACCAAGGTTATGATTCCCACTTCCTTTAGTGGTGGTTCTGTGGTTGCCAGCGACATTTTGGTTCCCTATGAGATGAGTCAACAACTGAATAAGTTGTTGTTGTCGCTCTGCAAATGTCTGCATCAACTGCTATCCTTGTTGTCCTTATATTAATGCACCAATCATTTGCTCTTGTCTCCGGAGTATTGTTGTTAGCATGATGCTAGGATCCTGTGGAGCCACATGTTCTCCTTGACCTCTTTCCCCAATGTCTGAATGATGGGTATTTAGTTTTTTCCTTACTGTGACATTGCTTGTATCTTTTGGAAACATGCAATGCTCATCTATTCACAGGCTGACAGGATGTAGGCTCTGATACCTCAATAGTGAGTTAGGGTAATGTTTCCTGGGGTTTTCTTGTAGCGATGGATTTTTCCTTCTCTAGTACAACAATTAAATTTAATTACAATTAACAATCTGTCTATTCCTCCTTTTCAGTGGTACGACAAGTACGCAATTCGATTTTCCAAGAAATGATAGTACAATAGAATCGTGTATCATCCACACCACAATAATCTAGCAATGTAGTATTATCAATGCATAAATACAGTTCACAACATAAATACTTATAGTCCATATGTATCAACTACGAATCCTGAGTTCCAAAAGCAAATGCAGAGTTTCACAAATATAGATTCCTAGACTAGCTACGATTCTTCTACAATCTATTCTCCTTACTGCTACCAAATCCGGTTCACACAATTGTCAATTCCGAGGCTTCTGTTGCAAGGTCGAATTGTGGAACAAAACCCAAGTTATTGGTATAAACCCTCCCTGTTTTGTGCTAATGCGTCTCCTTAATTGCGAAATTTTTTTTACAAGCCTCAATACATACCTTTGCCTTCAAACTTCGTTTGCTTCAGACCTTTGTTATTCCCATAAATTCAGATTTAGAGCTATTGTGTTTTCACTGGGAAATTTAGACCGACCTGCTTCAAGACTAGGGTTCGAGCCTGTTCCACGTACTTCGAGAAACTTTAGATAATATGATCCCTTCAAGAAAGAACTCGCTTCAATGCTCCTTGCATACTTGTGCCAGAACCAGATTATGGGTCAACAAGAAACCCTCGCTATTGTGCCAAGGCTAAAAACCAAAACCCTAACAAAATTCGCTGTCTTCAACAATATTCTTGTGGCCAAAACTAAAGACCAATCCAACAAAGAACTTCGCTTCTCCTTTAGAAAGTATTCCTATGCGAAGCAAAGATTCTTCGTTACCTTCCAAGGTATATTCCTGTAACAAGCGAAGATTAGTACCACAAACTCGCTGCCCAACAGAGTTTAGTCTTCGCAAAATTCGCTAACCAAAGCAAAGGTTAATCATCAGAATATTCGTTGTCTGAAATAGGAATCTTGTGCCCAAAATAGAGGGAAGAAAGAGAAGGATTTCAACTTGTATGGAATATTTCACCACCGAAATTGACAATAAGAAAAGGGGTCTTAAAACCCTTAGAACTAATGTTCAAGATACAAATGAGATGATCCACTTTTGATGCTCCAAAATGAATTCAACCTATTTGTATTTATAAATTTCCTAGAGGGGTCTCTTCTTCTTAATTGATTTAGTGAATTTTACTCCAAACCCTAATTTTGAGTTTCTTTGCCTAGCTACCCCAAAACTTGCCCAAACTTTGGGTATTTTGGGGGTTTTCCCTTTTATTGAGGACTGTAGCCTATGGGGATTGATAGGCTATTTCGTCCTTCATTCATCCTCAATTCGTAGAGGACATTACAGTTGCCCAAGATCTCCTTAGACACTTGTTCTAGTGTGAGCAAGTTGCTTTTGTACTTAGAGTAAGTTTTGACTTAGGAAAGCACATAATTATTATGTTGGCTAATTGAGCTAAATTAAACTTAGCAAAAGTGAAATAATTACTTTAGTGATTATGTTTTAATCTTAGCCCTTGATCTCAAGTTAGGTGAGATCTAATCTTGATCATCAATGACTATGGAGATTAGGGTTAGTTTAATGTAAAGTTATGAAATCAAGGCTAAGGAGAGGAGAAAACCACACCATACAACAACTCAAGATTGAGAGAGGCATCTTAGTGAGAAGTGTGACACTGTAGTGTGTTGGGTTCAAGGAAGTGCAGAAGGGGAGCTTGGAGATCCAAAATAGCTAAGGGGATTGAGGACCGATCTAGAGCCTGATCTACTAGATCAAATCCTAAGCATTGTAATGTGTATTTTCTTTAGTTGGGCCATGATTCCAGGACAGGAGCCCAAGTAAGTTTCGAAGTTAATGAAGAGTTGTTGATTGGGTAGAATTTGCTTGTGCCATTGTGATTGAGATTGGTAATTTTTGTTTCCTCTAATTAATTAATGGATCTAGCTGTGCTTTCATTCAGTAGATTTGTAATCTGCTAGGTCAATGAATTGCTGGATGCTAGGTTTGCAGGAAAATTAACATGTTCTCAGAGCAAGAAACTCTGAAAACTATTCTATGAATCACGCAGAAGCTAGGTTCATACAGGATTGTTGGGGCCATGTTCATCCACAATTGTAGGGGGTGGAAATATTTTTTAGGGATGAAGGAAATTGTAATGTTCCCATTTTTATTTTCCTCCATAGTACAACTAGGGTGGATTTCTAGGACAGAGGATGGACAGGCCATGGGAGTAGGTTCGTATTAACAAGGTTTCCGAGGGAGTTTTGGGGAGTTTTTACGGGATCTGATGGCATTTGCTTGGCATATTTCATCATCTGTACAATTTGTCTTTCGTTTCGTCGCATTTCGACAACTTTCAAACATTAACATTATTATGGAGCCTAAATTAATTAATTATGCTTGAGGTGGCATTCCGAGAAGATTATTTGATGGAACACCTTAGTGTAATAACTCGTTGGAACCGAAATGAGAAGATCTTCAGGATGGGATGCTGAGAAGTGACTTATAGTGGTCGAAGAGATTATGGTGGGTGATTTATTATTTTCCTTTATTAAAAATGACTTTAATTAGTCATTTAATTAAAGGAAAAATAATTAATTGGAGGAAAAGGCCCAAAAGTGACTTAAGTGAAATAGAATTAAATTAAAAAGTCACTAAGATAAAGTCAATGGAAGATCTTGTAGAATAATAATAAAATATAAAAATAAGATGCTTCCAGAGGCTTGGAGATCTATCCATCAGATCTATAAAAGGGGAGGAGGAGGTCATTTGGAGATATCTTGGATTTTTATCATTGTCTTGTGTGAGAGGCTTGAGAACTTGGTTCTCTACTTCAACAGTAGTCCCAGGACGGAAACCCTCGGGTGATTCAGTGAGGTTTGGCGAGCACCCGTCTCTTCCCTTGGTGGATCTATTTACGATTCACAGGTTGCAGTTTATTGATTTTTAGTTTGTTTTGGAGGCCATTTGCGACATTATCGTAGATCTATTTGGGGCCATTACCTTAGCCATTTCCAGTTTTTGTATCGTCATTTTCTATATTAATAAAATAAGGCTAAGATCTTCTTCATGTTTATATTGTCTATTATTTAGTTGTAGATTCTATTTTCCATTTTTGCCGTAAATATTGTGGTTTATGTTGTGCAAATTGTTTATGGTGTCGACGGCTTAAATTTCTAAAGCTATTTTACATGGCAATCTTCTTGTTTATCGTGTCGACGACTTAAATTTCTTGAAGATTTCGCAGTGCTGAAGATTGAGTTACTGTTGTTGGGGATCAAAATTATCTTCAAGATTTGATCTCTTGGGCAGAGTTTATTTGTTTTACTGGTAGATTATTCATTCTTGCACTAGTTCCAGAACTCAATCTGTCTATCAAATCAAAAACTATTGTAGCAGTAGTAGAGGTCAAGTTTATAATTATTGGAGGATCGAGAGCAATTTTCTTAGGAGGCCAAAATTATTTTGTTGGGCCGAATTTATCTTGTTGGGCCAAAATTATTTCGTTGGGTCGAATTTACCTTTCTGGACCGAGATTATTTTGTTGGGCCAAAATTATTCACTGTGTTGAATTTCTCTTGATGGGCCGAAGTTATTTGTTGGGCTGAGTTTATTTGTTGGAGCCCAATTTATTTTCCCAAGCCTAGTTTATTTGCGAGAACTAGATTTATCTATTGGGGTTGAGTTTATTTGTTGGGCCAAGTTTATCTGTCATAACCCAACTTATTTTTCGGAGGTTTTGAAGGAGATTTATCTCATTTGAGCCAGTGATTTTGCAGTGAATTTGTTGGGATGATGTGTAGGAGCATTGTGGTACAAATTTATCTTTTTTGGAGCAGTGTGCATAGTTGGGCAAAGTAGAAACCTTGCACTAAATTGGGCTTTCTGTATCTTTTGGAATCTACCCACAATTTTTTTGGGTTTTTGTGGGTTTGTTGAGAGAAGTCCGTGGTTAAATTGTAGAATTTTCTGGGCTGTATTCAGGCCAAAACCTCCTTTTTGTTTAGCAGTACATTTTATTATTCCACTGGTAATTGCACCAATGTTGGGTAATTCAAGAGGTTGTAATTAGTCCAAAACATTTCTTGGTTTTGTCGGCTAGGGGTCAAGGAGTTGGCTCCTAATTTTGCAGAATTTTTGGGGGAGTTCTGGTGCCCCAAACATACCGAATTATTTGGCAGCTAGTAGGAAAGGAGTGAGCTGAAATTTTGGGTCCTGTGTGGCTGGTAGAATTTGCGAAAATCCTTGCTGGGCTTTTTGGCTTTGTGGTGGAGAGCCCAAGATTTATTTGGCAGAATTTTCCGAGTACTTTTAGAGGCTCAAACAGGGTTCCTTCTAGCCAACAGTTGCAGAATTTCAAGGGTGAGCGCAAAGCTTGAGGAGAGAACATTTCCTTGCATCTGGGGCAACATTTTTCTCACTTGGGATTGTCTAGCTTGCTTTGGCAAGCCCAAGGTTGAAATTATTTTGCTGGGATGAATTCATCTGGTTGTGCAGAAATTATTTTGCTAGAGCCCAATTTATTTATTGGAGCCTAGTTTATTTACTAGAGCCCAATTTATTTGCTAGAGCCTATTTTTTTGTTGGAGCTAGATTTATCAATTGGGGCAGGGTATTGTTGTGAGCAATGTGAGGTTCTATGAATTATTTGAATAATTATATTGGTATGTTATAGTCGTTGTTGTTCCTTGGGAGACAATCTCTGGCTGTAAGGAGATTAGTGGCCAAGACATTTACTGTCACTTGTAAATAAAATTATTTGTTGTCCCTTCATATTGTAACCCCAGAATTTATATCTTAAACCCTTTAATCTTTATAGATAAGAAAACTCCTCAAAGTGCCTTTAAATGATAAATGTGCATGAACATGAGAAGGTGAAATGCTAGTGAAAAACCATTAACAATATGCTGTAAATCACAGAAACTATTATCTTTGGCTTTAGAAGAAAATGGTTGCAAGAAATTATTTCAAAATAAAGGAGAGCATTATTAAGGAAATTTACTCCAAGTCACAGATGTAAATTAGATACCAGCAGCTGTATTACTTTATTCCAATAGAAGAGACATACATAAGATGGAATAGGAAAAACTCAACACATTCATCAATTGCTAGAAAATTCTCTGAAAAGCTTTATTAATCTCATAAAAGAGAAAGTGCAAAATTTGCCAAAACTTTTGAGGCCCAAAGTTCGGAACCCCACCTCTCTTTCGAAGAAGTCTTAAATACAAAATTACAAAAAGGACAGTTATGAAACTGTCAACTTCCCAAACTGTTTCTTTCGGTCATTACATAGTAAAATAGAAAATTAGAATTTCTTCAGCTAAATAAAGTAAAAGTAAAATGTAAAGTTGCATTTGATCACGTGGTGGCAGTGGCCTGAGATCCTGGAACATAAGAGGTTCCGGCATTTGTATTATTAGTTTGTGGAGACATCCATTCTTTACACTTTCTCCACAAGTCTACATTTGAGCTGGAACAATTTACAAGCTTGACATGAACCATTTTGAAGTCTGTGATCTTGAAATATGAGGGTCTTTCTGAAAACAAGGTTTTTATCTTCCATAACAGTTGAAAGTCTTTATGCAGAAAATTTCACAATAGTGGCTGCCTTTAGAATATAAGTCTTCTCATGTGTATTTCCAATTTTACTCTTTGCCTCTACGAACAATGTTTCATATGTCTCCCAAGGAAGAAGATTTCTTGCTGTTCTCGATAGGATGGCAAACCAACCCTAGTTCTTTTATCAAACAACACATTAAATCTTACCACTGCTTCTTTAACTTCCTTCAGCTTTTTCTCTGTAGTCTTCCTGTATGAATTCTTCATGATCATTTTGTTAAACTCCAACACGCATCAAGTCCTGTCTTCAATTCCAAATTCCTTCAGTTTTTGTGCAAATTTGGAATTAATAAAATCAATCAACCTCTTGGCATACATGGCCCTGTTCTGCAATTTCTGTTTATTTTCCACAATGACATTTTTCAAGTCTCTCACAATGCTCTTTTCTTCCCCAACAATAATCAATAGATCCCATATATTCTTGACAACATTAATAATCTCATTCCAAATAATCTCCCTAGCCTGTATAAGGGATACATTTCCCTTCACTTTCTCTTTCAGCTCTTTGATTTTCGGATAGGCAGTCTGACAGTCTTGCCTATACTTCTCTGTATTATCCTTGTTCATTTGTACTTCATGCTCAGTAGCTTTGATTACTTTAAAAACACTTTCTAGATCAATTTTTGCCATTCTTAACTCGGTAGAGACTTGAGTTAATTGGGCAGCAGGGTCTTCTAAATTTGATGAAACAACAATAGTGTAGACATGAGAGTCTATCTTTTTTTGTAACATGTCATTCCCTTCTTTCAGCTTAGTTATCTCTTCATCCTTGGCTAGCAGATCTTGCAGCAACTGATCTTTCTCTGTCTCAACTTGAGCTACTTCACTAGCCATCGGATGTTCACCACTGGGAAGCTTAAGCTTCTTCTTCAAAGTCTGGATTTCGGATTCAACACTCTGCAACAGTTTTTGCATTGCTTATCTGTCTTTAGGATCAACGCCAATCTTGACAATTATTTTCTTTAACTTTTCATTTTGTGTGGAGTAAGCTCTAGAGTTTGCTTTCTCCAACTTCAATTGTTTGATTACTTTGTTCAACATATTTTCATCTTTGGCAACAGCTGAACGATCTTGTTTAAATCATTAAAAATTAATTGTCCTGTTTGCATGTGCAAGTTAATCTTATCGGGAAGAGGAATATTTTTTGCATCCATTGTCAGATTAACAGTTTTGAAAGAAGTAGTAGATGACACATTCATAGCTAAAGGATGAGAGAAGGCTATCCTTAGTTGATCTTTTTCCAGATCCATGGCTGTCAATAATCTTGTTTGCTCAAGAGAAATCTGAGCCTCTGATTGAGTCTCAATGCTATCTCTTATTCTTTTGTTTCTTTCTTCAATTTGTGAGAAAACCTGTTTAACATTTGACAAAGAATCATGACTTGTACCCTCAGGGAGAGGAGATGGAGTACAAGAAGTGTCTCCCAATTGCAAAGAAAATCCAGACATAGTTGAAGATCTACCCTCCTCCACTGTCTTTGCTTTCTTGGCTTCATTTTTTGCATCACTCTCCAAATCAATTAATTCTCCTTTCCTCTTTTAAGCCCCTTCTCAGCAGGCTGAGGGGTTTCCACCTCCATTTGCACAAATGCAGAAATTTGTCCACCATTTGCTAGTTTTTCCATCTCTGGCCTAGACTCATGTACAAATGGAGAATAACCATTCTCTACCCTGCGGTTTGAAATCACATGGTATGGGTCATAGGCCCATTTCTCCTCTAATGACAAATGCATATTAGTCAGCATTTGGTGACCCTCTTCTAGGGCCTGTCTGGTATAAACAATGAATGGCCCTACTATCCTGGGTAATTTAAATAAATGACCCTTCTTCATTGGCACAAAATGAACTTGATCAACATTAAGACTTTGCCTGATGAACTCCAAGGCAAACATCCTCATAGGAACAAAAACAAGTAGCCTGAAAAGTTCTATATCAACTCCAAACAATCTAATTTCAGTGTGGTTTTCATGAGCAAACCAATCCCCATACCTTATATCTTTGCTCAATTTCAGAAAAGATCGAGCTTCAGGTAACAACCTTGGTGCAGACACTCCATTTAAAATTGAATACACAATAGGAAGGAAAGAGGAGGTAAACTCAAAAAGACCTTCATTTCACACCTCCTTTCTTACTAGGTCTATCCAAAAGACCACTGATTGATTATTCTTATTCATATCAATAATATTTAACTCTAATTGAGTAAAACTGTCCACATTGTTGGAAATACTGAGAGGGGGGTGAATCAATATTTCTTTCAATTAGAGCATCAGTTAATCTTCAATTATTATCAGTGTTTGTACAATGATAGCAGCAAACAAAAGGAACACAAATGCACACAGTTTTTAAGGTGGAAACCCACTCCGGGACAAAAACCACTTAATGCTTTTCTAATAATTCTTTAATATTCAACTACAATTGAAAATAAAGCTCCAACTTCCTAGAATCTAGAAATGCATTCTTCTCTAGCTCCCACTGGATGGACACTCCAACGCCTGAGATTCTTCAGTAGTCAACTGAACGGATGCCCCAACACCAAATGAGCTACAACTCACCCTAGCACCACCCTACCACCCTATAGAAGAATAAAAGAAGAATGGACTTCCGTACCAGGGAAAATGGTCCACTTTACAATGATATAGAATGATGTAGAAGAAGAAGACACACTAGACCATAACCCCAACTATGACACAACCACCTAATGATGATCCTAGACCTCCCGACACTGCCTCTTCAACTCTTGGCAGATAGACACTAGAACAATTTTTACAATAATGTATTTACAGTGACTTAGTACAATGATACCTTTACAATGACTGTATGCAGTGCTGCCTACTTGAAGACTTTATGTGATGAACTTCTTGTTGTTGTTATGCACCTTGGTTGCTGCTCTTGTCATGATACCCTCTGCTGCACTTTGCTTTGCTTTGCTGCCCTAGAAAGTCTAGTCCTTTGCAGCCCTTGACAACACATGATCTAGCTTTTTCTTGCCTTCCAGGAGCTCGATATTGAATTTGGTGTATCTCTGTTATTTCAGATCCCTAATATCTGATTTTTGGTCCTGTAGTAGTCCTCTGAGTCGTCTTTCCATTGCCACATGTCTGACCCAATTTGGATTCTTCAAGGGAGAGTTATGCCCAATTTATCACAATGCCCTAATTATGGACTGTTTCAGTAGAGCGAACTTGTATGGCGTGCCACATGTCACTGTTTCTTCATTCGACTCTGAAATTGATAGAGCGAAAACTACATTCCGTGCACTATTTGCCATTTTTTACAGAATTCCAATTCGATACTCAGAGAGAGAGTTATGACGATTTTCCCAAGGTCACTTCTTTGAGATGAATTTCAGGAGTCTGCAAAAACATTGACTTCCATAGATCGTATCTTCGAAAATATTGTGCACCTTGATCTGAAATTTTCACAGGAGCTTCCTCAGGATTTCGGCTTCGCTTCATAAAAATTTCAGCTTTTGAACCTTTGTAGAACCAAAGTTAGAGCGAAAATGCCAGGATGACCTATTTCCGATGGCGAAATCCCTTACATAAGGAGGATATGAGAATCACAATTTATATAAATGCTTAGGTTGAGAGGGGCTTCAACAAGTGAACGTGGGAGGGATTTTAGGAGCTTAAAAAATATTAATTATGATTTTTCAATGACCCATGCCACAACCCCATGGGGTTTTAGCCCACTAATTGGGGTTACAAACTTCAAACATGAATATCTCTCAAACTGTGAAGAATTACGTGGCGTGCCATATATCAACGGAAACATCTCGACAAGTACAAACCATCAAAAGCATTCTTGACCCAGAATATATTAATTTGGTAGGTCAAAATTCCCATGCAATATTGGAGTAGCCCCTGGTGCTGCTTGGGTTGACATCAATGACAACCGCTGATCAACAATCTCCCCCTTTGGCATTGATGGCAACACAGGTACTCCCCTTGCGATCATGACACCTCTTCCTACAACATTTTCTCCCCCTTTGACATCAATGGCAAAGGGTAACTCCCCCTGACACAACCATCTTGTGGACTTGTACACACTTCCACTCCCCCTAACATACAACCATCCTGCGGACCTGTACACACTTCCACTCCCCCTTTATATTCTGAATAAGGAAAATTTAATGAGAACTTGGGAGAATCCCAAGATTCTGGCGAAGATATTCCAATGCTTCATGAGTACTCTCACGATCATCATCACTTCCTGCCCAATCTGCATCTGTAAAGGAATGAATAATGAGATTGTTACCCTTGGGATACCACAAGCCATATTCTGTTGTTCCCTTCAGATATCGAAGAATTCTTTTGATGGCAATAATATGTGATTCTTTTGGTGCTGCTTGGAATCTTGCTACTTGTCCAACTGTTTGCATAACATCTGGCTGGGAGGCTGTTACATATAGAAGACTACCAATCATAGATCTGTACAACCTTTGATCCACATCCTTAGATGAGTCGTCTATACTCAATTTTCAACATGTTACCATCGGAGTAAGGATGGGTTTGCAATCTTCCATTTTAAATTTCTTGAGCATTTCCTTGATGTACTTGGCTTGACATATAAGTATTCCTTTCTCTTGCTGAGATATTTGAAGCCCTAAGAAGTATGTCAGCTCACCAAGTAAAGACATCTCGAAATCACTTTGCATCTTTGTAGCAAACTTCTTACTTAGTCGATCATCATTGCTACAAAATATTATATCATCCTCTTTAGCTATTAGACATGCTTTAGTTGCTTCATCTAGAACATATATGTCGTTTGGAGCTCGACTTGCTGTAGCCACAATTTCACCATACCTGCCTTTCCTGATTTCACATTTTGTAGAGTTGAATAGTATTGTGTGTCCTTGATCACACATTTGCCCAACACTGAGCAGATTGTGATTCATGTTTTCAACTAATAGAACATTCTTGGCTAGAGCATCTTTGCTTCCGAGAGTGACAGTACCTGATCCTATAACATTTGAAGATCCATCATTTCCAAAGGACACGGTTCCATCCTTCTTATCTTTCAGAGATACAAATATGCGTTGAGCGACCGCTATCAACATACCGCACATCTTTGTTGTTTTGAGCCTTGAGAGCGAGAGCACAATTATCAATCTTCTTCTTCTTCCATGTTCGTTCGTTCTGTGGCTTTGAAGATTCTTCTGGAGGATTTTCAAGTCTGTAGTCTCTGGCTATGTGTCCAAAGTTTCGACATTTGTAACATTCAATATTATTTCTTAAATGTTCAAATCTATTGATGTTTCGCTGAGCCTTGGGAGGTTCATATTTGACAGATCTCCTGGAATTGTATTTGTTCCTGGGGTACGTGCGACATTTTATAGTTTTATGACCAAATTTTCCACAGGAATAACAGTAGCCATAAAAAATATGTTGGTACCTGGATGGAAATCTTCGTCGAGGAATTGTTTTCCAAGGCTGTTCTTGTGAATCTTGTCCAATGAAGTCTACATGCATGTCAGATCTCATAGGTTCATTGTATTTTGTTGTATAAGGTCCTGCTTCTTCTTCTTTGTAACAGATGCCAGTTCTGTCTTTGTAAGATCGTTGATTGTTGATGAGTTCTTCCAATGCCCTTGAGCTATTGGCATAGTTTTGGATAGTTTTTCCTTTCTTCACTTCCTTATGCAGCGAGACTACTTCGGCTTCTAATTCTTCCTTTTCTTGGTTGCTTTCTTCCAACTTCTTTTGAAGTGACTCTTTAATGCATTTGTGTTCTTCAACTTCAATTTTAAGACCTTGAACTTGTTCTTCAAGAGTATTGGAACAAATCTTCTTTGCCTTGAGCTCTTTTATAAGTTTGATTGTTCCTTAGAAAATTCTTCTATGGTCAATCCTTCTTCTTCGTTGTTTGATACCTCTTGTTTATTGTGCTTGGCCATAAACAATACTCTCTCATTGGCTTCTTCTTTGCTGTCATTGTCTTCATCAGATGATGAGCTATCTTCTTTAGAGAGAAAGTTCCTTTTGGATCCTTGCTTGTTGAATTTATAAAAGCCTTTCTTTCCTTTTGAGTTGCCATCACTTATGTTCGGACATTTTGATTCGAAATGCCCAACCTCATCACAGCCGAAACATATCAATGGAGGTTTACCTTTGAATTTTCCCTTACCAATTTTTAGTTTTCTTGTAAAGTAAGCATATTCTTCATCTGAAAGACCACCTTCATCATCTCCCTTTTCTTCACACTTGCAGGTGCATGTCTTTTCAATTGAAGGTTGTTTATCATTATGGGTTTTCTTAGATGCAACGAACGCAGTTTCTAGATGTGAAGTACCCTCTTCTTCATCAAGTCTCATTTCATATGCTATGAGAACTCCATGTAATTCTTCTTTGCTGAGTTTGTCTAGATTTGCACTGTATCCTAAGACCGATACCTTTGGGTTGAATCTCCCTGGTAATGTTCTAAGAATCTTTTGTATAATAGTCTTCTCGTCAACTGGCTCTCCCAATCCTTCCAAAGTATTGGTTATTTCATCAACGTATTGGAAGTATGCAGCAATGTTGCAATCTTCTTTCATTCTGAGTTGCTCAAATTTTGCTCTATAGATTTGAAGCTTTGCTTGTTTGACATTTGAGTCACCTGCATATATATTCTCAAGCTTGTCCCATACATTTTTGGCGGTTTTACAACCCAACACCTTATGATAAGCAGATTCAATAAGTCCACTGATAATAATATTCTTTGCTTTTGCATCATTTACTAAATTCTTCTTACCTTGTTCATCCGCGGTTGATGTAAATCCATTTTGAATAGTGTCCCATACTTCATAACCTTGCGCCAAGAGATAGACCTCCATTCTTCCTTTCCAGAGTGCATAATTATTTTAATTGAACTCTTCTTGGTATGCTCCATGACCTCCTTCTAGCTGTTAAACTGCTATTGAAGGAACCAAGCTCTGATACCAATTGTTGGAAATCTATGTTGCCAGGAAACGTGGGTGCGGGGACGGGGACGGGGACGGGGACGACACTTTTTGAAACAGGGTGCGTGGGTGCGTCGGGGTATATACTATATATATATTATATTATATAATATTATATATAAATTATAATTTATATATGTGAATTTGTATAAAACAAGAAAATAAAATATTTTTGATTTAAAAATTAAAGTTTAAACTTCAAAGATTTAAACATGCACATCATTGAACATTCAACATTCACATAATGATATATATAATATGAATCATGATAATATTAAATAACTTAATAAGTCATAAAAGTCACGATATATGTCCATTGTCATACTACATTCAAAATTTCCCTTAAGGGCAAAGAGTCAAGACATCTCCAAACATGAACTAGGAAATTTCAAAATACTCAAATAAAAATTTAAAATAGTGAACAATGGCTTCCTCAAGCCATGTCATCAGCATCACTTAGATCTTCAGTCAGTATGCTCTCAAGGTAGGAATCATTCTCATCTTGAGCCTTTTGCTCATCCATAACAGTTGAAGGTAGCTCAATAAGGCCATCTGGTTGTATTTCCTCATCCACACACATAGCATCATTTGTGTATTGGTCCCATCTCTTGAAAGGACCCTTCTTGTACCAAGGGTCTTTTCGAGATATGAGACGAAGTGTGCTATGAATGTACGCTAAGTTCTCTGCCTTCTTTGAGCCCAACCTATTTCTTTTTACTGAATCGATAATGGCATAAGTACTCCAATTCCTCTCGCAAGATGAAGAACTAGCTACCTGGAAATCTAGGGGAAGCCCATTAAATTAATTAAAAATTTAAAAAGAAAAGCTAAAATGAAAATTGAAAATCCAATACAAAAATTTAAATGAGAAATTCAGTGCTAAGTTGCTAACGTTGTTCCGTGCCCTTGAAGAACTGCACCTTTGGTTGTTCCTGCTAACGCCGTTCCGTCGAGGAGGGTGAGGTCGAGGGTGCCGGTGCGGGTTGCAGTGGGATAGTCGATAGAGTATAGTTCGTAGGGTCGGTCGATTTTAGGTTTAAGTTTAGTGTTATAAGTTTAATTTTTAAGTTTTAATTTTAATTTTAGTTTTTAAGTTTATGCTTTAAGTTTTAATTTTATTTTTTAAGTTTTAAATTTTAATTTTAATTTTTACGTTTTTATTATTTAATATTTAATAAATTAATTTAAGTTTTGAATTTTTTACACAAAAAAAAAAAATCGCCTTAAGAATAGACTATAGTTATAAATTATTTAATTTTAATTTTAATAAAAAAATCTTAAATTTTAATTAAAAAAATTTAAACTGTAGTCGAATTTTGATTAGAAAAATAAAAAAATTAGCCTAAATTGCCCCCGAAGAACCCGAAAAGAACCCATTTTCGGGGTTCTCCGTCGTCGAAGAACCCTTAAAGAACCCGAAGAACCCTAAAAGAACTCGAAGAACCCTAAAAGAACCCTGATTTTGTGTTGGACGTTTCGGGTTCTTCCATGAAGAACCGGGTTCTTCAGGGTTCTTCTGGGAAGAACCCATCCCAGCACTCGGTACGTGGGGACGGGAACCCGGGACGGGTTCGGGAACCCTACCCCTGGGTGCGGGAACCCGTGCAACACAGTTGGAAATACTGAGAGGGGGGGTGAATCAGTATTTCTTTCAATTAGAGCATTAGTTAATCTTCAATTATTATCATTGTTTGTACAATGATAGCAGCAAACAAAAGGAACACAAATGCACACAGTTTTTAAGGTGGAAACCCACTCCGGGACAAAAACCACCTAATGCTTTTCTAGTAATTCTTTACTATTTAGGGGGGGTGAATCAATATTTCTTTCAATTAGAACATTAGTTAATCTTCAATTATTATCATTGTTTGTACAATGATAGCAGCAAACAAAAGGAACACAAATGCACACAGTTTTTAAGGTGGAAACCCACTCCGGGACAAAAACCACCTAATGCTTTTCTAGTAATTCTTTACTATTTAACTCCAATTGAAAATAAAGCTCCAACTTCTTAGAATCTAGAAAAGCATTCTTCTCCAGCTCCCACTGGATAGACGCTCCAACGCCCGAGATTCTTCAGTAGTCAACTGAACGGAAGCCCCAACACCAAATGAGCTACAACTCACCCTAGCACCACCCTACCACCCTATAGAAGAATAAAAGAAGAATGGACTCCCGTACCAGGGAAAATGGTCCACTTTACAATGATATAGAATGATGTAGAAGAGGAAGACACACTAGACCATAGCCCCAACTATGACACAACCACCTAATGATGATCCTAGACCTCTCGACACTGCCTCTTCAACTCTTGACAGATAGACACTAGAATAATTTTTACAATAATGTATTTACAATGACTTAGTACAATGATACCTTTACAGTGACTGTATGCAGTGCTGCCCACTTGAAGACTTCATGTGATGAACTTCTTGCTGCTGTTATGCACCTTGGTTGCTGCTCTTGTCATGATACCCTCTGCCGCACCTTGCTTTGCTTTGCTACCCTAGAAAGTTTGGTCCTTTGCAGCCCTTGACATCACATGATCTAGCTTTTTCTTGCCTTCTAGGAGCTCGATATTGAATCTGGTGTATCTCTGTTATTTCAGATCCCCAATATTCGATTTTTGGTCCTGTAGTAGTCCTCTGAGTCGTCTTTCCAATGCCATAGGTTTGACCCAATTTGGATTCTTCAAGAGAGAGTTATGCCCAATTTATCACAATGCCCTAATTATGGACTGTTTCAGTAGAGTGAACTTGTATGGCGTGCCACGTGTCACTGTTTCTTCATTCAGCTTTGAAATTGATAGAGCGAAAACTACAGTCCGTGCACTATCTGCCACATTTTTCAGAATTCCAATCCGATACTCAGAGAGACAGTTATGACGATTTTTCCAACGTCACTTCTTTGAGATGAATTTCAGGAGCCTACAAAAACACTGACTTCCACAGATCATATCTCCGAAAATATTGTGCACCTTGATCTGAAATTTTCACAGGAGCTTCCTCAGGATTTCGGCTTCGCCTCATAAAAATTTCAGCTTCTGAACTTTCGTAGAAACAAAGTTAGAGCGAAAATTCCACGATGACCTGTTTCCGATGGCGAAATTCATTACATAAGGAGGATATGAGGATCACAATTTATATAAATGCTTAGGTTGAGAGGGGCTTCAACAAGTGAACGTGGGAGGGATTTTAGGAGCTTAAAAAATATTAATTATGACTTTTCAATGACCCATGCCACAACCCCATGGGGTTTTAGCCCACTAACTAGGGTTACAAACTTCAAACATGAATATCTCTCAAATCGTGAAGAATTACGTGGCGTGCCATATATCAACGAAAACATTTCGACAAGTAGAAACCATCCAATGCATTCTTGACCCAAAATATATTAATTTGGTAGGTCAAAATTCCCATGCAATATTGGGGTAGCCCCTGGTGCTGCTTGGGTTGACATCAATGACAACTGCTGATCAACACACATGACTGTAAAGAAATAAATAGGTGACCAGGGATGGAATTCTAAAACTCTCAGTGATTGATAAACTCACAAACTGACTGTTTACAACATTCTTCAAATAAGTAGGAATATCTAAAACCACCCCAGACTTCATCATTAAAGCAAACATTCCTAGAATTGACTTATCCACCATTTTAGCATCTTCTTTACCCAAGATTTTGGCCAAAAGCTGGAGAATTGGCCTTACATCTTCAGCAAAGAGGCTCAAAGGATATTTGTTTGAATCCATGGAAAACTTTGCCTTTTCAGGAATTAAATAAAACAAAATTAGGGCAAACTCAGGTCCCTGCAATTCTTGAAAGTATGTGGAAAGGGACTCTTCAGTAAAACTCACATATGACTCTGTAGAGGGAAAACAGAGAGACTGCCTAATTAACTGAGTTGACACTTGAAAGACATTTTCTCCCAATTGGTTCATGACAAAACACTTTTGAGGATACATGGTAGAGACTAACCAGTGGATAAACTCAGGAAACAGGTAAGTTTGTGGAACAAAAACTGGCAAGACTCTAGATTTGATTAAAGTAGAGTAAAATGGGAATTTTCACTGGTTTAGGATGACATGCTGATAGAAAAGTGGGTGGTCTACTGTACAGACAGTATCCACAATGTCACTTTCTATGTCCATCAATGGAATATGAGTAGAAGACCCAGCCATACTGCTTTTCTTTAACATTTTGGATAAATTCAAGAACAATTGTACGAGTTACCTAGCTCTGTCGAAGCGGTTGGTGACTTGGACGATGGTATAAATGTCAGAGAACTTTAAGCTATTCGGGAGCGGACGTGGACAATAATGATGGTAAAATTATTTTTATAGGCAGAGAAAATGATTAAGCGGGAAAACAATGTATGGAAGTGTAATGAATGATGAAATGATTGACAAGATGGGTGAAATGACATGGAGGGTGACGTGGAAAACACAACTGGCTCGCTTGTTGGCGTCATGGGCCCGTCGGTTGTCGTCACTACGGGTGGACTCCGCAGTATGGGATCGATCGTGGACCAGTGCCCCCGTAGTAAATCTGGGCCACTCATTCTAGTCAACTGTCGGGAGTCAAAGATTCCAGCGGAGGCACCCCACTTGTTATTCTCCGATCAAGTTGTGACGTCGCATTGCTCCATCGTGGGAAAGCTTTTCCAATTGGTGATCCCGACGATGTCACCTGCTTGTCTTTTAACCTTATGCGTTAAATGCAGTCCCACTGTTTATCACATTTACTTCGACCACTTTTAGTACATGCTTTTCAAAATTGTATTTTGTGCATATATATATATATATATATAATTTTTTTTATTTTTAAAGAAGACATAATCTCATATATACAACATATGAGAAATTTAAAACAGACCACAACATTTGGCTCCACCTGGGGATAGTGTTTTTTGAAAAAGAACACTAAGAACCGCAGATTAGTGCCTTCACTTCGGGCATGGAGTCAAGAGGTGACTTACACATTGCAAATGAGTCACTTATCGAGCTATGTACAATGATCAAATCGGCATGTACAATGATGAATTGAAACTTCAATGTTGGAAATAGTGCTTCCGATATTGCCCATTCACTGGTAATGGCAGCGTTTCACCATCCAAATTTTCCAAGACAAAAATATTGTTGGCTATATGTTCAGTGATTTTAAAAGGGCCATACCAAGGGGATAAAATTTGCCATGCTTACCTTTATTTTCCCTTCTGACATCCCATCTTAAAACAAGATCACCTGGCAAAAAAATAACATCTTTGGCTTTTCTATCAAAAATTGTTTTCATTTTCTCTTGATAGTTGATTAGATTCTCTTTGACCTTATCTCTACTTTCATTTAGCTCCACGAACCTGTTCATTCTTCTAATTAAAGGACTTGGTTCTTCTTGGACATCTTGAATTAATGCTATTACAAACTTTATTAATTGACTAGGGAACAATCCCTCAGTACCATATACCAACTCAAATGGTGATTTTCCAGTGGATCTTCTAGTAGTTACTCAACTTGCCCAGAGAGCAAACTTCAATTTTGAATCCAAATCTTTCTTATTCTCTGCTATTGTCTTCTTCAAAATCCTTACGAATGTCTTATTTGAAAATTCTGCTAACCCATTCCCCTAAGGATGATAAGCAGTAGAATGTGATAAGATAGCATTGTATTTCTGGCAAAAATCAATCAATTTAGCAGATTTAAAAACTTGGGCATTATCAATTACTAACTTCGTTGGACAACCAAACCTACTGGAAATATTTTCTTCTAGAAATTTCATCACCACCAAGTCAATTTCTTTTCTTGTTGGCACTACTTCAACCCACTTTGTCAAAAAATCTGTCCCTATCAATATCCACCTGCACTGTCCACTGGATGGTGGGTTAATTTCTCCAACAAAATCTAGCCCCCATTGTTTGAAAGACTCTTCTACGAAACAAGAATTAAAGGTAGTGGCGCCAAATTCTTCTTCTCAGCAAAAGTCTGGCATTTTTGACAATTCTTCATTGATTTATAAACCTCTGAAAATAAAGAAGGCCAGTAAAAACCAACTTTCAAAATTTTATGGGCTGTAACTTTCCAACTGTAATGACCTCCACACAAGCTATCGTGGTATTCTTTAATTATTTCAACAACTTCTTCCTCTGTCAGGCTAAGCAACAAGATACCCACTGGATCTCTCCAATATAACTTTCCTTCTACAATCACATACTTTCAGAGCCCTGTATTTCATTTTGTTCATGGTAGGAGGACAACAAAGAAAACACAAGTAATGCACAATATCTTTGTACCATTCAAAACACAAGAATTTATATTGAATTTTATGACCTGATTCAGACTTTGTTTGGTTGCCAACATCGTCTTTCTCTTCAACTTCAACTAACAAACTAATTCCCAAAGATTGAAATTTGTTTCGATCAGAATTTTGGCCAAACCTTGACCCTTTATTAGTTTTGTTGGTTTTATGTCTAAATCATATTCTTGTATCTTGGCTATCCACTTACCCCTTTTACCTTCTACATCACTCTGAACCAAAACATCCTTAACAACAGTATTTGGCATATATGCAAATCCCCTGGGAATAAAGAATATAAACTCTGAAATCTTTGAGGGCTTTAACCAAGGTATAAGCCTGTTTTTCCAAAATATTGTATTTTAGTTCTGCATCCCTCAATACTTTACTAAAAAGGCTACAGGTTGTTCTCTCTGCTCCTCATTCTTCTGCAAAAGTATAGCTGCAATAGTACAGTCATAAGCAAAAGAAAAAATCTGAAAAGGTTTTTCATAATTAGGACTTATCAACACAGGAGCTTCTTGCAAATCTACTTTAATTCTTGAAAAGGAATCCCTTGCAGACACATTACATTTCACTTCTGCCCCTTGCTTCAACATATCAGTGATTTCTTTGACAATTTCAGCAGAATTTGGAACAAACCTCCCAAGGAAGTTAATTCTCCCTAGAAAACTCTGAATTTCTTTCATACTTCTTGGCAAATGTGTCTTACTTGTATCTTCCACTCTTGCAGGGTCTATCTTCACTCCTTCTTTTGAAACAATATTCCCAACAACTTTCCCTCCTTTAGATCAAAGTGAGATTTTTTTGGATTCAAAGATAAACCATACCTTCTACACTTCTCAAAGGTTTGCTGTAGATGCTCCAGACATTCTTCATATGATTTAGAAAAGACAGTTATGTCATCTAGATAAATCACCACAAACTTATCCCTTTCCCCTACAAATGCTATATCCATAGCTCTCTGGAATGTGGTGCCAACATTCATCAATCGAAAAGGCATTTTGGCATACATGAATGTGCCCCAACGAGTCGTAACTAAGTTGCACAAAATGGGGAAATAGAAACGAGTTTACGAAATGGGAAACGATACGAAACGCGACCTCCCCAAATTTTGGAAATGGGGAAACGCGATATATAAACCTTCATTGATTTATAAACCTCTGAAAATAAAGAAGGCCAGTAAAAACCAACTTTCAAAATTTTATGGGCTTTAACTTTCCAACTGTAATGACCTCCACACAGGCTATCGTGGTATTCTTTAATTATTTCAACAACTTCTCCCTCTGTCAGACTAAGCAACAAGATACCCACTGGATCTCTCCAATATAACTTTCCATCTACAATCACATACTTTCAGAGCCCTGTATTTCGTTCTGTTCATGGTAGGAGGACAACAAGGAAAACACAAGTAATGCACAATATCTTTGTACCATTCAAAACACAAGAATTTATATTGAATTTTATCACCTGATTCAGATTTTGTTTGTTTGCCAACATCTTCTTTCTCTTCAACTTCAGCTAACAGACTAATTCCCGAAGCTTGAAAATTTGTTTCTGTCAGAATTTTGGCCAAACCTTGACCCTTTATTAGTTTTGTTGGTTTTAGGTCTAAATCATATTCTTGTATCCTGGCTATCCACTCACCCCTTTTACCCTCTACA
Source organism: Pinus albicaulis (assembly GCA_034641835.2). NCBI lineage: Eukaryota > Viridiplantae > Streptophyta > Pinopsida > Pinales > Pinaceae > Pinus > Pinus albicaulis. The sequence goes on along the minus strand of CM076583.1, from coordinate 1,287,852,863 downwards.
TCACTCTGAACCAAAACATCCTTAACAACAATGTTTGGCACATATGCAAATCACCTGGGACTGAAGAATATAAACTCTAAAAGCTTTGAGGGCTTTAACCAAGGCATAAGCCTGTTTTTCCAAAATATTGTATTTCAGTTCTACATCCCTCAATACTTTACTGAAAAGGCTACAGGTTGTTCTCTCTACTCCTCATTTTTCTGCAAAAGTATAGCTGCAATAGTACAGTCATAAGCAAAAGAAAAAATCTGAAAAGGCTTTTCATAATTATAATTTATATTAGAATTTAGGACGTTTAAGAAATGTTATGTGAAATCATAAAACATACATGATAAATTATAATTTATTACATTCAAAGCTTAAACTATTACAAGTTACAACACATTTACTCATGAATGACAACAAACACACTCTGAAAATAACAATATCGGAATATCCAAAACCAACCTTTATTATATATCAAAATCTCAAAATCAACCTTTATTATATATATGAGGCTGGAAGTACAATAAAGTCAAAAGACTAATACTCATTATCAGAATCCTCATCAAATATAACAACAGAAGCATGCTCAGTAGTGGATGGTGTAGCTGAAGATGTTTGGCCAATTCCACCTCTTTGATCCTGGTCCTCAATATTCAAGGCAACAAGAGAGAGAACCAAATCCTAATTTTCCGGATCCACATTTTTTTTTAGAAGGACCATTTCCATATTCTGGACCCCTATGAGATGCAAGGCGAAGGTTGGAGTGCACAAAAACAAGATCCGCTGCCTTCTGTGAGCCCAACCTGTTGCGCTTCACAAAATGAATAAAACCATAGGTGCTCCAATTCTTTTCTGCTGATGAAGAGCTTGCCACTTGTGAAAGGAGGCGAATGGCAAGGATATGCAAATGTACACCATTTGCTCCATGACAAATCCACCACCTAACTGGATTCATGGTGCTTCTCTCCTCCAAAGATGATATATGTGAATAATCATCTATTCCTACAACAAAACTGACAAATTCTTCCTTCACCTCCTTGTGTAGATGAGCTGGAAAAATTCTCATAAGGGATTTTTTCACCCCATTAGCCACCTCTCTATCCTTATGGGGTGCCTTCTTCTTCCCATTGCTTTGCGCAATAAGTTCCTCATCGTAAAATTTTGGGTTCAAGGCATGTGCTAAAGTGTGCCATGGAGTGTTGAAATTGTTCCACCTATCAACAATGATTTTCTTGATTAATTCAGCAAAATAATCATCTACAAGCAAAACCTGTGGAGACTCTTGTGGAATGATTTCCATAGTTTTCTCAACCATGGAATCCATGCCATCATATACCTCTCCTAAGAAAGTTTGGTCAGTGTCAGCATTTCGAAGAAGCTCAAATATAGGGGTTGTGAACATTAGCAAGAAATCTATCTTGCTCCACCAATCCTCATCAAGGCACAATCTACGCACTGTATATCCCCGCTCTGAATCTGCCTGTCTCCACTCAGCCCAAAGTTGACTCACCACCATAGACACTAATGCTTGCTTAACCTCAACAAGGCGACGCAACATTATGAATTTTGAGGCATATCTTGTCTCAACAAATTTTAACAACTCCAATTTGGAGTACTCTCGAAATATTGCTTGAGACTGGTGGTGGTTGGTGATGAATTTAACAATCTCCCTTGCTTCCCCTGTGAGTTCCTTTATCCATGGGACTTTATTGTCGAACTCCTCTAAGATCAGATTTAGATTATGGAAAATGCAGGGTGTCCAAAAGATGTGGTCATACCTCCCCTCAGTAATCAAACCTGCAACTTTTCATACTGGTGCATTATCCGTGATAACTTGCACCACCATGTTAGGACCTACTTGTTCAATAGATTTGATAATAACATCAATAATGAATTGTGCATCTTTTACCTCTCTCGAGCAGTTTTCCGCCTTTAAAAACATTTCTCCTTTGGTGAAGTGGCAATGGTATTTATCAATGCTCTACGCCTTGTATCTATCCATCCATCTGAGACTATGGTAACCCTAGAGCTGCCCCAAGAAGAATGAATTGGTGATAAGACATCCTCCACAAGATCCTTCTCATTTTTGAGAAGCTGAGTTCTAACTTTCTCATAGTTGGGCCCCTTGTACCCTTGAGGAGCTTTGTTAGCTGCCCTTATCATATCTTGCCAGTAAGGAGAGCGAACAACATTGAATGGGATACCACATGCATAGATGCACCTAGCCACTTTGGAATCAACTTCTCTTGCTTGCACATTCACCAATTTAGAAATTTTGCTATCTTGAATTGTACACAATGCCCCTCTGGATGGTGGTTGTTCTGGTTGTTGAGTGGCTCTCCTCTTCCTTGCTTCAACTACAATCCTTGGCTCAATGTTTGCTGGATTTTTAGTAGTAACTTGACTAAGATCATCATGCTTTCTTTTAATTCCATCCGCTTGATCTTGCTCTCTTTGATATTCTCTCTTCGGCACAGGGTCTGATGTTTTTGTGCAACCTGCAATCCCTTGTCCTCCTCCATGCAAAAGATGTGTCTTCACTCTTGGGTAAGAGCCCTTGTAAGAATTACTGCAAAGATTACATCGCCATTCCCATGAGCCACCACCTCTACATCTTTGAAGCTTCTCAACATGCCTCCACAGAGGATAATATTCAACCCTTGGGTTGGCCTTGGGGTTTGAACTTGAACCTTGGATGGAAGCCATTGCTGCAAAAAAAAAATAAAAAAAATAAATTTGTAAATAAAAAACGTTTTTTATAATTTTGGTAGCATAAACCTTCATAAAATAGAAGAAACAGTGGGAAAAGAAACCAAGAAATTGAATGATTTTTCCCCAAATTAATTTTGTGTAGCTGAAGTTATCCCAAAATGCCAGAAAAAACAAGAGAAATATGGCTGTAGTTGAGCCAAAAACCAAGAATGCCGTAGCTGGAAACTTCGCACTCCAAATCTGCTTTTGAAATCCCTCTCTTGCTGCTGAAATCTCCTTTGCTCACCGATGAAAACGCCCTAGCTGAAGCACTACTCTCTTCCTCTTTTCTCCTTGCTAAATGTAAAAATTTCCTGTTTTCCCACCCCGGTTTTCAGTTTCACCTTATTTCTCCAAATAGTTAAATGCCCTTTCCCATATCCTTACATTCAACAAACTGGAAAATAATTTTTTTGCTGAAAACACAAATTTTGGAAAATTTACAGAATGCTGGAAAATGCAGAAATAAAAATCAGCAAGCATAAAACAGCCATTCAACACATTTAACACTGATATTTTTGGTCAACATGACCCTGGAAAAACCCCCTACAACTCTTGGGGAAAATTAGTTCGAAAGCTTCTCTTTTATTTTTCTGAATATTGCTTTTTACAGTGAAACAGGAAAAACTCAGAAAAAATTCCAGCAACCAATTTACAGACTTATCTCGATTTCCGTGCTTGCACACCGCCTCGGAAATTGTGCCAAATCAGCAACAACAGAAAACAGAAAATTTACAGCACCTTAGGACAACATTAAATGCTGTACGGCCACCTCGAGAAGTGTGCCGGAACAACCGTACTTTGATGTACGAACTGTACAGATTTTGTACAGCAACCTCTCTCGAAATCTGTGCCAAAAAATAGAGCTGTAGCTGCTGTCCTCTTCCTCGGTTTTTGTGCCGAAAATGACAGCAACCCTCTTCCTTGAAAAATGTGCCTGATTTTTGTGCCTTGGAGTGCGTGCTTGCTGCTGTACCCTCTTCCTCGATTTCTGTGCCTCACTTGGAAACATTGCCTCTCCTTTGCTGTACGGATTTTCTGCCTTGGTATGTGTGCCAATAAATGCTGCTGTACCTTTGCTGAAATCTCTTCACTGCTGCCCTCCTTCTTCTCACTACTCAGAAAAATCTCCAGCTCTCCTTCTCTCCTTCTCCCAATCTGCTCATGAAAGAATGAATGACCTTTTCCCTCTTTTTCCTCCTTTAACCTAACTCTAAGTGACTTTTGGGGAATCCCTAAATCCAATGGCTGAAATAGATTGAGATCTAGGGCTGAGATTAAATGCTCATTTAAATCTCACTTTCTATTTTTTAATTCACCCCACTTTAATAAAGACCCACTTAGTCATTTATTTCCAAAGTCACTTTTTTTTTCTAATTTTACATTGACTTTATTAAAGTCACTTTAAAATTAGACTTTAGTAACTTTATCACTTAAAGTCACTTTTAAATTAAACTTTAGTAACTTTATCATTTAAAGTCACTTTTAAATTAGACTTTAGTAACTTTATCACTTAAAGTCACTTTTAAATTAGATTTGACTTTATAAAAATTATAAAGTCACTTTAGGAGAAAAATTAAATTCTTTTGGACACTTTTCCCTAGGCCAAAGATCAAAGCCTTAGGGAACCATCTGTCCTCCGGTAACCAAATTTCAACACTCCCTCTTACCGAGGAAGGTGTTCCTCACCACACCCATCTTGTCTCTGAAGTAGACATGCTTGTCCCGTGGTAAGGCTTTGGTAAGAATATCTGCAACCTGCTCATCAGTGGGAATATACTCAAGCTTCACAGCTCCTTTCTGAACATAGTCTCTGATGAAATGATATTTGATCTCGATATGCTTTGACCTGTCATGAAATACTGGATTCTCCGTGAGTTTAATGCAACTATGATTATCACAGTAAATCACTGAAGGTCTCAACGGCTGACCAAATAAGCCAAACAACATCTTGCGAAGCCAGATGGCCTCACAACTAGCTAGACTGGCTGCCATATACTCTGCTTCCGCTGAACTCAATGCTACTGACTGCTGCTTTCGGTTGAACCATGACACCACTGCCGAACCCAACCCAAAACAACACCCTGAAGTGCTCTTCCTATCAAAAGCACAACCTGCCCAATCAGAATCAGTGTAACCTGCCAATCTCACTCCATCCCCCTGCCTGTAGTCCAGACCATAATCCACTGTCCCCTGCAAGTATCGCAAAATGTGTTTTGCAGCCACCCAGTGAACCTTCCTAGGCTCACATATAAACTGACTCATCGTGTTGACTGCAAAACAAATATCTGGTCTAGTGTTGACCAAATACATCAAGGAACCAATCAGCTGTCTGTACAATGTGGGATCCACCAACTCGGAATGCGAAGCATGAAGCTTCTTCCAGTTGGTGATCATCGGTGTCGACATGGGTCTACAATCCTCCATGTGGAATCTGCCAAGGATGTCCACAATATACTTCCCCTGTCCCCGGAAGAAATGCCCCTCCTCCTGCCACACCTCCAAACCCAAAAAGTAATGCATCAAGCCGATGTCCTTCATCTCAAACTCCGCCGCAAGATCTCTCTTGCGGTGCTCTATGAGTCTCTCTGCACCTGTAATGACCAAGTCATCTACATACAGCACCAGAATGAGAGGCTCCTCACCTATCACAATATAGTAAAGGTTCGGATCTGCCTCACTCTTTGTGAAACCCATCTTCTGCAAGTATGTATCTATCCTAGAGTACCAAGCTCTGGGAGCTTGCTTCAGGCCATAAAGGGCCTTCTTCAGTCTGCACACATGGGACTCCTTCCCATGCACCTCAAAGCCCTGTGGTTGCTCAATGTACACCTCCTCTTGTATGAAGCCATTGAGAAATGCGGTCTTCACATCCATCTGGTGGATCTTCAAACCCATCTCTGCTGCTATCGATATAATGGAGCGGATCGAAGTATATCGAGCCACGGGAGCGAAGATCTCCTCATAATCAACTCCCTCTACCTGGGAGAACCCTCTAGCCACAAACCTCGCTTTGAATTTCTCAATGCTGCCATCTGCAACATGCTTTACCTTGTAAAGCCATTTGGAAGTAACCACGGATTTGCCCTCAGGCCTCGGCACCACCTCCCAAACATCATTCTTCATGATAGAAGAATACTCCTCCTGCATGGCCTCTCTCCATACCTGCTGGCTAGCTGCCTCCTCATAGCTAGAAGGCTCAGAGTCAAGGATGCTGGTAGCCATTGCCATATAGCTACAAAACCTCTCAGGTGGTCTGCTCTCTCTGACCGGCCTCTTAGGCCCAGCAACAGATGTGGCCTCTCTTAAGGTGTCCTGAAGCCACTTGGGCTTCCTCTTCCCTGAGCATACTTCTCCCATTGGAGAATGAAACTCCTCCTCCTCATCATCATTAGGAGCCTGAACTCCTGACTGTCTGTCTGCTGTCCTCCTGCCTGCACCTGAACCTGTAGAAGCTGAGGTACCGTGTGAACTCTCCATCAGTGGATTCCCTAGTGAACTTCTTTGTGGAATGCTCTGCATGTTGCCCGAAGCACCACCCCTCTGACTCTGTGAGCCAATGCTCACTGACGGACCTGACATCGTCATAGATGTACCTCCGGATCCTCCTGATTCCTGCCCATTGGATCCCTGTGACTGACTCAGCTGCTGCTGAGGGTCTGGCTGATCCATATACTCTAACTCTCGTGACCTCCTAAAGGCCCTATCCTCCTCGAACTTCACATCCAGCCTGACAACAACTTTCCTTTGTGCAGGAATGTAAATCTGAAAGGCCTTTGAGGTCTCACTGTAGCCCACAAAGATACCCTTCTCTGCGGTGGGCTCTAGTTTGGTCCTCTTCTCCTTGGGTATGTAGGAGTATGTGATACACCCAAAGATACGAAGATGACCAATATTAGGATTCTTCCCAGAAAAAGCCTCCTCAGGAGTCATATGCCCCAAGGCACGATGCAGACTCTTGTTCTGCAAATAAACAGCTGTGTTGCAGGCCTCTGCCCACAAAAACAATGGAAACCCCTGATCATGTAATATGGCTTTGGCAACCCCTCCAATGGATCTGTTCTTCCTCTCCGCAACCCCGTTCTGCTGGGGGTTGTAAGGAACAGTGAACTCCCTCCTAATGCCTGCCTCCACACAATAGTCAACAAACTCTCCAAGGGTGTACTCTCCCCCATTGTCCGACCTCAGGGACTTGATCTTCCGACCTGTCTGTGTCTCCACAAGAGCTCTGAACTCCTGAAACCGCTTGGAGACCTCACTCTTGGTCTTCAAGAAATAAATCCAGGTCCTCCTGGAGTGATCATCAATGAATAAAACATAGTACTCATATCCACTCAAGGAAACATGAGACATCCGACCGCTCACACCGGAATGAATCAAATCAAGTATCCCAGTCGCTCTGCTGTCACTGCTGGGAAAAGGGGATTTGGCAAACTTGCCCATCGCACATCCTCTGAAAGTATCAAAGTGATCAGTACTGAAATTTGGCACACCTGTAGTGATCTCCCGCAAAGTCCTCAAGGCTCCATGATACATGTGCCCCATCCTGCGGTGCCAAATCTCACATAGCTCATAACTGCTAGCTCTGCTGTCGGTACTACTGCTCAATGCCAAAAGGGGCTGAAATGCAAACTTGTACACCTTTGCATGGCGTACACCTATCACTCTAGCTAAATCAGCTGGAGAACCCCTGGGATACATCAGCACCTGTCCACCCCTGAACAGTATCTCATATCCTCTGTCCTCCAAAGCTGAGACGGATATGAGGTTCTTCCTCATCCCTGGCACATAAAGAACATCTGACACCTTCAAAGGAGGTTTAGACTCCCTCTGAAATGTCAGTGTTCCCACACCGACTGCTCTAACAACTCTGTCATCACCGAGTACTACCTCTATATTAGTGCCACTCTCTGAAAGCTCTGAGAAGTACTCACGGACTCTTGTCATATGACGTGAAGCCCCACTGTCCACATACCAGATACTCGAAGATGCTCCGCTAGTCGAGGGAAATGCATGCTCCCTCTGAACCTCTGTGGCAGGTAATCCTGCACTAGAGGACTCACACGCAATGAACCCAAACTCCCGGTCAAAGCGATTTGCAAAGTCCTCAACCTCTGCTGATGCTGCCATGCTCTGGTTCTTCCCCTTTTTCTTCTTCTTCTCCGGACACACAACTGCATAGTGTCCCATCTTCTGACAATTCCAACACTTCACCTTGGAATAGTCCTTCTGTATGTTACCCTGTTTACCTTTACCTTTATCTTTGCCCCCACCATTGCTTGTGGAAGCCTGCTTCTTCCCTTTGCCTTTCTTGCCTCTTGCCAATAGTACTACATCCTCATCCTGCTCAACTGGCTTGGCTGCCCCAAGTTGACCTTTCCTGATCTCTGTCTGAATGCAATCATCCCAAAATCTCTCCCATGTGGGAAGGGTCTCACGTGCACAAACCCCATCAACAAAGTTCATCCATGAACTGGGGAGGCCATTCACTGCTATCCGCACCAACTCAGTGGGTTGAATGACCTCTCCAATTGCTGCCAACTCATCTCTCACATTAGTAATCTTTGTGAGATATCCAGCTGCACTATCAATCTTACCCATCTTAATGGTTTTCAACTTCTCCTTCAGGACCATTTTCCGGTTCTCATTGGTACTTTGGTAGAGATTGGACAATGCTGTCCACATCTCATGAGCATTTCTCTTTCCTCTCACATGAGGAATGCAATGGTCTTTGATTTCGTCTAGAATCAGTCTCTTACCCTTGTTGTTCTTCCTATTATATGCTGCCAACTGAGTAGCATCAGTAGACACATTAACAGGCTGCTGTGTGGTATGAACCATGATATCCCAGACTTCTGCCTCCTCAAAGATACTCTGCATTCTCTCCTTCCAAACGCTGTAATTGGTATGCCCATCCAACCTATCCTCCACCCTCAATCCCAATGACATCTTGCTGTCCTAAAACTGAAAAATAGCACTGCTGTAGTAAAGATAAAAATTATGTTTGTGAAAAATCAGCTTGCTGGAATTTTCTGAGTGAAAAATCAGCAGGCTGTATTTTTCTCCTTGCTGTCCCAAACTGCACTTTCAGCACTCAAGCTCTGATACCATGTAGAAATTTCCTGTTTTCCCACCCCGGTTTTCAGTTTCACCTTATTTCTCCAAATAGTTAAATGTCCTTTCCCATATCCTTACATTCAACAAACTGGAAAATAAATTTTTGCTGAAAACACAAATTCTGGAAAATTTACAGAATGCTGGAAAATGCAGAAATAAAAATCAACAAGCTTAAAACAGCCATTCAACACATTTAAACACTGAGATTTTTTGTCAACATGACCTTGGAAAAACCCCCTACAACTCTTGGGGAAAACTAGTTCGAAAGCTTCTCTTTTATTTTCTGAATATTGCTTTTTACAGTGAAACAGGAAAAACTCGGAAAAAATTCCAGCAACCAATTTATAGACTTATCTCGATTTTCGTGCTTGCACACCGCCTCGGAAATTGTGCCAAATCAGCAACAACAGAAAACAAAAAAATCACAGCACCTTAGGACAGCATTAAATGTTGTACGGCCACCTCGAGAAGCGTGTCGTAACAGCCATACTTTGCTGTACGAACTGTACAAATTTTGTACAGCGACCTCTATTGAAATCCGTGCCAAAAACTTGGGTTATGTTGCTGTCCTCTTCCTCGGTTTTTGTGCCGAAAATGACAGTGACACTCTTCCTTGGAAAACGTGCCTAATTTTTGTGCCTTGAAGTGCGTGCTTGCTATTGTACCCTCTTCCTCGATTTCTGTGCCTCACTTGGAAACACTACCTCTCCCTTGCTGTACGGATTTTCTGCCTCGGTATGTGTGCCAATAAACACTGTTGTACCTTTGCTGAAATCTCTTCACTGCTGCCCTCCTTCTCACTGCTCAGAAAAATCTCCAGCTCTCTTTCTCTCCTTCTCCCAATCTGCTCATGAAAGAATGAATGACCTTTTCCTCCTTTCCCTCCTTTAACCTAACCCTAAGTGACTTTTGGGGAATCCCTAAATCCAATGGTTGAAATAGATTGAGATCTAGGGCTGAGATTAAATGCTCATTTAAATCTCACTTTCTATTTTTTAATTCACCCCACTTTAATAAAGACCCACTTAGTCATTTATTTCCAAAGTCACTTTTTCTTTCTAATTTTACATTGACTTTATCAAAGTCACTTTAAAATTAGACTTTATTAAATTTATCACTTAAAGTCACTTTTAAATTAGACTTTAGTAACTTTATCACTTAAAGTCACTTTTAAATTAGACTTTAGTAACTTTATCACTTAAAGTCACTTTTAAATTATATTTGACTTTATAAAAGTTATAAGGTCACTTTAGGAGAAAAATTAAATTCTCTTGGACACTTTTCCCTAGGCCAAAGATCAAAGCCTTAGGGAACCACCTGTCCTCCGGTAACCAAATTTCAACACTAAAATCACCCTTCCCCAAGTGAAACGACTTGCTCAATTCGTGTGATGAGAAAATGAGGCGAATTGTCTTTTTATAAGTTTAGAAAGCCATGTAGAAGCATCCAAAAGACAAAGTAAACAGTTAAAAAAATAATAAAATGCACGCAAACCCCAAAAAAAAACACAACTTAAATCGCTATAGTTGGAAGGAAACGTGGTCGTACGACTTGGAAACACATTTTCGACCGTACTTGCAAAGTTTCCCGTACGGGAAACGTACTAGTACGGCTGGAAACACGTTTCTAGGCCGTACGGTACGTATAAATGTGTTTTCGTTTCGTTTTTTGGGTGAAACAGGGGTGGGACCCACGTTTCCTGCAACATAGAGTCGTAAACGCTGTTTTCTTCTGATCCTCTTTCTCTATTGCAATCTGATTGTAGCCAGAGAAACCATCAATCATGGATAATCTATATGAACATGTTATCTTTTGCAAAATATGATCCATCTTCGACAAAGGATAATTATCCTTCAAAGATGTTCTGTTCAAATTTCTGAAATCCACACATAACCTTATTTCACCATTCTTTTTCCTAACTGGTACAAGATTTGCCACCTAATCTGTATACCTTGAAGGAACAATTATTTTAGCCTGTAATAATTTCTTAACCTCTTTTTCAATTGAAGGCAACATCAAGGGATTGATCTGCCTTAGCTTTTGTCTAAAAGCTTTGATCCCTGGCTTCAAATGAATTTTGTGCTGAATGCTATTAGTGTCATAGGTCTTCAAGTCTTCATATGACCATGCAAAAATGTCAACAAACTTCTTAAATAGACTTATATATCTATGCTTAAAATTTTTAGGAACACCTTTGAACATTCTCACCATCTTGGGCTGTTGATTTGTGCCCAAATTACAATCTTCCAAGTCCTCTTCAAGGTCTGCTTTCGTCGGGTTCATAGCGACATCATCAACATTAAATAACTTTTTCAGAGGTACTAATCCCTTTGGTATCACATTATATCTGAGTTGTAAAATCTTTTGATTACCTATTGAATCGTTGAAGGAAACTGCTCCTTCCTGCTGCTTTCCAATATCTTCATCTTGGTCAATTTGTAAATTAGAAAATTTTCCTATCATCTCCAAAAACTCCTTATTCTGTTTTTCATCTTCAAAAACCTACCAATGCTTCACATTATCTGGAATTGAAGGTCTATGTCTGATTTCTATTTTATATCTCAGCCTAGGATTTAGGGGAGGATTAAAAGTGTTGGCTGCAACTGCCAAAGAATCTGCCAGCCTGTTCCCTTCCGTAGGGACAAATTGTATATTAAAAGCAAGAATTAAATTCTCTACTAAATCCCACACTTCATTTCTATAAGTTCTTAATCTTGGATGTCTTTCCTGACAATGATTTTTAATTGGTTTAACAACTAGTTCAGAATCTCCAAAAACAGATATGTTTTGTACTCCTAATTGTTTGGCAGTTTGCAACCCAAGAATCAGAGCTTCATATTCTGAGATATTATTTGTAGAATCAAATTCTAGTTTATATGAAAATGGCATTAAATGACCCTTTGGAGTGATTAAAAGAATACCTTCTCCAGTACCATCTTTTGAACAAGCACCATCAAAATAGAGTTTCTAGACTCCATTTTTTGTCAACTCTTTATTCTCAATTGCTGAAGGGAGCTGCCTCTGAGTATCTTCAACAATTTCTGCAACTTCTTGCAGCATGAAACAAGAAAAATCATCTTTTTCCTGACTGTACACAGGAGAATTACTGGCATTCTCTGTGATGGAGGAGGATGGGCAACCACCCTTAGGGTCAGCCATTGATGAGGAACAGACAGATGTCAAACATCTAGCAGGGTGGTAGTATTTGTAGACACTGTCCTCAAGAGGTTTCGGAAGTTGACAGGGGAGTTTGGTAGGAGGATAGTAGACAACACGAGCATGGAGTTTCAGATTGGAGGATGGAGGTGTTGTTGGAGATGGTGGAGCGTCCATCTTTGGGCCGACCCACTGATGAGGTGCAGGTAGATGCACATGCGGTTAGTAGAGCTGCAGTACTTTCAGGGAGCAACACTCTCCAGGGGTACATTGACTGGGCTTGCAACACACTGTGCCCACTTTTTCCTATTATAGAAAAAGGGGCCCGCTTCCTCAGACAAATCTCGTTGATAGATTGGACAGAGCAGCATGAGTTGAGCATGGACTAGCGACAACATAGTAGGCTTGTTCCATATATAGGTTTCCTTGCATTTGATTCTTTTCCTGAGATAGATCTGGAGATCATGAATTGGTATTCTGTTGATGGAGTATCATTCTTAGTTCGGGGCACAGAACAACAGGAGCCCTTAGATGCGAGGGTTATTACATGTTTCAGTGGGCAGTGGGTTGTGGACTGACAGTTGATCAATATTTCAGTAGCACTAGCCCAGCATCAATGGAGTAGGGTTAACCTCGGCCTATGCCAGAGGTTGGATTGGAGAGAGGTGATGATTTGGTATTCGCTTGATAGAGAAGCAACACAGTCTGAGCCATGGGACTTGGGTGATGATTGGACATGGTGCCATTGGGATCAAGGAGGATTGGTTGATGACTGGTACAGTCAGAGATGGGCATGGGATCCAGGTATTGGGGAATCCTGTCATGTTTGGATTACTTGGAGGCATGGTGTGGACCAGTGGTTCATATGGGATCCTGGTATCAGTTTGCAGATGCTTCTACAGTGGACAGGTGCAGATTGCTTGAGGGCAAGCAATCTTGGGGTAGGAGGATTTGTAATGTCCCCATTTTTATTTTCATCCATAGTACAACCAGGGTGGATTTCTAGGACAAGGAATCAGTGTTCCATGGGGTCGCGTCCCCCACCTGGGGGTTGAGTTTCCTAGCTCCCTCGCACTTTAGGGACTTGGGGATGACTGGGTGTCGTTTCCCCAAGCTCCCAAAAAGCAGGGTACGTGAGGAAACTTTTGAGGGGTCGTTTCCTAGATATTCAGGGTCGAATCCTCCATTGGGGGTCATGTCCTAGGCAAAAGAGGACGTGAAGGGACGTGAGGGGTCGTTTCCCCAGTCAAAAAATTGCAGTTCTTTTTAATGATTTTTTTTTTTTTTTTTTTTTAATAATTTAATTTTTTAATTTTTTTAATTTTTTTTTTTGTTAAATCGAATTTCTAAGGGTTTGAGTTAACTTAAAAGTTTATTTCAATGTTTCATTGTTCATTTCACATTTCATTTACGCTGAAGCTGTTGCCGTTGCCCGACTTTATGTTGTATTGTGGGGCAAGGCAAAGGAGCAATCCAAATTGAATACAAGCACAAAAAATAATGAACTTGAAAATGAATCCAACAACAACAACATAATGTTCTAACATTGACATTAATCAACCCCTCTTACAACATGAAGGCAATGCTGAACATTTAAATCATTCTCACACACGAATTTCTCATGAGTAATTTTCGATTAGATCTAAATACAAAACTGTTTTGCTGAGAAGTAGATTCTTTTAAGTTCCTGCCCCCTTTAGTTATGAGAAAGGAAACCATTGTCAAAATTCGCGAGAATATAATGTATTTTTCTTCCCTTCTTATTTTCTATTATTTGACATAAAGGCCATGGTCTCGAGTTTTTTAACATCACATTACAAACTTACATGTATGATATCCTTCATGATATAAATGTTATATTTTATATAATGATAAAAACAACTACACTATAAATATTAAAATTTTAATGATATATCATATATTTTTATATTTATAAGTTTTTAAGACCCCGATGTCCCCCCAAATGTCCAAAAAAATGGTGGGGAGATTTTGCATAGGCTGCTCCCGCGTATCCCCACTCCCTCGCCCCCACCTCCAGGGTACTTGGTGGAACATTGCAAGGGATGGCCAGGCCATGGGAGCAGGTTCTTGTTATCAGGGTTTCCGAGGGAGTTTTGAGGAGTTTTTACGGGATTTGATGGCGTTCACTTGGCATATTTAATCATCTACACAATTTGTCTTTCGTTCCGTCGCATTCTGACAACTTTAAAAAATTAGCATTATTGTGAAGTCGAAATTAATTAATTATGCTCGGGGTGGCATTCTGAGAAGATTATTTGATGAAACACCTAAGTGTAATAGCTCGTTGGAATTGGAATGAGAAGATCTTTAAGATGGGATGCTGAGAAGTGACTTATAGTGGCAGGAGAGAGTATGGTGGGCGATTTACCATTTTCCTTAATTAAAAATGACTTTAATTAGTCATTTAATTAAAAGAAAAATAATTAATTGGAGGAAATGGCCCAAAAATGACTTAAGTGAAATAGAATTAAATTAAAAAGTCACTAAAATAAAGTCAATGGAGGATCTTCTAGAATAATAATAAAATAAGATGCTTCTAGAGGCTCGGAGATCTATCCATCAGATCTATAAAATGGGAGGAGTAGGTCATTTGGAGATATCTTGGATTTTGATCATTGTCTTGTGTGAGAGGTTCGTTAACTTGGTTCTCTACTTCAACAGTTAAAAAAAAGAAAACAGAAATTGTGAGGGGTCGACAATCTGATTGGGTTGTTAGATCCACTCAGCTGCTAGCAGCCAAGGGAGATCTCGTAGGCAGGAGACAGTTTGAAGCAGGGGTGAATGTGGATGACATGTCAAACTTGGGGCAGAGGCAGTGGTTCGGGGTAGTGACAGGGAAGTTTGGGAAACCATAGGGAGCATGGTCTGGGAGCAGAGCCACATAGTGATGACAGGTCGTGGTGGTGGCTGGATAGAGTGTTGAGACAAGGAATAGGGTGACACAACACACATAGAGATGGTCGACCATGTATACATCGAAGCCTAGCTAGAGACGATTGTGAGTAGGACAACAAGGCTATTGGTGGTAGAGATCGAAAAGGAAGTCATAGTAGGAGGCAATAAAAAAGCAGTTGCCTAGGGTGGGAGGGGGCTTCTAGTAGGAAAGGTAAAAACAACAATGTAAATGACGGGCAAAGAGGATGACCACTAAGCGAAGAAGGCAACGACTGAGGCCATTGTACACTATGCAATAGAGGAAGCCAAAAACACAGGTACATGAGCCGTCATACAATACAACTGAGTGTAGGGTTAACAACATAGATCAAGAATGAGGTTGAAGTATGTGACTGTAGAGTGACAAGGCAGATTGTATAGCTAGAAGATTATTTTTTAGGTCACAATCACAACTGTGCCAACAAAGTTAACCATATTTGCTAGTGTGATTGGCAGAGGTTAACCCTTAGGGGGAGATAAGGATACCATACCAATTAGGGTGTGACAACCATAATTTTTAGTAGATTTTCCAATTTCAAGATGGCTACAACTGGTCTGAGGTTTAAGGACAGTTTGGAGGGTGCTTATAATTTTAGTCCATGGAAGGAGAGAATAGTGCTGGTTCTCATGGAGAAGGATGTATGGGATTTTGTGAAAACCTAGGTTACATCTCCTTCAGATGCTACAACTCTAGTACCCACAATTTGACATGAAGGGTGGGTTGTAGGATCATGTGATCCCTCACATATCAAGAAAGAATATTTCCCATGAGATGTGGATTTCCCTGATGAACCTATATCAGAGTGATAATCAGAATTGGAAAATGGTGTTGAGGGAAAATCTCAGGAACACCAAGATGATTGAATCAGACACAATGGTGTCATACCTCACTAGTATTCAACAAGTTCGAGATGAGCTTGGAGCTGTTGGGGTAGTTTTGTTAGATGAGGAGCTTGTACAAACAACCCTGAGTAGGCTCACAAAACCTTTGGCTACCTTTGTGACAAGTGTTCTAGCATCAGAGAAACTATCAAATTGGAGTAGACTATGGGATGACTTCACTTAGAAGGAAATCTGGGAGAAATCATTGCCTAGATGACAACAAAAGAGCGGAGATGATGAGAAATTTTCTCTCGCCAGTCAAGCAACAAGGAGCAAAGGTTCGAGTAACAAGGGCGAGGAGTCAACCTCACAATCTGAGAAGAAGGACTTGACTAAGGTCAAGTGCTTTGCTTGTCATAAGATGGGACACTATGATTTGCAGTGTCTAGAGAGGAAGAAAGTGGGAAAGGGAACACACTCAACAGTTTTTGCAATGACAAAAGCTTAGGAGGAGATTACTAGGAAGTTTGAAACCATGTTCTCACTTATTTCCTACCTTACCTCATGCACATTACTGGTGGGTAGATGGGTTCTAGAAAGTGGAGCCACACGACATATGATAGGGGCATGTGAGCTGTTTGATAGCCTGATTGAGTGGGACTTAGAATTGCATGTAGAATTTTTAGTTGATTCCAAACATGTAGTGAAGGTGGTTGGAACAATGATATTCTAGTTTGATTTGGGAGGCGGGATAGGAGTAAAGGATGTGCTATGACTGCAATAACTCAAGTGGAGTTTGTTCATAGTCTCTGTGATTGAGAAGAAGGGGTTTTGTATAGCATTCCAAGATGGATGGGCACTAATTAGACCCAAGGGATCTAGCTCTGACGAGGGACATATCATTGGAGTTAGAGAGGGCAGCTTGTATAGGCTAAAGGACCAACCTATTTGAACAATGGCAAGAAGCGGAGTTGTGATAGAGAACAAGGAGTAGGAAGCTCCAAAGGTTGAGTAGCTTAGAGGGAGTCAACATTTTGGTTCAGGTGAGGAGGAGAAATCTATAAATTCCTTCAAATTTGTCAAGAAGGTCTCTTTCTATGTGATGACCTTACGAGATGTTTAGGAGCAGGACGCTTCTAAGAACCATACCAAGGGGTTTAGGACTTTGAGGATGTTTCAAGATTATGTGGTAGGGAAGGATTCCAGTTCAGAGGGAACAACCAAGGCAGTGGATGCAGTTCTAGGGTTGAAGTCAATTCCAGGGGGAAGAGGTAACACCCTCTCTAAGCGAGAGTGTTGATGTTTATAGCTTGGGCATGTACTTTTGCGTAGGCCTAAGTGTCTAGGTGTGCAGAAGTTGCACGAGATCTCTTTAGACACTTGCTCTAGTGTGAGCACATTGATTTTTTAATTTAGCCTAAGTTTTGACTTAGGAAAGCATATAATCATCATGTTGGCTAATTGTGCTAAAGTAAACTTAGGAAAATTGAAATAATTACTTTAGTGATTATGTTTTAATTTTAGCCCTTGATCTTAAGTGAGGTGAGATCTAATCTCAACCATCAATCAATTTGGAGATTAGGGCTAGGGATTTAGCTCAATGTAAAGTTATAAAAGCGAAGGCTAAGGAGAGGAAAAAGCCACACCATACAACAACACAAGATTGAGAGAGGCATCTTAGTGAAGAGTGATACTGTAGTGTGTTGGGTCCGAGAAAGTGCAGAAGGGGAGCTTTGAGATCCATATCAGCCAAGGGGAGGGCTGATCTAGCGCTTGATCTGTTGGATCAGATCTAAAGCATTGTAATCTGTATTTTCTTTAGTTGGGTTAGTACCCCAAAATGAGAGCTCATATAAGATTTGAAGTTAATGAAGAGCTATTGATTGGGCAGAACCTGTTTGTGTCATTGTGATTGCGATTGGTTATTTTTCTTTCGCTATCTAGTTATGAATCTAACCATGCTTTCATTCAGTGGACTTGTAATCTGCTAGGTCAATGAATTGTTGGGTGCTTAGTTCGGAGGAAAATTACCACCTTTGTCATGGCGCTAGTAAAAATGTATCCATCAGTCAAATAAAATCTCTATTTGACATGTTAAACTTTTTCTATCTTATTTTAATGGTTAGAGGGTGATATTGATGACGAGGATCCTAATATAGGAAATGGTTTTGATGATATGTAGTTATTTGTTGTAGCATGATTTTTTTGGACTCTACAACCATTTGGAGCCTCTTTGTTGATGTATTTTTGGTTTAGAGATGGACTGCACTTGGTGCCATTTGGTTTTATGCACTAGTTATATGATTGAATTAGTATCATCATCATGTAAAATTGTAAATGTTTTAGTTTATGAATTTCATATAGTTTTGGATGAATGTCCATATTTCATTTTTGTATGTGTAATAATTCACTTATATATATATAAACTATGTCCTCCCTGTCATGTTTCCAGGGTCGTCATGTCCCGTGTCGGGCACTTGTATTTCCATGACCTTTGTGTCTTGTGTCATCGTGTCATTGCTGTCCTATTGATTGTACTCTTCTTTAGTCCCATTGGCCTACTTTTGTGGTCATCAATTGGACATTAATAAATTTACTTTACTAATTTACTTTTTTACACAAAGATGGAGAATCCCTATCAGTGGGATGTTATCATGGAAGTACTTCGCTATGAAACAATAAATCTTAAATAATGGCTTGGAGGCATGGATATGCAAAATAGCTAATGATGTCATAGTGATGGGAAGTATGCATTTGTACTTTATGGATTTCATTACATGTTCAAAATATAACTTCTCGAATAATAGGGCTTTCACATTTGGGCTTCTCACTATTCAAATACATCATAACATACTTTAATACTTATACATGGAACAATTGTTGCTGGGGATGCCAAGGTGAGGTATTATGGCATATACAAAATGAATATTGAGATAATTTTTACTAAAATTGAAACATTAATAAAATCAAATAAGTATGAAAGCCTAGGTTCAATGAAATTGCTACTTGTACCTCAACCATAACATTGTCTAGCCAAAATATTCAGATGTAGAAAATTGAATTAAGGTATAGCTAAAATCAACGTTCCACCAAATTTTTGGTATGTGGGGTGTGGAAATGTGGAAGCGTGTTTAGGGGACATCTGTAGACACCCCCTAAATTTTGGGAAACATCCTAGGAATCATTGGGGTACTTGACATGGGGGATTCTACCTAAAATGCAAAAAAATGAAAATTTAATAAAAGACATAAATGTAAATGTGAGTTTGGGTCTGTATAGAGGGGTTTATGTAAGTGAAATTTAGGTTTAGAGTGTCAACACCTTGGGGTTGATTTTTTAGTTTACTATTATTTTTTGATTTTTTCTCTTCATGGTGCATTGTTTTGGGAAGGGAGCATTTAGAAATACCATTTCTTAATGGTGCTTTTGGGCGTCTTCCTTTTAGGGGGATGTCCTCTTTTTTCATGGGGATATCCCCAATTGCGTTTTGTGGTGAACCCTCAAATTGGGTACTTGGGAAACATCCCCATTAGAGTAGCTATGTCTCAAGAGTGCAAGGAGTGTGGGGAGCATGCTCCATACACTTTTGAACATGTACATGTGTAACATTGGCCAAAATATGTTGAGAAGTCAAATACACTAGTCCATAATCAACAATGGAAAATTGATGATGCATTTTATCAACATCATTGGATTTTATGAGTAAATTTGGGATAATCCTATATGGTTAGAAGTCCTTCCTTATTTTCAGTAGTCACTAATATTATTATAATATTTTGCTCAAGTGGCCATGATTTCTTGGTTCATCAATGTCAAGAGTTACATGTCTACTCAAAAGGCATGAATTTTTTTTCAAAGCTTGAAGTCAACTAACATCAAATCTCATCAGGAATGCCAACATGGAAGTGAAGGACCTTTAATAATGAGCATGTGTTGTCCTAGAGCTTTGAAAGATTGAATGTAAACCTAGTAGAATATTGGATGGTTAGACACATGTCCTAATTTTGTGTAGCCATTGATATTACTATTATTAGTTTTCTCTAATGGAGATTATTTACATGATTTTGTGGTTCATTGATGTGTTCAGTTGGGCGTCTACTCTAAAGGCAAAAGAAAAAACTTTTACAATGCATGAAGTAATTTGACATCAAATTGGGGATGTGAACTTGGAAGTCAAAGATGTTTAACAAGAAGCATTTGTTTCTCTTCTATATATTTTAAAGATTGAAAGTCATTGTTTATGTGTTGACACAAAACTAGGATGAGGAGAAGCTTGAACTTATTTAGGGAAGGGAAAAATTTTTGTTAAAGAAATTAACCTTTATTTGAAATTGCATAGCGTCTTCTCACAAAGTGTGCAATGAAAGTTTTGTAAAGCATGAGGTTAATTGGCATCAAATTTTGTAGGCCATGCCGACATGAAGTCAAAGATGTTCAGTAATGCTTTACATGTTGCCCTAAGAGCTTTTAAATTTTGTAGGTGATTATTTATACGTTGAAACCTAAACTAGGACGATGAGATTGGGAGAAGCTTGAACTTAACAATAAGTGGAAATTGCAAATATTGTTGGCAAAGAAGTTAACCTTGGTTACAAGTATAGCTATTCAAAATTTTAAACCTTTTGTGAATGCATTAACTAGCTCTTGAAGTGCTATTTGAATGATATTCAATAATTTTAATAACTTGTTTCTGAAGTTCAATGGTGGTCTAAAGTATTGATGTTAACTTAAAGGGTTTGGGCACGCATTTATAAATATGAAATCATTGTATTATTAAAATACCTTTGGGAAACAAATGAGTAGCTATATGAGAGAAAATCAAGTGTTGATTATCTATTTTTTATCATATTAAGTATGCTGCAAACGAGATGCAATAGAAAAAACTCAACATGACTACTTGTATGAAAATCGAGCGCCATTTGCTCTCATTGAATGGCAAAGGTTTTTCGTAGCTATATCTTTCTATTATCAAAGATAATTGAGCAATGTTGCTTGAAGTGGGGATGTTTTTTGGAAGCGAAGTATCGAAAGTGTCATTTTCCAAAAATCCTTGGAAGCGAAGTGTCCCAGAAGCATTATATATATATATATACACACACACACACTATCATTGCATTTATATTAAAAAAAACATCTAGAGTGCCAAATTAGTTGCAGAATATATCAAAGCATGCATATTGTACACAAACCAAGATAGAAATGGCATCCATAGTATATTAATGATTAATTATTCAAGCATCCACCATCTAGAATCTAGATTCCTCTCCTCTTGTCTAGCCTTTGCCTCAACTTCGATTCTCTAGGGATATTAGTCAACATTGCCCAATTTTGATCAAATTGCCTAATAATCCAAGCCTTATAATATGGTAGAAAAAGTTTAACATGCCTTATCAATGATTTTGACTTGAGTGAAGGGTACATTTTTGCTAAGGCCATGACAAAGGAGTTCAACAATCAACACCACCAACACTGGGGTACATTGTTGGAAATGTGCTCACTACTGAGAGAGAGAGAGAGAGGGGGGGGGGGGTTGTGGGTTGAATCAATAGTGATTGTGTTTCCTAACTTCTGTATTTCTTTTTCATTTACTGAACACATTCACACATTATGCCATTAGTAGATTAACCATCAAATCAAGTAACAAATTCCATAATCATCATATGAAAGCCATAACATAATCAAACAATCACATGCACAAGGGACACAAGGATCTCTGGTGGAAAACCTCTCTCCGAGGCAAAAACCACCCTTTGCTGCTGTTGCGTTGCTCAATTAATTTTATTATTCATCAAGCAATTCAATTACATAGAATATACAAAACAGATACTATTAGTACTGAACTCTAATCCTCATCTCACGACTCTACAAACATCTATCTGATCAACAAGCCTTGCCCAACCACCATTGGAATCACGACTCTACAGACTTCTATCTGATCAACAAGCCTTGCCCAACCACCATTGAACTCATGAAGGAATATGTTCTCTATACTGAATTCGCCAAAGCCCCCACTCCACTCTTCTATGTGACCCTCGTTTCACAATATTTCATACTGGAGTCCATCTGAATCGCTCGACTAGAACAACACAACAACGTCTAGCAATATAGGCTCAAAACATCATAATAAACTCACCAAAACAGATCTGCATAACTCACTCACTCAAACACTACAACAACCCAACAACAATACATGCAACAAAGATAATCTGATCAAAACATGATAAGCAAACATGAAGGAAATGATCTACAACCCTTCCTACTCTTTTACTGTACTTCTGCATAAGATCTACGTTGAAACGCAATTCTGCTGCCATCTTCTACTACTTTGATCTGCTGAAGATATTCTGCATAAATTCCTACACAGTATGCACACACAATACTTCACTCACACACATTCTCCAAGCTCACACCACTATCTCATTTTCTTCTCAAATGAACCAACCAAATAGACTCATGATCTCCATCTATTTGTAATCTTCTGAACAATAAATTCCAATTCTAAAGTGGAGCTCTGTTCATATGCTGGAAGTAGCTTTATTCAATGCTTCTTGACTCAATCAATCCACTAACTTCATTTACTAGTGAATATTCTCTTTTAATCATCATCTAGAAGCACAATAAACTTTTTCTGACCTTTACATGAAGAGTCCCGAACAAGACATGTCAGAAAACAATTAAGCCCCTGAAGAGCACGGGAAATGCAGACGAATTATTGTGAAAAAGTCTCAGTCGCACCCACAACACTGCTTCCATGCGACTTTAGCATGTTGGGGCTATAGGCTGCTCTCCATGCGACTATGGACCTAAAACTGCTCCCATAACTCAGCAAGCATGCGACTGGGGCAGAGGAGACTAAAAAAATTGCTTCCTCAGCACAAAACTTGACCAAACTTCTTCCAGAGCTTGATCAACATCAGATAGACCTCAGGAAGCCATTGTAGCCTTTGCAACACTCCATCAATCCACTGTAGCAACTCCATCATCATCACTAGTCAAACTAGGTTGACTTGTATGCCATCCATCAACTACTTCAACACTTAAGCCATCAAACTTCACTGCAACTACTCCAACCTCTGCAACCACCAACATGCAACTCTAGAACCTGTTAGACATCCTCCAAGACCTGTACAAGCATTTGAAGCATCTACTGCCACATGTAGAACCTCTCCAAGTCCAATGTGTAACAAGTCAACATGGGAGACCTAATCTGTGACATGGAGACCAGGGAAACCTAATCGACAAGGCTCCTCATCTCTAATTCCTGAAGTAACCACCAACATCTGTATGCAACAATATGATCATGAAGACCATCATCACGGTAAGGTCTCCAAGCTAGTCTAACACATCATCATCCATCCTCCAAGTGCCAAGGACCATTTTCCATATCTCCATCATCCCCTCAAATATCAAGCTAAGGTTTGCAACCAATGAACCATTTGCATAAACACATACAACCAGGTTGACATCAATGCCAAGCTACACCAATGCATCCTCAAACACCATGCTACTAGGTTGACATCAATGCCAACTGTTGGAGCAGGGTCGCATGGGGTAAAGCATTTTTGGGTAAGTTTTGTTAGAACGACTATGCGGAAAAGGCAAGGTGCTTTGGGGTGGGTCAAAGTCCCTT
The DNA here is from genome assembly GCA_034641835.2 of Pinus albicaulis. Classification (NCBI taxonomy): domain Eukaryota; kingdom Viridiplantae; phylum Streptophyta; class Pinopsida; order Pinales; family Pinaceae; genus Pinus; species Pinus albicaulis. The sequence continues at coordinate 1,287,829,447 of CM076583.1, read as the reverse complement.
AATCATTGTAACGGGTAAAAAGAGAAACCATGTGTCTCAAACCATGGTTCGAGACCATAGTATGTGCGTGTTTGAAAGTATAAATATGTAAGAGTCGAGTGAGGAGAGATAAGTCAATCTTTGATCTTTTGGAGACCTAAGTCCTGAGCTATGTGCAAGGACCCTGCTGCTGTGTGCGTAGGTGGAAGAACCGTATTGAATTGAAGATCTATTAATAAAGAAGATATTTTGGACGAATTCTGATCTTTATGCGATTTCTGTGATTGTTTAGATCTGTCTATCGTATTATTGACTATCTGTTTCAAGTTATAGATCTGTTATGGTTAATGCGCATTTATCTGGGTTAAGTAGATGTTAGAAATCTCTGTGTTCACTAGATCTACATGTTTGTGCACGTACATTTATGCTTATTATGCTATGATCGGGATAAAGTATAGTGGTATGTTTTGAACGCTTCTGTCTTGAAGTAAGGGTTGTCTGCGTTTAGATCTGGTTTCTGTGAAGTGGTGCACATGATTGTAGGCATTAGATCTGTTAATTAGGGTAAAGATTGACATCAAAAGCTCCCTCAGGGTGCGGAAACCTGGTTCCAATACCTTCCCATACTGCTTGGGGTGAGACTTTGGTCCGTGTAAGCAGATCATTGCCGAAAGGGCCAGTAGTTGGAGGGTTTTGTTGGTAGCGCAGAACACTTTGAACCTGGGTCATGACCCCTCAAGCCAACAAATGGTTCCGTTGTCGGGTTCGAGATCTGTTTGAGGGAGATTTGATGTTGTGGCATCTGACGAAGAATGAACTGCAAGATTGGCTCGATAAGAAGGTGCGTGAATTTGCAATCCAAGAAAACCGAAACCCTAAATTATTTGCTGAGGATTGGGAGCAAAGGTATATCTACACAGAGGTCCATGAAATTTTCTTTCCTTCCTTTGCGACTCAGTTACCCGAGTTGTTATCTCGATTGAATGAATTTCATACCTGCGCAAAGGATGACGCGATCAACAGGTGGACTCCTGAGCTGGTTCAACAGTTGGAGAAATCTAGCAATAAAATTCCCTGTGCATTAGATTATTGGATTGATAACGTTTTGAGTGGGTTTGTGACCAAATTTGCTATTGATACTTTTGTATCGTATTCTGAAGCTGAACGAAGATTTTTCAAGGGCCCTAGAGGTAAGTTTCTGCGCTCATTGAAATTGTGAATTAAAATGCTTTTATGTGAAAAGGGTACTCTGTGTAGCCACATTGAGTGAATGTCTCGAAGAGGCTCGACTACGCGTAGTTGAAAAACTTACAGAGTAGATCTAGTAGAAGGTTTTGTTTATAGCCCTCTAAAAGGTAAATCCAATAGCAACAAGGAGTCTGAAACAAGTAGCTCTGGTGAATCTGCGCACTCGGAAGAAAAGGGATTGCAAGATCAAAGTATTTTTGGGTTGTTGGCCTTAGTTTAGATCCCATCCAGATTCCACTCTAATACCAAATTCATCTCTCTACAACAAGTCGTCCACCCCACCTCCACCTCCACCACCAGAAGTCGATATGGCTACTTCCATAAAGCTGCAGAATTTCAAGGGTGTTGGAAATGAAGATGTGGACCAATTTTGGTTCGTCGCAGACGCTGTATGGAGAGCGCAACAAATCAATATTGATAATGTTTAGAAAGTGCAGCTGGCTACTACATTTCAAGAACGAGCGTTGTATTGGTACATGAGATATATGGCAACCAACCCTAATGCAACGATTGACGAGCTTAAAACTGCACTAAAGGAACAGTTCAAAAAGCCAAAATCATACTCTCAATGCATTACCGAACTAAAGGAGATTCACCAAGAAGTAAATGAATTTGTATGGGACGCAGATCAATGATTAAAGCAGACCATCAGGGACAGAGGATTTCCTATTGATGACACACAACACAAAGAATGGTTCATTGGTATGCTGCTGCCGCATCTACGCCAGTCTTTAACCAACTGAAGATTGCGACACAGGCTGAAGTTGTGGAGATTGCCATGAAGCTAGAAGCCTCACCTGTACCAGCCACACATGTTGGGGCTCGACAAATCCAAACAGTTAGCTGCATTGCACTTAGAAATACAAACTCTGCAAAAGGAAAAGGAAAAGGATGTGTACGCAGGAGTATGGTGCACACGCTGTAAAGCTGAGGGGCATCACAGGGATCAGTGTCCTGTATATAATAACTATTTGGCGGTGGGAGGACCAAGTCCGATTAAGAACGGCGCAGGGCCTAGTGAGGTTTCGAAACTATGGTGCGCGATTTGCCAAGTAAATGGACTCCATACGACAGACTTCTGCCCTAGGCTTGGTAAATATATTCTGTAGCTACAACAACCTTATTGCACATTTTATCGATCTGTGGGACATGATGATAAGGACTGTCGTAGCTTCAATCTGATGATTGAGCAGGCTGCCTTGTATAGATTGCAGGCTGAGGGTAGAGGACTGGATTCCCCTGCATTGTCGTTTGGGTGCGGTGGATTTCCAGGAAGAGGACAAGGAAGAGGCGGAGGGGCTGGTCGTGGAAGGGGACCACTCATTTGTTAAAATTGTGGAGAAGCTGGTCATTATGCGTGCGATTGCTCGAACCCAACACAACAATCTTGCAGGTATTGTAGACAATTTGATCATGTTATTGAAGATTTCCCTGTACTATTTGCAAAAATGCAGGAAAAGAAACCACAGACACCTACGCAGAATGTTCAAATGATAAGAGCAGAATCACGCACTGAAGATCCTAGCATAAATATTGTTACTAGAAGCGGTGTAGCAACCGGAGAAGATTAAGTAGAAGATAAGAGACCTGTCACTGATGTTTGGGTCCAGAGAGCTCCTGAGAGAAAGGAAGGGTTCAATTTACAAAGGGAAAAGGAAATCTTTGTCACAACAAAGAAGGACTTCGCTGATCTTGGCACATCTAAAGTAGCAAGCAAACTTGCCACAGATACTGTCGAAGGGGCTGAGCCTGCAGAAATGAAACCATTTTTGCAGGCCTGTATCAAGCTTCTGCACAATAAGAAGGCCCTTGAGAACCTTCAAGATTTAATTAATAGCTGCGCTGAAAAGGAACAACCCTAGATGGAGCAAAAGGCTGTCAATAAGATCTACAAGAACAAGAGAAGAACTGGTAGAGAGATGCGCCTGACTGCTCAGATAGGTGAGTTTGAAATGGACCAAGTCATTTTGGATTTGGGCTCTGATGCAAATGTCATACCAAAGCATACTTGGCAGAAAATGGGAGAGCCTAAGATAGAATGGTCTGCAATACAGCTGTGCATGGATCAACAAAAGATTATCCCAATGGGTAGACCTTCTGGGGTCATAGTTGATATTGAAGGAGTTAAGGCACTGGCTGATTTTGAAGTTATTCAGATTGTTGATGATTCAGATCCATACCCCGCGCTGTTGGGTTTGGATTGGGCTATTGACATGGATGCTATTGTCAAACTTAAGCGCAGAAGTATGGTGTTTGAAAACAATGGAACCAGGGTTGTGGTCCCACTGGATCCTGTGGAAGGAGAAAGATACACAGAACCGGTGCGCATGGAAGAGGACGTTGATCATATCTACAAGCTAACTTCGAGAGACGAAAATTGGATCAATTCCCATAGTAGATGGCCGGCTTAGCTGGTATAGAGATAGTTCATGCCACTCAGACTCAGATGAGGAATTAGAGAATTGGCAGAACCGTATGCATGAAGTCTCTACACTGCGTTGCAACCGAGTCACCATATCTCTACGGTGCATATCCTCTGTGGTGCAGGAATTACCTTATTATGATGGCATAGGCAGTGTCACTTGTTTCTTAGATGAATTTGAAAAAGTTGTTCTAGAGACACAACGGTTCCATGCACTTGACTTGGCTCTGCGCTCAACTCCGGCGTGCTGGTGGGAAACACTCAAGGACAACTTGGCAAATTGGGAGGAATGTACCAACATGATGCAACTACGATTTGGACAACCTAATACCCGGTTGGAAGGAATTTATGCAGGCAAAGGAGATCCGCGCATGCATTTAGCCAGGTGGACTACAGCTTGGGGAGAAGAGCCGAAACCAGGATGGGTGCATATATTCATCCATACTTTAAGTCAGATTCCTAAGAATTGGTACCTAGAGGTTGAGTTGCGCTGAGGCACGACGGAATGGCCTGTGTTACGAGAAAGCTTTGTTTTAACGTTAAGTTTTGAGAGCGGATTCCCATGCATCAATACTGCCTTACACATGATTCGATATTTGGTCTTTGACACAAAAGAGAAACCAGAAGAACGAGCACTACCAACATGGGATGCACAGATGAGGGATATAGTATTGTCAGAATGTGAATATTGAAGATAATGAGGAAGACCCAAGAAACATCAATATCCCTAATTCTGAAGGTCAACGCGCAATTGCTAGGCCTTTGGTTGAAGTGCCGGATGTGACTGAACCCATGAAGATTAGGCAAGTCAACATTGGAACAGAAGAGAAACCTAAGATTGCCAAAATAGGGGATTACTAGGATGAAGATATAGTAGCTAAGGTTGCAGAGCTGCTCGCTGAATATCAAGACTTATTTCCCACAAAGTTTTTAGAGTTGAAAGGTATTGTTGGGAATCTTGGTGTGATGAAAATTAGTCCGAAACTAGATGCTAGGCCTGTCAAGCAGCACCCTTACAGATTGAATCCTAAGTACAAATAGAAGGTCAAGGAGGAGCTGGAGAAAATGGTTGTTGCAGGAATCATTGAACCAGTAGAAGAATCAGATTGGGTAAGCCCCATGGTGGTCCAAGAAAAGAAGACTAAAAGAGAAATTAGGATTTGTGTGGATTTGCGCAAGTTGAATAATGCTTGTGTGCATGACCCTTTTCCAACTCCATTTTCTGATGAAATATTGGACAATGTGGGAGGGCAGGAGGCCTGCTCATTCACTGATGACTTTTCTGGATACTACCAAATAAGAATCGTGTCTAAAGATAGAAGTAAGACAACCTTTGCGACGGAATGGGGATCATCCCAATACACAGTAATGCCTTTCGGTCTGAAGAACGTGCCATCGATCTTCTCGCGGTGGTGGTAGCTACGTGTAAGGAGTATATACATAAATTCTTAGAAGTATATTTTGATGACTCGACTGTATTTGGCTTATTGAAGAAGCATGTTTCAAATCTGCGATTAATGATGGATACTTGTCGGAAGCATCAGATCTCACTGAATTTGAAGAAGTGCATATTCTGTGTCCCTCTCGGGATTTTGCTGGGTCATATTGTTTGTCAACAGGGATTGATAGTCGATCTCGTTAAGATTGCTATTATTGTCAACCTGGAGGCACCTGCAAATGTGAAGCAGTTGCGCTCAATTTTGGGGCATACTGGCTATTACATAAAATTTATTCAAGGCTATGCACTAATCACTGCGCTGATGGAAAAATGTTGAAGAAGAACGTCTCTTTTTGTTGGGATGAGGACTCTCAGAAGAGTTTAGAGCTACTTAAGTAGAAAATGATGACTGCGCCTATATTGGTATTTCTAGACTAGACAAAGGAATTACATGTACACGTGGATGCTTCGTGTATCGCGCTAGGTGCTATACTCGCGCAACCAGGAGCCAAAGATATTGATCACCCAATTGCATTTGCGAGCAGGAAATTGTCAAGTACTGAGCGCAACTACTCGACAACAAAGAGAGAAGGATCAACTATGGTCTATGCGCTACAGTTGTTTCGTCACTATTTGCTGGGAGGACATTTTAAGATGTTTATTGACCACTCTGCTTTGAAGTACCTGGTCAACAAGCCTGTGTTGGGGGGGGAAGATCTGTAGATGGCTTTTATTATTTCAGGAGTATGACTTTGAGGTAATTGTGAAACCAAGGAGAATGAATGCTGGGCCAGACCATCTGTCGCACATTGAAAGTGGAGAGGAGCCAACTAACTTGGAAGAAGGATTACCAGATGCACAACTATTTGCCATTAAAGTAGTGGATGACCACTTCGCAGATATTATCCACTTTCTGACCACTGGTAGTGTGCCTACGAAGTATACAGTTAAGCAGAAGAAAGAACTGGTCTTGTGCTCAACCGACTCTACTTTGATTGTTGGTATGTTGTATAAGATGGGAGATAATGAGGTATTGAGATGCTATGTGCCGGAGTTTGAACTACAGAGCATCCTAGTCGAAACACATGCAGGGGTTGCAGGAGGTCACTATGCAGGAAAATCAATTGCGCAAAAAGTTTTGAGCGCTGGTTTGTGGTGGCCTATGGTGCACAATGATGCAAAAGAGTATTGTCGCGCTTGTGATATGTCAGAGAATAGGGAAACCTTCGCGCAGAGATGAAATGCCACTGCAACCACAAGTGATTTTGCAGGCTTTTGATAAATGGGCCATTGACTTTGTAGGACCGATTGACCCTCCCTGAAAGAAGACTGGTGCGTGCTATATCATTATTGCGACGAATCATTTGACCAGGTAGGCAGAAGCTAAGCCTGTGAAAGATTGCAGTGCAGAGTTAGCTGCACACTTCATTTTTGAGAATATATTGACAAGGTTTGGGTGTCCTAAAATCTTGATGAGTGACTAGGGTGCACACTTTGTGAATGAGACTATCCAAGCGTTGACACTGGAGTTTAAGATGCACCATCAAAAGAGTACACTGTATCATCCACAAATGACATGGTAGAGGCCTTTAATAAGATTTTGGAGAATGTACTCACAAAGGTCTGCAATGCTAATCCGAACGATTGGGATGTGCGCGTACCTGCGGTTCTATGGGCATATCGAACTACATGCAAGAAATTGACCGAACAAACCCCTTTCAGGTTGGTGTATGGACAGGAAGCTGTTATGCCAATGGAGTTCATCGTCCCTAGTCTGCGCATTGCAACAGTAACTAACATGGCCGATCAAGATAGTATGGAAAAGCGACTGTCACAACTAGTTGCGTTGGAGGAATACAGATTCATTGCTGGTTTCCATCAGCAGGTGCAAAAGGCGCGTGAAAAGGCTTGGCATGACAGGCACATTAGGCAGAAGATTTTTAAGGAGGATGATTTGGTTTTGCTATGTGACAACAAGTTTGCGCACCACCCAAGTAAGTTTAAAATGCATTGACTTGGCCCTTATGTTGTCAAGGAGATCACAGAGGGAAGTGCTGTACGACTAGCCACCTTAAGTGGTGAAGACCTTCCTAGGTATGTGAATGGAATTCAGTTGAAACCATACAGGGATAACCCTATCCCTGCGCGCATCAAATGACTATATGGCCGGAGGAGTGTCTTAGTGCCCTAGATAGTTGTGAGAGGGTGTAGGACCATAAAGAAGTTTGTCAAACATTGGAAAAGTGGGTCTGCGCGACGAATATGGCAAAAGCGCAGATATCTGCGACAACCGTGTAGGGGCTGCGCTAGGAGGTTGAAACAGTCACAGAAGTGCCAGAATATAGTCGTTGGAATAATTAATTTGGACAAGATAAAGTTATTACCGTTTGGAGGAGCGACTAAATTGCATTTAATGAGGAGATTATGCCAGATTATGCTGTTTTAGCATTTATGGGGCTACATCAATGAACCTTATACCATTTAGGCCGCACCATTACTCTAAATATGACAGGGAGGGTCACATTAGTTCCCTTTGCTTTCCAAGTGATTTGTGCACATTGTTATTGTTGTCTTTGCCTAAGTTCATGTCTGAGCACTTTGAGACCTTTTTCGAATCGTTGCGCCAAAGAGGGTTAGGTCATCTTATTCCCGCCAGTAAGACTGCTACAGAAGCTACTCCCTCCGCAATGCCTGCCGTTGAAGGCCCTACGCCTAAAATCCAATCGTAGAAAGCAAAGAAACGACAAACTTTAGGATCTAGGACGTCTCCGTGTGAGAAGACCTCGAAGCCTAGGTCGACCCCCGCAAAGCGACATAAGAGACCACTGGCCGAGGAGCCTGAGGTAATTATCGAAGAGGATATTATGGAAGAGATAGATCCAATGTCACAACTGCCCAAGTATATGGCGCTGCACAAAGCCTCCATGAAAGTCACAAAGGACTTGGATAAGGTTAGATCATACATCAACACACCTTTGATTCTAGAGGTTGTGTCATTCGAAGGAGACATGTTCGCAAAGCTCCCCTTGCTGAAGATGGAAGACTGGGACCTAGCAGACCGTGCGAAGTTCCTCGAACTTCCGCCATCAGAGTATTTAGAGCAGGTGCCCTATGACAGAGGAGTTGTCAAAGTGGAACCTAAATCTTGGGCATTGTGTTTGCAGAAGTCGGGGCTGCTGAATCTTCTGAACATCCCACATTTTGGGCGCAACCCGGTCAATGATATCTGTGTACGCCAACTGCTCGCCCTGGTGCATGACAACTGTCTATGGCTAGGGGAGGCCATCCCAATTGATGAAACATTGATCCATCGCATAACCAGCCTGCCCTGTCAAAGAGAGGACCCTGCGGTGGCCTTTGGAGGAAAGGGCTAGGAGAAGAAGGTTGCTGATAATGTCAAAGAAACGTATAAGGTATCTTGCAACACTCGGGCATTCGTCGTCAGTGAGATCAATGACCCCGCGGTCAAATTTGGCACGCTGATCCTTGCATGCAAGATGATGCGGAAGTGTCGCACGAAAGAAGCGCTGGCACCAGTCATTGCACTGACTGGGCAATGTGAGAAAGGGGTGCAATATAATTGGGCAAAGTACCTCTGCAATGAATTCCTGGAGAATGTTTGCGAAGCACAGGAGGATGGGAAACACTTTTATTATGCTTGGCTGCTGCTGTTGATCGCGCTGATTGGTTGGAGGCCACTTGCGGAGGCCCAGTTCCCCGATATTGAGCCCGATCTCTACGAAGGTGTACGCTATGCGTCATTGTGGAACTCCAAGCTGCCTTCCAGAGTGATCGAAAACAAAATTTTCTGGGTATTATTTGATTCAGAGTTGTTCCAGGCAGTGCAGTCCAAGTCGCGACTATCCCCAACGTTGTAGGAGTAGTACAAGCACATTGCAAACTTCAAAGCCACATTCCACATTCCACAATATGGCCATTTCACGAAGGATGATCTTGCGCGCGTCACAATGGAATGGCCAGCGTTGTGGTTAGAAGCAAGCGCTGTTGGCGGTGCATCATCTTCGGTGCCTGTGAGGACTCCTAGAAAGTCGTGCACGGTGAAAGATCCATTGGAGGAGGTGCAGAAAGATCAACAGAAAGACAAGGATGCATAGAAGGAACCAAAGCCGATCACTACAAACGACGAGGAAATGGAGGACAAAGAAGGAGACAATGTTGATGCACCTTCGACGCAGATAGATTCGCGTTGCGACACTAAATGAGGGCCTCGGACCCAACTTCGTTCGCGCACTAAGAGAAAGTCTTCAAAGAAGACAGGGACAGAGTCCCTAACCTCGACAGAGGGTGACCTCGATGAGATTGAATATGCAGTCAATTTCAGAGCTGAAGATACCTGGAATATCGTCGAGTCTCAGTAAAAAACAGTCGTTGAGGATGTGCAACATGGTCTTCAGGAGCTAAAGATGCAAGTGAGCGTGCAACAAGCGAGTGTGCGACAAGTGAGCGTGCCACAAATGAGCATAGGACAAGCGAGCGCGCAACCACTTAGCACTACTAAGCCCTCGCCATCAGACAACCGACTACTTCAGGTTCCGGGAAAGACGCTCCATGTTGAGAACCTCGAGCTCCGCGCAACTGTCCAACCATGCCCTGAAATCAACATCCACCTGACCATGCTTCTCGTAGGAAAGTTGCATGCGATGCACACAATGATTATGGATGAGCTACAATAAAGGGAGGCCCATGCACTGAAGGCCACCACGACTGTTCAACAACAGGTAAACTGAGTTGGAAAAGCCGATTGCTGAAGATGCTCGCCACATCATCGAAAGACAACACGCTGAGTTGGAAACTGTGATCGATCAACTATGCCATGGCCTCTCCGAAGTCACAGTGCCCACCACTGCAACGCCCATTGATAAATTGCAAAGTTTGGTTGCCACGGTGAAGGCATCACGATCGAAGATAGCAACAGTTCGCTTAGAGCTCGAGAAAAAGATCACAAACCTGTAAATGAAGTTGTAGCTTGAGACACCTCTAGAGGTGTGCGTGCAGTGCACAACCGTCGTAAAGGAATCGACTGCTAGCATCACTGCTACCGTGGATGCTTGCAGTAAGCTGTTTGAAGAAGCCATGGGACTTTGGACCTCTATCCAAGATGACGCCGTCATCCTGCAGTTAAATATAGAATTGAGGGCCAAAGAGCAACAGTTCAATGAAATTTGGGTCGCTGCGCAGACCCTGGTACCGGCCCAGAGATTAGCCAGACTGCAGGAGAGCCACGCCATTCAGGCAGAAATTGACACATTGCGCCGACCGGAGCACTTGTTGGAAGAAAGAATGAAGCCGTGGGTTGATGAGGCCTTGCAGCTTTCGCAGAACATTGATGGTGCTCTCAAAAGCCTGCAGCAGACCCAAAGAAGCATCAACCTGGCCGCTGAGGGACCAACCATAGAGAAATTGGTGGAGGAAGCGTAGAACGCCGCAACACAAAGCATCGAAGTCATCTTGCCATTTCAGAGTTTCGTGTAGGTGCTCAAAGACAAAATGCAGGTAGCGGGACCATAGTGACTCGGGACGAGTCACTAGATTGTGTTGGGGGCCCGTTGGAGCAAGGTCCCCTGGGGTAAAGCATTTTTGGGTTAATTTTTGGATAAGTTTTGTTAGAACACGCTGCCTGCAGAAGGCAAGGGTCTTTGGGGTGGGTTAAAGTCCCTTAATCATTGTAACGGGTAAAAAGAGAAACCATGGGTCTCAAACCATGGTTTGAGACCATGGTATGTGCGCGTTTGAAAGTATAAATTTGTAAGAGTCAAGTGAGGAGAGATATGTCTTATCTTTGATCTTTTGGATATGAGTTGTTGATTTGAATTGTTAGTCTGTGTAGAAAGGCTCCTGCTAGCTGTGTGTGCGGAGACCTAAGTCCTGAGCTGTGTGCAAGGACCCTGCTGCTGTGTGTGCAGGCGAAAGAACTGTATTGAATTGAAGATCTATTAATAAAGAAGATATTTTGGGCGAACTCTGATCTTTATGCGATTTTTGTGATTGTTTAGATCTGTCTATCGTATTATCTGCTATCTGTTTCCAGCGATAGGTCTGTTATGATTAATCCACATTTATCTGGGTTAAGTAGTTGTTAGAAATCTCTGTGTTGACTAGATCTACATGTTTGTGCACGTACATTTATGCTTATTATGCTAAGATCAGGATAAAGTATAGTGGTCTGTTTTGCGCACTTCTACCTTGAAGGAAGGGATGTCTGCATTTAGATCTGGTTTCTGAGAAGTGGTGCGCATGACTGTAGGCATTAGATCTGTTAATTAGGGTAAAGATCCACATCAAAATCTCACTCAGGGTGCGGAAACCTGGTTCCAACACCCCCCCATACTGCTTCGGGTGAGACTTTGGTCTGTTCAAGCAGATCACTATCGAAAGGGCCAGTAGTTGGAGGGTTTTGTTGGTTGCGTAGAACACTCTGAACCTGGGTCAGGACCCCTCAAGCCAACACCAACCAAACAACTCATCACAACACCAATGCCAGCATACATATAGGGCTTGGTGCTCTTAATTAAATGCTAATCACATACCCTCATACATGATATAATCTAATGAAATGCCACAATACAGTTCATCCTGAAATCCTAAAAATTGTTAAGTCTGCTGAGTTTTGAATGGGATATGAAATTCTATTTTCTCCATATGAAGTTCGATGAGGTTGGAACCACTCTCAAACATCCTTAGTCATTTCATGGTAATGTTAAAAATTTAAGTAAAAGTGAAAGATAAAGGATAATGTCACTTTTACTTTGATAACTTAACATTACCATTAGGGAGCATCTAGGAAGCATCTAGGGAGCACCTTGGGAGTGTCCGGGAAGCATGGTTCCTCACATAGCGGTTCAAAAATTCCAAACAAAAATGCCCCTCGGAATTGTGGTGAGGCCGTGGTGAGGGCCTGTGAAACCATGTAGAAACCACGGTTCGGAACCGTCACAGTTCCGAATGTCTAGGAGCTGTAAATTTGCTTGCGGATCCACATAGGACATGGATCTACCGTTAGAATTGAGGGGGGGGGGGGGGACAATTCTTGCAACATTGTAATTGAGCACTCTCTTGTCCTAGTGGTATGATGAACAAGAGTTGATCAAGAGCTTTGGAAAATAGTTCTTGGCACAAGGATATTGGTTTGATCTTCTAAAGACTTCATTGTATAACAACTTGCTTATAGCAATATGTGTATGTAGATTGGTGAAGGTGGGCTATAGAAGATATTTGGCGAAGATATTGTCAAGGTAATTTGTGAAAGGAACACAAATTGGCACAGGTTGTTTGTGAGCATGGAGATGTTGAATATAATGCATCCAAATCTCAATGTGTTGGATGTTTGATGATTTAGTGGATTGTTAATAAGCTCAATTGTATTTTGATTGTCACAAAATAAGTTGGAAGGATGCCGTTGAATGAAATCTAGTTGATTAAGTATCATTTGTATCTAGGCAATATGATTCCTAACATGTGTTGCACTATCATATTTGACTTGACTAGAGCATAGACCCACACCCTTTTGCTTCTCGGAACGTCAACAAACTGGTTGAGAAACAAGAGAACAAATATCTATGTTAGACCATCACTGATCAAGATCACTTTCCCAATCAACTTTAGAAAAACCAAGGAGATGAATTCATCATTAGTTGACTACAAAGTGCCCATGTAAGTGGTTCCCTTATGATAGCACATGATGCGCTTAGTGGCCCACACATAAGATGCACTTAGAAGACCATGTGTAAGATGCACTTAGTGGCCCACGAATGACTTTAATGAGGCTCCCTCATGTTGGGGATACATAATAATTCAAAGGAGATATCTCGGCGAGAATGTGTAAGACAATGTAGACTAATGACTAGAGAGTTATAAAGTTTGGCATCAGATATGTGTGAAGGAAACTTCGCTTGAAATTTCATCTCATAATCATTGAGAGTACTTAGTAGCTCATTGTCTTCCATTGCAAACCATTGCAAGACATCTAAGGTCTAATGAGGCTATGAAAAGGAAATCCTAGTAGAGGTTCGAGAAATTTGAAGCCCTATAAAAGAACGAAGCAACTCTAAATCATTGATCTCAAAAGCTTCCTTAAGTGGTTACTTCATGTCATTGATCAAGCATGTGGAATGACTCAGAAAAGAGAAATCATCCACATATAGCACAATTAAGAGAGTCTTGCCATCTTCATGGAAAATATAAAGATCATGCTCAACCTTGTAGGAAGTGAAGCCACGATTGATCAAGAAATTGTGCATATTTTGATATCAAGCACAAGGTGCCTACTTAAGACCATATAAATATTTTGTCTGCTTACTAACTTAGGTGACAAGTCATTGGGTACAAACCCTAGTGGTTGCTGTGTATAAATCTCTACTTGGAGGTCTTCGTGGGCAAAGGCACTCCTGACATTGATATAATGAGCTTCCTAATTCAACAAAGCAACTACAGATAGAATCATCTAAATTGAGTCCATAAGAGCAACTAGAGAAAATGCCTTTGGATAGTTAATGCCATTTTTCTAGGAAAATCCTTTATAAACAAAATGAGCGTTATGCTTATTGAGTTTTCCATTTGTATCATACTTGGTTTTCCAACCATATTATTACCGTTGGGTAAATGTCCTAGGTTGGAAGTTTGATTTTTCATTAGGGTACCATATTTTGCAGCCATAACATCCTTCCATTTTGGAGTGTCTTTTGCTTAAGTGCAAGTTGTAGGATTTGCATCAGCCTTGGAGACAAGAGCTTTCCAAATGAGGGGTTGCCATTGTCGTCCCAATTTTCCTTCATGAGGAAGGAGAAGGGCAGAAGTGAAGGGATTTGTAGTAATATTGTTATGTGTTCCTTGACTTGTAAGAGATCAGATGGAACAATCAGAGTAAAAGAGACTTCAACACAAGTAGTATTGGAAGCCATCAACATGGGCTTCATTGCGGGTTGTTGTTTGAGTCATAGTACAAAAAGGTGGAAGAAACTATGAAAAAAGTAGGATCATCATCACGTTGTAAAAAAGAGAGTACCACTAAGACCACTAGAGTTAGATCCTCTACAATAAGAGTGAGATAGAATCACGATAGACCATGGGAAAGAACCACATCAATTACAACATCTCACAATCACCTTGTTGGTGGAAGGATCATATACGTGGTATACCTTAAATATTTCACTGTAACTCACCACAATGTACTGTTGACTTGTAGGTTGCAACTCATTTTATTTCTATTTGGGATTTTGGGCTCATCCATGTGATCCAAATATTTTTAAAATTCAATATTGGAGGTTTGCATCCATACTATTCTCAAAGGAGTTATATGATTAACATCTTGAGGTGGCATTCGATTGATGATATGAGCTGCTCAAAAGACTACTTCCCTCAAAATTTAAGCTCCTCCTATTAAGAATGCAAATATATAACAAGCCATTTCCACCATAGCTCTATTCCTTCAATGCTCTACTTCATCTTGCTAAGTCATTGGTTTTTGCCAACAATGCCATGAGATGTGAGAGATGGCCAAGATTTATTTTGATATATTTGATTTATTGATTGCAGTTGTTTTTCGCCAATGATTTAAATAGCTTGAATTTCTCAAAGGCTTCATGTTTGATTTGAGTAGTCCATGTACCACACAATCTAGTAGGGCCCTAAGGAAGGGAAAGCCTAAGGGACAATTATTAGACTAAGTGACAACAATGGGACAATGACCCACTGTCACCTTAGTCAAAGTCCCCTACTCTTTACAAACTTTCGCCAATGGGAGCAGTCTCGGTAGGAAGGGAATCAATAATAATGAATAGATCAATGATTTAGGTATAGCGTGATTTCACAAAGCCCATTCAAGGAGAGACACAACAATGGCTCAATGCTTCAAGGAAGCTAAACGCTCTCCAAGAAAGGCCCAGGAGGAGATCAAGGCTTAGGGTTTGAGATTTGCGAGGATAGTATGTATTCCTTAGTTCAAGACTCTAGGTGATGAGGTAGGATCCTTCAAGGAAGCTCTTTGTGGTGTTTTAACACTTCTAAGATGCTATTCGCTCCCTTTGAGAGACCTAGACGGTTTTATGAATAATCGTGGGAAGAAACATTTCCAAGGTACTCACTAGGTCAAGGAATGAGAGAAGAAAGGGCTTCTTATGATTTATTCCAATGGATACTAAGCTCATACAACCCTCAAAGAAGTCCCTGAGGTGAGAGAGAAAGACCTAATTGATCATCCAAATCCTTGGACTAGTGCCTAGTCCTTTGGGTGATGGAGTCTTGAGATGCTTAAGATAAGATAAAACGTCTTCTAAGGAGGCTCAAAATCGATGCCCTAGGTACCAATTTCAAACATTTACCCTCTTCAAGATATAATGGAGTTTTATGAAGATTTCAAAGACATTCTTTCACTAGGAACATTTATTACATGCCTTGCATTGGATAACATATGCAATACTCTACTAGAAAGGCTTTCCAAACTTAATCTTCAAGAATTAGGGCATAAATTCGTATGTTTTAGAGCAATAATTCCATACATTAAACAACTTTCAAAGAAAAATTCCATCAACATTAAGCACTTACAAAGAGACATGCAATATATCCATCCATCATTCAAGAAGAAGTTCCAAAGAAGAAAAGTGAATCATCTTCCACACATCGAAATGCATCAAAAGAGTCTCCAATAGCTCCAAAGAAAAAGTGCAAGTTCTTTAACAAGAGAACCAATACAAGTGTGATGATGAATTTCAAACAAATGAGGCTTAGTTCTATTTATATGAGACCTTAGAGGTCGAATTATTAGCCTAAGCCCCCCTAACATTATAAAAATGTGCAAAATACAAGCCTTGGTCACAAGTCAACCAAGTAGCTTTTTCAAATTATAAATTAACCTTCCAAATGCTAGTTGAGTTGATGACATCATGTTGATATAGGGCTGTTGGAGGGCCAGATTGAGTCCTATAGGTGCCAAGATGAGAGAGAGGGCCCCATAAATCACCAGCTAGGGGATGACCCCTAATTCTCAATGCAAGTCATCATGTGGGTCCCCAAAATGGTCTTGGGGCACAAATGCTAGTCTCATGGGTCTCTTGATGATAGATAAGCCTGTTAATGCTCCAAATGAGGGCTCTGATGATGGTGCTTGCCCCTCCCATGTCTCAAGGGTGAGACAAACCTCCTCTGGGTCTCGGATGAGCTGCCGCTCCATATGGTTCGCCGACTGGGCACACTGGTCCAAGTGCATAATCTTGTGAATAATGTGGGGCAATAAACAAACTGCTGCAGGTGTTGAGGCTGCCGATGGTGTGAAATGATGCTTTGCACATGATGGAGTCCCATGGCTCTCAATGCATCCCCTGTGGTGTCAATATGATTCTCTAGTGGACTTGGGCCCCATTTAAGTTGCCCAACCCATGATGAAACCACCTCGCAATTACATAATGTCCAATATGTTGAGAAATCTAGGGGCAACAAATGTAGGTGATTTCTCTTCTTTGATATCTGTTGGTGGTGTATTTTTACTTTTCTTGTTTAACTTCCTCTTTTACTTGATTATTGTTATTATCTTCTTCATCAAACAACTACCAAACCATATAGAATAATAAGATGAAGGACCCAGGATATAGGCGATCAACCAGGGCCAAAACCTCTCCAATATTGAGAGGAAAACCCACATGAATTGTTCTTCTTATAGAATCTTCAATTGACGAATTCCAAGACCTAAACCCTTGACCAAAAACTCCTCCAAGACCAAGTCAAACCTTGCCCTTTACTTGTCAATTCAAACAATCTCAACCTTGACTTCAAGCTATTGCAACTTCTTCTTCTTGACTTCGACCCTGCAATACTGGTCAACTTCACTTCCTGCAATTTTCAGCCTCCTATAGCTCCTTGTACTTTCCACATGTGTGAGGTAATTAGGGCAATTTCAACCCTTCTTTTCCTTTTCTTGACTCGATTTCTTCTCTTCAAGACTTCGGTCTTTGTATGGACTGTTTTGGCACTGATCTCGACTTCTTTGGGATGTCTGCAGTTGATGCCCTAGCTACAACCTGCATGTGTGAAGTTTTTAGCCCAAAAACAATTTTGGAAATATGCCTTTACCTATTCGCTTTTCCTTCTCTTGATTTTAGTGCTCTTGGTCTAGTTTCTTGTGTGAAATGCTTCTCCTCCAAAGGTGGTCGACTAGTCTTCTTTATATAGTCTTCTAGTCCCTTCAAAATAGGTTGACTTGTCCTAGCTTCTAGGCAAACTTGTCATGTTTGGAAGGCCGACTTGTTGCATGATTGTGACTTGGTCTTGGAGGGTTCCTTGACTTTATTTTGACTCAAATAATTGTCTTTTACAATATGTAACTTGCCCAAATGGGTCTTTCATACATGACAATGAATCATAAGCCCTAGAAGCTCTCAATGGGAGCTCGACCTACAAAATAAATTCCTCTTGAGCATGAAACCCATGCCTCAGTAAAGCAATAATAAATTTAATTTTCTCATACATTAAATACATAAGATCATGATTACATATGTCATTATGAAGATCGAACCTAGTTACATATTTCTACACTCCCTCTTAACTAGGGAGGTATTCATAATCCATACAAAGTACTTGGACACTCTCAATCTGAAGAATTCTCATAAGGAGAGTCGGATTGATAACCCATTTGTATAACATCATATCAACTAGCATTGTCACATAGCAAGGCCTTGACTAACAGCTCTATCTCTCCACAAGATCAAATTACAACGCTGGTGAGACCAATGATTTATAAACACCATCATCATTGTCTCTCAAGGAACATACCCCACCCGGGTGTTTATGTCCTTCCAGGATTATTCTTATCTTGGATTCCTAATCCTCAAAGAATATCAATCCTCTACAACTGCTCTTATCTTGGATGCCCTACCACATCCTCAAAGAGTATCGAATGCCAAAATGCTTACACAATCCTTCATTCTTTCTTCCCAAGTGAAGTCAAGAATGATGTGCCTATTTCTCCCTCTCAACTAGGGAGGATACACCCATTCCTATGAAGCAATTTACCAATTCCTATAAAAGGAATGTACCCAAGCTCCTTCTTAACCAGGGACTTGTCCAAACTCCCTCTTATCCAGGGACTTGCTTTCAATAGCAACTTTCTGCCTTTGGTGGAGATCATGGGACCTTTTGCTGCTTGTAGAGCTCCTCCATTCGGTGTCATGAATTTCATTTTAATATTATGGAGCCTTTCATCTTTTGGGACTTCTTTGTATGGCATCAATCATCCATCACTTTCCTTCTCAAACCATGTCAGTCATTTCATCCTTCCTTTCATCGGAAAGTGATCTACTAGACCATATCTGGATTTTCTTCATACAACTACCTTTTTCCATATCATGTTCCCTTCATGATCATCATTCCTACCACATGAGTACTAGTTGTGGGTGTGTTCCACAACTCTCTTTCGGTAGCCCTGTATTAATCCATCCAGATATTGTTCAAAATAAAAAATGAACATCAAATCAAAAATCGCCTTTTGTGATGGCCTTTCATCTTGACATCTGCTTGCTGCAACATCAACATCCTGCATATATATTGACACATCTCGAAGGTATTTAAGTGAAGGGTCTTCTTCCTTTTACCAAGGTCTTCATACCTTTCCCATGGAGATGTCATGGCCAATCTTGCTAGTTATCAAATGTTGATTTCTTTTTCATAGTTGCATCTTTCACGATCTCTTCTTTTCTTCTTTACATATTGCTCCCGAGGAACTTCCATCCATAGTTCCTCCATCTTTGTCAACCACCTCATATTCCATATTAGGACATATTATGTTGATTTCATCTAGTCAATATGTGAACTAAGCATTCATGCATCCTTTTAATGGAAGAGATCCCTTTCCTTCGATCATACTCATGAGGTAGAGTATCCATGCTATCTACAGCTACATGATGACATGACTCAAATCATTAAACATATACATACCTCTTTTCTTCTTTTGGTCATCTAGACTTTCTTCAACAACTTCTTTCCCTTGATTGAAAGTACTTCAATCATCTCGACATGCTACATTCCTTCGTCATCACATCATCATTCTTCCAAACAATGAATCCCATCAAGGTGGAATTCTCAGCGAGACACTTGCTTCTTCCAAGAGATGAGCCTTCTAATGAAGACTCCAATGGAGGATATTGATTATATTCATCCTACAAATGATCCTTTCGAATGATGTATGATGAGTGCTATACTAGATGACTTTCTTTTACCCTTAGGTACTACATATGCTTCTAATGAGGTTATCAAGAGCTACTTCCTTCTAATGATGACTATCAGAGACTTCGACTTCAGCTATCTTTCAAACTTCTTATGATGATGTCATGAGCTCTTGATTCAATCATATACTCTTATGATGCCATCTCTTAAAATGATGCATTCTATCATGCTTCTAATGTTCCCTACCATGATAGCTATACTTTTACAAGAACTGAAAATAACTCGATGGAGAAGATTATCTCAATCATAGTAGACATCTTTTACTTTCTCCTTCTTTGACTTCTTCTTTTCAGCTTCTTCCACTTCGTTAGTGATATGGGCTTCTCCTCTTCCTCTTTTGTTGTTTTCCTTTTTGAAATTGGGACAATCTCTCTTGTAGTGCCCATATTCTTGACATCCATAGCATTGAACCTTTGCCATATTCGTCTTCCTTTTCTGAGGACCAAACTTCCCAAAATTTTCTTCTCTCTTAGCCTCGACAACAAACGCTCATGTTTGCTCGTTTGATCCTACATCACTTTTTGCCTTTAGCCTTGTTTCTTCAATTTTTCACAATTACCATAGTTCATTGAACAGGGTAGCTTCCTTTGTTCCATAGATGCTTGATGTAAAGTTGCCCCATTACTCCAGTAGTGCATTGAGCACTATGGTAGTCATCTCTTTATCAGACATTATTTCTCCCAACTCTTGTAGTTGGTCCCTTATTTCAGACACCCTCATAAAGTATGAGGCTATTCCATCTTCCTTTGATATCTTCATCTTGTAGAGTTCTTGTCTTAACGATATCACTTCAACAATACTTAGAGAGAACAGTTCTACAAGTTTGTCATATATTTCTTTTGATGTCTCTAACTTTGATACCTAGGGAATGAGGGGATCTTTGATGGATTCTATGAGAATCCTTTGTGCCTTTACTTCCCCTTTCATGTATTTTGCAAGAGCTTGAGCTTCTTCCTTTGGAGGTTTAGTGATTGAGCCATTAACATGTTCTGCAACTTCATTTTCTATGAGGATCAAATTTGTCCTCTTCTTCCATGCAAGAAAGTTTGATGCCTGAACCAACTTATTGCTTTCCTTGCAAAAAGACATTTTGATAGATTCAAATGTGGACATTAAGATACTTGTGAAGATACTCTGTGATGTCAATATCTTCAATTTGCTGCCTTCTTGATTTTGATGATGATGATAATGATATAAGATATCTTCTTATTGAAGATGTCCTCCTTCAAAGTGATCCTTCAAAGAGAGGGAGATCACCTTGATTCCTTGATGATGATGATGCCAATGCCGCCTTCTTTCTTTTCTTCAAGATGCTCCAATTTTGTAGTTCTTCTTTATTTGAGTACAGTAAGGTCATTTTGAGGTCTCTTTTTTTGAGGTGATGTTTGTGTGAGGTTCCCAAGAATGCTTAAAGTGTTGAATCCTTCTTTGAACGAACTATGGTTTTTGAGGTCTCCTTTAGTGGCTTCCTTCAAGATGATGATGTAGTTCTTGTCCTTGTAGTCCCCTTGATATGAGAGGTCCCTTTTTGATGACTAATGTCCTTGATGATCTTCTAATGCTTCGGTCTTTGAGTTGCCCTTCCTTGACTTGTCACCTTAGCTCTGATACCATGTCGAGAAATCTAGGTGCAACAAATGTAGATGATTTCTCTTCTTTGATAACTGTTTATGGTGTATTTTTACTTTTCTTGTTTGTCCTCTTCTTTTACTTTATTATTATTATTATCTTCTTTATCAAACAACTACCAAACAATAAAGATTAATAAGACAAAGGACACAAGATATAGGCAATCAACGAGGGCCAAAGCCTCTCCAATATTGAGAGGAAAACCCACACGAATTCTTCTTCTTATAGAATATTAAATTGACGAATTCCAAGACCTAAACCCTTGACCAAAAACTCCTCTAAGACCAAGTCAAACCTTGCCCTTTACTTGTCAATTCAAACAATCTCAACCTTGACTTCAAGCTATTGCAACTTCTTCTTCTTCTTGACTTCGGCCCAACAATACTGGTCAACTTCACTTCTTACATTTTCGGCCTCCTGTAGCTCCCTGTACTTTTCGCACATGTGAGGTAATTAGGGGAATTTCAACCCTTCTTTTCCTTCGCTTGACTCGGCTTCTTCTCTTCAAGACTTCTGTCTTTGATATGGACTGTTTTGGCACTGATCTTGTCTTCTTTGGGATGACTGTAATTTGATCTCCTGTCTGCAGTTGATACCCTAGCTACAACTCGCATGTGTGAAGGCTTTAGTCCAAAAACAGTCTCTGAAAATATGCCTTTTCCTCTTTGCTTGTCCTTCTCTTCCCTTCACTGGTTTCAGTGCTCTTGGTCGAGTTTCTTGTGTGTAATGCTTCTCCTCCAAAGGTAGTTGACTAGTCTTCTTTATATAGTCTTCTAGTCCCTTCAAAATAGGCCGATTTGTCATCTTTGGAAGGTCGACTTGTTGTGTACATTTTGACTTGGTCGTGGAGGGTTTCTTGACTTTATTTTGACTCGAATAAATTTCTTTTACAATATGTAACTTTCCCAAATGGGTCTTTCATAGATGACAATGAATCATAAGCCCCAAAAGCTCTCAATGGGTGCTTGACCTACAAAATAAATTCCTCTTGAGCATGAAACTCATGCCTCAAGAAAACAATAATAAATTTATTTTTCTCATTACATTAAATACATAAAATTATGATTACATATGTCATTATGAAGACCAAACCTAGTTACATATATCAACACAATGCACCTCCTCACCTTCATGTACAATATTTCATTAGTGCATCTAAGTGAAAGAAGCTTGTTTATCAAGGGCACAATGAGACTTCATACGGGGCTTCCCTTCCAAATTTGAGGCTTTGAGCTTGAAGTAGTGTTACCTCCCTAGGTAGAAGTGGTTAATAAACGACCCTATTACTTGTTCCCAACCCCTAAGGGGAAAGACGGGTCTAAGGTACATCCTTCAAGTGATAGGGGTCATGTGAATAATGATGAGATGGATGGACACATGGGTCTCAAGGCCAAATGCCATGTGTACAAGGGTGGCAATGATGAGGAATGTCCACATATTTGGGCATACAAATGTAGGAGGGAGCAATTGTGGATACATGAGTTAGCCCAACCTTTGTTTTTCCACCCTTCATCGTTTGCCTTTTGCCTTTTCTTGATTTTTCTTTGTATTACTGCTTGGGGCTCTAAGAAATGAGAGCATGCTATGTATGATGTAAGCAATTATTACCCCCTTAAGGTGGAGCAGTTCATTGCCAACCAGGGGTTGGGAAACGCATGGGTTCCTTAATGATGTGGGGGCACTCATGGGCCCTAGGAATCGAGGTGATGGCCATAATGATAAGGGCAAAGCTCATGTTTGGCTTTTTTCCACATGTTATTTTTAATGTCTCGACCATATTTTGCATTTTATAATAATCTTTTCTTTTGTTTTTTGCTTGTGGCCATGATATGCTTTTAACTTTCTTTTAGTTGCATCAACCTCAGGGGCAACGTTTCTAGGCCTGACCCAGACATGTGGACAAGGGGAGGGGGTGTACCAGTACCTCATGGACCCAGTGGTCATGTATACCCAAAGAGGGAAGATGATGAAATAGGGCTTGTAATGTGCGAAGGGGAGTGAGAAATGTGGAATGGGAAAACGAGACCGTGCTACCAGAATCAGGGTTTCCCAAGTAGTGCCCTTCCTAAAGCTATAGGCCAATGGGGGAGATCCCACGAGGCTAGGGTTGAGGATTAACCCCCCATTTAAGGTGAGGGAACAAGACCCCGATCAAAACCCTTCCTTCTTCTAGGTCACCCAATAATCCATGCCCAAAATGCCCAATGAAAAACAAGCATAAGTACTTGATTGCACAATGAAAAACATACCTTCTAGGTTGGAGTGCCCACCTTCGAACATATGCTCTCAACAAATGGGTGAGGGGACATATGACTGTTCAGGGAGTGAAGATCAAATGGCACAATACATCGGCTACATCAGTGGCTGTTTGGGGTTGCTGGCGGTTGGCTCAAGAGATGTCTAGGAGAAAAAAATTCTCTTATGGGGTCACCCACTTTTGGTGGGTAACAGTCCATATCCAAATAAATTTGGAGAAATCATCGATGAAGGTGAGGAAATATTTGGCCCCACCAAGTGGAGTGGTCATAGGTCTGCAAATATCAATATGAACCAACTCAAGAGGACAAGATGCTTGCCTCACTAAATCCTTAGGTAAGGAGTCGTGATGTTTTCTTAGCATACATTCTTCATAAACATCACTAGGTGGTTAAATCTATGGAAGGTCATCTGCCATCCTTAGATGACTCATGTGATGCAGCGTCCCAAAATTGGGATGATGCAAGCATTGATGCCATAGTTTGTTGTTGTTAGTATTGGCAACCATTTTAGTGAATCTCACTTTGTTTGAAGGGGATGAAGATTTTCTTAACTTATACAAATGATCGATTTCATCCAATAGCTCGATGCAATGACATTAAAGTCATCATTCATGTCCTTGATAACTCATGATTTGGCCAAAACTTGACCTTTTTGTTAGTGTGAGTGATATGGTATTATAGAAACTAGATTTGGTACAATTAATGGAACATAAAGAGCCTCTCTAAGCTTGGTGATGTTGATAAGGACCTTGCCACATCTAGAGAATGGTAGGGGTGAGCCATCACCAATAACAACTTCCTCTTCATCATATTTATGTTGATAGCTATGAGGTAATTGCCAATGTTTTGACACATGCCTAGTGGCATTGGAGTTGAAGACCCATTCTTGTGAAGAAGTGGAAGACTAATATGCCCTATGAGGGTCCATTAGAGTCTATTGCCTATGCATTGAGATAAGGAATCATGATGCGAGTGTTGCCCTAGAAAAAGACAGAAATTTTGGCTAAAAGAAGCAGCAAAGGGTCCACCACCTTAGAAGTGCATCACTTTGCACAAATACTTACTTTGTGTAAATCTAAAAAGAAGGAAAAAAATGTGGACGACATTTGAGGAGAAAAATGTTGAAAGCTCTAAGAACAGATTTTTGTCTTGGAAACAATGATGAAAAATTCTAGCTGTCAGCCTTGAAACAATTTAGAACGATGCTAGATAGAGTAGGAAAAGTTAACACTAGCTTTTATGCCATCTTAAGATCGTAAGGAGATAATAGATTATCAATGAACACTTCAACAAACTATAATCTAGTCAAGTAAACCCAACAGATTTATAGTGGCACTTAATATCGATCACAAGAGAAATTACTTGTACCATGGTGTGCCCAAAAGAGATCAACCATAACGAAGAACTATTGCCATGAGTAGAACATACTTTTTATGGCTGTCCTTAGGCGACAAATGAAGAATATGATTACTTGATGAGATGATACAAATGAGTGTAGATTAGTATTTATACACCATTTAGGGTTAGGGTGTTAGTGTTATGTAACTGGACCACAAAAGAAAAGAAAAGAGAGATTAACGACTTGAAAATAAGCCTCGTCGAGGGGGAAACCTCCTTTTTCATCACATAAATGAACAATTCTTGGATGATACAAATGACAAGACCTCCTTGGTATATATAGGAGTCTAAAGGGTCACAATATAATAAGGGCCTACATAACAATAATAATGTAAGGGCACAACAATAACAATGTGGGGCCTACATGGGGCACACAAATAAAAATATGCGGGCTACACTAGTATTCTAGGGACCTAACATGCCCCTCTCCTTTAAAAAAGTGTTGTCCTCAATGCTTGAGTAGTTCTGGATGCTTCTGTATAAAATACTCATCCTCCCATGCAGAATCTTCAACAGGTAAGTTCTTCCACTTGATGAGATACTCTGAAACTGATCGATTCTGTAGCTTCCTGGTTCTTGCTTCCGTGACTACTTCAGGCTCCAATATGATTTTCCGTTCCTCGTTAAGTTTTGGCAATATTGTTTGAACTGGAAGCTTGTCACCTATAACCTTCTTTAAGCATGAAACATGGAAAACAATGTGTACTTGGGAAGATGTAGACAACTCTAATTTGTATGCCATAGTACCGATCTTTTGCAACACCTTGTAAAGACCATAATACTTGGGTGATAATTTATTATTCTTCTTAGCTTGCTCGAGGGACATTTGTTTGTATGGTTGTAGTCGTAAAATTACCTAATCGCCTACGTCAAAATTTCTTTCACGGCGATGTTGATCTGCTGTTGTTTTATTTGATTCTGTGCCAAAGTGAGGTTATCTATTAAGAGTTGGAGAACTTGTTGTTGATGCTTGATGTGATCTTCCACTGCTTGAACCCTAGAATTTTCTTTGGACTTGGGTAAACCTGTGATAAAATCCATTGAGACCTCCTCCCAACGTTATCTTGGAATGGTTAAAGGTTGTAACAAACCTAAGGTTTTAATTGTCTCAACTTTATTTTGTTGGCAAACCAAACCATTAGGGGAATTTCGAGGTATAAAATGGGCCTCCTAAAGAAATTATAAAATAATAGTGGAAATAATAAAATAAGATTATATTACATCATCAGATTTTAGAGGGAAAAATGAAAAAACTACTTTTTGAATTCGTATTTTCAACTTATCTCCGTATGGGTTTACTAAAATTTTGAGCGGGAGCACTCGTTGGATGTAAAAATTGATTCCTCATCCAAGGAGTACCCATGTTGCATACTTTCGATGGACCCTGCTACAGTAAAAATGAGAAAAACATGAAAAACATGATTGCAACGAAAAACATGATTGCAATCATGTTTTTCATGTATTTCTCATTTTTCGTGTAGCAGGGTCCATCGAAAGTATGCAACATGGGTATTTCGTGGATGTGGAATCAAATTTTGCATCCAACGAGTATTCCCACTCGAAATTTGAGTAAAACTTTAGGGAGATAAGTTGAAAATACAAGTTGAAAAAGTAGTTTTATTATTTTATTATTTTATAATCATTTTACTTTTTAACCCCAAAAATGGTGAATCATCCCCCATGGTTGACATCATCATCTTGAATCCTATTGGTTATATAAAGTTTATTTTGGTTGTACATTTTTATTGGGAGCCCCATTTTAGACCTCAAAAGTTCTCTAATGATTCTGCCACAAAATTTTGAATACCAGATTTAAAGCCATCCCAAAAAATTTCTTCTTCACCCTATGGTAAGTTTTTAAAAATGTTGAGTGCCTTCCTAAAGGAGAGGTGTGCAATTCCAAAAGAATCTTTTGTTTGAGTTGGGAGTTCTTACATAGATATAAGCTATCTTTGTACCATAATGAATCATTTTTCTAGATAAATATATCAGATGTACTGGGATCTTGCTGCAACTTTTGAATGAGTGTTCACACCTCTTCGTCATTCTTCCATTCATCTCTTGCTTCACTTATCCAATCAAGTTGGATAATAGAAATGACACAAATAAATGCTTCCACATCCTCGCCCCTTCTTGAGAGTGCATTTCCAACAACATTTTGCTTCCCTTTTTTGTAGATGATTTCAAAGTCATAACCAAACATCTTTGTGACCCATTTTTGTTGCTCTTCTGAAGATAATCTTTGTTCCAAAAAGTATTTAAAACTATCATGACCTTTTTTTACCTTAAAGTGTCTTCCCATTAGGTAAGGGTGCCATTGCTTCAGGGCATATAGTATTGCCAACATTTCCTTCTCATAAATAGGTTTGTGTAAAGACTTTCCCTTGATTGGACGACTTTCAAAAGCAATGGGTCTTCCTTCATGCATTAAAACAACACTAATTCCATTTCTCGAGGCATCATATTCCACAATAAAGGTTTTAGTGAAGTCTGGTGTAGCTAAGACCAGAGCGTGGCACATTGCCTCTTTAAGATGTTCAAAGGCTTTAGTTGTTTCTGAAGTCCAACAAAATGCATCTTTCTTCAATAATGTTGTTAGAGGTGTTGCTATTTTCCCATAATTCTTAACAAACTTGCAATAATATCTTGTAAACCCGAGAAATCCTCGAAGATGCTTTAGGGTTGTGGGGATTTTCCATTCATTGATGGATTAATTTTGTTAGGGTCTGCCTTAACACCTTCATGAGAGATACAATATGACCCAAATATTCCACCTCTTGTACCCCGAAGAAAAATTTGGAGGGTTTTGCATACAATTGTTTCTCCTCCAATAGTTTAAGCACCCAGTCAACATTTTGAACATGATCTTTCCAAGAGATGCTGTAGATTAGTGTATCATCAAAAAATACCAACACAAATTTTCTAAGGGTTTGAAAGTGGAATTTATCAAACCTTTAAATGTGGAAGGTGCATTAGTAAGGCCTGCTACCACTCAAACAAGCAGGGGACCTAAGAGGGTTCCTATGGGGGAAACTGCTAGGTCAAGGGCAACGATGGAGACTTAGCCTGCTGTCACCACAACTAAGACTCCATGCTCTTTAAGAACTTTCACTGATGGGAGGAGACCCGGTAGTTTAGGAAGTCACTTGTAAAGTATAGAGCAATGAATAGGTGCGAAGTGACCCTAGAAATCCTTTCCCTAGGATAGAATGAAAAATGGGACTTGCTTGCCTTCTAAGCAAGGGACTTGATCTTCTAGGGAGAGGGGACGAGGATTGGAGGGTTGGGGTAGAAGAATTAGATTTACAAAGGAGGTTCTCAATCCCTAAAATCCTTTGAGAACTTGGATTCTCGAGTAGTCCCTGATAAGTCAGCTTTTGGAAACCAATGATGTTCTTAACCTGACCAAGGTGACAGGAAAGGATCAAACAAGAATTTTATTCCAATAATGTCAAATCGATCCTAGTAGGTTCTAGCCATGGGAACATCTAGGCAAAACTTGATGCTAGAGCTAGGGCTTGGGGTATCCGAAGATTACACCGTCGGAATTGGTCCAAATTCGGAGGAGAGTTAGGTGACCCACCAGCGCAATTGCCTTTAGAAGATCGAAGTTTTCCTGTTGTTAGATTCCTGAGAAATTGATGCCCTAGGTGACCTAATGGGGCTAGACCTAGGAAAAAGGGGAAAATATGAAAAAGGAGGGGAAAATGATCACCCGTTTTTGAGGGACTAGTGCCTAATTCACTTGGGGATATGGAGTCAAGGATAATAATGAAGAAGAATTTGGTTCTTGTTCAAGGAGACCTAGAAACTCAACTTTGTCCAATGTTAGAAGAAAGAGAAGAAAAGTGACTTTCAAGCATTTATACTTCATGCAAACGGTGCAAGCTTATCAAGATAACATGATCTCTAGGAACCTTCATTCATCAAGCAATGGCCCATACATAGAATAAGCTAAATAGACACATAATTTCACATTTCATACATGGAACAATTAGTCCTAATTATAGCGAAATCCAATTGTATGCAAATACAAGAAAAATAGCATTAGATTTGCATTTACAATGTTAGAGAGTATATCCCACCAACATCACATTTGCAAATAAGAAGCTCCAAGATAGAAATAGCCCAAATCCATACTTCAAAATTCATCCATCATCCAAAATAGTTCTCTACGGAAAAATGCGAAGTTCTCTAAAGCTAGAGAGATCCCAAGTCAAGTGATGATACAAATGAATCCAACTAACTCCTATTTATACACCTTTTAGGAGTTGAATTTAGCTAATGAGCATACATTAGCCCCTAAACATAAAATAATATGCAAATAACCTAACTTTTGGTGACAAGCCCACCAAACTAGCTCATAAATGGAATAGTAAGCCTATTAGGAGGTCAAATAATAATATATGCATGTTATGGGGCCCTCTAAAGGCCTAATAATATCCAAAAGTGCCATAATGATAAATAAACTCCTCAAAATGTGATGGACAAGGGGGTGGCCCCTTGTTCTCCAAGTAGTAGACCTGTGGTGCTCCCAATGGGTGTGGGGGCACACCAATGACCCCATGGGTTTCCATATGAGTCGAAGATGCCTGTAGATCATCTGTAAGAGCTCAAATGATGGAATGAACGCTGCCATGCCATCGTACAAGTCCTGGGACACCTGCCAAGTGTGTGGTGCTCCTGTGTGGCCTGATGGGCATAATGTACCAGCTGCATCATCCTTGTCCAAAAGGTGTAATGTCTGGACATTGGTGGGGATCCATGGAGTGTTTTTTGTTTCTGTGGAGGCCCATGGCTCTCTTCACACACCCTACATGTGCCAATGTAGCCCTCTAGGAGGTTAGGGCCCCATATAGGGAGACCAAATCCAAATGGAAACTATTTACAACCCTGCATAAGATCTAATGCATCCCCTAGCCTTCCAGTACAACAAGTCATTAGAGTAATCGTGTAAAAGAGCTTACAAACCATAGATAACAAAGTGGGTACTTCATAATTGCATGCCCTTTCGTAGTGGGCTTTGACATGTGCTAATATCTCCAAGTTCCAAAGGGGGTTAGCCAAGTCCTTTATTAGGTGGTTTCTACCCTTAGAGGGGATAGTATGTCCAAGGTACATCCCTCAAATGGTGGTGGCATGTGACAAAGAAGTGAAATGGATTAGGGAATGACAGGGGCAATCCTGGGCCACATATTGGGGCACAAGGGTAGCTAGATAAGAGGAAGCCCACACATGGGTATATAATGTGTAGGAGGGAGCAATGGTGGTACATGAAGTGCCCCAACTTGGATCTTTCCACCCTTCTTTATTTGGCTTTTGCCATTTATGAATTTTCTTTAATTAACTGCTCGGGGCTCAAAGGACAAGAGCATGATGTGTAAGATATAGCAGTGATTACCCCCTTCTTAGGTGAGGCAATTCATTGCCCTCCAGGGGTTGGGACAATCATGGGTTCCAAAATGATAAAGGAGGCTCATCTAGGGCCTATGGAACCAGGGTGATGACCATGGGTATGGGGTAGAGCTCATGTATTGCCTTTTGCCCACGTGCTAATTATTTTTGTCTCGACCATCTTTTTCATTTTGTGGTACAATTTTCTGTTGAATGTGGCCATTTATGCTTTTACTTTTTCTTTTAGCTGCTTCAACCTCCAGGGCGTCATTCCAAGCCTGACCCAAGGTGGGGGAAAGGGGATAGGGAGGTTGACCCTATGTGGACCCAGAGAGGCAACGTGGACCCATGTGGGAGAAATGATGAATGGGGGTATAGTGAGTGGAAAGGGAGTAATATATGTGGATAAAGGAGCCGGACCACGAATCCAAAGTCAGGGTTTTTTAAGTAGTACCACCCTAGAACCAAATGGTCAACAAAGGAGATCCCACGAGACTAATATCCAAGGGTAGCATCCAAAAGAGATCAAGGGAACATGAGCATAAACTAAGCCCACTCTTTCCACCAAATCCCCCCATCAATCCATGCCCAAAAGTGTCCATGATAAGTAAACCAATACTCAATTACCAAGTGACAAGACATACCTTTAGATTCGGGAGGACCACCTTCAAACATACGATCAATATAGATGGGTGAGGGACCACATGGCTGGCTCAGGTGGCAGAGAAATGGCACAACGAGCTCGTTGAACGCTGCAAGGGGCTGCTGGCTGAGGTCCATCATGGAGAAATTTTTTCTCCTAGGGATATCACCCACAAAGTGGTGGGTAACAAGGCCAAAATGCATGACCGAAAATTCATAATGACCATGAGTTCTTAATGTTGTTTGTGGAATGTATTTTATCTTCATTATAATTTGATGATATCCGTAATAGAGATCCTACTTGGTGAAGTAAATTGCTCCATGTAATTCATCCAACAATTCATCAATGATAGGAATGGGAAAATTATCTTTAATAACAAGCTGATTAAGCTCTCTATAATTTGGACACATACGCCATGATCTATTTTTCTTGTGCACCAATACTGCTGGAGAAGAGAAAGAACTTTGGCTAGGTTGAATTATACCCACCTCTAACATTTCTGCAACCATACGTTCAATTTCACTCTTTTGGACATAGAAATATCTGTAAGGTGTGATGTTTGGAGAAACACTTCTTGGAATCAAGTGAATAACATGATCATGATCGCGACTAGGTGGAAGACCTTTGGGAGTCTCAAATACCTTGGAATGATTGTCCAGGATACTTTGGAGATCTGGAGAAAGGGATGATTTCGATGTTTTTACATCGAGTGAGCATAATTGTGCAATTTTCCTTTCTTGTCCTTTTCTTCCCCATTTTCCTTGCGATACCCCTTAATTCTATTTCTTTTTCTTCCAAGAAAAATTTCAAGAAAAGTTATTGAAAATTAAAAGCTATCATCCCCAAAGATTGTAACCATTGGATTCCTAATACAACATCAACACCACCCATTGGAATGGAAAACATTGGACTATTCAATACATATTCCCCCATGGTTAGCTTGATGTTATGGTTCTTCCCTGAGTAGCTTATAGCTCCTCCATTTGCAACCATCACTTGAAACTCTAGCACTGGATATAGAATGCAATTCACTTCCTTGGCTACCATACAATGAACAAAATTATGGGTACTACCTGAATCAATCAACACTATTACCTTTTTCTTCTTCATATATCCTTCTATCTTGAGAGTTTGAGGAGTGGTAGTTCTCGCCAATGCATTACAAGATATTGTCGGATTCATTTCTTCTTTCTCTGGTGTATATCCTCTTCTTTTGATATTTCTTGTCCCTTTTCTTTCTCCTCTTCACAATCTATGTGAAATAATTTCTTCTCAGCACACTTATGACCTTTAGTGTATTTGCTATCACAACTGCAACAGAACCCTCATGCTATTTTTTCCTCCAGTTGTTGTGGTATCAACCTTGTAGGTTGTGGGAGTCTAGGAGGAACAACACTTCCATCTTTATAGTTGTGAGTGGTAGACCTCCTTGTTGCCGTAATTTTGATTTCAACTTTTCTTGCCACCCTGAATGCATTTTCCAATGAATTAGGTTCCCAAAGGCGAACCTCATGTTGGATTTTATCCTTTAAAGTCCCAACGAGGACATTAATCATATGTTGCGCTGGAATATCTGTTACCTTTATATTCAATCTTTGGAAGTCGTCAATGTGCTCCACCAGTGAACCCTTTTGTTTGAGATTTATCAATTGGCTAAAGGAGGTATTCCTCTTTGTATCCTCATAATGTGCTATCAATTCCTCTGTAAAATTTGTCCAAGTGACTAGTGCTTTATGAGAACAAAACCATCGATACCATTCAAATTAATTGGGTTCTAAATATAAAGATGTAATGCAGACCTTTTGTGTGAGTTGCACATCGTGTAGATCAAAGAATTGCTCCATCTGTAGTATCCATGTTACCGCATCCCTGCCATCAAACTTCCTCATATCTATCTTTGGAATGTGGTTGGTATTCAACCCAGATTTAGAGTCTCTAAAATAATGATTTACAATCCTTTTGTTCTCATCATGAGTTTCATGGAATACCTTCTCGCCATCATGAAGCATTTTTCGTAGTAGCTTTGTCAAACCTTCCATTTCCATTTTTAAACCATCCTACAAACCTTCCATTTCCTTTTTTATTTTTAATGCTAAACCATCCATGTGTTAGTTTCTGTAGCATCAGATGTGTTCTAGCCACGAAATTTGGTGGAGAGGCTAGAATACATGAGATTTCCAAAACCCATAAATTGTTTCTGGAAATATCACCTAGAGATGGCTTAATTAGATTATTAACAAGTTTTTAAATATTTTCTAAGTCTAAACTTAGGGAATATGGTTAATTAATCATAATTAATTAAGTCAATGTGTGAATCATCTAGAAACTCACACGGATCAACTCCAAGATGATCCTAGCCATTGATTAAGTTTTAATCTTGGCCGTTGCTGCTCCAACAATGGATTATAAGAGGAAGTAGATTGGCACTTGGAGAGGACATACCAAATACACCAGAAGTTTGATTTCCTTGGCATATCGATTTCTAGAGAGAAACAACAGTTGTCGGAGAGCCATAAATCGAAGCAGTGAGTGAGGGGCGGGGACAGTGATTTCAGAGGAGATTTTCTAGATTCGGAGAATCAGCTATAGGAGGGCTGAGTTTCCTCAGTGGGGCTGCGCAGAAGCTTCAGAGGAAGAAGTTCGATTTGGCCAGACAGAGGGTCGATTTAGTTGCTGGAGGCTGGGAAGATTTCCGAAAGGTGCTAACAAGTCATTCTCAGAGGCTAGATTGGGCAGACGACTTGATCAATTGTAGTTCCAGGTAGAGCGTTCTAGTGCTTGCGTAGTGTTGATGCAGAGGCTGACGCATGGGTTTCATGGAGGCCATTCAAAGCTAGTTTCGGAGCTAGATCAGTGCCGGGTGAGATAAAATTTGTCTCACTAATTTTTGTGGCAAGTTTCTCCTGTAGTGGATTGCCAAATTTCAGCATCCAGTTGTACTCAAAATTTCTCACTGCTGCATAGTAATAAAAACCCTCAACTGCTGCACTGGTTTTCCCGCACTGGGTTTCTATGGGGAAAATTGTCCAAAAATAGCGGTGTCATTTTTTTGTGTGTGCTAGAATTTTCTCAGTTTCCAACGCTATTATTTTCCGCAATTTCTTTGTGAAGGTTGCAGTGTCATTAATTTGATATTTGCTGTAGCAAATAGATTGTTAAATTAATTAATAGTTAGAAGAATTAATTTCAGTTGCTGCAATAGGATTTCCGTGTTGAAATTTTCACACCATGCCCCCTTTTAAATCGTCTATCTTAATATTCATCATCACTCCAATTCATTTTTGGTTACTCTTTGCGAGTGTGCAATTTTTTGCACTTGGTCTTGTAATTTTGATATATCATGTTGCATTTCTTTCTCTTCTTCATGGGTCATAGTAAAGCTTTCTATTGGCTTACTGTGTGTATCCATTTTTTTGTTTTGAGGTATTCTAGAACTAGATAATGATAACTATTCTTCAATATTCCCTTTGAATCACTTCAAACTGATTTTTCAAACAAAAAATATGCAAATTTTAAGAAAAAATACATACTTTTTTCATGCTTTTAAGAGCTCGATCTTGAAACTGTTGTATATCTGTAATTTTGGCCTCCCAAGGGGTGAAAAATTTCGTCCCGTGGTAGCCCTCTGTGTCCTATTCCCAACACCACCAGTTAAACCAAGATTAGATTCTTCAAGATAAAGTTAGGCCAAATATCCCAAGATGACTTGCTTATGGACTAGTTTAGTAGAGAAAACTTGTACGAAATTCCACGTGTCACTGTTTCAGCCTTTGACCCTAAAAATGGAATCCATGAAACTACAGTTTGTGCACTTTCAGCGACGACTTACGAAATTCAATTTGGATGTCTGAAACGAAAGTTATGACGGTTTTCCCCGAGACACCTTTTTGAGATAGAATTCTGGAGCATACAAAAACCCTAACTTCCTTGAATCATATCTTCGAGAATATAGCGAACCAAGCTCTGAAATTTTTACACGATGTTAACGAAGCTTTTAGCTCCACGTGGTCGAAATTTCAGCTTCTGAAGCCTCGTAGAAAAAAGACGCAGTTACAGTGAAAATGCTAAGATGGCCTGTTTAAAGCAGAGAAACCTTAGGATCCAAAGCTTTGATACCAAATTGTGTAACCCGATTGCAAAACAGAAGAAAAGATAGATCAACGACTTTAAAATGAGCCTCTTCGTGGGGGTAAACTCCTTTTACATCACATAAATGAACAATTCTTGGATGATACAAATGACAAGACCTCCTTGGTATTTATAGGAGTGTAAAGGGTCACAATATAATAAGGGCCTACATAACAGTAATAAGGTAAGGGAACAACAATAAAAATAGTGGGTTTATATGGTGTACAACAATAACAATATGGAGGCTACATGGGGCACAATAATAACAATATGGGGGTTACACTAGTATTCTTGAGACCTAACAACTAGCCCCAAGTGGGTGAGTAAGATGACCTAGACAAATATAGAAAGATACAATAAATGGGTTAATAGATACCTATGGAATATTGAAGGGGGGTGGAAATGATCCTAGTGGACCACCGATAGAAACTCCCTCATGTATAGTATTTGTACTACAAGGCTTATATAGACAATATACTAGAACATGGGCCCATGTACTTAAACCATAACTGCTAAACACAACACTGATGAAGCCATACCTTGATCAAGGAAGGGTTTGGCACAATAGATCAAAGTCATATGTTGAGTGCACATCTAGATGTGCACTGTAAATGATGTTAGAGGTATCATCTAGAAGATCCCTCTCAATAGTTGCAAGCTGTCACTCTTGTAAATTCTTCAGATTCTTGAAGACAAGTCAAGCAAGATTCACAACTTTTTGTACGAAAGATATTGCTTATAGAATTCTTCTTTATCAAATCTGCCCAAAATATATGATTAGACCCATTGAAGAGGGAAAACAACCATTTTGAGTTCATTAGGTTCAACATAAAAAAGTTCCCTTTATAGACCAAAGAAGGAAATAGTACTAGCCTTCCAAGAAATCTGCAATGTTGTTTTTTGTAGTTAGGACAATGTAAGCCTTAGCACAAAAATGCAGCCAGTTGAGAAATTATCAGTGTGAAAAGAAACCAGAAGATATATTGGATTTTAGGAGTGGGAAATGCCTAGGGAAGGAGAGGATTCTCTTGTAAAGTTGGATGAATAAGCTTGGAGAGGCTTGTTGCCTCAAAATCTAATAGGTCTTGTGAGGGGAGCTCACAAGACATGAACTAGACCAAGGGACAACAACGAGGTGGAGGACCACTATCACCACAACACACCACCTCTTGCTCTTTAGTGGAATTTCAAACAGGGTACTCAGATTAAGAACAAGGCTCAATTCTATGTAATAAGGAGAAGCTTACCTCAACGAAACCTATAAAGGAAATTTGAATAGTCTTACTCAAGATACTTAGGCTAAGGACAAGGTTCAATCTTACTTGACAAGGAATAATGTACCTTAGGAGCAACCTACAAAAGGCTCAAGGAGAGCACTCCAACTAAGAACAAGGTCCAATCTAGTCAAACAAGGAATAATGTGCTCTCCAAGGGACCTTTCCAAAGTACTTATGGCCAAGGGTTTAAGGGATAAGCATTGATAATGGCTTACAAAGGCACATAAGACCAAGAAAAGGCTTATGAAAATTGGTATAATCAGCAAAAGGAGCCAAAAGCCTTCAAGTGACCCCACATCGAAGGCTTAGTGCAAAATTAGGCTTTTTCTAGCCCTAGAGATGCCTAGGGTTGATTACATTAGTCGTAGGGAAGCAACTTCAACCATACAAATTGCTAGATTTTGATGTTGTAAAGCTTGGCAATGTGAAACGACTTCAAACCAACTCAACGCCCAAGCCCTACTTGAATTTTGGCTAAAACCGTAACCCTAGCGACTTGCCTTGAAAGGTCGAAAATTTGGGGGTTGCAATTTTAGGGCCAAAAAAATTCATGTCCGAAATTTTAGGGGCCCAAAATTTTAGGGCCGAAATTTTAGGAGAAGAAAAAAAGAGACTTTTTTGAAGTTTTATTTTTTATTTTGGAAGATCTATGTGGAAAGGCCAATGCTTGATCTTGGGTGATGGAGTCTAGAGGGACATCTACTCATGGAAGAATCAAACCCTTGTATGCAGTAAGGGCAAGAAAAACCCTAGCGATCACTTTATGAGGGGATAAAATCATTGAAGAGAGCTTAACATGAAGATTTATTCAAGGGATTGTCACATATTCTTAGGGGTAATGCATATAATACTTTGCCAAGATTTCATAGAAAAATATTTAATAAAACTAGCACATAGAAACACTAATAGTAACCATTCCATGCAATAGCCATAAAAGATACTAAGCAACATAAAATACTTAAAAGAAATGCATGAACCGATCCTTTATTATCCCAAAATGATGTCTCCACACCAAGAGAATGTCTCCAAAAGCAAAATCTCCAGAAAAGACCATATCTCCACAAAGATACAAGACTATTTCAGCTAGGCCGAAATCATTCAAAGAGGCCGAATTGTTCCACAAGTGATGATGAAAAGACAAATGAGGCGACCTCTATTTATGTGATGTCTACGTCAACTAATTTATGACTAATGAAGCCCCTAAATCAAGTTTGACATAAAATAACCTTGGGTTATAAGCCAATCCATTAGCTAAGTGACAAATTAAGCTATAAATGCCCACATGTGTGAAATATATCCTCTATAAAAGTTGACATCATGCCCTTTTAGGGCTCCAAATGCCATGTCATGGTGTGATTAGGTGTGGAAAAGTGCCATGATGCTAGAATCATCCAAAATTTGAGAAAGACCCCTAAAATCCACCTCAAATCCTCCTATGGGGTTCTACATCTAGTTGGGGCACCATCATGTCAGCTCCATGGGTCTCCAATTGTCAAAATAGGGCCTCCTTTGTCTAGTGTTAGGGCTTCTCCAGGTGCAACAAGCCCACCCAAGTCTCTCAATAGGAGACCATCCTCATCTGGGCTCTAAATCAAGTCCTACTCATCAGGTTGTGTCAAGGCCAACTTGGGGGCATGTTGGGTCCAATGGTGTCATCATGAAGAATCCTCAATGCTGGGTCAAAGTAGACCAACGTCTTGGGTCCTGAGGGTGCTCTGGGACATGTAACATCTGCTCAAGTCATCAGGAGGCCCAACTCTCTCAGTGCTTTATCTGCTAGAAGAGGCTTGGGTACCTGTGGAGTGGGTGCCCTCAAGGCCTGGGCTGGGCTGTTGTGGACCACCTGACAAAAACAACATGAACTCAAATGAAAGCAATCGTTCATCAAAGACTAAGATCATATATGCATCTAAGTGGACCAAACTTGAATGTTAAGGGCATATTAATACTTCAAACAAGGATCACCTTATGATATCTAACTAGATCGAGTCCCATAAAGGTGTTCCCTACCTTGATAAATGTGGCTAATGGTCAACCCTATTAGGTGCTTCCAACCCTCGAGGGGAGGTGACAATTCCAAGGTCAACCCCTTAATCAATAGGTGTTAGTGTAAATGTACAATGTTCCACCAAGACTCCGAGACATGGGGACGCGAGTGCAGAGAGACGCAAAGGGGGGACATGTGGGAGTACCCTCAAATTTTAGGGAAATTTACGGGGGATGGGGAGACGTCGGGGGATATATATATATATATATATATATATATATATATATATATATATATATATATATATATATATATATATATATATATATTCAAATTCATATTCAATAATGAAAGCATAAATTTATTGATCCATACATAATTGAATTTAATAATGAAATACACTTATCCATATTCATCGTTCATACTGGTATATGCATCATTCATCCATACACCACGAGATTAAATAATGAAATATATTGATCCATATTCATCATTCATCATTCTAGAATTTACATTGATTTAAAAATTGTATTTATCATTCATCATTCTAGAATCTAATTAGTAGTAAGCAAAATAGACTATTGTAGATACCAATGTTATTAGAACCGAACTGGTGATCAAACCAAAAAACCCTCTAAATCGAGAATTCTTTGGAACTAGATCGGAACAGGTAAAAAACCGGACCAAAAACACCTAAAATATTTGAATTTTAAAGAAAAACATAAATATTCATGTGCATCTATATGAATCCAAACCATTTATACACAAATAAGCAAAAATTCTCATTTGTATAGCATGTAAGGGTGCACATAACCAAAAGAGTACCGAGTACAATCTGTCTCTGAACCGAAAAATACCTCAACAAACGGACTCTAGATGGTCTCTAGCATCAAAAAACAATCATGTTGCAACAAATACCTACTTATCATCAAAATCATTACCTATATTGGGATCTTTGTTATCAATATCACCCTCTAAGCATCAAAATAAGATAGAAAAAATGTAGCATGTCAAGTCAAGATTTTGTTTGAGTGATGGGTACATTTTTAGTAGGGCCATGATAGAGGAGTTCGACAACCAATGCCACTAACATCAAGGTACATAAAGGGCTTGGTGCTCTTGATTAAATACTATTTCCATACCATTGTACATGACAAAAGCTAATGGAAACGTCACAATCCCCTTGATCCTGAAATTCTGGAAAACTATTAAGTCTATTAGATTTTGAGTGAGATCTAAAATTATACTTTCTCCATATAAAATCCAATGGGGTCAAAACCACTCTCAAACATCTCGAGTCATTTCATGGTAATGTTAAAAATTTAAGTAGAAGGATGAAAATGAAAAATAAAGGAGAACGTCACTTTTACTTTAAGAATTTAACATTACTACGTATTGCATAGCAATAATAGGGCCATAGGCTTAAATATTAGACTTCCCCACACAAAAGTTCTTGAAACTAAAAAATGGTGCTTCTAGGCATCCCCCCCTCAAAAGGGTGTGCCCAGAAGCACCCCTTTGGATGGGGTGCGCCCAAAAGCACCCCTTTTAGGGAGACGTGTCCCCCACACTGGGGAAACGTTTCCCCTTGCGTCATGTGTTCCCAAGCATCTCCTCGTCTCAGGTATGTGGGAAGCGTGGGGTGCATGCACCCCACCTTGTGGGACGTGTCCCCATGCAACACTGCAAATGTATGAGAATGGAGAGGAGAAGGCTTCCTGGCCAAGTGCCATGGTGAAGGGGACCAACTGATGGGGAGTCCACCCGCTGAGTGTACGAATGTAAAGGAGGGAGAAATCATGGAGGCATGAGTTACTTGTTCGGACTGCTTTTTCAACCCCTCTAGCGTGCCTTTTACTTCTTCTTGATAATGCTTTGTATTATGGTGCATAGCTCAAGGATTAGAGCTTGCTCTTTATGATGTAGCAATTTTATTACTTGTTAAGATGAGACAGTTCATCACTCATTAGGGTTGGGACATGCAAGGGTTCCTTTTGATGTAAAGGAGCATCAAGAGGAATTGGGTGATGGCTAATGAGGAGGGTAGAGCTCAGCTTTTGCCCACGTGTCCTGACCATATTTGGCATTTAATTTTCTTCTTTTTGTTTTATTGTGGCTATGATATGCTTTCCATTCTTTTAGCTGCATCAACCTCCTAGGCAATGTTTCATAGCCTAACTCAAGGTGTGTGGACATGGGGGTGCCAAATCCCAAAGAGCCAATGACAATTTAGACCCGAAGAATGGATGTGGTATATGGGGCTTGTAATGTGTGATGGAAAATGTCAAGTATAGTACAGGGGATAATGAATACACTATCTCAATCCAGATTTTCCAAGTAGCGCCCCTCCTATAACCATAAGGCCTCAAGGGAGGTCCCACTAGACTAAGGCTGAAGATTATGCCCCCCTTGGTAAGGTGAGAGCACATATTTACAATCGAGATCGGCCAATCTTTCAGGTTTTCCAAGCAGTGCCCCTCCTATAACCATAAGACCTCAAGGGAGGTCCCACTGGACTAAGGCTAAAGATAAACCCCCCTGGTAAGATGAGAGAACATATTTTCAATAAAGATTGGTCAATATTCCAGAATCCAGATCACCCCTTTATCAATACTAAATGCCCAAAATAAACTAGTATAAGCACCTGATTGCAAAATGATAGAAGTACCTTTTGAATAGCAGCTCACTTTCATCCAGATGTAAATGCTGGATGGTGAGAGGCATGTCGCTGATGCAAATGGCAGAGGCACATGGCATATCATTGCCAAATAGTGGCTGTCAGGGGCTGCTGGCTGGCTGGCTCCCTGGCTGGTTGTCAAATGGAGGAGAAAAGTTTTCTCCTACTTGGTGGATAACAAGGCCCAAGAAGCCCTAGAAGAGAAGTGTGGCTTTTGTAGGAGGGGAAAACCCTTCTAAGAAAGAGAGATCCAAACTCTCAATACTGTAGTTGATCAAGAGAGAACTTTGGTTCATGTCTGAATGGAAGGCTGAATTAGAGATGATGGTACAAAAAGTTACCAGGCTGAACAACTGATAGAAAACCCTAGTGCCAGGCACCAAATCAATCGACAAGATCTCTGTAGTTAGTGCAGAAAATGGGACAACAATAGTAAGACTCCATCAGGCCAGCAAAAGGCTCTATGAAAACTACTCTGAAACTCTCAAAACTTGTCTTCTTCTGTATACCAAAAGAACTGGTTGCAAAATTACCAGCAAAATCAGCTAAGAAAAATCCCTAAAAGCAGCAGCAAATCAGGTAGGAAAAGTTGCACTGGCGCTGGTAGTATGTTGAGTTCTTAAGAGAACAAGAGGATCAAATGGAACCAAAACTCCAACCTGAAATCATGCAGAAAAGAAGGAGAAAATGGCAGCACTCAACAGAGCACTGGAGCTGTCCACACACCTGCCGGAAAGAGAAGGATAATGTGCCCAAGTGAGAGAAAAAACCAACCTAGATATGAAAAGGAGACACAAGATAGGTGTGCCTGTAGGCTTAGCACTTATTAGATTAAAGAATGATGCCCATAGGATAAATAATGATCTTTTGCCTTAACAAGATTAGGGTAGAGAATGATCTTTTTCCTTGACAAGATTAGAGTAGAGAATGGTCTTTTCTCTCGGCAAGATCACACACACACTATATATAACAATTGAGGTTGAGTTGTGTATTTACACACAAGTCATGTAGGATATCCTCCCAAGAAGATTTATGCGTCCACATAAATGGGGTGCACTTCTCAAGAGAGTTATTGAACGTACATTTCAAACTTGACTATGCTAGCCTTAACCAGAATCTAGTAATACAATAAATAATCACATTAATGTCTGGTCAATTGTATTTATGACACAACAAGAGTTGGCTGTAGATGAATGTGATGATACAACCATTCTCAACATTCCTTTATTTACAACAATTGGAACTTTAGAAGAGTTGGGTAGTGTTGATTGATGGGGTGAAATATTGATAGGTATTATACAATGTTAACAAGAGCTTCATCTGCAGATACTAGATGCGAACATACTACAGTGATTTTGTGCCAAGGTTTAATAGTGTGAAAATGATGAGCTAGGCCCTAAATGCAATAAACAGTTGTGGAATTTTTTCATTGTCACTCAAGTCATGAATTGCTAACTTTTGTGGGTTAGAACTTAGAACCCTCTTCATTGTTTAATCCTTGATGGGATCTAATTATAATTTTGATATTTTCACAAGGAATTTGGATCTGAAACTAAAGATCAACTTTCATGAACAGTGTGTAGTGGTGTTGCAAAGCAATTTTTTTTAACAATAACATAAATCGGAGACTGTTGGATGCAAAGCATATCAGAAAAAAACATTTGATTAGCTCTACAAAATAATTAATGTAGAGTACTAGAATAAAGCTCATGCAAGACCTTGATTAAATGCCATGTACTAGTTATTCTTTTACAGTTTATAGTGAATTTCTGGTTTTGTTTGTTGACAGTCTTTTGTAAAGACGTGAGAGGAGTTTATTTGGCTCTTTGTTGTGACGACCAATGACAGTTATAACTTGTGTCTAATATCTGAAGCTTTCTTATGAGAAAAAAAGTCCTGATCTCATACTGATATTTATTCAAATGCTCTCTATATCCTGCATCACAAGTTGTTGGAGCTTTTACAGTTCTTTCTCTTGCAGGCTATTTGTAAATGATTATTAATTTCATTGTGAAATCAAGATTTTCGGGTTTTCCTATGTCGGATTGTGAGTGGGCCAGGTTTTCCTCTGTTCAATGGTTAAATCAAGATGCCCATCCTATTTTAGAAAAACCCTTGAAAAGCAAATGTTTGCTGACATATGATGTCAAAAGGTGATCTTAAAAGAGTTCTGATATTACAGGGAGGTGAAGCATATTGGGTTCATTGAAGGTTAATGCAGAGGCCTAGTATTTTTAAGTGTTCTGCCTCTAATGTTCTAACCTATGAAAGTTTTGTTCCATTGGTTTTAAGCATATATAATTCATAATTCATGTGCAGAGAAAAAAGTCTCATTAAGGGCAACTATGGAAATGATATGCATGGGAATCAGAGAGTGGGTCACAGGCAGAGATAGATGGGAAAGAAATGCAATCCAACACAATAGGATGGCCAGAAAAGATAGTTGCTACTCACAGGAGAAGTTGAGGAACATAGATGGTTATCGGGTATGATCAGTGATTCGTTGGGGAGCAACTATTATTCTCACAGCCACTTTTATGTCCTGACAGTTTCATTGGCATATTTTGCATTCACTATGTACCTGTGTTGTTCATAAAAGCCTTCCAGAAGACATTCACAATGTATGAAGATGTCCAAATGAAAAATACCTGTTGGTATGTAGATCTGTCTTCTGTTGGGATGACATTTGTCCGATGTACATGTGTATAGTGTAAATATATCATGTAATGCAGAATGATGGAGGCACAGCTGCTGAAATGAAATGTTTGGTTGGATATGGATGTGGATTGGGAATGTGAACATCGTCATCCTGATCAAGGAAAAAAAAAAGACCAAAGAATACTAATTTCTGGTTGAAAAAATATGAAGGTGAAATAGATGACATCATGGATGGAAATAAATGGATATAATACAAGCGAAGGGTAATAATACACAAAAAGTGTCAATGGAAAGGAAATGGGCACAAGTTGAATTGTTGATTCCTTTAACTAGTGTTGGTTAAGATCTCTGATGTTGCCCATCGAACAAATTTGTTCCTTACAGTTGAAATGGAAATTGTGCTGCATGAGGTTGTCTAGAGGTCCAAGGATAAACTTACTGAAATCTTTGAGGATTATATGCAATGACTTCAATTTTGTGTCATTATTGGTTGAACGTAAACAACCAATACCATCGAATCTTTTCCTTCCCAATTTGTTGGTTATTTGTTAAGTAATGGTTGTATTTTCATGTTCTTTATTAATATCTGGCAAGTTATTTAACTAACTGTTCAAACTACTGTGAGAGAGAGAGAGAGAGAGAGAGAGAAATGATGGACTATTTTTCCTTCTTTAATTTTTTTTTCACAAATGTTACTTTGTCCCAATCCGTATTTTTGTACACAATCAGTTAAAGGAAGCAAGAGAATGTATGCCACATCATGGACAATTTGTTTCATTAAACATCATTTCAAAACCAGGGAACATCCTTTTTTATTTGTGACAAATTCAAGTCGTATGCTATGATAAACCAGGATAGATTGTGGTAGGGCAGAGGACTGAAAAATTAGGTGCAACCAGTTCAATTCTGGTTCTTAGCGTTTCTACATAGATAAAAATTTTGATGCTCTAGATGTTTATAGATATAGATATAGGCATTGACAGATTTGTATATGTGCATAGTTGCAACATATACATATCCCCTGAGAGACAGATTGACATATCTTATTCTTATCCTCTTCTTTGCTCATATTGTTCTTTTGTTCT
Source organism: Pinus albicaulis (assembly GCA_034641835.2). Taxonomy (NCBI): domain Eukaryota; kingdom Viridiplantae; phylum Streptophyta; class Pinopsida; order Pinales; family Pinaceae; genus Pinus; species Pinus albicaulis. The sequence goes on along the minus strand of CM076583.1, from coordinate 1,287,784,997 downwards.
AATTTAATCTTGATGCTTTGTACACTTTGCAAAGTTGTTTCCATGGCTTAGAAGTATAGGAAGATTTGATGGTCTGAATAGATAGAATCTACTATCAGCTGAAATTAGTACTTGTAAAATCAGAACAAGTAAATAATTAATTCGTTTATGATGCGGAAACCAAACATCATTGATTCCATTCCTCCATTTTTAAGAATAATGTAAGAATTGAATGGATAATAATTCGTTTAGAACATAGGCTGATTCTGTTTTTCTTATTCCATTTGAAATACGAAGTATTCTCCAACGGTAGATCTACAATTGAAAAATTGAAGATTGTTTAGTTCCATTAAAATATTGTTTACTTTCTTCCATTCAATCAGAATCCTATATATCATAAAAGTTAGACGCAATGTATTATTTTTGTAAAGGCCAATCAATTCAACTCTTTAGCAGGAACATTCAGTCATAGTTGACTTTTGAGACTTGGCTTGTCTACAACATCTATTCTCCCAACATTGGAGACAGAATTAAATTGAAAAAGTGAGTCTTGAAAGAGTTTTTTTTAGATAGCTGTAAGTGAAAAACTTATATGAAACTTTTATCTCATGTTAATCCAAGTCTAGAGTCATTTCTACCAAAGATGATACATTTCTATGCATATGTTTTGTAGTTAAGGCCACAGAGTTCAGTCAAGTTACCTATGTTATATTGACACATTATTAACTTATATTGGTCATCTAAGCCTTATTACATACCTATGTCAGTCTATTAAACTTTGACTACTATATTATTGGGGTGTTAACATTCCAACGAGGAACAATGCTTTTCAAATACTACTGGTTTAATACAAATAACTCAAAAGCTTTTCAAATACTACTGGTTTAATACAAATATCTCAAAAGCCTTGGGAGTATAAATGCTACAGCAAGTATATATATATATAAAACAATTCAAACACTTGTACAAAAAAGAGATTTACCAAAAAAAGATTATAAGTTTGAAGACAATTAATAGTTCAACAACATCCAGTGAGGCACTTGTGTGACTAGGTGTAGTGCTCACTTGTTCTCTAGGATGGTAACTTGGTTACATGTTGTCTCTTCCACTTATCTTCATCTCTAGAACCTGGTCTTTATCAACACTCTATTAGAGTGTTACTTTCCTTATTTAAATGCAAAATTCCACCAATCCACTTAGATAGTCTCTTCTAACTTTATTAGATTGTCATTACCTTTATGTATCCTTCCATTGTAGGTAGGATCTAGTTGGATCACCTTGACATTCTATCAAACTGAACATTCCAACTTCTGTACACTTTGTCTATAGACTTACTCGAGCTGCTAATCAGATTAGGTAGACTTTATCGGTTTCAATATCATCATTCTCATATGAATCTTCATCTTTTGTACACAAACTTCCCAACAACAATGTTATTCTCCTCCTTTTTAGATTTGGCAACTAGGGCCAAACTCCATGTTGCCCTGCTCATATGATGGAGATGATATTTTTGTTGGATTCCTCTTTCAGAGAGGTGCAAGATTGATCTAAAGATCATCTTGTTTGGATGAGCACAAGTTGTATTTTGAATTTATTTTTCCACGTGCAATTTGTCAAGGTCGGCCAGAATTGTAATGTAGGTTCACAAGCCCCAAAATTTGTGTCGCACACCCACAGTCATGGATATAAAAAGGAGAGACATGATCCTCATTTCATCATTCATTCATCTCACACATCTCTCTCGTCTGGTTGGTTCGTTCAACTTTAGAGGCTTCTCTCTCCACACGTGTGAAACAAGAAGCTGCAATTTTCAGACTGATTTAGGGCTTTTCTAGTGATTCGGGTAAATTTTTGCTACCCTTTTAACCAAGACCTTTTGCTTCGGCTGATGTGTTAGAATTACAATTTATCAAAACATTAATGAACACATGTAGATATAATCAAGAGGAGCACATGTCAACAATCACACAACAAAACACAAAACATTTAATAACGGAGTTCGTCCAGTGTGGACTACGTCTTTGGGCTTCTGTGTCTCGATGGTGTTGGTCGCTCCATTTGGTGCTGGAAAATGTGATGATGTACATGGACGCTGTTTACTTGTCATACAAGGAAATGTGCTCTCAACATGTGTGGCAAAGTTTCTCCACGAGTTGTTCCGTTGCAGGGAATTCTCACTCATATAGACCTCCTATCAGCATGACAAATTCACACATGGTGACAGAGTATTTCGCCATCATGGCAACAAAGAGATCTCACAACATAAATCACCATCTATGATAAATACATACCACATCAAATACACATAAAGATTCCGCATCTTACATCAAGCAGGAATCAACAACAACAAATAAACATAAAGATTCCGCATCATACATCAAGCAGGAATCGACACGACATAAAGCATCTCACATCAATAATCAATGAAGTACATTGAAACAACACTTCATGTACCTTAACTATGATGCTGGTTGAAGAATAGACTGCTCAATCGCTGGATCTGAATGCACCATCGAAAACGTCGCGTCGAATGGCAAGAAATCGACTGTCCACATGTTGAAATACGACACCGTCATTCCATTTTGGAAAATGGCCGAAAAATTGAGACTTATGTTGTAGAAACTGACACCGTCATCAGACTCGTGGCACGGAGAGGTATAAAATCCATATAAAATTTGTCTAATTTGGACACTGAGAAATTTTGGCCCCTCTCGAAATGAGGCTCATTCATAGTTCCATTGCCCCTGCACACTGGTTCAAGCTTCTACCTGCAATTAAAATAAAGTTGCTTCGAACTTCACGCTCTCCTTTGCCTAGGCGCATCTGCAGGTTTGAGTTTAAATATGAAAGGTTGGCGGATTTTACAACTCTAGTTGTTGTGGTGCAACAGTGAAATTTCGTAATAGGAAAAGAGTGGTCGGGGAATCAAATCTCGTCCCTAATGCAAAGGAGTTGGTTATGTTGGGTGGGCAGGTCCGCTCCACACGACTCGACTCGACCTGACCTCGACACCGATCAACGCTTATAGTGGTTGGTTGTACCGTTTAACGCATATAACATATATATAGATATGTAACCGTTGTAATACACAACCACACACTCCTTTTTTGGGATAATATAATAACAAACCATGCCCACCATATGTTAAATTCATCGCACATAACCATGGCATATGGTTTAACATATTCGTTTGTCTTTTTTGTTTTTGTTTTAACCATATGTTATATGGTTATATATATATGGTTGGTTTATATGTTTATTATTAATAAACATATTTTGTTTTATAATTTATTTAATAACCATATATTTAAAAGAAGTTGTTTTATATGGTTATTTTTTAATATATTTGTTTTGTCTTTTTACAGGTTGAGGATCAATGGAGGAGCGCCATGTGTCAAAAACTGAGGGGTTTCCATGTGGGTTTCACGTGCTTACTGGGACACCATGTGGCATGCTGTGGGCCCCACTTCCTTTGCCTTAACAAAACTTCAAACTGCTCTAACTTTTTTATACGAGCTCGGATTGACGCGCCGTTCGCACCATTCCAATTAGGGCGACAAGTTCTTCAATCTGAAGCTGAGTTTGCCATTTTCTTGTCACTTTGAATTTCAAGCTTTCATAAGCCCTCTTTGTTCTACGAGTGTCTTTGGAGCCACCTGGATCATTCCTCCCCATTGATGAGCTTTTGGTCCTCTAAAAGCATTGACAATAATCTACAATTGCTGTGTACAATGTCTGCATCATAAGTGTCTTGAAAAATGCCATCTTTCCTTCTCCTTCACCTCTATTCGTCGGAGCCATAAGCGATGAACCGACCCCTGCATCCTCTGCAAACCTGTAGTACAATTTCTTGCAAATTACATTATCAAATATGATCAACTAATGACCCAAGCATCCCATACTTGCCACGAGTTTATAACACATACTTGGTGGTCAAGTTTACATAAAAATGGGATCAATACCCCAACTATTAATGCAAGGCCAAAACATCATTGTTGCTTCATAAGTGATGGAAAACACATCATCACATTTACATTTTAAATTGCAACACATGATTTACAACTGTGGCCAATACATCTAGAAAAACCATTTCTTACACAACAAAGTGAACCATGACAAATGTGATGGATTTGCTTGTTGAACATTTTCACTGACTGGTTTCTGCACAGACGCTTTGTCCTTCAAACGCTGCTCTGGATGGAGTCTCCAACATGTGGCTCTTTGATGGCCTCTTCTGTCGCAGTAACTGCAATGAGTCTTCATCCTCCATACTTGCTTCACCTTCTTCTTTTCCTGCTGTGGAGAAGGCATTTCATGCCTCATCCTCCTTTGTGCTGCCATTATTTTCCAACACTTAGCAATGACATGGTTATGTAAACCACAAAAATGACAAGTTTTTCTATGCCATGACTTCTGTTCATGATTATCAACATGCTTATAGTCAAAATGAACTTGAGAATATCCAAACTTGTTATACCTTTCTCGGTCATCTCTGGTGTGATCATGGTGACGAGCTTGCCTCAGCTCTTTCAATGCCATATGCGCTATCATAGGATGATGGTGAAGTGTTCCCATTATTCTCTTTCCCCAATGGTTTCAACCATGCATTGGGAGTTTCTAACACCTTCGAGCACTGTACTTTAATATACCCCAAACCTGCTAATCGAGGTCTCTACACGACCTCCAATGGCTGAATCATGCCTTGGTCATTAATGCCAATTCCTCCCCCCTTATATCCCATCTTGGTGAGGAGTCGCATGCTAGTTCTTGTAATGGGTATCTCCACATTTCCTACAGAAATGATAGCATGTGAAGATGAAACTGAAGAAACATCAACATTGTTTACCTCAGATGTCAATTAGAAACATGTGATGATGGCTGCTTCATGCCTTTGTTGCACTTCAACTCCTTCAAAGCCTCTTCTGCGACTCGTAGTTGACGCTGTAGTCTTTGCTTCTTTGCTTTCTCTTCTTGGAGAAGTGTCTTTAACACATCATTATCTGTTTGAAGACTTTGGTCGTTGTGCTTCAATTCCTCCAAGGCCTCTGTTGCGGCTTGTAGATGAAGCTGCAATCACTACTTCTCCTCCTCCTCTTGTAGAAGTGTTTTCAACTCAGTGTTATCTGCTACTTGTTTTTCATACGCTTCATACAACATGTCCATCCTTTCAGACGTCCTCAGCATGGCCTCGTACATGTCTTTGACATCCTCCATTGCTGCACGTTCAATGGTTGTTCACGCTCGCAATTCGCATCAACAAGAAGACCGCTCTAATATCACTTGATCCGAGTAAATTTCTGCTACCCTTTTAACCAATACCTTTTGCTTTGGCTGATGTGTTAGAATTACAATTTATCAAAACATTAATGAACACATGCAGATATAATCAAGAGGAACACATGTCAACAATCACACAACAAAACACAAGATATTTGATAACGAAGTTCGTCCAGTGTGAACTACATCTCCGGGCCTCAGTGTCTCGATGGTGTTGGCCGCTCCATTTGGTGTTGGAAAATGTGATGATGTACATGGACGCTGTTTACTTGTTATACAAGGAAATTTTCCCTCGACATGAGTGGCAAAGTCTCTCCACGAGACGTTCCACTGCAAAGAACTCTCACTCATATAGACCTCCTATCAGCATGCCAACTTCACACATGGTGACAAAGAGTATCCCGCCATCAAGGCAACAAAGGGATCTCACAACATAAATCACTATCTATGATAAATACATACCACATCAAATACACACAAATAATTTGCATCTTACATCAAGCATGAATCAACAACAACAAATAAACATAAAGTTTCCACATCATACATCAAACAAGAATCGACACAACATAAAGCATCTGGCAACAATAATCAATGAAGTACATGGCAACAACACTTCATATACCTCAACTATGATGCTGGCTGAAGAATAGGTTGCTCAATCGCTGGATCTGAATGCATCATCGAAAACATGGTGTTGAATGGCAAGAAATCGACTGTCCACATGCTGAAATCCGACATTGTCATCCCATTCTGGAAAAATGACCGAAAAATCGAGACTTTTGTTGTAGCAATTGACACTGCAATCTGACTTGTGTCGTCGAGAGGTATAAAATCTATATAAAATTTGTCCAATTTAGACACTGGGAAATTTTGGCCCCTCTAGAAATGAGGCTCAATCATGGTTCCACTACGCTTGCATACTAGTTCAGGGTTCCACCTGCAATTAAAATAAAGTTTCCTCGAACTCCGTGCTCTCCTCTGCGCTGGCGCATCTGCGAGTTTGAGTTTAAATATAAAAGGTTAGCGGATTTTACAACACTGGTGGTTGTGGTGCAACAATGAAGTTCCGTAATAGGAGGAGAGGGGTCGGGGGATCAAATCCCGCCCCTCTCTTTTTTTATATTGAATGCAAAGGAGTTGGTTATGGTGGGTGGGCAAGTCCGCTCCACGCGGTCCGATCGAACTGGACCCCAGCACAGTTCAACATTTATAGTAGTTTGTTGTACCGTTTAACGCATATAACATATATATAGATATGTAACCGTTGTAATACACAACCACCACTCCTTTGTTGTGATAATATAATAACAAACCATGCCCACCATATGTTAAATTCGTTGCACATAACCATGGCATATGGTTTAACATATTCGTTTGTCTTTTTTGTTTTTGTTTTGACCATATGTTATATGGTTTGTTTATATGTTTATTATTAATAAACATATTTTGTTTTATAATTTATTTAATAACCATATATATATATATATGATAAGTTGTTTTATATGTTTATTTTTAATATATTTGTTGTCTTTTTGTAGGTTGAGGACCAATGGAAGGGTGCCATGTGTCAACAATTGAGGGGTTTCCATGTGGGTCCCACATGCTTACTGGGACGCCATGTGGCATGCTGTGGCCCCCACTTTTCTTGCCTTAACAAAATTTCAAACTGCTCTAACTTTCTTATACAAGCTCGGATTGACGCGTCGTTCGCATCGTTGTGATGAGGGTGACGAGCTCTTCAATCTGAAGCTGAGTTTGCCACCTTCATGTCACTTTGAATTTTGGGCTTTCATAAGCCCTCTTTGTTCTGTGAGTGTCTCTAGAGCCACCTGGATCATCTAGACAATGTTGACCAACATTGACTTTGGGTCAACTCTTGTTATTTGATTGCATTTTCTGGGTTAGAATTCCGATTTGGAGAGGCCGCATCTGGAGGCACAAAAATCAAGGTAGAATGTTGACTTTGATTGTTGTTGATCACAACTTTGACTGTTGTTTTGACCACTGCATTGACCAGATTTGTGGACTGTTTTGTTCTGTGTTTGACATTGATGGAAGGCCCATTTTGACTAAGTTTGACCGAGCTTGTTTGGAGGCTGAATTGTTGGTTTGACCAGTGAAGACTTTGTTGGCTAGGGCATCCTGTTGACTGCTGTAAAGTATATTTTCTCTCTCTGCTGAATAAGAAGAATTACAAGAATATTTGTGTTTCTTGTCTTGGCTTGTCTTATGTCGATTTATTTATGTTCTATTAACATTTACTATCAATGATTATGCGATTGCATATCTGGAAATTGAATTGGGCTAATAAGAAAGATTGAAGTAAACTACTCTAAGCATAGAACATACCATGGTTAACTAAAATTAACATGGTATCAGAGCTAAGGTGAAGACAAAGCCCAAGCAAGAGAGAAGAGCAATCACTGAAGTTGAATAGATAAGGACCAGGGCCAATGACTTCCCCATTTTTTAAATATGATGACAAGCTGAATGATAAGTCTGATTATCATGCTTGGAAAATGTCCTTGGATCTGACATTGGAGGATCAAGATGTTATGGATTATGTGCAGGGAAAGATCACTGAACCTCCATCAAATGCACTGACTGCCACTAAAACAAAGTACAAGAAAGGGGAAAACAAGGCGAAGAAGATCATCAGGGATTCTATTCATAAGCACTTGGTTGCTTATATCTCCGAGCTGGGCACATCTAAGGAGATGTATGATAAGTTGGTTAGCATGTTCAGGGCTAGCAATGCTAATCAAATTCTCTTTTTGAAGAACAAGTTGAAGAACATCAAGATGGACAAGGGAGAGTCCACCCAATCCTACTTCATGAGGATCACCGAAATCAAGAATTATCTCTTAGCTATTGGAGAGGCTATAGCTGACCGAGAGCTCTCTCTCATTGCTCTTGGAGGGCTTCCCCGACCATAGCATGTATTTAATACTATTATTCTCAATAATAATACAATTCTTGATTTTGATGAATTGTTCACGAGATGCACTCAAGAGGAGACAAGGATGATGGAGAGAGACCATCCCTCAAATGGGAATGAAAGTGACCCAACTGTTGGCATTATGATGTAATATGTTGTCCTTGATGGCAACCTACTCGATGAGTTGTCCTTGTTGAGCTAAAGATGTAAAAATGATGCATCTACAGGTAAGTTCAAATGTGGCAATTAAAGGAATTCCGGTCAGTGTCGGAGAAATGATAAAGGTAATATTTCACAATGTATTTGCAGGTTTGATGAAGTGAAGTCTCGTATACACGCATGTGCGAAGAAGCAAAGTCGCGTATACACGTGGGTGCGAAGAAGCCAAGTCGCGTATGTACTTACACACTTTGTTTATGATACCAGGGGTCCTTACCATGGTATTAGTCCACAATATTGAACACTGTGTCGTCTATTTGATTCCGTCCAAGAATACCATCGACACTTGTGTGGTTTTGGCTCATGATATTGGGAAATGCTCAAACTATATAAGGAGAAGAAGATCATAGTGCAAGGTGTGCATGTGAATGGGTATTGAATGAATACTTCACTCTGAAGTATATTTGCATGGAATGGGTTACAATTTATTGATAGATCTGGAATAATGATGCACCTATGAATACAATGATGGATCATGATCTTTAGAGCTGAAATGACTATGTATTTTCTTGATTTGTTTGTGAGATGTTTAGATTTGTGATATGGCGAATGTTTGTTGAAGTGAAGGGTAAGATTTGAGTTGATTATTTGTTCTGAAGAGTTACACAATCCTGAAATGTTTATAGATCTATAAGCAGGTTCGTCTCGGTAAAAGCACGTATATACACAAGTTCATTTCAGTAAAAACGCGTATGGAATCTAGGGTTTTGCTGAAGAATGCCGAAGGAAATGTCTGATCAGTTTTACTGTGTTTCTGTTGTCTGTCAATGATGTCTTCATACAGATCTAGGTTTTTTGAGTATTGCTTATGCTGGTAATTGATTGTGATTAAAGGTCAATGATTGGTTGGTTGATTGATGATTCAGTGAATGATTTGATACAATTATGAGTTTTAGTTTGATGTATGTTCTTTGGGCTTAAATGAGTGGAGTGTGTCCAATTTGAAAATATGATGAAAATAGGCCTACAAGTGGTGTTGCGTTGAAGTTGTTGGATCCAGTGTGAAAATTAATGAAATGTGGTCCGCGGTGGTGCTGAGGTTTGGTGCCTTCAGTGAGGGGGTCGTAGCTCCCTTCTAGTGGTTGCTGGTAAATGAGATCACGGGGGTAGTAGCTCCCTTCCAGAGTGGCTTGTAAACGACAAGCAGGGGTCGTAGATCCCTTCTAGTGGTAGCTGGTAAACAAGATCAGGGGGTTGGAGCTCCCTTCCAGTAGAAGCTGGAGAACGAGAGAAGGTAGCAGCCTTTTGTAGGTGGGTGCTTGTGTGCTGGTATGAGTCTGCGCCAGTACAAGATTGTGAGCAATTTTTTTTATAATAAATATTGAAGACAGAGATGGTGGTTTTCTCCCGACTTGGGTTTCCACCTTAAATCTTGGTGTTCATGTGTGTTGCTTATGTGTGATGATTTATTCTGTTCTTACTGCAGATGCTTACTGCTTACTAAATGTGTGATGAATGAATGATGCGCTGATCTAAGTAAAGATTTATCTGCATAATAAGATCTCTGGACATATGCAAGTTTCATTAAAGGTAGCCATATACGCTAGTTGGTTTAATCAAAGTGGTGTATAGAAATCAATAAAATTTATTGTGGGTCATAAATACTGATTCACCCCCCACCCTCTCAGTATTTTTCCCAACAATTGGAATAAGAGCAGGTCCTTCTGTAGAAGCTTAATCGCTTGAAGGAGATCCATCACAATGAGAAGTCATGAAGGAGTATTTTCTATCAAGCCACTGCTGTTCAATGGAAGTAATCTATTATTCTGGAAGATACGAACAAGAGCTTATTTGCAAAGCCTTGGAGAAGACGTATGGGGAATCGTGGAAGGAGGTTACCAGTGTCCAACAATTGTTCCTACAAACGCAACATAAAGGAATAGATATGAAACCAATGCAAAAGTTGTCAATGCTTTATTAGGAAGCATGTTAGAAACATAATTTGTTGAAGTTTTGCAGCTAAACTCAGCGAATGAAATATGGGACAGGATCGTTCAGAGCTATGAAGGTAATGCAAAGGTAAAAAGTGCCAAACTTCAAACTCTTAGAATTCAATATGAAAATTTCAAAATGCATGATGATGAAATCATTGCAAGTTTATTTCTAAGATTACATGAGATTGTGAATTCTACGAGGAATATGGGTGAAGATAGAAAAGAATCAACTTTAGTGGAGAAATATTGAGATCTCCAACTCCAAAGTTCGAGTCAAAAGTGTCAGCTATTGAAGAAAAACATGATATGCAAACTCTTACTGTTGTTCAACTTCACGGTATCTTGACTGATTTTGAAATGAGAAAAGGAGGTTCCTCACAAGTTAGAGAAGCTGCATTTAAGGCCTGTGCAAAAGGAAAAGAAAAGGAAGTTCTCAAGGAATCAAGTTATATATCAGAAGAAGAAGAGACAAATTTTGTGAGAAGACTTCAACCAGGTATTGGAAGATTTAGAGGTAAGATTCCCTTCAAGTGTTTTGCTTGTGGAAGAGTTGGTCATTATGTTGTTAAATGTCCTTATAAAGAAAATCATGATAAAGGGAAATCGTTTGAAAAAGGAAGGAGTTATTATACAAATGAAGATAGTGATGGATTGCCAAATGAAGAAGAGGGAGATTTTGATCAAGATTTGCAAGTGCTCATGGCATGTACCATGGATGGTGATAATTTCCTAAAAGAAAGGAATCCAATTATTAAAGAATTGCATATATCAAGGCAGAAAGGATGCTTTCATGGTTGTTGTTTCTATTGTAACTCATTTGGGCATAAGGCCACTGATTGCAGGTTAAGTATGATGAACAGATCTGAGAGAATGTTGAAGTTCCAACACACAATAAGAAATTTCAAGCAAAGCTGGAAAAAGAAGAAGCACCGGTCAAAAACGTAGGGAAAATTGACCCTACTGCAGTCATTTGTTTCTAAAGTTTACTTCTCATAATGACTGCAGGAGTGATGTGAGATACATTATAGGAATCAATAATGTATCATCACATGGGGAGAAATATATGGTGATTCCCATGGTTGGTTTGGTAATTCTGGTTGTGTTTATTTTTAACAATGCATCTGATGTGACAACATAAGGCAGGTACAAAATGTGTAAGTCCTGGGGGAGATGGAGCTGTGAAGTTTTCAGTATTTCAGTTTCTATACGCGGGTTTCATGAACTAAAGTCGCGTATACACGTGAGTTCCAATGGAGACAGTTGCATATGTTTTTCTCTGATAAGAAAAACAGTGAGACATACTCTAGAACAATTTCTGATATGCTGTTGACAATTATAATTTTCTTGATCTGATGTTGATGGTTATATCTACTGATATGATATTAAGTTTTGATTGTCTGATTGATGAAGATGATTTTATGAATGAGTTGCTGTGATGATCAGGAGCACAGTTTCAGGGCGAGCATTAGTCTTGCTGAGAGTAATGCATTGTTGGCATTATGTTTGTCGCTGAATTATGATCTCTCTCTTGAGATCTTTTGGTCTCGGTTATAAAAAATCATATTTGTAATTTAATGTAAGGGTCATGTTGAGACCTTTGATGTACAGATTGGCATATTCAGTCATGTATTGACTTGTTCAAATATGTAATTCCACTTATTTGGATTATTGATGTAAGTATGAGTCCTTGGTGATTGGAAAGGTCATACTTAGTTGAGTCATAAAGTCATGTATTTTTATTGAAAATATGTCTGAAGATTCAAGATGTGCTCAGGGGGAGCATGATCAGTATAGTGATGATCAGATCTACATAGCTCTTCTTTCTACAAGGAAAGAGAAACCTTGTTTTGGTATTGATATGCCCTTTGACCTTGATGTCAAAGGGGGAGAGTAACTTGGTGTTTGAATAATGTTTATGATTGATGTATCTATCAGTTGTGGTGATCAAACACCAACATGGTTGCCATCAAGTCCAAAGGGGGAGATTGTTGGCATTATGATGTAATATGTTGTCCTTGATGACAACCTACTCGATGAGTTGTCCTTGTTGAGCTGAAGATGTAAAAATGATGTATCTATAGGTAAGTTCAGATGTGGCAAATAAAGGAATTCCAGTCAGTGTCAAAGAAATGATAAAGGTAATATTTCACAATGTATACACAGGTTTGATGAAGCAAAGTCGTGTATACACGCAGGTGCGAAGAAGCCAAGTCGCGCATGTACTTACACACTCTGTTTATGATACCAGTGGTCCTTACCATGGTATTAGCCCACAATATTGAGCGCTGTGTTGTCTATTTGATTCCGTCCAAGAATACCATCAACACTTGTGTGGTTTTGACTCATGGTATTGGGAAATGCTCAAACTATATAAGTAGAAGAAGATCATAGTGCAAGGTGTGCATGTGGATGGGTATTGAATGAATAATTCACTTTGAAGTATATTTGCATGAAATGGGTTACAGTTTATTGATAGATCTGAAATAATGATGCACCTATGAATACAATTATGGATCAGGATCTTTAGAGCTGAAATGACTATGTATTTTCTTGATCTGTTTGTGAGATGTTTAGATATGTGATCTAACGAATGTTTGTCGAAGTGAAGGGTAAGATCTGAGTTGATTATTTGTTCTAAAGAGTTACACAGTCTTGAAATGTTTACAGATCTATATGCAGGTTCGTCTTGGTAAAAGTGCATATATACGCAGGTTCGTTTCAGCAAAAGCGCGTATGGAATTTAGGGTTTTGCTGAAGAATGCTGAAGGAAATGTTTGATCAGTTTTATTGTGTTTCTGCTGTCTGTCAATGATGTCTTCATACAGATCTGGGTTGTTTGAGTATTGCTTCTGCTGCTAATTGATTGTGATTATAGATCAGTGATTGTTTGGTTGATTGATGATTCAGTGAATGATTTGATACAGTTATGAGTTTCAATTTGATGTATGTTCTTTGGGCTTAAATGAGTGGAGTGGGTCCAGTCTGAAAATATGATGAAAAGAGGCCTACAAGTTGTGTTGTGTTGAAGCTGTTGGATATAATGTGAAAATTAATGAAACATGGTCCGCAGTGGTGTTGAGGGTTGGAGCCTTCAGTGAGGGGGTCGTAGCTCCCTTCCAATGGTTGCTAATAAACGAGATCATGGGGTAGTAGCTCCCTTCCAGGAGTGGTTGGTAAACGAGAAGCAGGGGGTCGTAGCTCCCTTCCAGTGGTAACTGGTAAACGAGATCAAGGGGTTGGAGCTCCCTTCTAGTATAATCCGGAGAACGAGAGAAGGTGGCAGCCTTCTGCAGGTGGGTGCCTGCGTGCTGGTATGAGTTTGCGCCAGTACAAGATTGTAAGCAGTTTTCTTTATAATAAATATTGAAGACAAAGACGACAACAATGATGGTTTTCTCCCGACTTGGGTTTCCACCTTAAATCCTGGTGTTCATGTGAGTTGCTTATGCGTGATGATTTATTTTGTTCTTGTTGCACGTGCTTACTGCTTACTAAATGTATGATGAATGAATGATGCACTGATCTAAGTAAATATTTATTTGCATAATAAGATCTCTAGACATATGCAAGTTTCATTAAAGGTATCCGCGTGTGTACGCTAGTTGGTTTAATCAAAGTCGCGTATAGAAATCTATAAAATTTATTGAGTCATAAACACTGATTCACCCCCCTGCTCGCTGCCCCCCCCCTCTTAGTATTTTTCCCAACACCTACTGCCTTCTCGCTAATGCAAAGTTGAGGAATAATGCTAGTATGAGAAATAAAAATCATGGAAGAGCTGGTCTCGAAGGAAGGGAAGATGTTACAATTGTAACAAGTTTGGTCACTATGCGAGAGAGTACCCCAATAAAAGGGACTCTCCCCGAGATGATGACTACAACAACAACTTCAGGGGGAATGATCAAAGTAACAAGAAGTTAAAAGGAAAGATAAAGACTCCCTCTGATCAAAATGGAAAAATGGAAATGGTCAGTCTTTCAAGAGGTCAAGGAACTCTAGTTATGATGAATCCAATGTTGAAGATAATAAGAGAAATGACTATATTCTTATATCTTCCCTCTTTGCCGCGTCTCCTCCCAACACCCTGGATAACTAGTTGATTGATAGTGGTGCCTCAAGGCACTGCACTGGATATAAAGAGACCCTCTCTGATTTGATTGAAAATGATAATAATTTGGAAATTATCCTTGGAGAAAATACCACCTATCTCGTGAAAGGGACATGGACTGTGACCCTTCATTTAAATCAAGGTCATGTTCTCCATTTGCAAGATGTGTTGTATGTACCTGACTTGAAGAAGGATCTAGTGTCTATCTTGGCAATGGAAGACAAAGGATTCAAGGTGGCATTCATCGATGGAAAGGTACACATTTGGAAGAGGAATTTCAAAGAAGTGTTCACTCTTGATTTTAGGGTTGATACACTCTATCAGGTTGGAGGAAGTCCGCTGGGAGCCATGACATGTAACACAACTCTTCAACAATCCTAGCTATGGCACCAAAGGTTTGCACACCTTCGTTATAAAGCCCTTCTCGAAGCAAGGGAGGTGGTGACAAGTATGCCTGATTTCAAAGATGATCATGACGGTGTATGTCAGGGTTGTGCCGAAGGAAATCATACAAGGGGACCATTCCCCTCGAGTGTCACGAAGACATCTGATATTTTACAATTGATTCATTCTGATCTATTTGGTATGCTGCCCGTAACATCCTTGGGAGGATGCTTGTATTATATCACCTTTATAGATGAATTCTCCCACAAAACTTGGATATACTTTTTGAAGAAGAAGGATGAATCATTCAAGAGGTTCCACACCTTCAAGGCCTTGGTTGAAAATCAAACTGGGAAGAAGATCAAAATTTTGAGGATCGATAATGGAATTGAATATGAGTCAAATGAATTCAATGACTATTGAAGGGAAGTTGTCATTAAGAGGGAGACCACTACTCTATATACTCCCGAATAAAATGGTGTCAGTGAAAGGAAGAATAGAACCATTTTGGAAGCTGCTCGTGCCATGCTTTATGACCAAGGTCTTCTGAAGTTCCTATGGGGAGAAGCTGCCAACACCGCTATGTATGTTCAAAATAGATGCCCATATTCTGCATTGGACTCCAAAACTCCCGAAGAAGTATTCTTTGGTAAGAAGCCCGTTGTCTCTCATTTTAGAGGTTTTGGAAGTCTTGTATATTTTCATGTGCCGAAAGAAAAGGGAAGCAAGTTGGATGCTTTTGGAAAGAAGGGAATGTTTGTGGGCTACTGTGAAACCTCGAAGGCATATAGAATCTATGTACCTCGTCAAGGATAAGTGGAGATATGTCATGATGTCACCTTCGACGAAGATGCCGCCCTCAGGAAGGTTAGAGATCTTCCTGTCTCAAAGGAAGACAAAGAAGAAGAAGCTAGAAGGCAGGAAGAACCGATGCCCGAAGTTGATGGTCCGATGGATCCTATAGATCCACCTTAAAATAAAAGGAGGCCCTCATGGCTTAGAGACACTCTCAAAGATGCCAAGAGACATATTGCTCCAAGGGGAACATTCCGTGAAAGCAAAAAGCCAAATAGGTACCAATGGTACCTAGCAGCCATGAGCACTTTTGTTGCTCGAGGATTCTCGTGGAAAGAAGGAATAGATTATGATGAAATATTTGCACCTGTTGCCTGCTACACCACCATCCGATTGATCATTGACCTTGTTGCATCACAAGGATGGAGTCAACATTAGATGGATGTGAAGACTGCCTTCTTACATGACCCAATCAAGGAAGAGGTCTATGTGGAACAACCTCTGGGGTTCGAAGTTTGAGATAGTGACACACATGTATGCAGGTTGAAGAAAGCCCTCGACGGGTTGAAGCAAGCCCCTAAGGCTTGGTATGAAAGGATTGATAGCTACTTGATGAAGTTGGGCTTTACTCGAAGTGATGCTGATCCAAACCTTTACTTTAAGGTTGATAATGACAAACTCTCATTCTGGTTCTCTATGTGGATGATCTCTTCCTGACAGGTGCTGACCCTCCTATTCATCAATGTAAGAGGGAGTTGGTTTCTGAGTTCGAGATGAAGGACCTAGGATTGATGCACTATTTCCTAGGCTTGGAGGTCTGGCAAAAGCTAGGTGAGATTTTCCTTTCTCAAGGAAAATATGTTGTGAAGCTGTCGGAGAGATTTGGGATGGTGGACTACAAGTTCATGACTATTCCGATGGAAATCAACTTTAAAAAGTTGTGTGGAAGTGCCGGTGGGCCCGATTTGGGAAATCCCACCGAGTATCGTCAACTAGTAGGGGCCTTGATGTTCTTAGTGAACTCATGTTCGAACATATGTTTTGCAGTGAACACGTTGAGTCAATACATGGTCAAGCCTAATTACATTCACTGGATTGGTGTGAAGAATCTCTTGAGATATTTGCGGGGCACAATCAACCATGGGTTGAGATACACTGTCGGGAGTATGAGGCACCATGGATATACCGATGCCGATTGGGAAGGTTGTTTGGTTGAGAAAGCTATTTAGTGAGCTGTTTGGGCATGTGCTGGATACTACCATGATCCTTTGCGACAACCAAAGTGGGATTCGTCTTTCTGAGAATCTTGTGTTCCATGACCGATCCAAGCATATTGATATTAGATACCACTCTGTTCAAGACATGGTACAACGAGGCGCCATAAGGCTGCATCACATTGGGATTGATGAGTAGGTCACATATATTCTCACGAAGCCCCTGGGGAAGGTCAAATTCTAAACCTTCTGTGAGAAGCTTGGTATCGTGGACAAACCCTATTGTGAGGGTCCCGCTTAAGTTGGACTATGAGCTTTGGGAGCTCCAGGGGGCTTGGGGATAGCTACTTGGAGCTATAAGCAGCCACATGGCTAGGTTCGCCTTACCTTGTTGGTGTGCTATTTCCCCACCATTATGATATTGAGCTGGTTCACCCTCTCTTTGATCTATGCCCCACATGCATCCTACCCATGTAGTTCGGGACTCATGGGAAGTACCTCTCATATGGCCAATGAGTTGGGAAATGAGGATAGATACCATAACATTACCGATGGATGCATCGTGTATGGCCGTATTCTCTATGTCTAAGATGGGATGTGTCCAACAACTTGATCTGGGATCAAGTCTGGTTGAGGTTTTTACCTCTAAATTGACTCCGGGTCAATGGAGAGTGGTAAGGTCTTTGCGACTCACTCTCGATAATATTTTCTTATTATTTCTTCTATAGCAAAGCAGAGACAACTTGATGACACATGATTGCATGATGAAATATGATAGTACATGATGGTACTAGATGACAGGATTGCACAGGTGGACATATGGAGTTCTGCCTTGTTGAGAGGGAGTGTTAAATTTGGAAAATAGGGCCAAACTCCATGTTGCACTACTCATATGATGGAGATGATATTTTTGTTGGATTCCTCTTTCAGAGAGGTGCAAGATTGATCTAAATATCATCTTGTTTGGATGAGCAGAAGTTGTATTTCGAATTTATTTTTCCACACGTGCAATTTCTGAAGGTCAGACACAATTGTATTGTAGGCTCACAAGCCCCAAAAGTTATGTCACGCACCCACAATAATGGATATAAAAAGGAGATACATGATCCTCATTTCATCATTCATTCATCTCACACATCTCTCGCTTATCTGATTGCTTCATACAACCTTAGAGGCGTCTCTCTCCTCCACACGTGTGAAATAGGAAGGTGCAATTTTCGGACTGGTTTAGGGCTTTTCTGGACAACGTTGACCAACGCTGACTTTGGGTCAACTTTTGTGATTTGACTGTGGTTTCTGGGTCAAAATTTCAATTTGGAGAGGCCACAACTGGAGGCACGAAAATTGAGGTAGAACGTTGACTTTGACTATTGTTGACTGCAACGTTGACTGCAACTTTGACTATTGTTTTGACCGTTGTCTTTGACCATTGCATTGACTATATTTGTGGACTGTTTTCGGCTGTGTTTGACTTTGATGGAAGGCCAAGTTTGACCGAGCTTGTTTGGAGGTTTAATTGCTGGTATGACCAGTGAAAACTTTGCTGGCTAGGGCATCCCGTTGACTGCTGTAAAATATATTTTCTCTCTCTGCTGAATAAGAAGAATTACACAAATATTTGTGTCTCTTGTCTTGGATTGTCTTTTGTGGATTTATTTATGTTCTATCAACATTTACTATCAATGATTATGTGATTGCATATCTGGAAATTGAATTGAGCTAATAAGAAAGATTGAAGTAAACTGCTTTAAGCATAGAACATACCATGGTTAACTAAAATTAACACTTCTTTATAGAAACTTTACCTTTGAGTATATCTTCTACTCAAACTCTTTAATCGTAGGCAATATGGCTTGATTTTTAATAGTAAGAGAAATTTTGACCTATCTTAGTATGGCCTTAGCGTTTATTTGCTAGACTTTATGCTTTTGACCTTCGTTGAAGAAGACTTTTTCTTCAATATCATCTTTCATCATCTTCACAATTCTTTGCAACAAGGAGGGTGTTAACAATTAACAATATGGGTACAATATTATTATGCCTATGAGGTTTACTATTTAATATAATTGCTTAAAGATATCTTCAATCTTAATGCTGACTTTAACTCGCTGTTGTATAAATTATTTTAAATCTTCAATATGATCGCATAATGCCCCTTGGTTGGCCATATTAAATCCAACTAACAGTTTTTTGGAAATACACTCAACATAATTGACTTGTGCCCCAAAACAACTTATTTAATTCTTCTGATATTTATTGAGAGCTTTTATTTAAAGACGATGCAATTGTGTATCAAAAATTGCAAATTTAATAATGGATTTTACTGTCTTTTAATGGCTATTCAACTAGTTTATTGTCTTGTGCGAGATTATTTTTTGTTGCATTGACTATATTACATGTTTAAATGCGGAAATGAAGTACATTTTTTCTTTTTCTCAGTATTCTACCATGTGTGCATAGATTCCATACTAGCTCATTGGTCCTTGTTAGCTCCTAAGGGTATCTATTTCTATAACCACTTTCTTATGGGTGAGGTGTCACTGCTTGCATGAACTCTCTTGCTCATATCATCTGGCTCAGATTTGTTTTTCTAGTTCTCTTTCATGATATATGACGAGCTTGCATCACATCTGATGGCACAAGCACAGGCCTGCAAAATACTAATTGACACACACATAAAACCAAAATCCCACACAAAAAAATACACACAAAGCTTAAATCAATTCATTAAATAAAAATATTTACAATAGAATATTGCCCTGATGCTTGGCCTCTCATTCCTCACTTTCATTCATACTCCACCCCTTCACACGTCTCACTGATTTATAGAAATGGATCTGAATGCAAAGTTGGTTCTAAATTCTAAACAAACTCCTACAAAAATCTCTAGATCCTCCCATGATCCATAAAACTCTCACCTAATCCCTTATCTCTAGATGAGATCTAACTAACCCTCAAATCTGTCTACTCTTCTCAAATATTCTCGAACTCTCTCCTATTTACATTAATTCTCATTCTCTCCTAAAACTATAGGAAAATACACTAAATAATTAAATCCTAACTTAGGGAACCAACTCCCTTGGTAAACATTCAACCATAGTTTAGATGCTCTTGCATCAACATCACTCCTCGATTCTTTTAGATGACACATCCATGGTATATTAGCTCCTTTCTCTTACACCTCAAAGGATACATGCACTTGCAAATGGCGCATAAGGTTTTCATGCACATGGTCATGGTACTTTGGTTTAGGTTGGTTCACTTCACTTATGGTGCTATGTTCTCTTGTATGAGTTTCATATCTGGACATGATGTTATAACGTCTTATCTAGTTGTAAATGTGGTAAAATCTGAAGTGTGATTAAATAACATTTCATAGCAATAATAATTTTATAATATGCTTTGTTGTATTGTTAGCCATGAAAGTAAATTTTTTCTTCCCAATGGTCAACCAACCAATGAACAAACCTATGATGATCCACACATAGCTTTACTTTAGAGCTCTCCACCTATGCTTTGGTCAATGATCTCTTGAAGGAAGGTGGGTCATCAATCAAAAGATACACTAACCATTTGTGTAATTGTGTGCTTCCATTTAATGTTTTGGGCTATACTATTATGAATTACGAGCCTAGTTGGATGATTGATTGTTCTTCATTGTTCACTTGTTTGTATGCTTCACCTAAGAGGTCATCCTTTACCTCTAGTTCAATGTGGCCTTCCTTGAGGTCTTTCCTTTATGGGGGGCACTAATTGGAGGCACTGAATTATAAATGATCTTGTAGGCACCAAATCACTGGTACATTGATTTATTGGCACTAATTAGGAGACACCAATTTCCTAAAATGATTCACTGACACCAACTTGAAGGAGACACCAGTCCCTTGAAATGATTTATTGGCACCAACCAAAAGGAGACACTAATCCCCTGAAATGATCTATTGGAATCAACTAGGAGACACTAGTTCCCTAAAATGATTTAATTGTGTTATGCATTGCACAATCTTACTCAAGCTAATAACTTTGATCTCTTGCGCACTGCACCATGTTCTTGGTCTTCACAACCTTGTTTTCAGAATCAACATGACACTTACAAATTTCACAACACTTTACTGCACTCGGATTTAATAGCTTCCCTTTTCAAGCCACGCGTCTTCCTTAGACTTCATTCTCAGACTTCTTCTGCATTCGGTCTCATAGAACTCATATTTCTTGGTTCTTTTCTATATTCTTTTCCATGCTAAATCACCATTAGGGGAATTTTGAGGTAAAAAATGGGCCTCCTAAGGAAAATGTACAATCAAAGTTCACTTTATGAGAACCAATCATATTTTAAGGGATGACATCATCCCCCATGGTTGAGGTGACATTGCTTGAGTTAAATTTACTTGTCATATTCTCAATGGTGGATAAAAACTCATGGTCAACCATGGTAGTATTCTAAGTACTTTTAAAGTTACAAAGTAAAATACTCATAATAAATGTAATTTCACAGTTTTTGAATAAAATATTATTATTGTCATTTCATATTTTTTGAAAGAAACAATGCATATCCCTATACAATATTCATGTCTTTAAACACTTTTCAATAAATATTATGTTTGTATATTTTCATATATTTATTTTAAAATTATATAATCATTTCATTTTATTTAATATTACAATTTAAAATTAACTATAATTTCAAGTTAACTATAAGTAAATATCTACACATATATAAATAAATACGTAATCGTAAATATAAAATAAATCTATTTCATTTTTTTTTTAAATACAATTCAATTCGTTTCATTATGATTATATTAATATTATATATTATTATATATAATATTATGAAACATAATCTAAATGTAATAAAATATATATCATATTCCTTTTTATATTATATATTATTTCTTCTTATGTTATAAATCAAATCAATTCAATATGTAGTATAAATTAATACATAAAATAATATATTACATTTATTATATTATATTATTTGATTTTTATATATTATATTTATTACATGTTATTGTATAATTTAAATAATATAAATTTTAATTAATCGTATGTTTTACAACTAAGAATTTATGAATTTATATTAAGTTATTTAAGTACAAAGGACAAATGCATTAGTTGTTCAATGATAATGATTTTTTCTTCAAAAATTTATTTTTATTTATAGTCACATCAATACAATTTTTTATTAATTTTATTTTGATACAATTTTCAATTGAATTTAACCATGGTTACATGGATTGTGGTGCAAAAAATGAATTGTAAATTCATAAATATTGTTTTATTGGGTTAGGTATTATTTTATTATTTCCTTAGGAGGGCCATTATAGACCTCAAAATTCCCCTAATGATTTTTCACACTTCAAACCTCTTTCGCTTAAGTGATTTATATTGCATTATGTCAACATAGACCTGGTTAGGATCAACACGCCATGGGGATCCAATTCGTATAACTTGGAATACTTTTCTATTTTCATGGATGGAGATCTGATCATATGACTCGAATGACTCTGATTTTCGAGATTCCCTGGCCCCCGGGGCTAAACCGTTGAGCACTTGTGACCATATGTTGTGACCCTTGAGCACTTATTTTCAAGATTCCTTGACTTGAATGACTCTTATTTGTTATACATAAGTGATCCCCAAGAGTCTAGGCTACTTACTAATGACAAGATTTGGTTCACATTTGAATTATTAGATGCTTGGATGACTTTTCATTTCCTCTTAATGCAGAATTTTGAGAACACTTGGAACTTTGATTTAACTACCTTTAGTGAATCCGAAATTTGGGTTGAACAATCAAACAATATACCTCAATAAACTCCCGAATCGTTGGATTCTCAAATTATTTCAAAAACCTTTAGCTTTGAAGTGGGTCCCACAATTTTCCATGTCACTTTCCAGGTCACTTGTCACTTCATCTGCCAAGTCACCTTCTGCAATCAACCCAAGCTTGCCATGTGTCTTGATGTTGACCTATACTTGCCACATGTCATCTACCCATTGTCCAGTTGGCTGAAAAAAAATACAAATTCATCTTTCCGTGTGTCCTGTTATAACACGTCCACATCATCTTTCTAGCCACATAACATCCTCATTGCTCCACCTGTCAGCCTCATCACTTATGCCAATTGGCTGAGCCAAAATCCGGGTCTTTGGTGATTTGGCTTGGACTTATGGTTGCACCGTTGCTTGTGGCCCGGATATGCCCAGATAACTGGATTGCCTATTCAATTTTATTCTAGCTCCGAGGGCTAAATCATTGGCATCTCGTGACCTTGTCAGTAACCATGGGCTTAAGTCACTCTACTTATAGATTTAGAATTCAAAATACTTTTTGGGGATAATGCTTAGAGCACATCTGAATATGTTGAGGTCTGGATGTCATATTTGATCCAAATGACTGCACCAATTCAGATTCATCCATATGCTTTTGCATTTGGCAAGGATATCCAAGTATGTTGAGGGGTGAGATATAATATTTCATCCGGATGTCCACCTCGATCCAGATTCATATAGATTCTTTTGCATTCATATTTCTACCTTATGTCAAATTTATTTGGCATTCTTCAGGAATAAGCAGAGGGTCCCCCTGAAGCAATCTTCTCCTTATCATGTCAACAATATGGACAATAATGAATACACATTTGACATCAATGACAACAAATCTGCAACAACCCATAAATTTTCCCTAAGAGGTTGATATATCTAAAAGAAAGATAAAATCATATAAAGCCACAAATAAAGAAAATGAAAAATGCAAAATATGGCTAGGACATAATAATCACATGGGAAAAATCCTAGCATGAAATTTATGTTGATTTTTACATAGCTTGGGAGGTACTCCAAGCCCTAGTGTTTGGGTTCTGGAGGCAAAGTGCCACGACTAGACTTGTTTATGAATTTTTGAAGTTAGATGATGGGTTTGCACATGTGTGTGTTGGTCGACCTCAATTGTTTTTAGGCTCATGACAGTTGGTAGCCCCTCATGAAGTTTTAGGAAACCCCTCATTTAGATATAAATAGAGGGTGAGATGGAGGGCTTAGAGCATCCATTTGTGCAACGCTATCTCTAGGAGAGGACTCGTTGGAGGAAGGGACAACCTATGCCATAGCCGCAACAAGAGGAGAACACCTACAAGAAGGCAGAAGGCAGATCAAGGACTGTTTTAGGGTTGGTTCAGGGGTCCGAAGCTGCTGTTGTAGAGGCCAAGGGTGTTGGAAGGTAGGCCGAGCCCTTGAGGGCTAAAACGCTGATTTTTTGCCACTTGTTTGGGAAATTTTTTAGGGGATCGAAGGCTACAAGTTGTTGTGTTCTAGGCCACAACCCACAACACTACAACAAGGCTTGCGTAGGAGCTAATGAAGGGCTGATATATATCCTAGGCAACATCGTAGCTAAGGAGGTGTCTACTAAGGGTGTGGCACAACCTATAAGGAGGTTTTTTGTGGATTGTTGCAGGAGTTAGGGCTGGAGCAAGTGCCCTAACTAGCATAGTCACGAACATCAGTGTGAAAACTGACTTGGAGGGAAATGTTTGGAGGAGTGTTGGGTCATTGTAGTGACCAAACTTGGATCGGTTGATGAGAAGTTGTAGGAGGCGTTATGAGCTGTTTGGAGGAGCCTAAAAAGGATTGTTAGGAAGCACCTACCAGGAAACCAAGGTGACAACAAGCACATCAATCCAGAAGTGAAGAAATGATTGTTTGGATTAGTCTACATTGCAGATTGTTGGGAGCCATTTGTTGGAGTTGCAATGAGCATGAAGGAACTCCAACTAGGAGCAAATCTCGTTATAGAGTGATGTAGGTGTCATAATGTGGACATAGTTGTTGCAACCTATGGAAGGCAAGGAGGTAGGGCTGACGTGGCATGTCAGAAGCCCTAACCAGTGGGTAGTTTCCATAGGGAAATATTGGTGTTTATATTTGTGCAATAGCTCCTCTATTGCAGATCAAAGGGTGGATTGGTGAAGTCTGTTGGAAGCCATATGTAAGGGTCTCCTAGGTGTGAGGATGCCCTAACTAGGAGCATATGCTACAACATGGACTTGGTCACTCGTGGACTGCTGGAGGGAAACGTGAGAGTAGACCAAGTGTGGAGATAAATTGGGCACTTATGGTTTTCCGGAGGACAACATGATAGTGCTCAAATTGGAGCCAGGTGTTCAACACCTTGATGGACATAGGTAGTTTCTAGAGTGTAAGTTGTTGGAGCTCAAGGGTTTGATCATCAAGGAGCAGTTAGTGGAGCCCGATTCTGTGTGGAGAAGGACTTCTACAACAGATGAGGGGAAATCCTCCTAGCCCATGTTCATTGTGGGAGATGGACATATTGTAGTGATAGGTGGAAACCCTTTGTGCCCTATTTTGGTCTTCATTGGTGCAACATAGGAAGACCATAATGGGATGAAGTCCGTGAGTAGTTGAGGAGAAACAATGGGCAGATTGAGAATTGTTCAAAAGTGGAGCTGTGAACAACTCGACAGGAGTCTCGATGTGTTGATGCGTTGGTGGACAAAAAATCAACTAGAGAGAAGATTGACAACTGAGGTTCATTGGCTAGATGGACTTGGAGCATTGATAGAGACAGGAGATGCATATTGGGAGCCGAAGGACCGGGCAGGTACATGGTACAACTGCGAGGAGCTGTGAGAGCATGCTACAACTAGATGGTCAAAGTATCTTGTTTTATATCTAGTACTAATGGATGTATGAGGGCCATTATCCCTGGGCTGAGAGCCCTATAATGTTGTATTATATGGTGTTAATATAATGAAGTTGAATTGAAAATTGTAAAAAGTTGTCTATATTCTATGCATATATGATGTACTGTTGTTTATATTCTGCTGTGAAAAGTAGTATCATTGAGATTCTTGGTTTGGTAGCATCATAATTTTTAAGATTCTATCCTAGATCCAAGATCGTGGAAGTTCAACATGGTATCTGAGCGTATCTGAGCTACTTTGAGGAACAATGAATCAGAGTGTTCACAGTGAAGCAACTCAAAGGGAGTTGTGGGTGTCTAGATCATGGAGCAGAGGATTCAAATGAAGACATGAAGATGTGGTCTTGACTGGTTTGGCAGCGAGATTATTTGGAAGTTCTGGTGGATTGGTGGTGAGCTTGGTGGACAACAACTTTTTGTAGGGTAGATTGCTGATCATGGACTTCTGTTGATGTGCCATGGATGGTTGGGACAACTTGAGGGTTTCTTTGGCATGGAC
Organism: Pinus albicaulis; assembly: GCA_034641835.2. Lineage (NCBI taxonomy): Eukaryota > Viridiplantae > Streptophyta > Pinopsida > Pinales > Pinaceae > Pinus > Pinus albicaulis. The sequence continues at coordinate 1,287,758,919 of CM076583.1, read as the reverse complement.
GATATCAGGTTGATCGAGATGGCTTCATGTGATGGACTGGATATTGGCAGGCTAGAGTCTTCATCAGATCATGATGTTGCATATCCGAGATGGGAGGGATTTGCATGAGTGGAATTTGATCCAGGAGGACGAGTGTTTGCAGGACTGAGCCAGTGGATATTGTGTAGGCTTAGAGGGAGCAACCCTATGGAGGATCGGGATCTTCAGGTTCAAATGTGATGAGGCAGAGGCACTACTAAGAGTGTCGGGTTCATCTACAGGGTATGTTGCAGTGATAGATGCCAGATGGGCTAGTGTCGTCGACGAAGATGATGGTTACTTCCTAGTCTTGGAAGTACCTCCTTCGCTAAGAGAGAGTGTTGATTTTTGCGTAGCTTGGGAGGTACTCCAAGCCCTAGTGTTTGGGTTTTGGAGGCAAAGCGCCACAAGTAGTCTTTTGGGCTTGGATGCAAGCCCAGGGTTTTTCACCCATTGATGTTTGGGTCAAAACCGTGGCGAGTTTTCAACATGTGATGGATGAGGATGATAGAATTCGACAAGACGATTCTAACGCAATGAGAATCATCCGATTCCGAGTTGTCGTTGAGGAGTTATGAATTTTTGAAGTTAGATGATGGGTTTGCACATGTGTATGTAGGTTGGCCTAAAGTGTTTTTAGGCTCATGACAGTTGGAAGCCCCTCATTGTGACGTTTTAGGAAGCCCCTAATTTAGTTATAAATAGAGGGTGAGATAGAGGACTTAGAAGATCCATTTATGCAACACTATATTTAGGAGAGGACTCATTGGAGGAAGGGACAAACTATGCCCTAGCAATAGTAAGAGGAGGACACCTACAGGAAGGCCGAAGGTAGATCAATGACTGTTTTAGGGTTGGTTCAAGGGTCTGAAGTTGCTGTAGTAGAGGTCGAGGGTGATGGAAGGTAGGCCGATCCCTTGAGGGCTAAAATGCTGCTTGTTTGACACTTGTTTGGGAATTGTTTTGGGGGATTGAAGGCTACAAGTTGTTGTATGCTAGTCCATAGGCCATAACACTACAACAAGGCTTGCGTAGGAGCTAATCAAGGGCTAATATATATCCTAGGAAACAACATAGCTAAGGAGGTGTCTACTAAGGGTGTGCCGCAACCTATAAGAAGACTGTTTGTGGACTATTGCAGGAGTTTAGGGCTGCAACAAGTGCCCTAAATAGCACAGTCACGAACAAAAATGTGCAAACTAACTTGGAGGGCAACGTTTGGTGGAGTGTTGGGTCATTGTAGTGACCAGACTTGGATTGGTTGATGAGCAGTTGTAGGAGGCCTTAGGAGTTGTTTGGAGGAGCCTATCAAGGAGTCATGTGTAAGGGTCTCCTAGGTGTGAGGATGCCCTAACTAGGAGTAGATGCTACAACATGGATTTGGTCACTTGTGGACTGTTGGAGGGAAACATGAGAGCAGACCAAGTGTGGAGAGAGATTGGGCACTTATGGTCTGCTAGAAGACAATGTGATAATGCTCAAATTGGAGCTGAATGTGCAACACATTGATGGGCAGAGGTAGTTGCTAGAGTGGCAGTTGTTGGAGCTCAAGGGTCTGATCAGCCAAGAGCAGTTTGTGGAGCCCAAGACTTGTATGTGGAGAAGGAATTCTACAACAGATGAGGGGCAGTCATCCTAGCCCATGTTCGTTGTGGGAGATGGACATCTTGCAGTGATAGGTGGAAGCCTTTCGTGCCATATGTTGGTCTTCATCAATGCAACACAAGAAAACCATAGTGGGATGAAGTCCATGAGTAGCTGAGGAGCCACAATGGGAAGATTGAGAGTTGTTCTGTTAGGTCCCTATATTACTAGTGTAGTCCCTTATTTTTGTTAGTGTAACCCCCTTATTGTTATTGTTGTAACCCTGTAACCCTAATATTGTTATTATTGTGCCCTTACATTATTGTTGTTAGGTCGACTAGGATTATATTGTGATCTCATGGACTGCTATATATAGAAGTAGGTTTTTTCATTTATATCATCCAAGAACTGTTCATTTATGTAATGTATTGGAGGTTTCCCCCTCGAAGTGACTGATTTCTAAGGTGTTGACCTCTCTTTTCTTCCATTTTTTGGAGTTGGTTTCATAACATTTGGAATCAGAGCTTTGGATTCTAGGGTTTCGCTGTTCCAAACAGGTCATCATCGAATTTTTTCTATAACTTTGTTTCTACAAAGGTTCAAAAGCTGAAAAGTTTACAGAGCGAAGCTGAAATCCTGAGGAACATCGTGTAGAAATTTCAGATCTTGGTTCGCGATATTTTTAGAGATATGATCTGTGGAAGTTAGGGCTTTTTCAGGCTACCGAATTGCACCTAAAACAAGTCATCATAGAATTTGCGCTATAAATTTCGTTCTACAAAGGTTCAGTAGCTAAAATTGTTACAGAGCGAAGCTGAAATCCTGAGGAACCTCATGTATAATTTTCAGGTTTTGGTTCGCAATATTTTTGGAGATATGATCTGTGGAAGTTAGGCATTATTCAGGCTCTCGAATTTCATCTCAAAGGGGTGACCGTGGGAAAATCGTCATAACTCTCTCTCTAATCGTGATTTCATAAAATATAATGTTGGATGGAAGAACCACCATATTCCCAAGATGGATATGAGGAAGTTTGATGGCAAGGATCCCGTAACATGGATACTACAGATGGAACAATATTTTGATCTCAATAATATGCAAAACACACAAAAGGTACACATTGCAACTTTACATTTAGAACAAAATACATTTGTATGGTATTGATGGCTTTGCTCCTGTGAAAAAATTGTCACTTGGTCAATTTTTACAGAGGAAATGATAGCGCATTATGAGGATACAAAGAGCAACACCTTCTTTAGCCAATTGATAAATCTCAAACAAAAGGGTTCAGTGGTGGAGCACATTGAGGACTTCCAAAAATTGAATATAAGGGTAACTGATATTCCAGAGGAACACATGATTGATGTCTTCATAGGGACTTTAAAGGATAACATCCAACATGAGGTTCACGTTTGGGAACTTGATTCATTGGAGAAGGCATTCAGGAGGGAAAGAAAAATTGAATGTAAAATTATGGCGAAAAGGAAGCCTACCACTCACATCTATAAGGATGGAAGTGTTGCTACTCCTAGACTTCCACAACCTACAAGGTTGACACCACAAAAATTGGAAGAAAAAAGAGCAAAAAGGATTTGCTATAGTTGTGATAGAAAATACACTAAGGGTCATAAGTGTGCTGAGAAGAAATTATTTTACATAGATTGTGAAGAGGAGGAAGAAAATGAACAAGAAGCTTCAAAAGAAGAGAATACACACCAAGAACCAACCCTAGAAGAAGAAGAAATGAGTCAGACCATATCGTGTAATGCATTGGAAAGAATTACCACTCCTCAAACTCTCAAGATAGAAGGACATATCAAGAAGAAAAAGGTAATAGTGTTGATTGATTCGGGTAGTACCCATAATTTTATTCATTGTAAGGTAGCCATTGAATTGAATTGTTTTCTATACCCAACACCATAATGTCAAGTGATGGTTGCAAATGGAGGAACTATAAATTTCTCTGGAAAATGCCATAATATCATGCTAACCATGGGGGAATATGTATTGAATAGTCCAATGATTTCTATTCCAATGGGAGGTGTTGATGTTGTACTAGGAGTACAATGGTTAGAATCTTTGGGGATGACAACTTTTAATTTTCAAGAACTTTTCTTGAAATGTTTTTCGGAAGGAAAGGAAGTCGAATTACTGGGTATCACAGGGAAGACGGGAAAGATAATAAGCTCTAATGTCATGACAAATCTTTTGAAGAAAGAACAATGAGGTGTAATTGCACAATTATGATCACTAGAAGTTCCAAGATCAAAACCAATTATTTCTCCAGATCTCCAAAAAGTCTTGGACAATCATTCCAAGGTGTTTGAAACTCCCAAAGGACTCCCACCTATTCATGATAATGATCATGCTATTCATTTGATTCCAGGAAGTTTCCCTCCAAACATCAGGCCTTACAAATATCCTTATGTCCAAAAGAGCGAAATTGAACGTATGATTGCAGAAATGTTAGAGGCTGGTATAATTCAACCTAGTCAAAGTTCTTTCTCTGCTCTAGTAGTATTGGAGCACAAGAAGGATGGATCATGGCACATGTGTCTGGATTATAGGGAGCTCAATAAGCTCACTATTAAAGATAAATCTCCCATTCCTGTGATTGATGAATTATAGGATGAATTGCATGGAGCAATTTATTTTACCAAGTTGGATCTTTGTTCAGGATATTATCAAATTAGAATGAAGACTGAAGATATTCCGAAAACAACATTTCAAACTCATGAGGGTCATTATGAATTTTTGGTCATGCCTTTTGGCCTTACCAATGCACCTTCCACATTTGAAGGGTTGATGAATTCCATTTTCAAACCCTTCCTTAGAAAATTTGTGCTAGTATTTTTTGATGATATACTAGTCTACAATAGGTCTTGGAAGGATCATGTTCAACATGTTGACAGGGTGCTCAAACTATTGGAGGGGAAACAATTATATGCAAAAACATCCAATTTTTTCTTTGGAGTACAAGAGGTGGAATATATTGGTCATATTGTATCTCATGAGGGTGTTAAGGTAGACCCTAACAAAATTAAAGCCATTAAGGAATGGAAAGTCCCCACAACCATAAAGCAGTTGCGAGGATTTGTGGGGTTAACAGGGTATTATCGCAAGTTTTTAAGAATTATGGGAGAATATCAGCACCTCTAACAACATTATTGAAGAAAGATGCATTGTCATGGACTCCTGAAGCAACTAAGGCCTTTGAACATCTTAAAGAGGCAATGCACCTAACACTGGTCTTAGCTACGCCAGACTTCAAAAAAACCTTTGTTGTGGAATGTGATGCCTCAGGAAATGGATTTGGTGTTGTTTTAATGCAAGAAGGAATACCCATTCCTTTTGAAATTCGTTCTATCAAAGGAAAGTATTTACAGAAAGTTATTTATGAGAAGGAAATGTTGGCAATGCTACATGAACTAAAGAAATGGCGACCTTACCTAATGGGAAGACACTTCAAGGTAAAAACTAGATTATCTAAAACATTTTTTGGAAAAAAGACTATCTTCAGAAGAGCAGCAAAAATGGGTCACAAAGATGTTGGGTTATGAATTTGAAATCATCTACAAAAAAGGGAAGTTAAATGTTGTTGCAGATGCACTCTTAAGAAAGGATGAGGAGGTGGATGCATTGCTTTGTGCCATTTCTATTATCCAACCATATTGGATAATTGAAGCAAGGGATGAAAGAAATAAGGACGAAGAAGTGTGGACACTCATTCAAAATTTGTAGCAAGATCCTAGTACATCTGATACATTTAGTTGGAAAAATGATTTCTTATGGTACAAAGATCGCTTATATTTTTGTAAGAATTCCCAAATAAAACAAAAGATTCTTTTGGAATTGTACACTTCTCCTTTAGGAGGACACTCGGGATTTTTAAAAATTTACCATAGGGTGAAGAAAGATTTTTTTGGGATGACCTTAAATATGATATTCAAAAGTTTGTGGCAGAATGTTTGGTTTTCCAGCAAAATAAAGTTGATAAAATTAAGACCCGGTGTCTTCTACAACCTTTATCCATTCCAAGTCAACGTTGGGGGGAGATTTCAATGGATTTTATCGCAGGTTTACCTAAGTCCGAAGGAAAGAGTGTCATCATGGTGGTAGTTGATAGACTTACCAAGTATGCACACTTTTTTGCATTATCTCATCCATTTAAAGAAATTACAGTTGCTGCTGCATTTATGGAAACAATTCAAAAGCTACATGGTAACCCAAAGATTATTGTAAGTGACATGGATCCCATTTTTACTGGAAATTTTTGGACGGAATTATTTTCTTGTTTGGGTACTCAACTAGCTCATAGCTGATATTGTCATCCTCAATCTGATGGTCAAACTGAGATAGTGAATAAATGTTTGGAAGGATATCTACGTTGTTTTTTATCTGATAAGCAAACACAATGGGTCAAGTGGTTACCTCTCGCTGAATGGTGGTATAACACTTCCTTCCATATTGTAGCAAAAATGACCCCATTTATATCACTTTATGGATATCATCCACTGTCCATCACATCATATTTAAGAGAAATTCTAAGGTTCAAGCAGTGGAAGATCACATCGAGCATCAACAAGAAGTTCTCCAACTCTTAAAGGATAACCTAAATTTTGCACAAAATCGAATGAAACAACAAGTAGATCAACATCGCAGCGAGATAAGTTTTGATGTAGGAGACTGGATATTTTAAAGGCTACAACCATACAAACAAATGTCCCTCAAACAAACTAAGAAGGATAATAAATTATCGCCAAAGTACTATGGTCTTTACAAGGTGTTGCAAAAGATTGGTACTATGTCATACAAATTGGATCTTCTTGGTTCTTCGCGAGTGGATCCATTTTTGCATGTTTCATGCTGAAAGAAGATTATAGGTGACAAAATTCCAGTCCAAACAATATTTCCAGAACTTGATGAGGAAGGAAAAATCATATTGGAACCTGGAGCAGTCATGGAAACAAGAACTTGATAGCTACGAAATGGATCAATTTCAGAGTATCTCATCAAGTGAAAGAACTTACCCATTGAAGATTCTAAATGGGAGGATGAAAATTTTATACAGAAGCATCCAAATATACTCAAGCGTTGATGACAACACTTTTTTGAAGGAGAGGGGCATGTTAGGTCCCTATATTACTAGTGTAGTCCCTTATTGTTGTTAGTTTAACCCCCTTATTGTAATTGTTGTACCTCTGTAACCCCAATATTGTTATTATTGTGCCCTTACATTATTGTTGTTAGGTCGGCTAGGATTATATTGCGACCACATGGACTCCTATATATAAAAGTAGGTTTTTTCATTTGTATCATCGAAGAATTGTTCTTAATGTAATGTATTGGAGGTTTCCCCCTCGAAGTGGCTGATTTCTAAGGCGTTGATCTCTCTTTTCTTCCATTTTTGGAGTTGGTTTCATAACATGTTCACAAGTGGAGCTGTGAACAACTCGACAAGGGTCTCAATGTGTTGATGCGTTGGTGGAAAAACAATCAACTAGAGAGCAGATTGACAGTCGAGGTTCAGTGGCCAGATGGACTTGGAGCATTGATAGAGGCAGGAATTGTAGATCGAGAGTCGAAGGACCGAGAAGGTATAGGGTATGACCGAGAGGAGCTGTGAGAGCATGTTATAGCCAGATGGTTAGAGTATCTTGTTTTGTATCTTGTACCAGTGGATGTATGAGGGCCATTATTCCTGGTACGAGAGCCCTAAACTGTTGTATTATATGTTGTTAATACAACGAAGTTGGATTGAAAATTGTAAATAATTGTCTATATTATGTGCATATGTGATTTACTGTTGTTTATATTTCGCTGTGCAAAGTAGTATCATTAAGATTATTGGTTTGGTAGCCTCAAATATTTTAAGATTCTATCTTAGTTCCATGATCACGACATTCAACACTTTACCCCCCTCATTAGCCATCATCCAGTTCGTAAGTATTTCATGCTCTATCTAAAACAGGATGAACTTATGTCCAAATCATGATGAGCGATAAATTGCTATATCTTCAAGGGGTATTGAAAAAACATAAAGCAAGATGGGTCTCCTAATCTATGCAGAAAAGAAAGATAAATCATTAAGTAAAAGGAGTACTAGAGGGGTGGAAGACAGGTCAAGGAAAGGGGTAACTCATACCTTCATGATTATTCCCTCTTCCCATTATTGTACTCAAAGATGTTTGACCTCCTCTATTTGATACCATGGCTACGACCATCTTCCTTGAAGTCCCGCCCATTCCATGACCACCCTTGTCATTTTCATCTTTGGATTGATGGGTCTATCTATGAAATGACTTTTCCCTTAGGGACTAGAAGCACTTAATAGGATTAATTGGATAATCATACCTAACACCAACATGGTGAGTTCCTTACAAATTCCGGGCTAGAAAAACATTTGAAGGCAAGGTTTGTGTGAAATATTTTTGTGCCCCTAACATTGAATATGGTCCACTATGATATTTTAATGGTTTTTGTCTCTAGTAATGTTGATCTCACTTGATCTTGAGGGTATGTTTTAGGTGGCCCATTACACATGTAGTAGAGATTTCCAGTGAGGGATGACTTGACACCTCTCCAGCACCACTCAGAGGACGTCCAAACCAATTTTGAGAGCACATATGACTTTGCAGCCGTGGCATTGCCCTCCCGAGATTAACATTGGGATTTGAGGTGTCTCCACATGGTTATATTCCCCTTTCTACAACTTTGGATGCTAAAACATTGAGCCAACAAGCCAAGGTGTTGGTTTTATTGATGATGTGCTTGTATGAATCCAAGATGACCCCAAGTTAGGCTTGATCTCCTTTGATGGACGTTGCCTTGTTTTTGAGCCCAAATGATGATGGGGACCACTAAGATGGTCTGAGAGGGATATAACACCATGTATAGATGTCAATGCTTGCTCGTAGGGTTTCCACTTAATCCATACATATCCTATAAGGGTGATGTGAGCCTCCTTGGTGGTGACGTCATGAGGGAGGAGATGTACCCATGCACTTTAATGACGCACCTTGGAGTGAGGAGCAATCTTGGACCCATTTTCCACTTATTGGATGAAGATGTCCATTATTGGAGGGCGAAATCATGTTGGAGAGCCTTTCTTCCCATGCGTGGAGGATTTGTAATTTATTTCTTATGTTTTATCATTTTGTAAGGCTACCTTAAGGTCGACTTGTGACCTTTAGGCTGATTTGAACACTTCAAGCAAAATTTTAGGGTTTTTTGTTGTGAATTTGTGAAGAGTGACTTTGTTGCCCTCATGTAAATAAATATAAGTCACTTTCAATTTATCATTATCACAGTCACCCATGTCTCTATAAAAGGCACACACTTGTTCTCTTGTTCTTTTTTATTGGTCACAATGGATATTTAGTGGAGCAAATTATCTTGAGGGGGGGATTTTTGTGTGAAGAGACTTTTTTGAGATTTATGAAGTGATTTTTGATGAAATATTGCAAGTTTATGGTACTTTTCTTCCATTTTACATGTTATTTTTTTGAAATTGGGGTTTTTATTGTTCCATATTAAAAATTTCAATATCTTTCTTTAAATCTTGATTCTTTTTATGCTAAACATAATTTGTCTTTCAACAATCCATCAAAGGAACTTCATGCATGTATCTTTTGATCTTAAGTCTCTCGCATAAATAATTTTCTAAGCTTATTAAGAGAAAATTTTTGGTCTTCCACCCTCTTCATCCAAGGCCCTATATGATTGATCTTGCTCTAATTGTCTCCATTTCCCAATTGAGTAAAGTCAATAGTCTAGTAGTGGTGATCATTTTAAATTCTTACTCCTTTTTCCTAATTTCTTATTAACTAGGGTTAGGGTTTGGTTTTAAGTTGCATTTTATGGTAATTTTTCATTTATATGTTATTATACTATTCATAGAAAATACATTTAATAAATTACAATGATAAAAACTAAGATTAATTGTGTTCAACATCCCAAAAGTGGGGATCACATCTAGAAATTTATTGTTGTTTTATGCATATAGAACCATTAAAAACCTTAAATTTTCCTAATCCCTTGATTACTTGTTGATATCCTTTGATCCTTTGTTGAAACTATCACTTAGAGGCCATTTATTTGATTTTATATGCTATTGCATGTTGTAAATTTACATATTATAAAATCCCTAGTTCATAACAAACTTCTTTTAGTCAATTGGGGTTGGTGGAAAGTGTGTTTGATTACTTGTAATTCTTATCATGGCCATCAAGGCCTTGTCGGTACCTTCTTCTGTAACCATTAAACCTTGACACCCCTTTGATGGTGCTGTATCCTGTCAACATACATGGGATATCCCCAATATGAAGTCCCAATTAGACCTTACACTGTTTGGTATAGGATTCCCATTTGTAAATATGACCCAACTGCCATTAACTTAAAGATTTTCCTTGGATTAAACAATTAGCATAAGAGAGTAGCATGCATGTGCTTTTGAATAAGCAAGAGAGCATGGCTTGTGAAATGTTCAATTGTAAATATATCAAGGTTCTTTCATTGTGGGGAACAAAAGTGAGTCTCTAAAAGAAAAATAATAGTACTATTCTAGTAAATACACACACACATAATATGGAAGAGTCGTTGGTCATCAAGCGAAATAGTTCACATATATGCAACGATTGTTATAGCAATCACAACACATTTCCAACAAGCGCTGAAATCATTGATTTAGTTCAATTTCCTTAGTACACATGGATGCCAACATAAACCATAAACATTTGGAGAATAGTCTCAAAACATCCACGATCTATGCATGAAAATGTGCTAGCCAAATGGCTTCAAGTAGTAAGAAAAAGTTCTAAGATACATGAGTAAAATGAACACCACTAGCTCCAACAGTGGAGCGTTAGAGCCACTACTTTATCTCCAAAATAACTCTCTCTATCTCTCTAATGCCTTGTGGGAGAAGCAAGTGTGAACAATATTTTTCTTGAGTAATATGAATTTTTTTATAACTAGAGGCATGAGTTTTCATATCCCCATGACTCTTGAGTTTCTCATATGAATTTTCAAATCCTATTGAATTTTGTACTTCTATACAACTTTTGGGATTCTAGATGACCTTTTAACTTCTTTATGATTTTTGGAATTGAATATGTATTTTGGACTTCTCCATGTGGATGTTTTTTCCATATATGACTCTTAGACTTCCACATCTTTGTATTTACAATGATTACATAATTACATCATTATTTCGACATCATCATGCGATGATAACATGACAAGCTACTAATTGGTGACTTGGACCCAATGATTGATGACATGGAATTTATTGAGAGGTGACAATGCTGCCACCATTAGGGGAATTTTGAGGTCTAAAATGGGCCTCCTAAGGAAAATGTACAATCAAAATTCACTTTATGAGAACCAATCACATTTTAGTGGATGACATCATCCCTAATGGTTGAGGTGGCATTGCTTGAGTTAAAGGTACTTACTTGTCACATTTTCAATGGTGGATAAAAACTCATGGTTAACCATGGTAGTGATCTAAATACTTTTAAAGTCATAAAGTAAAGTACTCATAATAAATGTCATTTCACACTTTTTGAATAAAATAATATTATTGTCATTTCATATTTCTTGAAAGAAACAATGCATATCTCTATACATTTATTATATTATATTATATTATATTATTTTTACAAAGTATTAATTACATGTTATTATACAATTTAAATAATATGAATTTTAATTAATAGCATATAATATAATTAAGAATTTGTAAATTTATATTTATATTTTATTTTAAGTTATTTAAGTACAAAGGACAAATGCATTAGTTGTTCAATGATAATGACTTTTTCTTGAAAATCTCATTCCTATTTATAGTCACATCAATACAATTTTTTTATTAATTTTATTTTGGTACAAATTTTGAATTGAATTTAACCATAGTTACATGGATTGTGGTGCAAAAAATGAATTTCAAATTCATAAATATTATTTTATTGGTTTAACTATTATTTTATTATTTCCTTAGGAGGCCCATTTTAGACCTCAAAATTCCCCTAATGTTGTGTCTTCAATCTTGCACACAACTTTCATGTTGTTGTTTCCTTTACCCTCCAAAGGATCTTAGATCATATGGAGTCTTTACGGACTACTTTTATCATTAGGATTCCAATGTTCTTGAATGCTTCCTTAAACTTCTCTCGTTGATAGATCTCTTCATGCCTCCTCGCCATGCTATTCTAGAACACTTACAACTAAGATTACTCATGGTAAGCAAACATCAACCCAAAAATATCCTATTCTAACATGTTTCATGCAAACTTTATGATTATGATTCATTAGTGTGTTTAGGAAGAAAAGAGGGAACTTCTGGGTCCAAGGCACACTGTCAAGGGACAACGACTAAGTGTTGAGTCTTGAGGATGCATTATGCACTCTACTGGGAAGAGAAAGTTTGATGGAGGGTGCATGACATAGTGTGAAGGACGAAGGAGACCTAACAATGCTTGTTGATGCACCATGTGCTCAACTATGAAAGCCTAAGTCTCAAAGAAGGTGAAGGGCATAGTATGAAGGCTCAAGAGAGGCCGACTGAGCACTACTGATGTGCCATGCACTCAACTGAGGGCACAGGGCACAATGTCAAAGGTCAAGGAAGATCGACTAAGTATTGTTGATGCATTGTGCACTCAACTGAGAGAGAGGCTTGTTGGAGGGTGCACTTCAGAGAGACAAGGAGAGATTGTTTCTTGGGAGTGCGTTATTCTCTTGGTAGGGGTGCAGGGCACAGTCCGAACAAGGGAAGGGGTCTCGATTGAGCCTTAAGAGTGCGCTATGCGCTCTCTTAACCTTAGTGGGCCAACTTGTGTAAACCAATTTTTTTTTAAGTCTGTAAGATAAGATAAGGGGAAAAAACAACCAGTTAGGAGTAAAATCAAGTGTGACACATACCAACTCATTAGTAAAACTTAGACAATATCGAATATTGAGAAATAAGGATCAAAATTCCAGTGCAAAGCACTCTCCAAGTACAGAAAACAAAGTATGTGCGACTATGACCAAAAGTGTAATTTTATAAGTAGTAAGTGTATTGTGACCATGGAGTGCACCATAGACGTTCTAAACAATGCAAAAAAACTTAAGAAAGATCAAGAACACTTGAAACATAAGTGACATGCAACGACACTTGATGACCAAAGTGACACTTGATATGAAAGTTAAGTAGGCTCCAAAATTCAAATGTAGCAAAATTTTGGAGGGTGTTGTAGAAACGACAACACACCCTTGAGCCCTTATTAATTGAAGATCTTGTTGGGTGATATAATTTACTGGTCCTTTAGAGATTCATTTGCCTTAGGTAAATACCCTCTAAGATTTATTAGGGAAGCCTCATTTGTGGGGATAACATCCACCATTTAACAAAAATAGATAGGCCACAAAGGTTATTGCCATAAGACCTAGGTTTCCTTGTGAGGCTTTACACTAGGCCTGCTAGATTGTGGAGTGACATTTTTGGCGTCGTTGTGAGGAAGGAGTTGAGTCCTCCTTGTGATCTGAAACCTATGCCTCAATTATTTTTGATGACAACATCCCAATGAAAAAATTAAATTTCTCATTGGGAAACTACTAAGTCTTATTTCAATATATGAACTTCTAGTAGTAGGCCCAAAACAACCATTATGGAAAGAAGACTATTCCTAAGAGCCCTATTAATCATGTAGGAAAATCCATTTTTGGAAGCCCTTCGACCTCAACCACAATCCCCTTGATATGAGTGCCATTCAAAGACACTCTCATAGGTTGTTTGATAAATATGAGGAATGGTTGCCCAAACTCACTGGAAATGATGTAGTCACTGGTGAGAAACACATCGATCAATTTTACTGACATATATGTGGAAGAGACATCCAAGATGAGGATGTAGTTATGAGATTATTTTCCTTCTCTGTCGAAGATAATGCTAGAAATTTGTACCCAACTTTGCATTTAGAAGGAATTGAGAACTAGGACCAATTTCATGAGATTTTCAATCAAAGGTGGGAAACTGTCAAAGACGAGATGCAATTGTGAGCCAAATTCCAAGTGGTTAAGAAAATGGAGAAAGAAGTTGTTAAGGATTTCACTCAAAGATTTAATAAATTTCTTAAGGAAGTGCACATCTTTATAAGCCCATTGATCAAATAATCCTAACACCATATGTAGATTCTTTTCTTGGACATGTTCCTATGCCTTAAAAGACAAGGAACCTAAAACTATTGAGAAAATCAAAGCTTATGCTATAACCATTGAATACAATTTAACCACATTCAATATTGGCTTGTTATCTTATCCTAGAGCCAAAGTTGAGGTCAAACTTAGGCCTTCCACTCAGGTTGACCCATATTTGCAATATTTCACCCAAAAATTTAACAAAGTGACTAATCAGTTGATGCAGGGATAACTTGCCATTATGAATAGGTTGACCATCTTAAAAAACAATTCCCGTCCAAATTACCCCCTGCCCCACCAACCCTTATTATATCAATGATAAGGCCCCAAGAAGGAATCAAAACCCAACAAATGGGATGATAATTCCTAAATTGAGTGTACCTAATACTATTGCCTCTACTAATATGATAAATCAAGATGGTTTTCCTCAACGTCAATGATGTAATTATTTCTATACTAAAGAAAAATGCCTTTATAATCAGGTCAAAGAGGAGGATAGGACAGAGCATTTAAACTTGATAAATGGCTCCAATCCCTTTTTTGATAAATGGCTCCAATCCCTTTTTTGTATTTCCAAATAGTAATTTTCCTCATACTCAGCAACAACATGAAGAAATTATCAAAGGATATGTGAAGAATGATCATGAGCACATTAATATTGTTGAAGCTAGGGTTAATTTGAAAGGGTTGCATTGTACTAGGAAGGGTAACGAGAAAGTAACCTTGAGGCAAGTAATAGTTTTTCCTTGCCAAATAATTTGACTAAGCCACCTTTACCCTTTATTAAGGACATTCCCAAACCTACACCTCCCAATAAATGCAATGCAATATCATTGGATCTGGGAAATGTGTTGACTAAAGTAAATGTGTATGTTCCTATCTTAGAGCTAGTGAAGCTTAAACCCCAAAGAGGGAAAGTAAGGAATATTTTCAACCTTGATAAAGAGCCTAAGGATCCTCTCGTGATATTTCAAAACATTTATTATGATCGAAATAATGGAGGACATTAACCTTTTTTTTATCATTGGTGGTCAGTGATTTGAAACTACACAATCATATGCTTGAATTTGGAGCTTCTATGAATGTGATGCCATTAAGAGTCAAGAATCAATTGGAATTGCAAATAACTATACATTATAGACATGTGTGTGGATTTGACTCAAAGTCTATTCTTGTTCACAATTTGATCAAATATGTCAAAGTTGCCTTAAATACTAATCCTGATATAGCTATACTTATGGACATCGTATTTACTGATGTTCCTGATGCCTGGGGCATGCTATTATCAAGAAATTGGTTGGCTGCTATTGATGGCCATTTGCAAATTGAACTTGTCTTATGCTGCAATACCCACATTAGATGGAAAACCATTCATCCCTTATAGAGAAACATATTTTGCACATCATGTTGTAGACATTAGGGAACAAAACAACTTTGCTTTCGATGTTGACAGATTATTGGAGGACGAAAATCCTACCAATTCAAGGATGTCAATTGATGATCCCTTCCCCTTCCCTCTTTCACCTAGAGAGTCCACCAAGGAAGAAGGGAATCTTGAGCCTTTGAAATTACAGGTGGCATGGAAAATTTTTGAGCCTAGTATATTTGGGAAACCAAAAGTTGATGAAGGATTGGAGGAAATGCGTGACAAGTGAATCATTTACCTCCCTCTAAAAAAAATAAGCCAAACATAAAAAAACAAGAATAAATAATGGGTCAAGAGGCAAGGTGATTATTTCAAATTCAGATATATTGTCCTTGTTAATGAGGACCCTTATCCACATAAGGTCCATGAAAATGTAGTGGTTGTTTACTTCTATATATCCAACCTTGAGGGGTAAATTTTTCATCATCAGTGGATGGCAAGCACCTCACCCTTTACAATGGAACTTGATACACCTAGTAATAGGTAACTAGAGTAGGATTGTGTCCCTTGCATTGTTATTTTTGCATCCTTATTTTATTTTCTACATGTTGATTTTACTTGTATAATAGATAGGTTTTCTATTTTCTCTTAGTTAATTTTTTATCATTACAATTCTCCTATATCGCAAGGGTGACGACCAACACCTTCCCTAGTTACTATCAAGTTGCTGTTATTGTACATGTAATAGATATGCGAGTACTATGTATTGCTGAGATTCTCATGCAATCGTCATTTGAGCACATGGATCATGCATTCTATGGTGAGCACACATCCCCAGATTGGAGTTGGATGTTACCCACCAAAAGTGGGTAACCCATAGGATAATTTTTTTTTCTCCATTTTTCAGCCAACCAACCAACAACCATATGATGATCCACAAATAGCTTTACTTCAAAACTCTCCACTTATTCTTCGGTCAATGCTCTCTTCACTTTAATGCGCTTCTTGAAGGAAGATAGGTCATCATTCGAAATATACACTGACCATTTATGTAATCAGGTTCTTCGATTTAAATTTTTAGATCATACTAATATGGATCACAAGTCAAGCTAGATGATTGATCGATACTGATTGTACTCTTCTTCTCATGCTTCACTTCTGAGGTTATCCTTTGCCCCTAGTCCAATGTGACCTCCCTTGAGGTGATTCCTTTAGGAGGGGCACAATTATGAGGAATTGATTGACATAACATGCCCAAGGTAACCCATACTTGGCCCCTTCCATGTTATTATCCACATCCATCCTTTTCATTGATTATCATTGGTCATTGAGATTACCACCTATATCCTCATATTTGAGTTCAAGAAATTTTCCCTAAGAGATTTGAGAAGCCATAACCGAGTTCCCAAGCATTTCATGCTCTATTTAAAATAAAGGAACTTTTGTACCCCAATGATCAATAAACCACTACGTATTTAAGGGGTATTGGAAAAACATAAAGCAAGTTGGTCCTCCTAAACTATGCAAGATATAAAGATAAATCATTGTAAAAGACACACCAGAGGGGTGGAAAAAGCAGTTCGAGGAAATGGGTAACTGATGCCTCCACAATTGTTCCCTCTTCCCTTCATTGTAATTAAGAATGTTGGACCTACTCTTGCTAGTATCATATCTATGGCCATATTTCTTGAAGTATTTCCTATTCTATGACCACACCTTGATCACTTGCATCATGGATTGATGGGTTTACTTGTTAAATCCACTTCACCTTGGGGGCTATAAGCACATAATAGGGTTAATTAGATAATCATCCCAAACACAAGTGTTGTCACTTGTTTACAAATCTTGAGTTAGAAAGGCATTTTATGACAAGGTTTGCGTGAACTATATTTGTCCCACTATGGTCCATTGTGATAATTTAATTGTTTTTGTCCCTAATGACATTGATCTCACTTGATCTTGAGTGTCTGTTTTAGGTGGCTCATTATAGATGCAACATAAAGCCTTGAGGGATGGGTTGACACATCTCCAACACCACTCAAAGGATTTTCAATCCAATTTTGAGAGCATATACAAATTTGTGACCCAAATGTTTCCCTCTTGAGATGAACATTGGCCCTTGAGAAACCTCCACATGGTTGTATGCCCCTTGCTACACCTCTAGATGCTGAAACATTGAGCCAAGAAGCCAAGACATTGGTTTGATTGGTGATGTGCACAAATGGACCTAACCTATGCCCCTAGGTTGGCCTTGACCCTATTTGTTGGACATTGCATTGTTCTAGAGCCTAAATTATTATGGTGACCATTGAGATGGTTTTAAAGGGCTAGCACTCTATGCCTAGATACCAACACTTGCTCTTAGGGTTTCCACATCATCCATACATTCCCTAAAAGGGTGAAGTAGGCCTCCTTGATGATGATGTCATGGTGGAGATGTTCCCATGAACTTTGAGGATGTAAGTTGGAGTGATAAGCACTCTTGGACCCATTTTTCCCACTTGCTTGATGGATATGTCCATTTTTGGAGGGTGATGTCATGTTGGAGAGCCTTTCATCCCACACTTGTGGAGGAGTTGTGATGTATTTCTCATGTTATATCATTTTGTAAATTTATCTTTAGGTCAACTAGTGACTTTTAGGCTTAGTTGAATGTTCCAAGAAAACTTTTAGGTATTTTGTTGTAAATGTGTGAAAAGTGGTTTCATTTCCCTTATATAAACATAGGAAAGTCACTTTCACTTTATCATCATCACATTCACTCACTTCTTCTCTCTAAAAGGAGAGCGTGCTAGATCTCTTGTTCTTTTTTGTTGGATGCAATGGATATTTAGTGGAGTGAATTTCCATGGAGGGAGAGTTTTGCATCAAGAGAGTTTTTGGGATTGATGAAGTGATTCTTGATGGAATATTGTGAGTTTATTGTCATTTCTTCCATATTGCACGCTATTATTCTCAAATTAGGGTTTCTATTGTTCCATATTAAAAATGAAATACTTTTCTTGAAATCACGATTCTTTATGGCTATGAACAATTTGTCTTTCACGAATCCATTAAAAGAACTTGGTGCATGTATCCTTTGACCATAAATATCTCACATAAAGAAGTTGTTAAGATTATTAATAGAAGCATTTTATCAACCATTTCAACAAGCACTTATCACCCAATTTCTCCTTTGAGCCTCCCACTCATCTTTCAAGCATTGGACATATACATAGTCTAGAAAATCCAATGCATCAATACTAGGGATTATATTCCATTAGTCTCAATAGACTTTCTCCAGTGCACAACACCCTTCCTCATGCACTTCATGATTGATTCTATCTCCAACATTCTCTCACACTCGCTGTTTTTCCAATGTTCTGCTGTTCGAATCCTATGTTTTTCTTTTCATTCTTTGTTTTCCTCCAGAATCTTAGTGCTGCCCCAATGGGACTATTTTCTTCCCCTCACCTTCACATCATAGAAGCAAGGAATGTGGGCGTCTCCTCTGCCCAACATTTCTTGCCATTTTTTAGGCGGTGTTCGTTCAACTATGCCAACCAACACTACTCACCACTCTCCCTTAGATCAGGTATCCCTTTGTTCCATTCATCAGTTCCAACAAATATAAAATTTATTTATAACCATAGTCATAATTTATCATTGCAGAATCAAGGGCTAACACAAGGAGTGTTACAAACCCCACCCCCTTAAAGGAACACTGTCCTGAATGTTTTCTGTAACTATAAAGAAAAACAAAAAAAAATTGAGCTTTATATATTAGCCTTTATATCCACTTATTTATCAAACAAACACATGTATAATAACCTAATTTGGTTTTCTATATCCAAGCTGACTTCATTGGGTTCAATGTGTTTCCATTTCACATTGAATTTCTCTATTACTTGATTTCGGAGTACAATTTGCCTCAAGTCTAGGATGCATAATGGTTCTGGTTGGAAATATCCCTTAGATTCCACCTGTATCACATACCAACTAACAATATTATTAGCATAATGCACATACTTCTTAAGAAATTAAACATGAAAAAAATTATGTGCTTTCATTGTGGGTGGCAAGGCCTATATATAGGCCACTGACTCCATTCATTCCAAGATTTGAAATAGTCCCCAAAATCTAGGTGCCAAATTGGCACAATACTTCACTTTCAGTGAGGTCTTCCTTGATTTGATGCAAAGATACACATGCTCTCCCACTTGGAATTTCTTGTGCTTCATGTGCTGGTTTGTATAATGCTTGAATATCCTGGGATGCCTTTAATTTATGCGTGATATTGACCACTTGTGTGCTATTCAACAAACCCCATTATTTTCAAATAGTTACCTTAGAAAAATAATAGGACCCTTTTAAATCTTTTTAGACTAGAACGAATAAAACTCTTAAGTGATTAATTCAAATAGAAATATGAATAAAATGGGTTAAAACGATGAGTTTTTGTTTAAAGGACACTTAAGCGGAGAAAACTAAATAAACATGCAAGTAAATCGCTATCGCAAGATCACATGAACGACATATGGCTTCTAAAAGCCACTCTAAACAATTTGCGATGTGAAAAAACAATAAAGAGCTTTAATAAAGGAAAAAGGATTTTTGTTTGAACGATATTCCATGAAAAGCAACCATGGGACCCACTGCCGCCACATAATCAATCACAAATCACATATCGCATTTTTTCCATGACAACATTTAATCCATCCTTCACATTTCCCACATGCGATGTACTCCATCACATCACACTCTCGCTACATGACCACTTCTGTCCATTGTCCATTTTCGCCGAAATTTCGACTACGATATCGAAATTGGAAAAAGGTTGCTATTCGACATTTTAAGAAGTTCACACATGAATAAGATTCTTGATGCAAAAAGATCTCATTTAAATGCTTAAATGATTATGTGGGCACATCAACCCATGCTTTCCATTAATGTCATAACTTAAACGGTTTAACAACTCAATCCTCCAAAAACGATTTGACCGCAAGAGTATTGAATTTTTGGATTATCTGCGTGCCAATTTTTATTAGCCCATTATTTCTATTATTACAGTACTTTCCTATTGTAACAAGATTTCCATTTTTTTTTACTTATCATTCTTGATTGTTCGTAGACATGTCCAAACAAGTAAATCTCTTCAGAAATGTCAAAGGCTGCGAAGAAATCCAAGAAACCCCTGGTTCCCACTAATCCTACAACATTTACTAGTGAAGTAACATAGATGCTCCCCTTATTGACAGACATGACATGCGCGTCAGAGAGTGGTTCCTCGTCTTAGGAAGCAATGTACAAATTATTTGAAGATGAGAAACCCCACAAGGTTGAAAGAGAAGCTATTACAGATGCTTCCGATTCTTCAGAATCTACTATAGAAGTGGTCGCCAATTCTTTTCTACACCGGATTGATACATGCCCCAATATTTTACCATATACAGATATGGTAAAATGGATTATTGATAATCTTAATATTGGAGACAAAAAATTCTTGACAAGCAGATGTAGAATGATATGAACTTTTAGAGTTGAAGATTTGAAGAAAATGTACCACATTCCAGACCTAAAGAAGGTATATGATAAAGAATTTCTAGCACAATTTTCCAAGGAGAGTGAATTAAAGTCGAACCCAATAAAGAAATGGAGGAACAACCCAAACAAGCATAAAAATTATGATAAGGGTATGTATTCCATTGGTTCACTTGCTAGTCCTTATTGTTATATTGCTGCAATGATGTCTAGACTTTTCGGCCAACCCAATACCACTAAATTCTTAGTTAAATAGGTTCCCCTTATGGAAACGGTTACATATTCTTATATCATGGACTGGGGAAACATTTTGTTAAATAATATTGCCACCCAGATTCTTGAATATAGAAATAATCGTTCCATTTCATCTAAAATATTTCCCCCATTTTACATGAGTGCCTACATTATGGATGCTGTATGTTTTACCTCAGAGTTTCCGACCATGGGTTGGAAATGGACTACCCAAGAACCTACTCCCATTCATGTGTATCATAGTATTATATGGGAATCAAAATATGAAACTAATTTCTACAAGATTTTCCATGGAGTTATGCTCCCATTATTTCAAGCTGTATTTGATGAAAATCCCCCCATATTATCCTAGGAAGCTCAAACAGACTTGACCTCCATTGGAAAACGGTTTGGTGAAGAATTGTTTACTTATGTCAGAGTCTTCGGAAGCTTGGCCTGACCACATGTCCTACTATTGTATGTTCCAAACAAACTTCTTGCAAGAGAAATCGATTATCAGACTATCGGTAATGGATTGACTAAGTATTTGAAGGAAGAAAAGAAAGCTTTGTGGCCCTCTTTTCCTATTCACTGCGGTGTGTATGCATTAGAAAATTACAAGCATATAGGATTAGAGGTCAATCAAATCCAATGCTTGAAATTGTTTACAATTTCAAATAGGCAATATGACCCAAACCAAATTGCCTTTAATTTCACAACTCATGTGAAAATCAGACCATTTGTGCATGAAGATGATGATTTTGATGACTTGTTTGAGTAAGTTGATAGTTATTCTACAGTACAGAAATTAGCAACATCACGCTTCAATCCACAACATCTTTCAAAATTCAAGCATTACAGAAATAAAATATTGGAAGGGATTTATTTAAATATACTAGAGGTATCCCAACCCATCCCTCAGAAGGAAAAACAACAAAAAGAGTAGGAAAAGGAGCAACCACTTAAGGATACTGAAGTCCTTAGCAGAATAGAAGAAGATAAATCTACTAGAGAGTAAGCCAAATATTCATAGTTTCCAAGTGACTTGAATGATGTATAGAAGGAGTTTAATCAACAACTTCAAGGAGACCAAGAAATGATGATCATTTATCATCAACAAGAAATGGAAACACGTCATGGTAAAAGTCAGAACCCGTTTACTATTGGGTCAACTCACAAATCAGTTAACACAGAACAAGTAGAAATTTTCTTGTCCTACCCTACATCACAAATTATGTTGAAAATTGAAGAGATTCCTCCTTTAGATATATTTTACGTCCCAAACATAAAGTTGTCATGAGAAGGCAGATGAAAATGAGGAGAATAGAACAATCACAAATCCTTGTTCCTGGAGATTTCCCTATGAGAATAGTTTGAAAAGACTCACAAGTAGATCCATCTCAGGTTCTAACTTGTTTGACTCAGTTTGCAGGATAATATGCATCCGTCGCCATAGACAAGGCCACCGAAGTTCAAAAATTAGTTAAAGAAAAGGATGAAAGAATCCTCCAATTGGAACATGAATTGCAAGCATAAAAGCATAGTGTTAATTATAAATTACAAATACAAGTATCACAAATCCAACAGAGCCTAGATCAATTAAATCTGCAACACCAATATGAAATTGGTGCTAAATATACTTAGATACATCAATTGCAATTCACCGTTGAGAAGTTGAAAGATAGTCCCAAATTAGATGAATTCAGGAAGGAAGCTTTGAAATTAGATACCCTGTTGGCCCAACAACAAGTTTTTTTCTGCAAAAAATTATCTAGTATTATTGAACTATGTAAAAAAAGCGATTAATTGATGAATCGAGTAGCTGACCAGAGGATTAGCTTTGATGAGATTGATGACAACGTATCACAGTATGTCACCTGGCAAGATACTCCTGAAGTCCGAAAGGCCAATCTTCCCAGGATTGAAGATTCCAAAAAACAAATCTTGTTTATTGATTAGGACAGACAGTTAAAAAAAGTTGAAAGGGAAATTTATAGAGCCAGATATGTCTTTCACAATATTATTGAAACAAATAGTCAGAATCTCATTGCTGCTAATCTTACTGATAGATGCCCTCCTGCCTCTCTACCTATTTTAAAATATTTAATAAAACAGTGGTAGGAGATGTCCAAGGCAAAGGAAGAAAGCATTATAAAATTGGAGAAGCTGGACTGGGAAAAGTACTAGAAGTATTTGGTTAAGCCACATAGAGAATGACTAATGTTGTGCTGTCTAACA
The DNA here is from genome assembly GCA_034641835.2 of Pinus albicaulis. Taxonomy (NCBI): domain Eukaryota; kingdom Viridiplantae; phylum Streptophyta; class Pinopsida; order Pinales; family Pinaceae; genus Pinus; species Pinus albicaulis. Next base: position 1,287,735,782 of record CM076583.1, on the reverse strand, counting down.
TATACTTCCTCTTACATGATGCCTCCACTTTCAGATGCAGTCTACACAAGAAAGTTGCGCATCACACTAGGCCAACCTCCTGAGGTTCAACCTATGATCAACATCCTTCAACTGAAGGAACGAATGGCTGAAGAGACAATGATGCAATCCTAAAGCAAGTCATCCCATCAAATTCCGTTTCTGTTTTTATTTTCACTTAATTTAAGGAGAGTTGTTTAAACCTCCTCAACTCTTTATGTAATTGCTATTTTTGTACTCTTCATTTTATTATATAAACCCCTTCATGTCTTTTAAGAAGGGGTCGTGAAATTTTGAAAAGAAGACTTTATAGAAGTTGCACTTTTGCACTCTTAAAGTATTTCTTAATAGAAAAGGCTAGAACAAATACTGTTTTTCAAATGAGCAGAGTTAGCATATATATGATACTTTTATCTTTATGTTGATATTATGTTTCAAATGAGAAATAGTTTCTTATGATGTTTTGTTATATGTATATTTTTAACACAATCTAGCATTAATTCACTTCTGAACATGTTCGATTGCCAATTTTTTTTTATACATATTCAATACATGCAATAAATAGATGCGATATATACTGATTCAATTGATTTTATTAACTATTTAATCAAATAAATTATCTTAAATTGTTCTACATCTCTCTAAGTGTTTGTTAAATATTTATTTGCATTCATTGAAAGATCATCTCTTTAAATCAAATAGAAAGATAATTCATCCTGGGATAGAGATAGATATATTTATTTTCTTTGAAGTTTCTTATCACTCCCATTTATCAAGTCATAGTTGTTAAAATACGTGACCCATCCACCAACTTATATTTCATTGGGAAACTGGTCCCATAAATCTAGGCGGAGCCACTATCTCAAATGGATAAGGGACGGTTTTTAAGTCCCTGACCGAGTGGTTTTCCCCGATGTTGTTGCATCGATTTTCGGGGCATCACCATTTTTGGCGCTAGAAGGAGGACACCTAGACTATGAATGGTGCCAAAAATTAATCTAAAAAACAAAGACCATCAAAATAGTCGATCTCCCTCCAAATCTCCTACAACTTCTAGTCCTCGTTCAAAATCTCCTATCTATAGATAAGAAGTTGTTCAATCTTCTCCCAAGTCTCCTAGTTCCATTCCCAAAGAAATTTCCCCTGATTATACCCCAAAATCGCCTGAAGTACAGACCTTAATAAAGAAATTAGAAGAAATTTCTATTTCAGTAGAAAATCCTGTGCTTTCTAAAACGTCTGAAAGAAGTGTGACTTCAATATTACAAGGCATTGTAGTATTAACTCGTTTTAAGAGTGAATAACTTGGAATAATCCCATTTGATTTTCCTCTTCTTTCCAAACGTAGGAAATCTTCGATATCTGAGGCTCAAACATCCACTAGTGAGATTCTTTCATCTTCTTCCCCTCAAAATCCATCATTTTATCCCTCCTTTTGTTACATCTTCCCAACCAATTTCTTCATCAATTCATATTTCTTCTTCTCAGACTACAAATGCTGCTTCAAGCAGTATTAGTTCCGTGGTTGTTTCTTCTTCACCTACATCCACCATTGGAACTAGTTCTTCCACTCCAAATCCTTCTTCAAGAAAAATCAATCCTCCAATTCACACAATGACAAACAAACCTTAGACGAATCCTGGAGATGTTCAATTACTAGGTCCTCTTCGTCCTTTACCTAAGCATCCATAAATATGGCTGCCTAAGTATAATCCAGAAGATGGTCTCCCTGCAGAAGAACATTTCGATACTTTCATGTTGTCTATGAATCTAAATGATGTCTTTGAAGAAGATCGTGTAGTAAGATTGTTTCCCTATACTTTTCAAGGATCAGCTGGATCATGGAATTTTTCATTACCACCAGGAACCATTACTAGTTGGGACATATTTGAGGAACAATTTATGAATAAATTTGCGATGATCATACTATTGCTACTCTCATCAATGATCTTTCAAATATCAAGTCAAATTCAGGTGAAAATATTAAAGATTTCAATTCCAAATTTAATAAATTTCTCAATAAAATCCCACCTACATCTAAAACTGGTGTAGATGTACAAATTGAATGGTATATATCCTCTCTTCCTTCTAATATAGCAATTTTTGTAGATAGAGCCAATAAGGATACTTTGGTAGAAAATATGAAAGAGACCTTTTTTGTAGAAAATATATTTCTTTCCTTAGAAAATAAAACTGCCCAAGAGGATAGAGAAACTAGAAAAGTCACGTTTAAAGATGAACCCAAAAATAAAGCATCTAAGGATCCTTAAGTTCTTGAGGGATTACAACAGGTTCTCAAAACTATTTCAAATGACATGGTTGAAATTAAAAAACAAGTAGCTGAATCTTCTTCGAAAATACCTTTCAGATCTTTTAAGAAAACGCAGGCTTCAAATTCTGAACCTCTAAATTTAATCTCAAATGCTGAATTAAATCAAGACGAAAATGAGGATGAAACTATATTATTTGCATATGAATCACAAGATGAAGAATTAGTCGAAGTTTATGGATTATGGGACTTTATTCTTCCTACATCCGATAATGAAGATGAACATGAGGCACTGCCAGTTATCACTAGAAGTAAAAATTCTACTGATCTCCCTCAATTCGCTCAAAAGTAGAAACTTTCATCTGTTGTTGTTAAAGATAAAGTTGTTAACAAAAATACTCCTTCTCCTCAGTCAAGCCCAACTTCTTCTACCGTTCCATCTACATCAAAGACCTTAGTTGTCTCATATACCATTGAATATAATATAGTGGAAGATATGAAGAAATTTAAGGCAAATATCTCCATGTATGAGGTGAGTAAATTAAAGTAGTAGCATAAAATCTTACTCAAAGAACTGAATGCAGTCCCTGCTTCGCCCTTACATGCGCTTGTTAATTTCAAAGCCTTAAAAGGAGTTGGAAAAAATTCCACTGATTCATCTGAAAAAGTCGACGCAAATTATACTATTCTAATTAGAGACAAATCTAATTTGCACAACCCTCCTTTCCTTTTGAAGTTTTAAGTTTTAACAAAAATGTGCATAATTGTCTAATAGATTCTGGAACTCCTTCAAATATTATGCCATATTCTATTTGTTTGAAGTTAAAAATTTCTCCTCAAAGGTATGCATTACACATTGTGCAATTAGATAGAACCAAAGTCAAGATTTTAGGAGAAATGAATTCTATCCTCATTAGAATAGCATCTAATTCGAAAGTTCATTAAGTAATTGATATTTTGGTTATTGATATTCCTAAATTTTACGGTTTAATCCTGAGTAGATATTGGTCAGAAAATATTCATGGTTATTTTGCCACTGGTTGGTGTCATATGTGGCTTCCTTACAATGGTAAGACAAATCAAATTTGAGTTGGTTGCGAAAAACACTTGAAATATTCAGTAACTGACTTTGAGGATGAAAATGAACCCATGGCTTTTACTAATAACATTCTTGGAAATTAATCTGCTGAATTTTTTTTAGGAAATTTCAATGCACAAAATCTCCATTTCTTAACAACTCAGTTATTTCTCAAATCGAAAACTTTTCTCAGTCAGACTCTTCCAAATGTATAAATATCATAGATAAACCTTGTGTTAAAAATTTATTCTAGAAATTATACTTTGATGGATCAAAATCTAGTGAAGGTGCAGGCGCTGGTTGCATACTAATTAGTCTGGAAGGAGAAAAGACAATTTTGGCATGTAGGATAGAAGTTGAATGCAAAAAAAATACTGCATAATATGAGGCACTAATCCAAGGCTTGTACAAAGCAATAAACCTCGCTGTCAAATATCTTCAAGTATATGGTGATTCTGAAATAGTTATAAAACATGTAAGAAATACTATTCACTATATTTCTAGCCATCTCAAGCATTACCAGTCATTAGTACAATCTCTTACCTCATACTTCTTAGCATTAAATATCTTGCCTAATCCAAGGCTCCAAAATGCAAGCACTGACCTTCTAGATAATATAACATCCAGACTTATTCCTTCTGAGGATTATAGTACAGATAAATTTTCTATAGAATTGATTTTTCACCCATCTATTCCTGATAATGTCACTAACTAGAGAGTATTTAATGATGATGAAGATTTTCTAACCTTTCTCACATCAGAAGGGTCATATGATGATCAAATAATTAATGAAGACAAACATGAAAGACAGTTGAATAAAAAAAATGATGAGAATGCCATACCTAAATTTGTGGTTAAACTTGAAGATATTTACGATCTCAAAGACATATTTAAGAAGGTTACTAATTCTAAACTACAAAGTTAAACTTTAAAGTTTGAACTAGTAAACCTTGGCATAAATCTCAATCCTCAGAAAATCAATCTAGGTCTTGGTCTTTCGTCTGATGAGAGATTATCCTTCATTCATTTAATCAATTAATATAGGAACGTTTTCTCATGGAAATATGAATATATCAAGATGCATGATACCTCCATTATCCAACATACTCTCCCAATGACATCCAATGAAAAGCTTGTATCACAAAAGTTAAGGAAAATTCACCCCGATCTTGAAAGTCAAATCAAATCTGAACTGAATAAAATCCTTAAGGCTAAGATCATCTTCCTTGTTAGGCATTCAAAGTGGGTTTCAAACTTAGTCCATGTTAGGAAGAAGAATGGTGACATTCACATTTGTATATATTTTAGGAACTTAAACAAAGCTTGCCTAAAAGACAAATTCCCATTACCACTTATGGAACAAATTGTACAATTAGTTGCTGGATTTGAATTAATGTCTTTCCTTGATGGAACTTTAGGCTATAATCAGATTCTGGTTCATCCCGAAGATAGGTTAAAAACTACATTTAGAAATTAATGAGGCACTTATGCTTATCAGAAAATTCCTTTCGGTTTAATCAATGCAGAAGTGATTTTTCAAAGAGCAATGGATATTGTTTTCAGAAGACTAATAAATAAAACGGTGGTTGTATACTTAGATGATATAACCATTTATTCTAAGAAAATAAGAGACCACTATCACGATCTGAAGAAAATCATTGAACACTCTTTAAATTACATAATTTCATTAAATCCAAAAAAGTCTTATTTTTCCTTAAGTGAAGGAAATTTTTTAGGTTTCGTTATGTCAAAAGAAGGCATTTGCATAGATCCAGAAAGGATAAAGGAAATTTCTGAAATCTCTCTACCCCATAACAAGAAATCCATGCAGTCCTTTTTAGGACAGATAAATTTTGTTAAGGGATTTGTTCCTAACTTTTCCCAAATTGTTTTACCATTGCAAGTAATGATTAAGAAAAACACACTCTTCAAATGGGGACACAATTAAAGAGAAGCTTTTGATCTAATCAAGCAAGCCATCATAAATGATCCTTCTCTAACTACCCCAGATTTTTCTAATCATTTCATTTTATATACTTTTTCTTTCGAAACATCTTATGCTGCTGTGTTAACACAAATTGATGATCAAAATATTGAAGCACCCATTTCCTTCTTTAGTTCAAATATCCAAGGTGCTGAAATAAATTATTCAGAAGTGCAAAAACAAGCCTTTGCTGTTTTCAAATATTTATAGCATTTAAGACATTTTCTCCTAAAGACACACACCAAGGTAATAGTTCCATTTCCAGCAGTAAAGAAACTAATTGAAAATGAACTGAGAGAAAAGAGGGAAAATTGGGTTACCTATCTGCAGGAATATGATATTGACATAAGACTTTCCAAAATGGTCAGAGGGCAAGCTCTCTGCAGATTTCTATCCGGAGCATCAAACATATTAGATGATGAAGAGTCAGGTAACACTGTACACATTGTTGAGGTAAGCCTGAATGATTCTGAATCACAGTATGCTGATATTATATTTTATTTATAAAATGGATATGCTCCCACATAAATCAATTATAAAATAAAAAGAGTTTAAGATTGAAATCTAATCAATATCAAATCATTGATAATTTTTTGTTCAGAAAAAATACGACTCTGTACTATTAAGATGCCTTGAAAAGTATGAAGCGTATAAGGTTTTGAAGGAACTCCTTGATGGACCTGCAAGTGGATATTTTGGAGGAGATACCACCGCACACAAAATCCTTCATGCACGATATTATTCACCAAAATTGTTTAAGGATGCTCATGCATATGCGAGAAAATGTAAAACATGCCAAACTGCTGCTTGAAGATAAAGAAAACCAGCCTTAGCCTTGCAACCGGTCAACATTGAACAACCTTTTGAGCAATGGGGATTGGATATCATAGGTGATATTGTTCCTAACTCATACAAACAACATAAATACATTCTCACTGCAACAAACTATTTTACTAAGTGGGTGGAAGTTGTTCCATTAAAGGTAGCTAATTATGAAGCCATCATTGAATTTATTAATCAATTCATTATTACTAGATTTGGCTTACCTAATGCACTCCGATAATGCATCTTATTTTTCAAGTAATAGTATGACTGAATTTTCTCTCAAAAGAGGTTTTAAACTTAAATATTTTGCTAATTACTATCCCTAAGGGAATGGTTTGGAAGAATCAACAAATAAAAATATCATAAGAGTCATAAAAAGGACTATTAATTAGAACCAGAAAATTTTTCATAAGTCTTTAACATTTTCACTATAGGCAGATCGAATTACTCAGAAGGCCTCTATAGGTTCTTCTCCATTAAATCTAGTTTATGGGAAAGAAGATGTAATCCCATCAAATTTAGCTCTTCCCTCTTTAGCCCTAGTTCAATTTATTAATGAAGTACCTTCTTCTTCCTTACAATTAAGAATGTCCCAGATCCTTAAACTAGAAGAGTGTTGGACACTTAATCCTCTATGGGTAGGTGTAGAAGGCGAATGGACATAGGAAGTCAAAGATACCTTGGAATGTGGAATCCAAGGGTCACCTAATGTACTATAAATGCACCATTTGTGAATAATAAATGCATCAAAATTTAATCTTTCTCATGTGTCTTGTGTATTTACCGTGTTCACCATGGCTGAGTTTAACATGGTATCAGGGAAAATTTCCTTCCTGCCCTGCTAAACTGTCCTTTTGTCAGCAATTTCTTACCGAGTCTTTGCACTCTCTACATTCTCAAAATAGTGAAAAGTGTGCAGTCTCTCTGTCATTACTGCAACATCTGCGTTCTCCAATTTGAGCCATATTTCTAACATACAACACCCTTCTCCAGCGGCTCTCTTCCTATATTTTCCAGTTCTTTGCCATTATTCCTGCATCTCCTGTCATCTCCTGCCTCTAGAAGCTCCGCGTGCCCATGACTATCCAAGTGCTTGAATTTTCTTTGAACGTGAGCCTGCAGCCTTCAAACATTCATGCCATAATAATATCTGCCATTTCAAAAGGAATTGCTTGAATCTTTCTTTCAAGGAAATGAATGCACTCTTTATCAGGCGAGCGTGTTTAATTCTGCTTCGATCTCTCTTCTACAGGCGGGCGTGATACGCATTCTGTGGCCGACTATGGATTTATGGATCTTTATCAGGCGAGCGTGCTTATTTCTCAAGCGAGCCGGTCTTTTTTGCACAGGGACTACTATACTTATGCTAATTTCACTTCTTCTGGACATGTCTCGCTTCTTGATCCATTCACTTGCCAAATCTGGATTGATGGCTTTCGACCGATGTATCTTATTATGTCATTGGCACATACATTGGTCTCTCTTTTTCTGTTTATATCTTTTGCTAATCATCTCTATCATTTTCAATCTCATCCTCCTGCTCGCATTATTTGCTGAGCATTTGATATGGACGCTTTTCGTTCTATGTTGGGGTGGCCTTTCCATTGGCTGCTATGGTTGCTATTCTCGCTGTTGATTACATGCTGGAGATGTATCTGATCATGTACTGTTTTATATAATATATATTACAGCGTTTTTTTCTAAAGAAATGAATGCACTCTACCATTAAAGTTTCTGCAATAAGACGAAGAGCGAGAGAAGTCTTTAAGACAAGTGTTGTTTGAAGAACTGTCACACTGACAGGCAATCAAGGTCTTATTCATTCTGGCACCGAAGTGTGCAGGCAATCAAGGTCTTATTCATTCTGGCACCGAAGTGTCATTTCTTATTGTGTAAGGTTTTTATATGTGACCCTTGGATTCGCAGTTGAAACTCCCCACATGAGTTGCCAATGACCTCTCCTAAATTGTTGCACTCACATCTTGGCACACGTTGCTCCAAACAAAACTTCATACCACCCTTTTGGTGATTCTTTCAGTGAGACCAGCCTCCTCAGCTCGGCTCCCATTCCCTCGACGCTTTCGGACTGCGCTCCCCTCCATACCTTGACTCTCACTATCGCTCCTCTTCCGACAAGATCCTCCCCACTCCCTCCTCCATATGAATAACTCTAAGACTGTGTAACTCTTGTGGTTTGGTGGAATTTTTTTTTGATGGACTGTGCATTGGAATGAGCTATGCATTGAAGTAGTTTCATATTGTTTTTTGAAAGTCGTTGGTTAAATTACTCGTGGATTTGAAGACTGCAAATTTTTTTTACTTTGCTCTCAGCTTTGGTCGATGCCAAAAACTCGTATTTCTGTGAAGGTTGAATGTTATTGCTGGTCCGACCTGCCGGAATGGTTGAATGGCCCACTACATAACTGGGTGCTACGTTGAGTTGTGGTTGTTGGGATGTGAGACCACATCTCGAATTATCTTTCTGCTAGTACATATTACCTCTGGTTCATATGCGTTGAAGGGAGCAACGTATGGTGCAGTGACTGTTGAAGTCGTTGAATGGTGTGTTCGTGTTGTTCCATTATACGGTGAGTTGTTTTTTTTAATGGCTTTGCATTGAATTGTGATGTGAAATTGATATCCTACGTGCATTGAATTGTGATGTGAAATTGATATCCTACGTGCATTGAAATCTGCAAAATTGTGCACGGCCTCAAATGGTTTATTGAAAGCCCAATGGTATGATTGAATGATTTTGAAATGAGGCACGGTGAATAATGCCTTGTTTTTTAAGAGCCGTGAGAATCACATTTATTTCATACTTCATACAAGTGTTTTTTAAAGAAGGCCATATATGAGCATTCGTTCCTTTTTACAAGTCACACGTTTAAAAGGAATATATGCCATGGATGGTTTATAACATGAGGTGCAAATGGAAAGTGAATACGTTGAGTTCCTTTTTAAAGTGTTCTGAGGGGTGCATTATAATATATTATGTGGAGTATATATAATAAATATTGGACATACAACAATTCATGAGCCTCTTTACTTTATAAAGATATCATATGTGGTATGCAGTAGAGTATGTGAGCATTATGTCATGAAGGTATATTGAAAGTTTTTTTTTTTTTTTTTTTTTTTTGAAGACATACAAATTTTTTTGCAAGTAGTTTGAGTCCTTTTTCAAATACCGTGTTGGTGTTAAAAATTTGGTGAATATTAAAGTATTGGGGAATGGCATATAAGTAATTTTTAATATGCCTATTAAATACCTTGATGTGCTATATTCACTGTTGCATAAGTGCCCATGGTTCATTAAAGTGGTGTTTTTAGTGATCAAATGAGCACATATAAGGTATATGTTGAAATTTGGTCCTAATGGTTGCTCCAAAGCCTACCATCAAGTGTGTAGAAGAAGATATTGCATAATGGCTAGATAAAAATTTGGTATATAGTGATATAATTGAAGCTCACACTCCTCATTTGCCAACTATTAAGAAAAATGGCTAAGTTTGAAAGAATTATTGAGAACTCTATTCGTATCCACTGTTGACAACATAATCAAAATTAGTAAATCCACTATTTCCGACATTCAAAAATGTATACAAAATGCACAAGAAAAAATTGAGTTTTTGCAGCTTGAATCTCAGCTACATCAAGAGGAGTTACAAAAGTGTAGTCATCATTCTGAACTTGTCTTTGTTTAGAACATTGAGACAATCTCCCGTCAACAACAAGAATATAAATTTGATATTAATTCATATTCAATGCCTAGTTCAAGAGCAGATTTGAATGCAGAAGCAAAAATACAGCCTGCACTTCCCAAGCCCATCATCAAACCTTGGGAATATATTCTCCATACCAAGCACAAAACTGGTCTTGGATATGACAAGGATGTGTCCTTTAATATTCTGGACTATTCCAAGCCCATTAAATTTCAGAGTGTTGGATTTATTCATGATAGCTCACCTTCAGTTGTTCTATATTCTGCTCCTGTTTCACAACAACAACAACATATTTTAAAATGTTAGCATTGTGATCGAGTTGGCCATATGAAAGATCACTGTTTCGATATTCACTCATGCAAGCACTGTGGTCGACACACTCATTATTTACACAGATGCTTCAGAAACAAGCCTCCTATAAGAACAAATATTCATCTTGGATGGATCGCTTCTTGGCAATGGGCATCAACAACCAAGAAGAAGTTTAAGTCATATGTCAAAAATTGTTCTAGAATATTGAAAAATCTTGCAGTTGAGTTTTCACCATCTTCTCACCTTGTATATGACAGGGGGGGAAATGATGGTCATCTACAAGCTTCAAAGTCACATCAAGCGAGCCTGGGCCACAACCTGTCATTCCAGATTCAGAGTTGTAGCCAGAGACACATAAGTTCAAGTGAGCCTGAGCCACAACCTACCATTCCAGATTTAGAGTTGTAGCAAGAGACATAGATGCCCATGAACATGCCTTTGGTTGGTGGTCAACCTTAAACCATCTATGCGAGGTTGATATTATTCATCTTCAAAGAATTCTGGACACTTCCTCTAGCAAAAGACTTCATCTTCTTTCCATTTTTGGTAGAGTTCCAGGAAATGCATTAAGCATTCCAGAGTTGGTGGTTATCCTTAAACCATCGCAGGTTGTAGAACCCCCTTCTTCTAGGTTGAAGGTCTCCCTCTTCAAAATATGAGGAGAACTTCCTCTAGCAAAAGATCTCAAATTCTTGCTATATTTGGAAGAGTTTCGGGAACTGCACTAAGTGTTCCAGTGTTGGTGGTCATCCTTAAACCACCTCTTTATGCCAACATTTCAGAGAGCTTATTCAACCTAAGTGCTTCCATGCATAATTTAAAAATTTATATTACAACTCTCTTCTTGGACTCACACATACCCCTTCGGATTAAGGGGGGGGATGTTGGACAACTAATCCTCTATGGGTAGGTGTATAAGGCGAATGGACATAGGAATTCCAAGAGACCTTGGAATGTGGAATCCAAGGGTCACCTAATGTACTATAAATGCACCATTTGTGAATAATAAATGCATCCAATGTTTATATTTCACACGTATCTTATGTATTTACCGTGTTAACCATGGCTGAGTTTAACAAAGAGGAAAGGGAAAAGGCCAAATTAACTCATGCTCAAGATCAGCTGATTGTAAAAAATTATTTCAATGCAAATTTCGTTTCCCCAAAATCATTTCAGGTTGGAGACCTCGTGCTTAAGTGGGACCACTACAAGAAAAAAGGACATTGGTGAGGGTCATGCTTGTGACAGACCTTTAAGATCTGTCACCAATGTCACATATGGTGACAGTTCTTAAAAAAGCATCGTTGTAAGTGTATATAGTGATGGTCCTTTAAGTTCCGTCACCAAATCCATTTTCAATGACACTTTTGGTGAGGGTCACTAAAGGTCTATCACTAATTCTCTCTTTGGTGACACTTCTAGTGACGAAATTTTAATAATCCTCACCAATGCTCTTTTTGTTGCTTTTGGTGACAGTCAAAAAATGTTCGTCATCATTGATCATTCCAATGAGATTTTGATGACGTTATGTGCTTGTTAATATATTTTTTGTCAAAAGATAATGATTTAATACCATTATTGTGGAGTGTTTTTTATAATATTTCCAAGGCCATAGTGGTTAGAGTCAGTCAAATTTTTAAGAAGTATTTAGTGTGTATCATTTCCCTCAAGTAATGACTAGTTGAATAGAGTTTTCTTATGAGTCAACACATGATTCATATCTATTAAGTTTATTATATAGAAAATTCCCTCTAGATAAAGTCCCACTAGTGTTTGTAGGAAACATATTATTTAATACATAATCTAGCTCTGTCAATTCTATTAATGAGAAAGACTTAACACTCCTCAACAATCTTGGTGCACCTTAAATTAATGCTTTGGCACACACTAACATTTCTTAGCTTCTTGCATGTCTTGGAGCATCTTTGTACCTAGAACATATTGTCATGACATTGACACCCAAGCACATGGTGGCATGTGCTAGCACAACATAGAACTCTCCTATCATGTGTTGGCATGCATGTAGTCCCTATCAGGCCTTGTGTTGTGGTGGATTTGGTGCACAGATGTATGAAATCACACTAGTTTAAGGGGTGTGGTTTACCCCTTTAAACTATTGGCAATAGGAAGAAAGTGGTGTTCATAAGCATACAATCTAGAGGAAAAAACATGCAAATGTATTCTCAAGTTAAACTAAAACTAAAACAAAAATATAGAAAAGATATAGAAGAGAGTCAAATGATAATAATGAAAACGGTGGCTTTAGGCCCCTTCTTATTAAGCGTTTGATATGAAGAAGAAATTTTACCCACTTGCCAAAGGGCCCCTAGAAAATAGTTCTAGGTCCCGATGCAAGGATGTTGTTCTCCAAGATCGCCTCGGTGCAGTCTCCCTCTCTCTCTGCTGTGTTGGACTAATATTGTTGGATGGCCAACAATCAAGTCCCCTCTATCTCTAGCTCCGGGTCACAGACTGCTGGTATTTCTTGGGAAATTTTGGCCAACATAACAATGTGATCACCCATTCTTCATCTCATGGTGGCTTTATATAGGGGATTTCAAATCCTCCTTCCCTCCCTTGGTACATGGTGGATGGTGACCCAAGGGAGAGGTATGATTCCATTGTGTGCTCCAAATATTCCATTGTGTGCTTACATAGTGTCTAAGGAGGTATTGGTGGTTGCCCTTAGGTGGATTCATGTAAGGAATAACTTGTCCTTTGCTCTGTGTGGTCTCGGATAGCGATATTTTTCCAATTTCAGGAATGCGTGCTTATTAGGAAAAAAGGCACGCTGAAGGCGCTCTTCTCGAAGGATAATGCATGCAAATAGAATTTTATCACTAGCTCAAATTTGATTTTCTCAAAACCTTAGAGATTTTAAATACTTTCTAGATTCCATAATTGTTCCTTAACTGTAAATCCTTTGGCTTGAAATTAATTAATGTCATCTTCTGCTATACGATTTTCCAGTGTTAACAGCTGCCCCCTAATGTGTGAGGTCTAGGAAGGACTGTATAACTGAAATACATTATAGTTTATTTTCTGTATCATGCATAGAGAGAGAGGGAGACCTACGTGAAGCTTTGGAGTTGAAAACACTCTGCACTGGTTCCAAAAATGACCATGTCTAAGGTATCCCTACAAGAAAATACAATTTACAATACATATACAAAATTTCAGCGAGGCGGGCATGTCCCATGCTCGTGATGCTATGGCTAGTTAAACAAAATTGATAGATACATGTTTTTTCTGTGTCACTACTATGGTAGTGATGCTGGCGGTTGTTGACGATGACTGTTGATGCCCTCAGGGGTGTTTTTTTGTGAAACCAGCTCCAAAAATAGAAGAAAAGAGATATCAACGCCTTATAAATAAGCCACTTCGAGGGGGCAACCTCCAATACATTACATGAATGAAAAAATTTGATGATAAAATTAAAAAACCTCCTTTTCTATATAGGAGTCCATGGGGCCACAATGTAATCCTAGTAAATAATGTAACTTACGACCTAACAATAATAATTTAAGGGCAATAACAAGAAAGAAGTATAGCAAGTACAATAATAACAATAAAGGGGTTACACTAACAACAATAAGTTACTATACTAGTAATATAGGGACATAACATGCCCCTCTCCTTCAAAAAAGCGTTGTCCTCAACGCTTGAGTAGCTCTGGGTGCTTCTGTATAAATTTTTCATCCTCACATGTAGAATCTTCAGTGTATAAATTCTTCCACTTGATGAGATACTCTGAAATTGATCGATTCCGTAGTTGTCGAGTTCTTGTTTCCATGACCGCTTGTGTCTAACATGATTTTTCCTTCCTCATCGGCTCGAGTCATTGTTCAACGGAATTTTGTCCCCTATAACCTTATTTAAGCATGAAACATGGAAAATCGGATGCACTCATGAAGAATCATGAAGCTCCAATTTATATGCCATAGTACCAATCTTTTGCAACACCTTGTAAGGACCATAGTACTTTGGCGATAGTTTATTATCCTTCTTAGCTTTCGTCGAGCGACATTTTTTTATCTCGGTTGTAGCAAAGAAAAAACACTTATACTCCTGCTAATTTGCATCCCGGGTTATTGCTACCACATGGCCGCGGTTTCATTCAATTTTTTGCCAAATTGTGTTATCCTTTAAGAGCGATAGAACTTCTTTTTGATGCTCTATGTGATCTTCCATTGCTTTAACCTTAGAATTTTCTCTTAAAGATGATGTGATGGATGGTGGATGATATCCACAAAGTGCCATAAATGGGGTCATTTTTGCTGCAGTATGGAAGGAAGTGTTATACCACCACTCATCCAGAGGTAACCATTTGACCGATTGTGTTTGTTTATCAGATACAAAACAACGAAGTTATCCTTCTAAAAATTTATTCACTATCTCAGTTTGATCATCATATTGAGGATGATAAGATGAGATATGAGCTAATTGAGTACCCAAACAAGAAAATAACTCCGTCCAAAATTTTCCAGTAAAAATGGGATCTCTGTCGCTCACAATAACCCTTGGGTTCCCATGTAGCTTTTGAATTGTGTCCATAAATGTAGTAGCAACTGTACTTGCTTTAAATGGATCAGATAATGCACAAAAGTGTGCATACTTGGTAATTCTATCAACTACTACCATGATAACATTCTTTCCTTCAGACTTGGGTAAACCTGTGATAAAATCCATTAAAATCTCCTCCCAACATTGACTTGGAATGGATAAAGGTTGTAGAAGACCCCGGGTCTTAATTGTCTCAACTTTATTTTGATGGAAAACCAAACATTCCACTACAAACTTTTGAATATTAGATTTAAGGCCATCCCAAAAAAAATATTTCTTCACCCCATGGTAAGTTTTTAAAAATCCCGAGTGACCTCCTAAAGGAGAAGTGTGCAATTCCAAAAGAACCTTTTGTTTTAGTTGGGAACTCTTACAAATATATAAGCGATCTTTGTACCATAAGGAATCATTTTTCCAACTAAATGTATTAGATGTACTAGGATCTTGCTGCAACTTTTGAATGAGTGTCCACACTTCTTCGTCCTTCTTACATTCATCCCTTGCTTCGGTTATCCAATCTGGCTGGATAATAGAAATGGCACAAAGAAATGCTTCCACCTATTCATCCTTTCTTGAGAGTGCATCTGCAATAACATTTAACTTCCCTTTTTTGTAGATGATTTCAAAGTCATAACCCAACATCTTTGTGACCCCATTTTTTTGTTGCTCTTCTGAAGATAGTATTTGTTGCAAAAAGTGTTTAAGACTATCGTGATCATTTTTTACCTTGAAGTGTCTTCCCATTAGGTAAGGTCACCATTTCTTTAGTGCATGTAGTATTGCTAACATTTCCTTCTCATAAATAGCTTTCTATAAATATTTTCCTTTAATTGGGCGGCTTTCAAAAGAAATGGTCTTCCTTCTTGCATTTAACAACACCAATTCCATTTCCTAAGGCATCACATTCCACAATAAAGGTTTTTGTGAAGTCTAGCGTAGCTAAGACCGGTGCTAGGCACATTGCCTCTTTAAGATGTTCAAAGGCCTTAGTTGCTTCAGGAGTCCATGAAAGTGCATCTTTCTTCAATAATGTTGTTAGAGGTGCTGTGATTCTCCCATAATTCTTAAAAAAATTGCGATAATACCCTGTTAACTCGAGAAATCCTCGCAACTACTTTATGGTTATAGGGACTTTCTATTCCTTAATGGCTTTAATTTTTTTAGGGTCTACCTTAACACTCTCGTGAGATACAATATGGCCCAAATATTCCACCTCTCGTACTCCAAATAAACATTTGGATGTTTTTGCATATAATTGTTTCTCCTTTTTCTTCTTAATATGTCCTTTTATATTGAGAGTTTGAGGAGTGGTAATTCTCGCCAATGCATTACACGATATGTTCCTGGTGTATATTTCCTCTAGGGCTTCAGTTCTTTGTGTATATTCCTCTTCTTTTGAAGATTCTTGTTCATTTTCTTCTTCCTCTTCACAATCTATGTAAAATAATTTCTTCTCAGCACACTTATGACCATTAGTGTATTTGCTATCACAACTGTAGCAAAGCCCTTTTGTTCTTTTTTCTTCCAATTGTTGTGGTGTCAACCTTGTAGGTTGTGGAAATCTAGGCGTAGCAACACTTCCTTCTTTATAGAAGTGAGTGGTAGGCTTCCTTGTCGCCATAATTTTACATTCAATTTTTCTTGCCAACCTGAATGCCTTCTCCAATGAATCAGGTTCCAAAACGAAAACTTCATGTTGGATGTTATCCTTTAAAGTACCTATGAAGAGATCAATCCTGTGTTCCTCTGGAATATCAGTTACCCTTATATTCAATTTTTTAAAGTCCTCAATGTGCTCACCCACTGAACACTTTTGTTTGAGATTTATCAATGGGCTAAAGAAAGTGTTGCTCTTTGTATCCTCATAATGTGCTATCATTTCCTCCATAAAAATTGACCAAGTGAAAATTCTTTTACTAGAGAAAAGCCATCGATACCATGTACTGAAAGAAGAAATCTGGGGGATGGAGAAGGGAGATCATGCAGATTCCTCTGATCTTAGAAGCCTCAACATTCACTACAATGTATGTGAGTAGTCAGCTAAACAACTTGATCTTCAGCGCTGTAACATGCCTCCTTTCTTGGCAAGAGGAAGAGGAGGAGGAAGAATGATGGAAGAGAAGACCTCCCTGCTTCTTTTCCAGACTTTGGAGGATATCATAGAAGATCTCAAGGAGATAGAAAAAGGGAGAATTGCAGAAATTTCCTGAAGGGGTTTGTTGATGAAGCAAGCCCTAGTTACTCACTTGAGGGGTGTGAGCATTCAGTCTCACATGCAGATCCATAGCGCAGTCTATTGCCCATATGCATGGAAAGAAGAATGGAGGGAGCACCACTGCATCTCAAAGGTATGGCCTATGATTGGTGGTTTCAAGTTTCTATTTCATATTATCATGCAAATGTAAAAACCTATGAGGGATTCACTAAAGGATTAGTGAGGAGAGTTGATGAGAAGCCCTCATGTGTTGGCATCATAAAACCAAACACTTTGCATGAGTTGAAGGGAGCCATGAAACATTCTCCATTCCACATTTCCAAAGGGGATGAGCAGAGAAGGAGTACTAGCACTGTACCATTAGAGGGAGAAGAGGAGAAGGAGGATCAACATTCTGGGGGAATGAGCATGCCCCCTCATCTTTTGAGGAGGATTTCTGTACATAGGAGAAGGACTGCACTGCGTTGTAGAGAGAGGGGGGACCTTTCATTCCTCTCATATACACACTCCACTTCCTATATTGATGTCTCACTTTTGGAGGATTTCCACTTGGGAGGACACATGATCTAGAGATGATGAGAGGAATCATGCTTTTTGGTTCACCACTCTTGGATTCCGGAGGGGTGGAGACATTGGAGGAATCCAACACAGCGCAGTGAGTTTGGGGATGAGCAAAGGAGGAGGGATACACTCTCATTTTCAGTACAACCCATTCTCATCAGCATTACTGTGCATATAGAGTTGCTGTATGGATGGAGGATAGCATCTTCATGATGCAGGATGGATGCTCCATGGATTTGGTGAGAGAGAGGTTACTTCCTTTGGGGAATAACTCTTTCATGCTTGGGAGTAGATGGAGGCCACTCATGCTTACATTGCCTTGGATCGAGAGATTCTTTGGAGGTGATAGTCTCTCATGGGAGGCTCATTTACAGAGAGCATCATTTCTATTTGAGCATGAGTAGCTGCATGATGGCATGGCAACAACTTTGAGGATGACTTTGGCATGAGGGAATGTCAAGGTAGCAGGCAACAGCGTGATGGAGCACCATATTGCAGAACACCAGTGCTGTCTATGAGGAGGAGAGATTGAGACTTCCTAGGTATGCACTTGGATGCATACCTTGCTTGGATAGAGAAGTTAACATGGAAGGGCATTCAACATGAAATATATTAGCATATGGAGAGATGCATAGCCCGATTGATGAGGGAGAGGACCTCACAACCACTTCCCTACTCATTGGAAGTGAGGGAGAATTTCCAGTTGAGCCATTTCAGCTCAAGAGGTCAAGTGCATGAGGGAGAAGGTACAATTTCATATTTTGTATTGTACTTCTTTTCCTTGTTGAGCAGCATGATGTATCAAGGGGACTTGTTCCCTCTTGCATATCATATGAGGATGTACTTGCAGCAATTTTTAGCAGCGAGATTGGCTAGTATTATGGTGGTTTGTGGAAGAGGCCACATGATTTTGGGGTGCATCTTTGGCACCAAATTGTAGATTCATGTTTCCATCTTATGATATGATTGTGGCAGAAAACAAGTGGCTGGAAAAGCACTTGTTAATTTCTGTTTTGAAGCAGGAAGGAGGTACACTGCATTGGTCCCATGAGAAGAGCAGTGACCCGCTCTCTAGTTGTCAATTGGCAGCTTGTTTTCATGGCATATTGCTTCCTTGTATTGCTGATGCTTGTACATTCACTGGAAGCACTAACTTGAGAGTGATGAATATATTGGGACAGCCCATTGGGAGCATGATTCTCCCCATTTTACATGTTTTATATTGCAGGAAGCACCATGGGCAAACCATGATTGCAACATTGCTACTTTCCTTTTCTTGTGGAGAAAACCACATGAAGAAATTGAAGAGGAAATTCATGGCTAAAAAATTTGGTGGAGTAGCTTGGGCCATTCTTGGAGGCCATATCATTTCAGCCCAAGGACACAAACAACTCCATCCTTGTCATGAGTGGAGAGGGAAACAAATGAAAAATGGGAACACAATCTCTCCATGCAGCCCCACTACATTGCACAAACCGGGGGTTGACCAATTATATGAGCTGCTTAGCATAGCTCACTCCATTTGGATGATAGGATGGGCGTGGAAGTCACTCAATGGGAATAATATTCCCCATGTTCATCATCACTCCTACCTTGAGGAGGCGATTGAGCAGCAGGGAGATCACCACTTGTACCCTCCATTTTCTCACAATGTACATTTGCTCTTTTACACTTGGAGGAAATCATGGGAGGATAGATTTACTGCATACCATTTTCAGCCATGGTGGGATCCATTGATGAGGCCAAAAAGAGAAGGAGGAGGAAAAATTTTGTCCTACCTTGTAGTTGCTTGAGGACAAGCAACATTTTGAAGGGGGAGGACTGTAATGTTCCTAATTTAATAGGAATATTCATTTTGTATTGTTTACTTGGTATAAGGAATAAAATGGCAAGGGAGATAAATAAAATGCAAAAAATCCATGGAATAAATAAATGCCCAATATGAACAAGGCTAAATTAGAGCTGCTTTAATGAAACCCTTATGTGTGAAAGGGGTTTGTGACAATTGATTGGGTCAACAAGACCTTATCAACAACGTTGTCTAAGTGCAATGTATCTCCTTTTTGGCTGGCGCAGATCTAGATGGAGGTTGCACATGTGAAAGGGGCTTAAGTTTTGAAAGTGGTTTAGTGTTGTGCCCATCCTCATCTTATAAAAGGAAGGAGAAGGCTAAAATCAAAGGTTTTTGATGATTTTAGAAGTTTCTTGAGCAACTCGAGTTCTCTTGGCTGGTTAGCCAAAGGGAAGAGGATTTCCTTTTTAGGAATCCTCTCTCCTTCCATGGAGTAGCTCCTTGGAGGAGGATGTTCATCTTTTTCCACTATCCAGCATTTTGGCCAAGCTTCTACTTCCAATAGCAGCGCAAATCCATTGAGGGTTTGCTTGATTTTGAAAGCTGCAGCAAGTGGAGCTTAGATCTTTTCAGATCTAAGGCATTTCAGTACTTCTTTCCAGTGGAGGAGGGTTCTAATCCATTGGGAGGAATGTATTGGATGATTGGAACTTCATTTCAGATATTGGCATCAAGCCATTACATATTTCTAAGCCTACAACGCAATCCATCTTCCTAGACTGTGTTATTTGCAAAGGAGGAGTTTCAGGGTGATTCAACAATCTCTTGGGAGAGAGATCTCCGGTGTTGGGAAGTTCCCTCACTGTGGTGATCCATGGATTGGCCAACCAATCCATGTAACTTCCAGATCTAATATATTCATAAGAATTTCATCTTCAGAAATTCTATAGTAAATCTGCAGATCTGCTGCATAAGAATTCAGATCTACTCCATGTATTCCATTTTCTGCTGAAAACCCAAAGGGGTATGTAAAATAGGGACAATCTAGTGTATGGATCTCATATAGATCTAAAATTTGGCACAATTATCTGTCCTAGGTCTGATTTGTAACCTAAAGCTGTTGTGTGCTTCAGAAAATAACGCTGTGAGGGTTTTACAATGAAATACAATTGTTGTAGCACCTCTTAAGGAGGGTTTTTCTTCATTAAAGTCTTCATTCTTTCTCTTCTATTGCATGAATAACCTTATGGGTCTGATTTAATGATGTATATATCATGTTTCATGTGTCACCTTCGTAAAATCACGTTGCCTCAGCTTCAGTAAATTCTGCATATTCAAAGTCATGGGGATTGAGTGTTTTTCTTGACTATTTGGGAAGGAGGAACTGTTTAACATATAAAATATTATTATTATTATTTTTTTCCGAAATTCAACATGGGAGTCCCTAATAACCATATATATCAGATCCAACCGCTTTCCCACCTTATTTTTATGCAGATCTATGATTATACTCATTTTAGGCCCTAAATCTTCGCTTTTCCCCACTCGGTTCATGGAACGCTGTATAAGATATTTATGTAAGTTCAAGATGTGTATTACTCTCTATTTCACTTTTTTTAAAGCTTATTAATCAGTGTAATACCGTTATATAGTTTCTATGTTGCTGCAGTCCCTTAGTTGGGCAGTTTTCAACGCAAGCTAGGTGTGGGAGAGCTGTTTAACCCACCTAGTCTAATTTGTTTCAGATATCCTATTGGAATTGGGTTTTAATTTATCATATCTAAGGGATCCAAGAGTTTATATTAGTTTCTGAAGCACCCATCTTTGAAAAATGCATTTTTCAGGCTTGGCTCGCTGAGCAATCCCTCTTGGGAATATTAGCTCTCGACATAGTTCTATAGACAGAGTCTGCTAGTGGGCCAGCTAGCCTCTGGATCTCAACCTCTTTTCAGAGGTGACATATCCAGTAAATGCCCTTGCAATCAATCTCTGGAATAGATCTAGTTGTTGATTGTTAATGTTTTCTTGAAAAATTATTTTCATTTGCCGGATTCATGAGCAATTTCAGATCTGGAACATTACAGTGGCATCAGAGAATGATCTCTGGCACAGCCTGTGAGATAAATCTATCAAAGAAGAAAAGAGAAGAAGCAAGAAAAATTTGATGGAGAATTTTGGTTACATTGAAGACACAAAGGAGAAGGGCTTGAAACCCCTTTCCTGGAAGATTATAGAGAGAAGAGTTTTCAGAAACTCTTCATGTACTAAAAGAAGAAATCTGGGGGATGGAGAAGGGAGATCATGAAGATCCCTATGATCTTAGAAGCCCCATCATTCATTACAATGTGTGTGAGTAGTTAGCTGCATAACTTGATCTTCAACGCTGTAACATGCCTCCTTTCTTGGCAAGAGGAAGAGGAGGAGGAAGAATGATGGAAGAGAAGACCTCCCTGCTTCTTTTCCAGACTTTGGAGGATATCATAGAAGATCTCAAGGAGATAGAAAAAGGGAGAATTGCAGAAATTTCCTGAAGGGGTTTGTTGATAAAGCAAGCCCTAGTTACTCACTTGAGGGGTGTGAGCATTCAATCTCACATGCAGATCCATAGCGCAGTATATTGCCCATATGCATTGTAAGAAGAATGGAGGAAGCACCACTGCATCTCAAAGGTATGGCCTATGATTGGTGGTTTCAAGTTTCTGTTTCATATTATCATGCAAATGTAAAAACCTATGAGGGATTCACTAAAGGATTAGTGATGAGAGTTGATGAGAAGCCCTCATGACATTGGAGGAATCTAGCACAGCACAGTGAGTTTAGGGATGAGCACAAGGAGGAGGGATACACTCTCATTTTCAGTACAATCCATTCTCATCAGCATTACTGTGCATATAGAGTTGTTGTATGGATGGAGGATAGCATATTCATGATGCAGGATGGTTTTTCCATGGATTTGGTCAGAGAGAGGTTACTTCCTTTGGGGAAGAGCTCTTTCATGCTTGGGAGTAGATGGAGGCCACTCATGCTTACATTGCCCAGGATCGGCAGATTCTTTGGAGGCGATAGTCCCTCATGGGAGGCTCATTTACAGAGAGCATCATTTCTATTTGAGCATGAGTAGCTGCATGATGGCACGACATCAACTTGGAGGATGACTTTGGCATGAGGAGATGTCAAGGTAGCAGGCAACAGCGTGATGGAGCACCATATTGCAGAACACCATCGATGTCTATGAGGAGGAGAGATTGAGACTTCCTAGTTATGCACTTGGATGCATACCTTGCTTGGCTAGAGAAGTTCACATGGGAGGGCATTCAACATGATATGTATTAGCATATGGAGAGATGCATAGCCCGATTGATGAGGGAGAGGACCTCACAACCACTTCCCTACTCATTGGAAGTGAGGGAGAATTTCCAGTTGAGCCATTTCAGCTCAAGAGGTCAAGTGCATGAGGGAGAAGGTATAATTTCATATTTTGTATTGTACTTCTTTTCCTTGTTGAGAAGCATGATGTATCAAGGGGACTTGTTCCCTCTTGCATATCATATGAGGATGTACTTGCAGCAATTTGTAGCAGCGAGATTGGCCAATCTTATGGTGGTTTGTGGAAGAGGCCACATGATTTTGGGGTGCATCTTTGGCATCAAATTGTAGATTCATGTTTCCATCTTATGATATGATTGTGGAAGCAAAAAAGTGGCTGGAACAGCACTTGTAAAGTTTTGTTTTGAAGTAGGAAGGAGGTACATTGCATTGGTCCCATGAGAAGAGCAGTGACCCGCTCTCTAGTTGTCAATTGGCAGCTTGTTTTCATGGCATATTGCTTCCTTGTATTGCTGATGCTTGTACATTCACTGGAAGCACTAACTTGAGAGTGCTGAATATATTGGGACAGCCCATTGGGAGCATGATTCTCCCCATTTTACATGTTTTATATTGCAGGAGGCACCATGGGAAAACCATGATTGCTACATTGCTACTTTCCTCTTCTTGTGTGGAAAACCACATGAAGAAATTGAAGAGGCAATTCATGGCTGAAACATTTGGTGGAGTAGCTTGGGCCATTCTTGGAGGCCATATCATTTCAGCCCAAGGACACAAACAGCTCCATCCTTGTCATGAGTGGAGAGGGAAACAAATGAAAAAAGGGAACGCAATCTCTCCATGCAGCCCCACAACATTGCACAAACCGGGGGTTGACCAATTATATGAGCTGCTTAGCATAGCTCACTCCATTTGGATGATAGCATGGGCGTGGAAGTCACTCAATGGGAATAAGATTCCCCATGTTCATCATCACTCCTACCTTGAGGAGGCCATTGAGCAGCAGGGAGATCACCACTTGTACCCTCCATTTTCTCACAATGTACATTTTCTCTTTTACACTTGGAGGAAATCATGGGAGGACAGATTTACTGCATACCATTTTTAGCCATGGTGGGATCCATTGATGAGGCCACAAGGAGAAGGAGGAGGAAAAATTTTGTCCTACCTTGCAGTTTCTTGAGGAAAAGCAACATTTTGAAGGGGGAGGACTGTAATGTTCCTAATTTTAATTTAATAGGAATATTCATTTTGTATTGTTTACTTGGTATAAGGAATAAAATGGCAAGGGAGATAAATAAAATGCAAAAACTCCATGGAATAAATAAATTCCCAATATGAAAAAGGATATATCAGGGCTGCTTTAATGAAACCCTTATGTGTGAAAGGGGCTTGTGACAATTGATTGGGTCAACAAGACCTTATCAACAACGCTGTCTAAGTGCAATGTATCTCCTTTTTGGCCAGCACAGATCTAGATGGAGGTTGCACATGTGAAAGGGGCTTAAGTTTTGAAAGTGGTTTAGGGTTGTGCCCATCCTCATCTTATAAAAGGAAGGAGAAGGATAAAAGCAAAGGTTGTTGATGATTTTAGAAGTTGCTTGAGCAAATCGAGTTCTCTTGGCTGGTTAGCCAAAGGGAAGAGGATTTCTTGTTTAGGAATCCTCTCTCCTTCCATGGAGTATCTCCTTGGAGGAGGATGTTCAGCTTTGTCCACTATCCAGAATTTTGGCCAAGCTTCTACTTCCAATAGTAGCGCAGATCCATTGAGGGTTTTCCTTCTTTTGAAAGCTGTAGAAAGTGGAGCTTAGATCTTTTCAGATCTAAGGCATTTCAGTACTTCTTTCCAGCGGAGGAGGGTTATAATCCATTGGAAGGACTGTATTGGATGATTGGAACTTCATTTCAGATCTTGGCATCAGGCCATTACATATTTGTAAGCCTACATCGCAGTCCATCTTCCTAGACTGCGTTATTTGCAACGGAGGAGTTGCAGGATGATTCAGCAATCTCTTGGGAGAGATATCTTCGGTGTTGGGAAGTTCCCTCACTTTGGTGATCCATGGATTGACCAACCAATCCATGTAACTTCCAGATTTGCAGTAAATCTGTAGATCTGCTGCATAAGAAGTCAGATCTACTCCATGTATTCCATTTTCTGTTGAAAACCCCAAGGGGTATGTAAAATAGGGAGAATATAGTGTATGGATCTCATATAGATATAAAATTTGGCACACTGATCTATCCTAGATCTGATTTGTAACCTACAGCTGCTGTGTGCTTCATAAAATAACACTATGAGGGTTTTACAATGAAATATAATTGTTGCAGCATCTCTTAAGGAGGGTTTTTCTTCATTAAAGTCTTCATTGTTTCTCTTATATTGCATGAATAACATTATGGGTATGATTTAATGATGTATATATCATGTTTCATGTATCACCTTCAGAAAATCACGCTGCCTGAGCTTCAATAAATTCTGCATATTCAAAGTCATGGGGATTGGGTGTTTTTCTTGACTAGTCGGGAAGGAGGAACTATTTAACACAGAAAATATTTTTTTTTTTTGCTGAAATTAGACATGGGAGTCCCTCATAACCCTAGCTATCAGATCCAACTTCTTTCCTACCTTATTTTTATGCAGAGATCTGATTATCCTCGTTTTAGTGCCTAAATATTCACTTTTCCCCACTCCTTGGTTCATGGAATGCTGTATAAGTTATTGATGTAAGTTCAAGATGTGTATTACTCTCTATTTAAATTTTTTTAAAGCTTAGTAATCAGTTTAATTCCGTTATACAGTTTCTATGTTGTTGCAGTCCCTTAGTTGGGCAGTTTTCAAGGCAAGCTAGGTGCGGGAGAGCTGTTTAACCCACATAGTCTGATTTTTTTCAGATATCCTATTGGAATTGGGTTTTATATTACCATATCTAAGGGATCCAAGAGTTTATATTGGTTTCTGAAGCACCCATCTCTGAAAAATGCGTTTTTCAGGCTTGGCTTGCTGAGCAATCCCTCTTGGGAATATTAGCTCTCGACATAGTTCTATAGAAAGAGTCTGCTAGTGGGCCAGATAGACTTTGGATCTCACCCTATTTTCAAAGGTTACATATCCAGTAAATTCCCCTGCAGTAAATCTCTGGAATAGATCCAGTTGTTGATTGTTAATGTTTTCTTGAAAAAGGATTTTCATTTGTCGGATTCATGAGCAGTTTCAGATCTGGAACGTTACAATTTAACATAGGCATGTTTGCGAGTGGAAACTGAAAACTGGTGATGGGGATTTAGTGGGCCGAGTTTGGAGTATACTTAAGCAGCTTGGTGACAGTCATAGTTATTTCTGAAGGGGAAACTCCTTGGGGTCAGTAGGACTTATAGAGCGGGTGCAAAATGGCTATGAATGGCATGACGGTGCGTGCGTGGGGGTGAAATACTCCAACCAAGGGGGATTAGGGACTGCTGCCATGGGAGAAAAGATGAAATGAGAGGGTGGAGGGGTGAAGTGCACCATTTGTGGTCTTTGTACACTTACCAAAATAATAAAATAATAGGGTTTGGTTTGTACAAAACACAGAGATGGGTACCCAAAAAAATAAAAGTGTTTGCACACTAATGTTGTGAGGAAGGTGTTTTTCTAGGGGTGGGGGTCCCATTGGTTGGTCTCATGTGCGGGGTTTATGAAGCATATGAAAAAGTATCACATATGGGATTGTGCTGGTGGAGGTATGGTGGGCCAAATGCAATGCGCAGTGGTGTGCCTTTTATCTGCTTGTACAACTTGGTCATCTGGGAAGGGGGTTTCAGTTTGCATGGTAAAATTGACCTTCTGCATGATGAATGGATGGGCACGAGGTGCTTCCCGGACTGAAGTGGTATGGTCATGGCGTCAATGCTGCTGTGATATATGTTCTACTTTGGGTGAAGAGCGCCATGGAGGGGAGGCTCTACCGACCAATGTGGATGTTTATCATGTGCAAGGTGAGGTGATGATAAACATGTTGAGATTGCAACAAGATGATGAGCTTAGTGAAAAGAGTCGCCTTCACTAAGTGGGCCCGCAGGCTATTTTTGGCGCAAGTCTATTTTTAGACTATGTTTGTTTTTTAGACATGTCGATCATATTATATGAATTTCAGGATGCTATTTGTGGATGTTTGGTAAATTTGGAAAAATAGATGGACTTCTATTTTTAGACGTACTGGGCGGAATCTATTTTTAGATTGCCAGTCTAAAAATAGATATGTCGAATATTATTAGCTCTTAATAATATTTGGACTATAAACATTATCTTATTCTCTTGGAGCACTTCAGTTAAGTGCACAGATGTGGCACAGGAGCTGACAGAAGGAATTATGTTATTCCTGAGGGTTAAGTGGAGCTATTGCATGGAGACTTCAGTTAGAACTCATGTGACAGAGTTTGGTGGAGTTGATTGAGGTAGTTGGTGGAGTTGTGTTCAGTTTAACTCAGTTAGACACAATTGAGCTAGTTGTATCTAGTCTAACTGATTGATACACTAGTGAGAGTGGTGTGAATTAATTATTAATTAATTAACTAATTATTAACTCATTAATCAACTAAAGAATACGTCAGTTAAATACAGTGCATGGACAGTTTTAGTGGAGACCAGTGGAGAGGTAGGTGAAAGAGCAAGAAAACTATCAGTTGTGACTATAGTGTTGCATGATTTGCAACACACAGTGGTTGGATATGCCAATGAGGATTGCATGAGCAAGGTTGGACCAATTCGGGTTCCTTCAGAGCCATTCTTCAGCAGTGATTGTGCAGTAGAAGCAGGCTAGTAGGTGGCAGAGATCGGTGCATGGGATTTGCTAGATTGGACCTGATTAGTGTGTAGCAATTGGAGATTGTACTGAGAGCTTGTGAGGAGCTTTGTATGATGACTTTTACATGATATCTATGACATATAATATACAGATAGTTGGTGGTTTTCAGCTTTAAGCTTTCCCATAAATTACTGTGTTCATATGTGTGAATTTTTATGGTTTTAATGTGTGCATGCAATTGATTTTATTTCCGCAAGTAATCATCAATAGTAGAAGAGATTCTGTATTGTGCATGAAGTCAAATAGTGTGTGATCAGGAGAATCTTGGATGTATAACATATCAGTTATATTATTTCTACATGGTATCAGAGAAGTATTGATCATTGGAGCAATTTCAAAGCATTGAAGCGGTTTAGTTTTCTGCTGGTGGAATTCGAATTTGCAGTAGTGTTTTCTTGGTGTCAAAGTTGAGATGTCTTTCAACGGATTGCGATTGGAGTATGCCCTTGAGGGAAGCTCGAATTATATTGCATGGAAGGATAGGATGGAGGTAGTGCTGGAGGATAATGGTTTGAAGGAGTTCATAGATGCAGAAAATCCAAAACCTGCTTCTAGCAATGCTGCCGCACTTGACGCATGGAAAAAGAAGATAGCAAAGTGTCGAAGGATTCTGTTGGAAGGTTTGAAGGATCACATAGTGTCCAACCTTCATGGTAAAGCTTCTCCATTCCTGATGTGGAAAGCCTTGACATATTTTTTCCAAAGCAAGAGTGACCAGAGGAAGTTGGCGCTCAAGGATAAGCTCAGGAATATAAAAATGGAGAAAGGCGACAATATACCCAAGTACCTCATGAAGTTTTTCCAGTGCAGGGATGAGCTAGGAAGTGTGGGGGTTATTGTAGATGATGAGGAATTGGTGAGCTTGGCTCTCCTTGGGCTTTCGAAGTGTTGGCATTCCTATCAAGACTCTATCAATGGTCGGGAGAAACTGCCAGGATGGGAGCGACTTTGGTCGGATCTTATGCAGGAGGAGATAAGGCGGAGTACCAGGGACGGATCTTCATCGAAGAATGAAGATGAAGAAAATTTCGCTTTGGCTGCCAAAGCAAGGAAGGGAAAGAGCAATAATAATGCTTCTCAATCCGGTGCAAAAGGAAAGAAGCAGGACATGTCCAAGGTGAAGTGCTTTCACTGTCACCAACACAGACATTACGCCACAAATTGTCCACAGAAGAAGAAAAATAAGCAGGCTACTGGATCTACAGCCAGAGAGGCCTTAGCCTCACAGTTTGAGCTGGATTTTTCGCTGATCGCATGCTTGGCCTCAAGTGTGATGGGTTCAGTGTGGTTTCTTGATAGTGGTGCGTCATTCCACATGACCGGAGACAAAGATGTGTTTACTGATATGGATGAGAAAGATCTTGGAGTGCACATCGAGATGGGCGATGATGGTAGATAAAGTGCGACCAGTATCGGGACCATTTCCTTTGAGAGGGAGTCTGGTAAACCCTTCGTATTGAAGGAAGTCATGCATGTTCCAAGATTGAAGAAGAATCTTATCTCTGTGGCGATGTTGGAAGACAAGGGATATGATGTTGTATTTAGAGAGGGAAAGGCTTTCCTACGCAGTAAGGCAACTGGTGAAACCCGGAGGATAGGGGTTCGAGTTAAGAACCTTTATCAGTTACAGGTAGATGGCTGCGCAACAATGGCATGCAAGGCAAAATGAGTGGTGAGCGAGGATGAGGACGAGCTATGGCACAGGAGGTTGAGCCATCTTCACCATGGTGCTTTGAATATTTTGCAGCAGATTTCTACCGGGCTTCCCAAAGGTACACTTGCACAGTCAGATCAGTTCAAGGGTTGTACTTTGGGAAAATTTGTGAAAGCCACCTTTCATGAGAAGGATAGTCGCTCCACGACGATCCTTGAGAGAATTCACACAGACGTGTGTGGACCTTTCTCAGTAGCTTCGACAGCAAAGCACAGGTATTATGTGATATTTGTTGATGATTTTTCTCGTAAGTGCTGGATCGTCTTCATGCAGAAGAAGAGCGAGACATTCTCTAAGTTATGTGAGTTAAAGGAACTGGTGGAGAAAGAATCGGGGAAGCAGGTGAAGGCTCTTAGGAGCGACAATGGTGGTGAATTCATCTCTGGCGAATTCAAGGAATTTTGCAGCGCAAAAGGAATTCGAATAGAGCTCATAGCGCCTCATAACCCACAACAGAATGGGGTCGCTGAGCAGAAGAATAGAACGATCATGGGTGCTGCATGGGCGATGTTGCATGATCAAGGCCTTCCCATACACTTGTGGGATGAGGCATGCAATACTGCGGTTTATGTGCAAAACCGTTGTCCTCATAGGATACTTGGCGTGAGTACACCCGAGGAGGAATTTTCTGGTAAGAGGCCTGATATTTCTCATTTGAAGATTTTTGGCTCACTTGTTTACATTCATGTGACGAAGGATGCTAGGAAGAAGCTGGAGCCAACCGTAGAGGTTGGGATATTTTTGGGGTACACTGATACACCTCACAAGTATCGTGTGTATTTTCCAGACAGTCGGAAGAATGTTGTGCGATGGGATATCAAATTTCATGAGGAGAAAGCCATGAAGTGTTTGTTTGAGAGGGAGCCACACTTGCATGCAGATGAGGAGCTATTAGTTCCTAAAGATGAGCCTTAGGATGTGGATCAACCATAAGATGAGGTTCATGGAGTGGAAGAAACCACTCATGCAGTGCCAACCATCAGAGGGCGGAAGCGCACTACAGAAGCTGAGCGACTGAATCTTGATGTAGAGAAGATTGTAGGAGCACCTACATCATAGCATAGACAGAGACAGTCACCTGACCGATATACTGGATAATTGGCTCCGATGAGCAAGTGTATCGTGACAGAACCATCTTCTTTCGAGGAAGCTGTGGAGGACCCTGCATGAGTAGATGCCATGATGGAAGAGTATGATTCTATTTTTAGAAACAGTGCATGGGAGATTGTCCCAATGCCAGAATGGAAATCAGTGGTAGGTTCGAGATGGATCTACAAAGTGAAGTAAGCAGCTGACGGGAGTGTGGAGAAGTACAAGGCAATATTTGTTGCCCAGGGCTTCTCACAGATTGAGGGGATCGAATATGAGGAAACCTTTGCACCTGTCGCAAGGTATTCTTCCATATGGATGATTCTTGCTCTCTCAGCGCAGATGGGGTGGCACATTCATCAGATGGATGTGAAGACTGCGTTCCTCAACAGAGTCATTGAGGAGGAGGTGTACATAGAGCAGCTCGAAGGTTTCGAGATCTTCAGCAGCGAGTCGCATGTGTGCAGGCTCAAGAGAGCGTTGTATGGGTTGAAACAAGCACCTCGTGCTTGGTACACACGGATAGACAGTTATTTCACCGGACTTGGATTCTACAAGAGTGAGGCGGATCCGAACCTATACCAGATTGTGGTGGAGGGTAAGTTGCTGATCATTGTACTTTATGTAGATGATTTTATTTTGACAGGTGATGAACTGTTGATACACTCATGCAAGGCTGATCTTGCAAAGGAGTTTGAGATGAAGGACTTGGGCCTCCTTCATTATTTCCCGGGATTGGAAATTTGGCAGCGCAGTGATGGATTGTTTGTGTCTCAAGGCAAGTATGCCAGGGAGATACTGGAGAAGTTCAACATGCAAGGCTGCAAGCCTATCGACACTCTTCTTCTTGGTGGATGGAGGAAAGAGGATGCTACATCGACAGAGGTAGTGGATGCCACTATTTATCGGCAGTTGGTGGGGTCACTTATGTATCTAGTCAATATACGACCTGACATATGCTACGCTGTTAACCAGCTTTCACAAGCTATGGTTAAGCCTACCAAGCTCTTTTGGAAGGCAGGAAAGCATGTATTGAGATATATCAGAGGCACATCGGGATATGGATCTTGGTACAGACAGGAGGATGATTTTAGGCGGCATGGCTTCACAGATCGGTATCATCATATCAGAGATTGTCTGCAACGGAAGATCATGTTACTTTCTTACATTCCTACGGAGGATCAGGATGTTGATATCTTGTTGAAGGCGCTCACCAGGAGAAAATTAAAATACCACAAGGGCAGGATCGGGGTGGCAGATAATCCCTATCTTGTTGAGAGGGAGTGTTGATATTGCAACAAGATGATGATCTTAGTGAAAAGAGTCGCCTTGACTAAGTGGGCCTGCAGGCTATTTTTGGCGCAAGTCTATTTTTAGACTATGTCTATTTTTTAGACATGTCGATCATATTCTATGAGTTGCAGGATGCTATTTGTGGATGGTTGGTCCATTTGGAAAAATAGATGGAATTCTATTTTTAGACATACTGGGCGGAATCTATTTTTAGATTTCCAGTCTAAAAATAGATATGTCGAATATTATTAGCTCTTAATAATATTTGGACTATAAAAATTATTTTATTCTCTTGGAGCACTTCAGTTAAGTGCACAGACGTGACACAGGAGCTGACAGAAGGAATTACGCTATTCCTGAGGGTTAAGTGGAGCTATTGCATGGACACTTCAGTTAGAACTCATGTGACAGAGTTTGGTGGAGTTATTGAGGTAGTTGGTGGAGTTGTGTTCAGTTTAACTTAGTTAAACATAGTTGAGCTAGTTGTATCTAGTCTCATTGATTGATACACTAGTGAGAGTGGTGTGAATTAATTATTAATTAATTCACTAATTATTGACTCATTAATCAACTAAATAATATATCAGTTAAATACAGTGCATGGAAAGTTTCAGTGGAGACCAGTGGAGAGGTAGGTGAAAGAGCAAGTAAACTATCAGTTGTGACTATAGTGTTGCATGATTTGCAACACACAGTGGTTGGAGATGCCAATGAGGATTTCATGAGCAAGGCTGGACCAATTCGAGTTCATTCAGAGCCATTCTTCAGTAGTGATTGTGCAATAGAGGCAGGCTAACAGGTGGCAGAGATCGGTGCATGGGATTTGCTAGATCGGACCTGATTAGTGTGTAGCAATTGGAAATTGTACCGAGAGCTTGTGAGGAGCTTTGTATGATGATTGTTACATGATCTATATGACATATAATATACAGATAGTTGGGGGTTTTCAGCTTTAAGCTTTCCCATAAATTATTGTGTTCATATGTGTGAATTTTTATGGTTTTAATGTGTGCATGCAATTGATTTTATTTTCGCAAGTAATGATCAATAGTAGAAGAGATTCTGTATTGTGCATAAAGTCAAATAGTGTGTGATCAGGAGAATCTCGAATGTATAACATATCAGTTATATGATTTCTACAAAACATGGTCGAATATGAAGACCCTATGGTTTATTTCTTATGGAGAAATGATGTTAGGATATGCAAAGTTTTCTGGGACTCTATCATGCTAGGGGTAGAATGATACCTGCTCTGGAACATTCAATAGATGGTGCTGTGAATGGTTTGTGATTTTTTCCTGCAAAAACAACTACCTCAAGTGAAAGCATATTCTTTTCATCAAATATTATTGAAAGACATGAGCTTTAAAAAGGAAGATGAGAGAGGGCATACCTGCCGGCACTGAAAAATCATTTTTTCTGGAAAGCGAATGTGTGGCATCGCTTCCGTTCATCATGGAGTACTGATGATGGTGAAACTTACGGTTCATAGAATGGACCTTCCGATATCTCGTTATGGCCCTCCGAAGTTTTTGAAAAGGGCGATAAATAGGTGCATATGGCCCTTATTTGATTCATTTGTACTTGCTGAGTTTTGAGAGGTCAGAGGCATTTGCAGATCATTTCTTGCCATTGTGGTTAGCCTGTGTACCAGGGACTAGCAATACTATGCTGAGGTAACTTCCATGACATCCTGTATTTTAATTTTTTCAGTTTGATGGTGCCGCGGTCCATACAGACTGGGTTTGTACGGATTTTGGGTGACTTTTTCCCTAGATTTCATGGGCGATCTAGGAAAAAGTGTGCCTTCTTTGTGCACGATTGTGGGGGACAGGCGCGCGAGGTTGCTCTGTTCTCCAATTTTAGCGCGCCTTAGGCGTGCCTGTGTAAAGTACAGGCACGTTCTAAGCACTCTTGTCTGAGGGATAGACACACAAAGGCCAAGGTGACAAAAAATTATGTCTTTTGACTATTTTTGGTTTTTTTCCCCTTCTTGTTAAGCGTTTGATATGAAGAATAAATTTTACCCACTTGCCAAAGGGCCCCTAGAAAATGGTTCTAGGTCCTGATGCAAGGACGTTGTTCTCCAAGCTCGCCTCAGTGCAGTCTCCCTCTCTCTCTATTGTGTTGGACTAAGATTGTTGGATGGCCAACAATTGAGTCCCCTCTATCTCCAGCTCTGGGTCACACACTGCTGGTATTTCTTGGGCAATTTTGGCCAGCATAAAAATGTGATCACCCATTCTTCATCTCATGGTGGCTTTATATAGGGGATTTCAATTCCTCCTTCCCTCCCTTGGTACATGGTGGATGGTGACCCAAGGGAGAGGTATGATTCCATTGTGTGCTCCAAATATTCCATTGTGTGCTCACATAGTGTCTAAGGAGGCGCTGATGGCTGTCCTTAGGTGGCTTCATGTAAGGAGTAACTTGTCCTTTGCTTTGTGTGGTACCGGATAGCGACATTTTTCCACTTTCAGGAATGTGCGCTTATCAAGAAAAAAGGCGTACAGAAGGCGCTCTTCTCGAAGGATAATGCACGCAAATAACATTTTATGACTTGTTCAAATTTGATTTTCTCAAAACCTTAGAGATTTTAAGTACTTTCTAGATTCCATAATGTCTTCCTCCCCTGTAAATCCTTTGGCTTGACATTAATTAATGTCATCTTCTGCTGTATGATTTTCCAGTGTTAACACCCTGGAACACCTTGGTTGAATGCATTGACATAAATTAGCACTTGGCACACAATGCCACTTGGAATGTATTGGGACCTATTATTAGTGTGGCTAGCATGCGATTTAAAAAAAAGATAAAGTATCGACTTATTAACCCTCTTATTGGTTTTTCCTTTTGTTTCCTTGAAAATTCTTGACACATATCGACATACCCTAACACCTTGCACATCCTTAGCACCTTGCATGTATTGGCATATATTGGCACCATTTGGAACATATAATTAGCACACCCTGGAACTCCCAAGCACACTTTGAGACTTCTTGACATGCCTTGATATTCCCTAGCATGTCTTACCAATCCTTAGCATACCTTGTCACTCCCTCCTTGACATGGCAACTAGCACTCATTAACACTAGTCCCTGGCACACATTCCTCATATTCATTAAATTCCATGAATTTTTACCTAGTGCTCCCTTAATGTTTTGTCCTAGTACTATTTAACACTCCTCAACATGCATTAGCACTCTATATCACACCTTAGCACTCTATATCACACCTTAGCACTCTCCAACATTCCATTCCACTTCATAGCATGCATAACACTTTGTGACACATATTGGCACTTGGAACGTGTTGGCGCTTGGAAAGTCTTAGCATGTATGGAAGATTTTCACATGCCTTGGTATGATTTGGCATGGTTTAATATTAAATTTATTTGAGATCAACCTCTGGAAAGTAGATAAGAAGCAACAAAGGAAGAATTGGCACTTATAATGCACTAAGACTTTGCACTTGGCACCTATTGGTGCCTAGTGTTGGTGTGCCTAGCATGCCCCTCTTGGAAAAGGCAAATTGATGACTTATTAAGCCTCTTATGTGTTCATTTCCTTGTAGTTTAACTTGTTTCTCAATTTTTTTTCCTTGATAGTCCCTGACACACAGTGACACACCCTTTCACATCTTGGAATGTCTTATCACTTGGCACATCTTAGCATGTTTGAAATGCATTTGCACTATCTGACACATCTTAGAACTCCCTAACACGCCTTGGCACTCATGTCCTCACAACTAGCCTTTACATTTTTTCACGACTTGGGAAACCAATCAATTCCTTGGCTGCTGTAGTTCACGTGACAATATTGGCTTGCTTCAACTACAACAACTTTATCAATTTCACCTACTATAAGTAGATTGTGCCTTGTTCACCTAATAACTAACTATAAATCATATTATGCCACTCATGTCCAAGTTCAAATTTCCCCACTTAACTAGTTACCAAGACAAGGATCACATGATCTAGCCATGGCTATAAAAAAACTAAGAAAAATTGCTTACATAGGAAATATTTCACATGTATGTTTAGTTCATGTAAATAGTAAAGGAATAACTGAGGGTTTTCAAGAACCACAAGATGCACAAGGCACACAAGATATAAGTTGAGTCAAGTCGAGTGCCCCAAAACTTATACACAACAATGTACAACATGAAATTATCTAGAATAGTTTAAAACATGAGCATGTAGACAAAGTGTGCCACATCTCATATAAAAAAAAAGGTAAAGGAAAAAAAATGTTGTGCCTAGCACAAAGTGATCTCCCTTTGTCTAAAACTGCTATGTCGATCCACATATAACAACCGTAGGCTTTACTCCTTTAAATCCTATTCTAAACTTATCCTAACACACTTCGTCCTTAGCACACTTGAATTCACTGACATTCCTTGGCACACACTCTTATTCGTTCCTTTCCATGCATTTTGACCTAGTTATCCCTTGATATGCACTGACACTCCCTAACACTCTTAAGCATGCATTGAAATTTTCCGGCATGTGTTAGCATGCCTTTAAATTCCTAATGTGCATGCCTTGACCCTTGGTACCTATCGTACCATCACAACTACCCTTACTTAATTTTCAACTTGGGAACCCAACCAAGCCCTCGCTTGACTACAAGAGCTTGACCAAGTTATGGTTACTATAGCTAGATTATGTTGTTGAATTGTGTAGCTTGGGAGGTAATCCACAAGCCTAGTGAGATGGGTTTGTGTGTGTTTTGTCACAAAAGGCTTTGTGGGAAAAGAAGCCAAGCAAAGGGAATTTTGGACCCAAGATGGGGTTTAAAATTTAAAAGAAAATTAAAAGGGAAAATTAATATTTCCTAAGGTCTAAGTGGATAAAACCTGTAAGTTCTAGAGGGTTCCTAAGAGGCCTAGGAAAAACTATTTAAGGAGGCCTTAGAATGAAGTAAATAACATCAAGTGATAAGGAGCTCATTTGATCAAGGGGGCGAAGAGAGATGTAGTCCTGAAGTAGGTCAAGTAAGAGGGTCGAGTAAGGGTTGCTAAAGGGAGGCCATGATCATCCTCTAAGAGCAAGATCATCATGTGAGGGTTCAGAAGAATGTTGTATACCTTAATGGTTGGTTCGAGCTAGGAATTAGGATGGCATATTGTTGGTTCTCTTATGACAGATCGAGCTTAAGAGAGGTTGGTCATGAGAATCTAGGCATGTGATTTCAATGGTGTATTTGCGTGAAGACCACATCAAATTCTGAAATGTTGAAATTTGCAACAAGAAACATTGAAATTGAAAACCAGAAAGGACAAATATATATATATATATATATATATATATATATATATATATATATATATATGCACCCACATGGACACCCAAAATTTGGCCCGGTGTCCAAATTGGACAAATTTTATATGGATTTTACACCTCTTGATGACACGAACCTGGTGGTGGTGTCAGTTTCTACAACAAAGGTCTCAATTTTTTGGCCATTTTCTAGAATGAGATGACAGTATCATATTTTAGCTTGTGGACAGTCGATTTCATGCCATTTGATGCCACAACTTCGATGGTGCATTCAGACCTAGCGACTGAGCAACTTATTATTCAACCAACATTAGAGTTGAGGTATATGAAGTGTTGTTTCCATGTACTTCATTGATTATTGCTGTAGGATATTTCATGTCGTGTCGATTCCTGCTTGATGTATGCTACAAAATCTTTATGTTTACTTGTTGTTGTCGATTCCTGCTTGATGTATTATGCAGAATATTTATGTGTATTTGACATGGTATGTATTTATCATAGATGGTGATTTATGTTGTGAGATCCATTTGTTGCCTTGATGGCGGGATACTCTTTGTCACCATGGGTGAAGTTTTCATGGTGATAGGAGGTTTGTAATGAGTCCCGAACGTAGGCCACACAAGACGAACTCAAGGCCCTGAGACGTTGTCCACACTGGATGAACTCCGTTATTAAACGACTTTCATTTTTGTTGTGTGATGGTTGGCATGTGTTCCTCTTGATTATATTTGCATGTTTTCATGCTTTGATAAAATGAAGTTCTAACACATCAGGCGAAGCAACATAGCAACAATTTACCCAGATCAACTAGAGAGGAATTTTGATGTACCAGGAGTGAGGAATGTGAGGCGTCTAATTTATTTTTCCCTTAAATAAATTGGACAATAAATTGTAATTTCATCTCATAACAACTTGGGTCAGTTAACTAAGTCATGATGACTGAGTTAGGTCAA
Organism: Pinus albicaulis; assembly: GCA_034641835.2. Classification (NCBI taxonomy): domain Eukaryota; kingdom Viridiplantae; phylum Streptophyta; class Pinopsida; order Pinales; family Pinaceae; genus Pinus; species Pinus albicaulis. The sequence continues at coordinate 1,287,697,936 of CM076583.1, read as the reverse complement.
GAAATTCGAGTTGAGGTGATCGAGGTGGATATTGGTGGCCACCTGCCTATTCCACTTGGGCTTGCACCATTGTCTCTTTCAGTTTTTTCAATTTCCTTAATTATAGCACAACTTACTATTTTTGTCAGTTTTTTGGGTCTTGAACTTCTGGAGCCATTTTGAGGCAGAAAACAACGTTTTTGGGGCATGAAAGGTTTATCAATTTCATAGAAATCATATTAATAGTTGTAGTCCTCATAGAGATCTTTCTAATGAGGTATCATGTGTGTCAAAAAAAGATCATATGACCAAGTTACGACTCCGGGAAGTTGGTTGCCCAACTACCCCCAACGGGGCCCATAAACTCTTGGTGTTACATCTCCTCGGGTTAGGGTTTTATCTTATTTTTCAATAGTAAATGGGCACTTGAGCCTTATTGTAACACAGTTCAAAGACATGTAACCACCAAATCTCTTCTCAGAGAGAAGCTACCATTTCCCGAGATAGTATGTTTTTCATTATGTCTGTAAGCATTTTTCAGTATTTGATATTAATGAAATGAAGTGTTATTCCTACTGCATCTTTATGTTTATGTTTATTTCTATATTTTATTGTGTTCCTACATATGTTTGGATCACAAGGGTCTAAGATGATGCATGTAGAGGGATTATAATATTTTGGGGGTCCAGTTGCAGTTGATGCATTAGTGGGGTGCAGGTGTGAATTAGTTAAACTCAATTGATTGATTTAAAATCAATTTAACTAGTTCTAACTGAGTGATGAGCTAGTGAGAGGTCTACTGAATTAAATTAGATATAATTTACAATGAGTGATCAATAAGATCACTGATAATTCACTATTAATAGTTGCATGCATGCCAGTTCCGAGGAAGACCCAGTTGAGACAAAGGTTAAAGGGAACATAACTCTTAGTTGTATTTATACAAAATTTCCCATGTGCAATTATAAAGTCATTGGAATGCCATGATGGATTGCGTAATCAAGGAAGGATGATTTTCCTAATTAATAGGGATCTAATTCCCTAGGAATTGTGTGAGCAAAGCAGGCTGAAGTAAGGTTGAGAATTGGCTAAGTACTAGACCAATTTTGCCTAGATCAGTAGGAGACAATTGGTAGAGTGTTGGAGAATCTCATGAGAGATTAAGAATTGTATTGTTTTATGATTCCTTGACTTAATGCACAATAGAGATAGAGGGGTTTTGAGTAGTTGCTTTCCCTAGATACATCTTGTGTTGTGCAATTGATAATTTCTTTCTCTTACTTATATGTGATTGTGCAATCATGGTTTGTTTTCGCAAATTGTAGGAAGGATTCAGTATCTTCTTTTAGTACATTACAAGATCATATTGAATCCCGTTGGTTGGATTTTCTACATGAAATAGAAGAGATGGTTGATACGATCTTGACTTGTGGTGGTTAGTAGGCCGCAAGATCTATGATAAATACCAACATAAATGGAAGAGGTAATTTAGAGCTAGAACATAAGTAGACGCAGGCGTAATATTGACTGAGGTAACCCTAGTTTGAGGGTCCACATTGAGACCTGAAGTTCATGTCAAGAATCTATCAAAGAAATGCCCAGAATCTATGGATCCATATGAGCTAGGTTGAGTTGCTTATGGAGGCAAGACTTGTGGTTTTTTCTATGGGTGGATAGGGCTTGTTATACAACAATTAGAAGTACACAAGTATAGTGCCTTAGTTAGGATAGGTTCCTAGCATGTTTAGTTCATAAGGTATGCCCTTAAGACTGTGAAAAAATTGTGTAGAAGAAGAGCGGTTGTGACCCTTAGGGCGAGGTTTATTTCTACAATATAGACCATAGATATGGAAGATGGTTTGTAGATTCAATATGTTTGCAGACAACAGATCCAAAGGAGGGTGGAACCTGAGCAGAAGATTGAGCATGCAGAAGAAATGTGCCATATGAAGAATGGATTGACATGCAGAGGAGTTGATTTTTGTGGACTATCCAGAAAGTTTTAGACATATATCTTAAGAAACCTATAAAAAATTAGTCAATGGACTGTTAGTTGTTGATTTGTGACCCTATTTCAGTCATCTACAGATTGTTAGAAGGATGATAAGAGGACTAGTTCATATTTGTTCATAGATTGGACAAAAAATATCAAATTTTCGATACACAAGAACATTGATTTTGAGAGGACTCAAACCATTGTTAGGTGGAAGATTTGAAGAGACCTAGATGAAGAAAATATTGTGGGCCCCAGATCAGTAAAAATAATTGACTGTGGTTGGGTAGATTGATGGGAGTCCAAGTACAGTTGGAGGGTTGTTAGGTGACTGTCAAAGAAGAGCCCTAAATATTGTACTTGTGAAGGACAACAAGATTGGTAGAAGGGTAGGTGTATAGGGCCTAAGGATGTGCAGACTTTGAAGGACTAAAGTAGCAATCAAGTGGGTTAGCCAACTAGCCCTAGTTCACTATATTGTAGAGGATTAATTAGTGAGAAGAAGGGCAACCTCCATAGCCATAAAATTCTCATCTTGGAGCCGTAGTATGGAAAATGTGGGCATACCAAAGAGTTGTTCACAAATGGATTTGCGAACAACTTTTTACCACTCAAACTAGTAGTGGACCTAAAAGGGCTTCCTAAGAGGGAAACTGCTAGGACAAGTGCAACGGTGGAGGCTTAGAACATTGTCACCACAGCTAAGGCTCCTTGCTCTTCACATAATTTCACCCATGGGAGGAGTCCTAGTAGTTTAAGAAGTTACTTGTAGAGTATAGGTCAATGAATAGGTGGGAAGTGACCCTAAAAACCATTTTGCTAAGATAGAATAAAGAGTGGAACTTTCTCGCCTTTTAAGAAAGGGACTTGATATTCTAGGGAGAGAGGAGGGGGATTGAAGGGTTGAGGGAGAAGAATAAGACTTTTGAAGGAAGTTATCAATACATAAAATCCTTTGGAACTTGGACTACCAAACTATCCTTGATGAAAGGCCTTTGACGCCAAATGGGACCACACGGGGCCAAGTGGACCCATCCTAGGTTCGGGGATGGAATTTAGCAACTAATGATGTTCCTATCCTTGAAAATGTGAAGGGAAAGGATCAGGCAAGAGTTTTTACTTCGATGGGTCAAATTGATCCTACAAAGTTCTAGCCTTGGGAATACCTAGGCAAAACTTGATCCTAGATCTAGGGCTTGAGGTATCCGGAGATTGCATCGTCATAATTGGCCCAAATTCTGAGTAAAGTGAGGGACCCACCAACGTAGTTGCCTCTAGGAGATCAAAGTTTTCCTCTGGCTAGATTCCTGGGAAATTGATGCCCAAGGTGACGTAACGGGGCTAGACCTAGGGAAAAATGGAAAATTGTGAAAAATGGGTGGGGGGGATATCATCACCCTTTTTGAGGTACTAGTGCCTAATTCACTTGGGGATTTGGACTCGGGGATGATAATGAACAAGAATTCGGTTTCTTGATCAAGGAGGCCCATAAAGTCAACTTCTTCTAATGTTAGAGGAAAATGAAAAGTAATTAGGAGTTGATTGAATTAGCTTATGGGCCTAAATTAGCCCCTAAACATAAAATAACATGCAAGTAACCCTAAATTTTGGTGAAAATTCCACCAAAATATATCATACATGGAATAATAAGCCTCATAAGAGGTCAAATAATGTTCTAGGGACTTCTAGGAGGAATATTAGGGTCCATGAGTGCCATAATTATGAATGGGACCCATCAAAAGTGTTGGACAAGGGGGTGGTCCCTTGTTATTGAAACATTAAACCTGTGGTGCTCTCATTAAACCTGTGGACTGAAAGGGTTGTGTGTGGCCACCATCAGTAGGTAGGTCAAGTGTTGTCTTGTTCAGGATAGATTGGTTGTCAAAGGATTAACACCAAGACCTAGCTATATTCCTTGTATCAGTGTGATTATAAAGGGTCACGATCCATGGTAAAGAAGCTCTAGGCTGTTGTATTGTAGTTTGTAATATAATGAAGAAGGGTTTGGAAAAGGTAAAGTTGATTCCTTGATTTATGTAGATTTCACTGTGCATTAAAGTAGATGTGTTGTGGCACTTGAGTGTGATTGCATCAAAGATTCCAAGACAAAACCCAGGTTCTCAGGTGTCGTGGAAATTGAACATATGCCTTGTTCACCTAAGAACTACCTATATCTCATCTTATGCTACTCATGTCCAATTTCAACTCATCCAACTTAACAAGTTACAGAGACAAGGCTCACATCCAATCGTGGTAGTAAAATAACTAAGAAACACAATTTACATATTAACATCCCATATCACTTGCCACGTCTTAGAATTCCATGGAATTATCTGGCATGTGCTAGCATGGTCTACATTCCTTGGCATGCTTTGGCAGTCCCTAACACACACTAACACTCCCTCACATGCCCTAACACTCTAACTTGCCTTGGAATTTCCTAGCATATAACCTTGCTACTCCCTCCTTATCACACTTGAAAACCACTGACACTCCCTATCACACACTCTTATTTTTTCATTTCCATGCATTTTGAACTAGTCCTCCCTTGTGTTTCCATGGCACTCCCTAGCATGCATTGACACACCCTATCACTTGGCACATCCTAGCATGATAGCCTCGGCACTCTAGCATTCCTTGGCACTACCTAACATACCTTTTCACTCCATCCTTAGCACACCTATGACTCGTTGATACTCCCTGTCACACACTTATTCATTAATTTCCATGCATTTGACACTAGTGCACCCTTGTTTTTCCTTGGCACTCCCAAACACTCTAACCTGGCATGTATTGGCACACCCTGGCACTTGGCACATCTTGGCATGTTTCCCTGGACTCTAGCATACCTTAACACTGCCTAGCATACCTTGACGTCACTCCCTCCTTAGCACACCCAAAATTCACTGACACTTCTTGTCACAAACCCTTATTCATTCATTTATAAATATAGTTTTATCTCGTCCGTTATGATAAACTATCTAGTGGAATACCCATGATATTTTATGAATCACCCCAAAATCTGTCCTTTATGCAAGTCATATGATGATATTTCTTCATACTTATTTATCTTTAGTTGTCCCAACACAGTGCGGGTCATCACCACCACCCTTGCAAAATTGAACATGATAGGTTCGTGGTCCTATCTAAGCTTGGAAGAAAATTCCAAAACTTAGTTACACAAAATGATGGAAGATTATTATAAAGGTTTCCCATGCATTCTAATAAGCAATATCTAGTGGGATTGGAACATCAACACATTTTGTTCACGAGAAATATCCATGATAGTTTATGAGTCACCCCAACATCTATCCTTTATGCAAGTCATATGATGATATTTCTTCACACTTATTTATCTCTTGTCCCAACACGATGCAAGTCATCACCACCACCCTTGAAATTTGAACATGATAGGCTCATGGTCATATTTAATCTTGGAAGAAAATTTTAAAACTTAGTTGCACAACATCATGGAAGATTATTATAAAGGTTTCCCATGAATTCTAGTTAGCAATATCTAGTGGGATTGGAACAACAACACATTTTGTTCACGAGAAATATCCATGATAGTTTACGAATCACCCCAACATCTATCCTTTATGCAAGTCATATGATGATATTTCTTCACACTTATTTATCTCTTGTCCCAACACGGTGCAGGTCATCACCACCACCCTTGAAAATTTTAGCATGATAGGCTTGTGGTCCTATCTAAGCTTGGAAGAAAATTTCAAAACTTAGTTACACAACATCACGGAAGATTATTAAAAGGGCTTCCCATTCATTCTAATCAAAAATATCTGGTGGGATTGGAACAACAACACATTTTGTTCACGAGAAATATCCATGATAGTTTACGAATCACCCCAACATCTATCCTTTATGCAAGTCATATGATGATATTTCTTCACACTTATTTATCTCTTGCCAACACAGTGTAGGTCATCACCACCACCCTTGAAAAATTGAACATGATAGGCTCGTGGTCCTATCTACGCTTGGAAGAAAATTTCAAAACTTAATTACACAAGATGATGGAATATTATTATAAAGGTTTCCCATGCATTCTAATTAGCAATATCTAGTGGGACTTGAAAAAAAACACATTTTGTTCATGAGAAATATCAATGATAGTTTACGAATCACCCCAACATATATCCTTTATGCAAGTCATATGATGATATTTCTTCACGCTTATTTATCTCTTGTCCCAACACGGTGCAGGTCATCACCACCACCCTTGAAAATTTGAACATGATAGGCTCATGGTCCTATCTAAGCTTGGAAGAAAATTTCAAAACTTAGTTACACAACATCATGAAAGATTATTAAAAAGGTTTCCCATGCATTCTAATCAAAAATATTTGGTGGGATTGGAATAGAAACACATTTTTTTCACAAGAAATATCCATGATAGTTTACAAATCACCCCAACATATATCCTTTATGCAAGTCATTTGATGATATTTATTCACACTTATTTATCTCTTGTCCCAACACAGTGCAGGTCATCACCACCACCCTTGCAAAATTGAGCATGATATGCTCGTGGTCCTATCTAAGCTTGGAAGAAAATTTCAAAAAATATTTACACAACATCATGGAAGATTATTAAAAGGGTTTCCCATGCATTCTAATTAGAAATATTTGGTGGGATTGGAACAACAACACATTTTGTTCACGAGAAATATCCATGATAGTTTACGATTAATCACCCCAACATCTATCCTTTATGCAAGTCATATGATGATATTTATTCACACTTATTTATCTCTTGTCCCAACACAGTGCAGGTCATCACCACCACCCTTGCAAAATTGAACATGATAGGCTTGTGGTCCTATCTAAGCTTGGGAGAAAATTTCAAAACTTAGTAACTCAACATCATGAAGGGTTATTATAAATGTTTCCCATGCATTCTAATAAGCAATATCTGGTGGGATTGGAACAAAAACACATTTTGTTCACGAGAAATTCCAATAAAGATCATAATTGAATTGATAAAAAACATTGTTTGGAAGACAAGATTCATCCTAAACCACAAAAATAATGGATTCTGGTAATTCTTCCACTCCCTCTTGGATGCCCCTGTGACTTCTTTGATGGTGTTGCACAAGTTATCCCACCTAGTTGCAAATTGGGTGTGGTACTCTGCCTCTCCTAGTCTTATAGCGAGAAAGTAAGATATACCCAAAGTTAAGGCTCCAACAACTGAGTTGATTCCATTGCTCTTTTTACCCTTCTGGAAATTGCATCAAATCCCTATAGATCATGGGGGATTCAAAAATCATGATCAATTTGGTCAATAATTCATAATAGAAAACATCTACCTACATACCATCCTACATGATATCATAAATTCCCCCAACTTTTTGGGCTATCTATCTTTCATACACATTCTCAATGAGCTAAATAACACAACACACAATATTTCAAAATAATCTCTCAAACTACCCATCGATACCTTTGTGATATCAAACTCCATCAATAGGATGGAGTATGACCAAATGAATATTCATGTCTAAGCTCAAAAAACATGCCAATGTAGAATGATGCATGAACATTCCAATCATGTCAATCAATTTCTACATATTCTCAATATAAAAAACAAGTAATATTTGTTATCTTTTCACTTTACAACATAAACAAAAATTTCACCCATAATATTAGGATAATTTGAATGATATGACCAAAAAGGTGGGAGGAGTATTTTGTGGTGTATTGAACGGGACTGGGGGACACACATGTAGCATGGATGAGTAGAAGTGGGATGTCCAAGCATGTTTTACTATGATCTATAATCCACGCATTAGAGAATGAGAAGGGGGATTAAGACCTATTGTCATAGGGGCTAGGGGGCCTAGAGGGAAGGTAAAAAGAGAAATTTAAAGGGGAACCCATGATAGTGGTGATAAGGGGTTTAGGGGCCCCATTATCACGACCAATAAACCATTAACCCATAACCACTAAACTCCCTATCCCTTAACCTTGAAGTCATAATCCCTTAACCCCTACACTCATAACTCATAAGCCATCAACCCCTTGATGCATTAAACCTTAAGCCATTAACTCCTAACCTAGAATCCATGAACCCCCTAAGCACTAACCCATTATTCTCTTCACTCGTGACCCTTAAACCTTAATCCATAACCCCTAAACACCTTAAAACCTAACCCATTAACCCATAACACCTAAATCCCTTTATTATTAAGCCCTTAACCCCTAAATCCCTTTACCCCAAATCCATTAGCACTTAACTCTTAACTCTTGAAGCCCTTAACCACTTAGTATCCAAGGAAAAAAACAACACCTCAAGTTGTTTTAGATATTTCAAAATGGAGCACTTTTCACCTACGTTCCTCTCATGTATGCCACATGTGATATGAATGCCGATATTTATCTTCTTGATTAAGGCGTTCTTATTTTGTAAATGTGACCCTTGACTATGCCATCAAAACCCTCCAAAATATTCTTAAATGAGGGGAATTCCTCTTCACGTGTGAAGCTAGTGGAATGTGACAAGTTATCCAAGATACCTCCAAATATTTGATTTGTGCCTTGGGGAATGTGAAGATACCCTCAACAAAAACCACACATAAAAGTTCGTAGCCAAGTGTCCGAAATGTGAGATGTTTCCACTTGTGAAATTGTGCTTCCAAATATGTGAATTCAACAACAAAAGACACCTTAAAATACATGAATGTCTCTTAACATGCGAAAGAAAAATTAAACCCTTACCCTAGTCTTCTTTTGCTGGAAATTTGGGCCTTTTGCCACAAGATATATTCTCTTCTTTGGAAAGAGGACATAAATAAGCTTTTTAGATGTTTCTAAATGAAGTACTCTTCATTTATGTCCTTCTCCTTTACACCACATGATATGAATTCCAATTTTCATATTCTTGACTATGGCATTCTTCTTTTATACATGTGACCCTTGACTACATGAAATCCTTCAAAATCATCTTAAAGGATGGGAGCCCCTCATCATGCATGAATCTAGTGGAATGTGACAAGTTATCCAAAATTCCTCCAAATATGTGATTTATGCCTTGGGAAATGTGAAAGGTTCCCTCAATGGAAAAACATGCATAAATATTTGTGGCCAAGTGCGCTTAATATGAGATGTTGCCACTTGTGAGATTGTGTCTCTTATTGATGCTCAAATTGACACCCTAGTTATGCAAGGCTCACAAGGTGTCACCTTGGGCCAACTCAAGGTTTTTGCCACTTTTACCTTGACAATGAATCCTATCACTTTGGATTACTTATTGAATCCCCAGGGTATCCCAATGCGCAAATTTATAGGGTCTTTTATGTGACTAGATCACTAGCATTGAAAACCATCTTTATATTGGATGGTTCAACATCTTGATGATCCCTATCTTATTGACCACAACTTTTGTATTCATTATTACATTCATCGCAACACCTCTTATAGATATTGATGGTGTTCATAACCCTATTTCTGGTTCTCCTCTATGGAAATAATATTACTTTGATGCCATTATTCCTACCTTTGCAACTATCACCTTTCAGTTCTATCCCATCAGGGAAATAACTTTGGTCTATGAATGGCTACACAATAGGGACCATATGAGCCAATTGTTCATGTCATCATTGTAATGCCCACACAACACAAACATTCGATGGTCTGTCATAGCCAAACACTCAATGATGGGTTTCATAGATACCCAACCCATGATAACAAGCTACATTCTATTGCTAAAGCCTACAAGTAGTGGGAAAATTATATTCTACTAAAGAAAATGACCATCCACACCAACCCATGATAACAAGCTACATTCTATTGTTGAAGCCTACAAGTAGTGGAAAAATTATATTCTACTAAAGAAAATGACCATCCACACTAGTTGTAGGCCTTTGCCTACTCTAAATAATATTTGGGAGTTAGTGCCCATAGATTTTATGTCATATTTTTCCTCAACCAAACATGGTAACTAAAAAAAACTATGGGTATTGGAAAGAATCTTTGTACATTCCCTTGTTGTACTTCCCTCTTCACTTTCTCTTGACAAAATCTTTAAATTATTTTGAATTTTATCATGAACCCATTAATTTATTTGATTATGGTGCATATAATAAAACTATGGGTATTGGAAAGAATATTTGTACATTCCCTTATTGTGCTTCCCTCTTCAATTTCTCTTAATAAAATCTTTAAATTATTTTGAATTTTATCACTAACCCATTCATTTATTAATTTGATTATGCTGGACATATCATCAATATAATTTGAGGCCTAATCCAATCCAAACCCTTTTATCCTCAATTATTGAATTTGAGCGGGAGAATAAACCAATATATTACGAGCTTTATTGAATTTGAGCGGGACAATAGACCAATTATATTACGAGCTTTATTGAATTTGAGCATGAGAATAGACCAATATATTAAGAGCTTTATTGAATTTGAGCGGGACAATAGAACATAAGAAGAGAGTTCCATAGCAACGGGAGTAACGAACGAATGGTTTAGTTCTGGTTCAAAGTAATACTCTCCTTGCTCACCACCATAGGTGATTTTGAAGGCCAACCCAAGGATGCACTTGAAGAATGGTGACCACCCTTCATGGCTTCGCCAATGACGGACTGGAAGTGGGTCTCTAAAAGCCTGGAGAGCTCATTACTGTTGAAATTATTAAAGTCACCTGCTGTGCCTTGGGCAAGAAGAACAAAGAACAAAGTACAGCAGCAGCAGCAGCAGCAGCAGCACAGAGGAGATTGAGAGCACAACACTGTATAATAAAGAGGAATGGAGAAGAATTAAATTCTGATGGGCTGCAGCCAAGTATAGCAGAGGAATTAATTTTGTTATGGGCGAGAAGTTACTTCAGCAGAGAAATGAAGATTTTTGTCTACGGAGGAGCAGTTTTATTTAAAATAGTCAAGTCGGGCGTAAAAGCCCTCAACAACTAAAAATGAATGAAATTGATTGAACAGGCGGAAGTCACTTATGAAGCGGAAGGACAAGTGGTCCCTACCACTTGAGCACAAAAGTGCAAGATCGCAAGATCACAATTTCAGAAGTTCAGAAGTTTTAAATGTCTTGTGAATATGGAAATCCACGATGTGCGATGGTTGCGCCATCGAAACATCGCAACATCGCAATATCACATTTTCATTATATGTGTTCCGCTATGTGTCATCGCAAATGTTGAATATTGCGATGTGTGAACATCGCACCATCTCATGTTCCGCCCATTCCATATATTTGTGTGATTGCCGATAGTTGCGATGCGATTGCGCGACCGCGCTATCGCACATCGCAATATCACACCGTCGCAAGTTTTGTGTTTGTTCCACTGTTCCGCCATATTGCATATCGCAAAATTTCCAATCGCGATGGCCGAATACGATGTGGTCCCGACTCGTACGTTGCGCCAATATCAAAGTTTTATGTTTTGCAAAAATTTTCCTTTGTAATTGTTTTTATTTTTGTTTTACGTATTTTGTTCCGCCGCGCCATATAAAAGGAGAAAAGGCCCGAGAGCCAATGTAATGAATGTAATGTATTGTTATTGAAAATGCTGTGTGAGCCCGCAGGCAAAGAAAACACAGTAGGATCATTACAACACTTTTTTGTGCGTTTTGAGAGAGACAGAGAGTTTTTTTAGAGCACTGCGTCTGTAGCAGTCTTACTTTGGTGAATCCCTCCATTGAGGAAGAAATTTGTAACATTTTTTAAGTTTTTTTATTGAAATAGAAAGCATTTTCTTGCCATCTCTGTCTGTAAGCGAAATTTCTGTTTTTAAAGTTCTCTATGTTTAGAGGAGAGCGTCATTCTCTCCACTGTTTGCTTGGAATTTCCAATAATTCCAACATGGTATCGAAGCTAGTTTAGGCTCTTTGAATGTTTCAAAGAAGCTAAAGAAGAAGAAGACTTGTTGTAGCGTTTTCTCCAGCAGTGTGAAAGCCCAACAAAGGTCAAAGTTCAGGTATTTCTCAAAGAAAACAGAGTTGTTGTTTTCTGTTTAAAGGAGTTTGTTCTTTCAGAAAAGGAAAGATAGTTCGTTTAAGATTCAAAGTTCAGTTTAAGAGCAATGGCTGGACCAAGCACAGGAATGAGTCTTGGAAATGTTCAACTTCCACAATTTAATGGAAGGAACTATGATTATTGGGCCATTACCATGAGAGCCTTGTTTGTCTCACAAGACCTATGGGAGTTTGTAGAAGATGGTTTTATTGAACCAGCTGATGAGCAAGCTTTTAATGCCTTAACTCAAGCAGAGAAGGATTTATTGAAGAATAATAGAAAGAAGGACTCTAAAGCCCTCTTCTATTTGTATCAAGCTGTAAATGAGAGTGTGTTTCCAAGGATAGCAGCAGCTAAGAAATCCAAGGAGGCATGGGAAACTCTGAAAGTAGCCTATCAAGGTATGGAGAAAGTTAAGACAACAAAACTTCAGTTGCTGAGAAGGGATTTTGAAACTCTTTGCATGAAAGAGTCAGACAGTGTTGACACATTTTTTACACATGTGATTGGGATTGTAAATCAGATAAGATCCCATGGAGAAACTCTTGAAGAAAGAAGAATCGTGGAGAAACTTTTGAGATGCTTACCCTCAAAGTTTGATGTTATTGTTACCACCATAGAAGAGACCAAAGATCTCTCACAGTTCACAGTGGATGAACTTCATGCCTCACTAATAACTCATGAACAAAGATTGAGCAGAGATGAAACCTCATCTCTTGAACATGCCTTCAAGACCCAAATGCCTTCAGGAAGAGGAAGAGGTCAAGGAAAAGGAAGAGGAAGAGGCAGAAGCCAGAACAGAGGTGGAAGGAACAACCCTTCACATTCACATGGAAGGAGCAACAATGAAAATCAGAGCCATGGCCAGTGCAATAGCCAGCAAGGTGGACATCAACACCAACATGCTCAAGGACAAAGGTATGACAAATCCAATGTCCAATGTTATTATTGCAAAAAATATGGGCACTATGCCAATGAATGTAGAAAGAAGAAAAATGACATGAAAAATAAGCAGAATGCTAATGTAGCAAAAGAAGAAAAGAACCCAAGTAATGTGCTGTTAGCTTGCAATGTAGCACAAAATAAAGATGATGATGTTTGGTTCTTAGATTCTGGATGTAGTAATCATATGACTGGCAACAAAGCAATGTTTGCCAATCTAGATGAAGAAGTGAAGTCTGAAGTGACCACAGGGACTGATACTAAGATCTCTATCAAAGGAAAAGGCAGAGTAAGTATTCGAGCAAGAAATGGGGAGCAAAAATTTGTTCCTGATGTGTATTATGTTCTAGGTATGAAGTGTAATCTTTTGAGCGTTGGGCAGCTCATAAACAAAGGTTACAATGTAATTTTTAAAGATGATGTGTGCACAATAAAAGATATACCTCCAAGTAAGAAAATTATTGCTGAAATTCAAATGACCAGCAATAGAATGTTTCCGCTCAAGCTCAACATTGAATTGAAGGGAAAAGGAAAGTATGTAGCATCCGTAACACAAGAAGCCTTCCAGAAGGAAGAAAAAGATGAAAATTGGTTATGGCACCTGAGATTTGGACATCTCAATTTCGGAGGATTAAATTTGCTGCACAGAAAAGGAATGGTAAAATATTTGCCATTGATAGAGAAGCCTGACAGCCTATGCGAAGGCTGCATCTTGGGAAAACAACACAGAGAAAGCTTTCCTTCAGGGAAAAGCATAAGGGAAAAAACACCCTTAGAAATTATTCACTCAGATTTATGTGGGCCGATGCAGACAGCATCAGTTTTAGGCAACAATTACATGCTGACCTTCATAGATGATTTCACAAAAAAAGTGTGGGTTTATTTTCTGAAATATAAGAGTGAAGTCTTTCAGAAATTTTTCCACTTTAAAGCTCTTGTAGAAAAACAGAGCGGGCAGTATATAAAAGTCTTCAGAACCGATAGAGGAGGAGAATACATCTCAAAGGAATTTCTGCGATTCTGCAGAGAGAATGGCATACACAAGCAATTTACCACAAGGTACACACCGCAACAGAATGGAGTTGCTGAAAGGAAGAATCGAACCATAATGGAAATGGTTAGAAGTATGCTAAAGGCAAAGCACTTGTCGAATGAATATTGTGCAGAAGCAGCAAACTGTGCTGCGTATATTTTGAATAGATGTCCCACAAAAGCAGTGATGAACAAAGTTCCAGAAGAAGCGTGGAGTGGTAGAAAACAAGGAGTCACCCACATGAGAGTTTTTGGATGTGTGGCATATGTACACATTCCAGACAAGTTGAGAAAGAAATTGGATAGTAAGGGGGAGAAGTGCATTTTCCTTGGATACTGTGAAGATTCCAAAGGATACAGACTGTATAACCCATCCAAAAAGAAGTTTGTAATAAGCAGAGATGTGCAATTTATTGAAGAGGAAGCATGGGATGGAAGCATAGAGAAAACAGTCAATGTTAAAAGCTGTTTGTCTCATGATGAAGATGATGTAGATGTAGTTGAAATTAACAACACATCTGCAGCACAACCTCCACCACCACAAGGATAGCAAGGGACACCTCAAGCAGCACCGAGAACACCCTTGAGAAGAAGTGGGTGTGCATCTCCAAGCACACCACATGGAGCAGAATTGAGTGCTTCATCAAGCACGACTACACCAAATGAAAGAGGGACAAAGTTCAGAAGTCTCAGAGAAATCTATGAGCAAGGAGAAGCAAACGAAGGTATGAATTCCCTATTTGCTTTGTATTTTCAAGTTGATGATCCTATTCATTTTGAAGATGCAATTAAAGATAGAAAATGGATAGAAGCTATGGATGATGAAATTAAAGCCATAGAGAAGAACAAAACATGGGAGCTAGTTGATCTCCCAGAAGGTAAAGAAGTCATTGGTGTTAAATGGGTCTATAAGACCAAAAGCAATGCTGAAGGAAATATAGAGAGACACAAGGCTAGACTTGTTGTCAAAGGATATAAGCAGAAGCATGGGATTGATTATGAAGAAACTTTTGCACCAGTTGCAAGAATGGAAACAGTGAGAGTAGTGCTTTCCATAGCAGCACAAAACAAATGGAAAGTATACCAGATGGATGTAAAATCCACATTTTTAAATGGAGTCTTAATGGAAGAGGTATATGTTGAACAACCTCTCAGATATGAGAAGAAAGGCCAAGAGCATAAGGTCTGCAAATTGAAGAAAGCTCTTTATGGGCTGAAGCAAGTGCCAAGAGCGTGGTACAGTAGGATAGACTCCTATCTACTGGAAAATGGATTTGAAAAGTGTGAGGGAGAACCCACCCTCTACATCAAAGAAAAATATGGTAAGATGTTGATTGTTGTTTTATATGTTGATGATTTAATTTTTACAGGTAATGATGATTACCTTGTTGAAAATTTTAAAACAGTCATGAAAGATGAGTTTGAAATGACTGACATGGGTTTGTTGAGATACTTCTTGGGAATATAAGTGGAGCAAGGTGAGAAAGGAATTTTTATATCCCAAGAAAAGTATGTGAATCAGGTTTTAGAAAGATTTAATATGCAGGAGTGCAAAGCTGCAATTACTCCCACAGTAATGGGATTGAAGTTGAGAAAAGATGACATCAACAAGGATTTTGATCCAAGTCTGTATAAAAGCATAGTTGGCAGCCTCATGTATTTGACTGCAACTAGGTCGGATATTATGCATGCTGTTAGTTTAATTTCCAGATTTATGGAGAAGCCAAAAGAAGCACATTGGCAAGCAACAAAGAGAATTCTGAGGTATGTGAAAGGAATAAAAAGATTTGGTATTTTATATACTACTTCAGAAAATTCAAAATTAATTGGATACACTGACAGTGATTGGGCTGGAAGTGTAGATGATCGGAAGAGCACTTCCGGTTATGTTTTTCATATGGGTTCAGGAGCCATTTCATGGGCTTCTAAGAAACAACCTATTGTAGCATTATCCACAGCAGAGGCAGAATATGTGGCAGCTACAGTAGCAGCGTGTCAAGAAATTTGGATGAGAAGGATGTTGAGAAGTCTATGTCAAGAACATGTAAAAGGGATAGTAATTTATTGTGACAATAGCTCAGCTATTGCATTATCAAAGAATTCAGTATTTCATAAGAGAACTGTTAAACACACACATGGTGTATGAGGAAGATGAACACACACACACAATACTCAACACACAATGAAGGATAAGCGTGAGGCTTTCTTATTTTCCATTATACAAAGATGTACATTTATAGTACAATGGTGTGACTCTTGGTTTCATATTCCAAGGTCACTTGGACTCCATTGTGACTTTTCGCATTCCACACCTACCCATGTAGGATTAGGTGTTCCAACATCCCCCTTAATCCGAAGGGGTATGTGTGAGTCCAAGAAAAGAGTTGTAATACAAATCTGCAAAGTATACATGGCAGCACTTGGGCTGAATCAACTCTTTGAAATGTTGGAAAAAAGAGGTGGTTTTAGGATGACCACAAACACTGGAACGCAAAACTTGTTGCAGTTCCCGGAACTCTTCCAAAACTGGCAAGAAGCTGAAAGCTTCTGCTAGAGGAATTGTCCCTCATAAAAAAGGGAGACCTTCAACCTAAAAGAAGGGAGGTCTACTACCTGTGATGGTTTTAGGATTACCAACAACTCTGAAATGCTTGTAGCATTTCTTGGAACTCAACCAATGCTGGCAAGAAGTTGAAGGCTGCTAAGCTGAAGGCTTTTGCTAGAGGAAGTGTTCCTCATATATGAAAGGGAGACCTTCGACCTGAAAGAAGGGAGGTCTAATACCTATGATGGTTT
This sequence comes from Pinus albicaulis, assembly GCA_034641835.2. NCBI lineage: Eukaryota > Viridiplantae > Streptophyta > Pinopsida > Pinales > Pinaceae > Pinus > Pinus albicaulis. The sequence continues at coordinate 1,287,681,199 of CM076583.1, read as the reverse complement.
TAGGTTATCCACCAACCAAAGATGATGGTTTAAGGTTATCCACCAACCGAAGGCATGCTCATGGGCATCCGTGTCTCTGGCTACATCTCTGAATCTGGAATGGCGAATTGTGGCTCAAGCTCGCTTGAACTGCTGGCTACAACTCTGAACATCGAATGAGAGATTGTGGCTCAGGCTCGCTTGATCTGTTGTCAAAGCTTGTACATGACCACCATTTTCCCCCCTGTCAGGGACAAGGTGAGATGATGGCGAAAAATGAACTGCAAGTTTGCTCAATATCCGTGAACAAGTTCTAACATGTGTCATAAACATCTTCTTGGCTGCTGATGCCCATTGCCAAGAAGCAATCCATCCAAGATGAATCTTGGTTCTTGCAGGAGGCTTGTGTCTGAAGCATCTGTCTGAAGAATGGGTGTGTCGACCATAGTGCTTGCATGGATGAAGATCAAAAAAGTGATCTTTCATATGGCCAACTCGATCACAGTGTTGGCATTTCTCAATCTGTTGTGGAAGTGGAGCAGGATCTGGAACAGCTGCAGGTGAACTGTCATACAGGAATCCGACACTCTGAAATATGATGGGATTTGTGTAGTCTGGAATATGAAAGGACACATCCTTGTCATATCCAAGACCAGTTCTGTGCTTGTTGTGGACAAGCTCTTCCCAAGGTCTGATGATGGGCTTGAGAAGTGCAGGCTGAGCTGCTGCATTTTCATGTAAATCTACTCTTGTGCAAGGAACTGAATGGGAATCAATTGGAACTTTGCTGACTTGTTGCTGGTGGGAGTCTTTCACAATCTTCTGAATAGAAACAGGTTCAGAATGGTGACTCTTTTGCTGAAGTTCGTCTTGCTGAAGCTGAGTTTCCAACTGCAAAAACTCAATCTTTTCTTGTGCATCTTGTAAACAACTTTGAATATTACAAAGAGAATTCTTGCTCATTTTTATCACATCATCAACATTTGAATGAATGAGGTCATTCAACAACACTAATGCCTCATTGATTTTAGCCATTTCAACAACTTAGGCTCAAAAAATGAAAGGGTGTCGGCTTCAACCGAAAATGCACCTGTTTACAATGTGATTCAACAACAAATACAAATGACTCCAAAGAATTTCCAACTATGGAAATCTCAAAGTACAAAATCTTCTCCTCAAATGATGGAGGGCAATCAACAACAACTCAAATACTGATTATGAATGAAGAAGAAATATTCGCTCACAATACAATGTCAACTCAATACAATATCTCTGCAAAATATTTGAATGTGCAGCAAAAACACTTGTGCAAGAGGCCTTTAAAGCCGCTGAAATTTCCTTCAAAGAGCTGTTTTGCAATGATGACAAACTTGTCTTCAAATGTCAATTCTTCAAAAAAAAATCACCCTTATGCCACAAATCACACAATGTCAAATCTGCAATTTCCTCTATGTATTCAGTCCATTTGCTTCATATGTCAATTCCTTCATTTCTGTTGTTCATATCTGCTCTTCTCTCTCTCTCTGCTGTTTTTTTTTTTTTTTTAAAATGAAAATTAGTTACAAATGGGGGGAATTTTAAAAAAAGGGAATTAATTAAAAGAGGGGATTAATTTAAGGGAATTTATTTAAGGAGTTATTTATTTATTTATTAATTAATTAATTAATTTTAAAAAGGGATTAATAAAATATGGGAGGGGGAATTAATTTAAAAGTTAAAGGAAGAATTAATTGTGGGAAAGGTATTATATGTGGGAGGGGGGTATATTAAAAAACATTAAAAATATAAAAACGAATTTAAAAAGGGAGTGATAAATGAGAGTGTTGAGTAATCGATGTAGAGAGGGGATGGGCTATGGAGGAGGGGAGGGAGATGTGTGAGCGTATTGAGGGAGCGCAGGTAGAGTGGTAGGGACGTGGGTTGTGAGGGTCGGCTGTTATGCCGAGTTGTAAAATTTTTAATTTTTTTTTTGTTTTTTTTTTGTAATGCAGGGTGCAGAAAAAGGGGGGGCCGAAAGGCCGTGGGGAGAGAGGTTACGGTGAAAGGGGGAGCAGATGGAGAGATAAGGGGGTGCGAAGGGTCATGGAATTGCAGAGCGTGGGATAAGTGTAGGGAAGAATAGGGGCTGCGGGTGGCGTAGGTAGATGCAGCGGTGGCGTAGGTAGTATGAGCTAATAGGTAGCGATGGGAGGAGCGCGTGTGAGTGGTGAGGGAGCTGTGTTTTGAAGCGCGTGGACAGAGGGGATGTCGCGTTTTCTGTGTATGCGTAGGGTGTAACGCTGTTGAGAGCGGGTAGGAAAGAGGTAATGCTGTGGGGTAGGGACAGACGTTTCTATGTATACGCAGAGAGGGATGAGATCGATGAGTGTAGAGGTGAGTTCAGGAGTGTAGGGAGGGTGGTAAGGGGCGCAGTGCTGAAGCACACACCATGTTGAAGCACACACATGGTGTATGAGGAAGATGAACACACACAAGAGACTCAACACACAATGAAAGATAAGCGTGAGGCTCTCTTATTTTCCATTATACAAAGATGTACATTTATAGTACAATGGTGTGACTCTTGGTTTCATATTCCAAGGTCACTTGGACTCCATTGTGACTTTTCGAATTCCACACCTACCCATGTAGGATTAGGTGTTCCAACAAGAACAAAGCACATAGACACAAAATTTCATTATATCAGAGAATTGGTAAACAATGGAGAAATTGTTTTGCAGCATTGTAAAACAGAGGAGCAATATGCAGATATTTTGAGAAAGCCATTGGCACAGAAAACATTTGAATTTTTAAGAAAATGTTTGGGTTTGATGGATAACCCAACAACTGACTTTAAGGGGGAGTGTTGAAATTATTAAAGTCACCTGCTGTGCCTTGGGCAGGAAGAACAAAGAACAAAGTACAGCAGCAGCAGCAGCAGTGCAGAGGAGATTGAGTGCACAACACCGTATAATAAAGAGGAATGGAGAAGAATTAAATTCTGATGGGCCGCAACCAAGTATAGCAGAGGAATTAATTTTTTTATGGGCGAGAAGTTACTTCAGCAGAGAAATGAAGATTTTTGTCTACGGAGGAGCAGTTTTATTTAAAACAGTCAAGTCGGGCGTAAAAGCCCTCAACAACTAAAAATGAATGAAATTGATCAAACAGGCGGAAGTCACTTATGAAGCGGAAGGACAAGTGGTCCCTACCACTTGAGCACAAAAGCGCAAGATCGCAAGATTGCAATTTCAGAAGTTCAGAAGTTTTAAATGTCTTGTGAATATGGAAATCCGCGATGTGCGATGGTTGCGTCATCGCAACATCGCAACATCGCAATATCGCATTTTCATTATATTTGTTCCGCCATGTGTCATCGCAAATGTTGAATATTGCGATGTGTGAACATCACACCATCGCATGTTCCGCCCATTCCATATATTTGTGTGATCGCCGATAGTTGCGATGCGATCGCGCGACCGCGCTATCGCACATCGCAATATCGCACCGTCGCAAGTTTTGTGTTTGTTCCACCGTTCCGCCATATTTCATATCGAAAAATTGCCAATTGCGATGGCCGACTACGATGTGGTCCCCACTCGTACGTCGTGCCAATATCAAAGTTTTATGTTTTGCAAAGATTTTCCTTTGTAATTGTTTTTATTGTTGTTTTACGTATTTTGTTCCGCCACGCCATATAAAAGTAGAAAAGGACCGAGAGCCAATGTAATGAATGTAATGTATTGTTATTGAAAACACTGTGTGAGCCCGCAGGCAAAGAAAACACAGTAGGATCATTACAGCACTGTTTTGTGCGTTTTGAGAGAGACAAAGAGTTTTTTTAGAGCACTACGTCTGTAGCAGTATTACTTTGGTGAATCCCTCCATTGAGGAAGAAATTTGTAACAGTTTTTAAGTTCTGTTATTGAAATAGAAAGCATTTTCGTGCCATCTCTGTCTGTAAGTGAAATTTTTGTTTTTAAAGTTCTCTGTGTTTAGAGGAGAGCGTCATTCTCTCCACTGTTTGCTTGGAATTTCTGATAATTCCAACAATTACCAGCTGCATAAGCCTTCAGAAAGTATTCATCCAGTTCTCTGAACCACTGCTCCGAGATCCTTCCGAGTCCTTGAAATAACCATGTCCAAATCAGAGTCTTTGGTATACCAACTACTAACCATGGAGGAGTTATCATCCGTTTGTGGCTCTGGAGACTTGGCATTCTTATGATGAACCCTCTTGCGCTCATATTCAAGATCTGTGGTAGTGGTGATAGTGGTGGTAGCTTCTTCCCACTCCTGTGCCTACGCCTCTGCCTCCGCCTCCCATTCCTGTACACGCCTACGCTTCTCCTACGAAACGCTAAACCTAATCGGTGCCATTGGTCTCATCATTTCCCTCATTTTCTGATCAACAGGAGGCGAAGAAGCCCGAAATGAGTCCCAGAACTCCCATGCCGAAGCCTGAGCCAGTGGCAGTGGCGACGATGGCGGTGTGTTCGAATGCAGGTGCTTTGTCCAACCCCCGTCGCCGGCCTCCTCACCGCCTTTCGAATTCGTGCCGCTGCTGTAAGAAGAATCGTTGGATCGGACAGTTTGATATGGGCTCATCTCGGGCGTGGGCGGAGGCAAACGGGGCAGGGTCCGAGGCAAACTCAGGTAATTCCCATACTGGTAATGCAGCTGTTGGCGACAGGGCGTTGCCAGGGATGACTACACAGAAATTTCCATGGATTCTCCTTCTGCAAATTGATGTATCGCCGCTCCTATATTTCGCAATGCCTGTAAATAGAGGCCATGAAAAGCTTAAAACTCATGCATCGACCTAACCGCATGCTTCATACATTGTCTGCGTGACTTGCATCTTGCTACCAGCTCTTCATTCTCCACTCTTGAAGTAACACACCCCATCTGGGCTACACTGAATCGAATCGAACTTGGGTTTTCAGTTGTGGTAAACTCACAGGTCTAATAAATGCAATGAAACTGAAACTTGGATTGGTAAATTCACAAGCCTATACGGCATTATCGTGAAAACATAACTTGGATTGGTTATGAGTAGCAGCATTGTCCTGAAAATAGAACTTGGAATAGTTCTGAAAAATTGTGGAATCCATACAAAAGTGAATTGAGAATTGAACATGGACTAACTGTGGTTGTGAGTGTTCTAATTCTAGTTTCAGCAAACCCCAAAACCTTATACAAGAGAAGGTTGAATGGGTTGAGAATCTAACTTGGGCTAGTCGGGTGTTCTTCTGCTACTTGCAACGAACTCATAAACCTTATACACAAATGGGTTGAGAATCTAACTTGAGTTAGTTGTGAGTAACACTCAAACTCAAAAAGGGTAATACTCAAACTCAAGAAAAGTCTTTGAAATTCTTAGGCTTGTGGTGGGTAACTCTGAAACCTATACAAAACCCATTTAGAAATGTTTTGAGAATAAGATTTACAAAAGTTCTCTGAGAATTGAACATGGACTAGCTGTGGTTGTGGGTGTTCTTATGCTAGTTGCAACAGACCTTATACAAGAATGGGTTGAGAATCTAACTTGGGCTCATAGGCCCCCAAAGACAGGTAAATTATATCAAATCAAAACTTATGTATATATATATAAAATGAGTAGTCTTTAATGCGACTTTTTGAAGGTTTTTACGGTTTTTTTTTTTTTTTTTCCGGTTTAATTTCTCTAAAATTCGGAAAGAATTCATTGAAAACATAAGTTTAATGGGTAAAATTTCACAATCGAAGTGCTCTAGGGGTTTTTTAGAGTGTTGAATCCATATATATAGTCAAAAAACCAGTTTAAATAACACAAATCAAGAATTTACCTGAAATTGTTTCACCTGATTCCGACACCTGAAAGTCCAAAAAGTCACACTAAAGACAACTCCTAAAAAAAGAAAGCATTTTATTTTCTGTGTGATTTTTATTGTTTTTTTTTTTGCTAATAATTTACAGTGAGTTTTGTGCCGACAATTTTTTTTTAATTTTTATAGACAGGTGTTGAAGGGAAGCTGAAGGATGGTTCCTTTTGAAGTGAGCAGCCGTTGTTTAAGTCCATTGAATAGTGTGTTGTTACACCAGATCGAACACTGGAAGAACCATAGATGTCCCTTCTATAATTTGGTTTGATCAATGGCTGCAATTGATCCATTACACTACCATCAATCCTTGGAATTATTGGTCTTCAAGATTGAACCTTCTTTATAAGTCACCGTGCTTCAATTCGTTTGTTGAAACTCATGTACATGGCGATGAGTTTTATTTATTTATGTGAAGAACATCGTTAGCATCACCTTGCACTATGACACCGGGAAGATTCAGTGTGGAAACTAAGAAAAATATGGCAAATACACTATCTACTCAAGCAACGAATCCATGAGGAGAATACCTACCCAATCAACTAAGCATGGCAGAGGTTTTACTTTCCGGACACCTCCTACAATAATGCGATATCCATGCTGGTAGGGTCTAATACTTTATGTTTAGTCTTTAGGTAATACTTTAGGGTCTAATATGTGTATTCGTTCATTTTACCCTTTTAGCTATAGTTGGTCAAAGAATACATGCAAGTCTGAAGCCCAAAGAAATGCGAGAGCATGAGAGCATCCAATTAGCGGAGGAAGTAATCTCTCATATTGAGACACACAGGTACCCATTTCTCAACTCATCTGACCTATTTGGCGCTGAATTTGTTTAATTTTGGTATGAGGTCAAGATTTCTCGAAACTTCAGTTAATTTCACTAGAAATTGTTTATCTTATGAATACTGGTCTATATTAGTATTTTACACAAAATACAATGATGGAGGTGGGATTGATTCTCATTCATGTAAACGAGCACATTATAGGTTATGTTGGTAATGAGAAAAATACATGCTTTTCCTTATTTTGAATTTTAATGGGGAATTTTTGATCACGAATTCATTCTTATCTCTGAATAAAGTATTATTTTATGATTTCAATATTTTGAAAACTTATTTTAAAACACGGTAGCTGCCAGTTTCTTTAGATTGTTCTTCCCATGGCCTCCATTGCTCCTTCAACTGGATAAATTACCATAGGGTTTTACTGGCTTTGTTGACTTAAAAACTACCTAAACGATTGCGCGGAATCAACCCATGGTCTGCCCTTTCCGCCCAGCGATTCTCTCACCCTCTAGCCTAGAAACTGTCTAACCAATTGCGTAGAGTCGATCCATGGTCAGTATTTGTCCCTCAGTGATTCCCTCACCTTCATCACGCTTTTTCTTCAAATCTAGTAGATAGAAAATTCAAATGCAAAAAATATATTTCCCCGTTTCTTCCTATTAGATTCTTCCATTTCACCTAAAATTAGAATGGATAATCACATCCTTGCATAAATCTATAATTAATCAACGGTAAAAAGATTGTGCTCCATGGTTTGACTTTCCTATTTGGACAGTTCAAGGTTTGTTGTCCTATCCTCAACCATGGGAAGAGTCTAAACAATTTATTTGTAGAGAGATTCAAATTTGTTGGAGAATGAGACAGAATAACTCTTTCACATTTGTTTGATCATTATGATATTAGGGACAATGTTTTAGAAAAGAATCGAGAAATTCTTTGCCCACTAATTTTTTTATAAGCATGAAAAAATTGTTGAATGCATGATACTTTATTCCCATTGATTTTATATGATTTCTACAAGTGTTTGTCCTTTCTTGAAATGCATCTTTGCATTAGGAAGAATTTGGGTTGTTTGCCTTTTTCCTGCATGGGTTGGGTGGAAGCTCATTTGAGGACATTAATCCCAAAACATTATTTTTGTAATTTGGATCAACAGATAATCCTCTTAAAAATATGAAAGAAGATACATTTTGTGAGACAACATTACCATGATAAGGGATTGATAAACATTGTATGACTCATGTGGGTTCTTCTACCTTTCTAGAAGGGTATAAAACTGGGTTTTTCTTTCAAGGAGGATTCCCAATCAATTTCTTAAGAATGAAAAATATGATGAATCTTGCATTTCTCTTCATTCATGTATAAAACTGGTTTTTTCTTTCAAGGAGGATTCCCAATCAATTTTTTAAGAATGAAAAATCTGATGAATCTTGCATTTATCTTCATTCATTAAAAGGACAGAGCACCGGGAGTAACCTAGCAAATATCAATACTAATCTACACACTGACACGATTATTAAAGCATAATGTTTGACAACAGAAGCCCAACTAGAGAAAGAAAACATCTATTTTGACATTAAGACATCATGTTTTGGCTTTTTCTCATTGAATATTTTGTAATCATAAAATAAATTGTATACCATCTAATGCCTTAATTTTCTTTATTTTATTATCTTAGTATTAAATTTTATATTATATCATTTATCTTTTCGATGTACAATAATCCTTGAATGAGTATTTAAAGTGTAAGATTGAACTGGGTTAATAGAATATTAGAGTATTAGAGCAAATACTTTCTACTTCCATGGTAGTTACATTGACCTTGATTTAGAGGACGTGAAACCTGAGAAGTCAAAATATTTTCTTTAGAATCTCTAATCACAATAGAGAACAAGGGCATACATAAGGCCTTATAAGATATGTTCTCCAAGAACCCTATTCTTGGATTTATGTAGCCAAATTCTTGATGCATATGATTGGTCTTGGATACACTTTTCTTGGTCAAAATAACATTACCTATAATAAGACACTGGGTGAAATTATTGCACTTTTCTCAAATTATTTTTTAAACTTCGTACAAAACTTAAAAATTCCCAATCTCTCTCTTTCATATGCAGGGCGTGATTAGTTTCAACAGATTCTGATGGGGACTATTTTATAACTTTATTGCATCGTCATATAGATGCTCGACCAATTTAGGGGGCTATAATAGTTAGCTGCTCTTCCCCATCCCATTTTCTTATGGAAACTGAGGCTTTGGGAAGGAAGATGATGTATTTTGATCTTAATTGTGAGATTCTTGTCCCGAGAGGGGTTTTTTGTGGTTCCCATCATCAATGAGTTCAATGGGACAACATTGTCGTGCTTAGTCTTAATATTTAGAAAGAAAGCCACTACTGCCTTGTACTTGTTTTATTATAGATGTATGTAAGTCCTCTATAACTTACATGAGTTCAGCTGCAGCTCATGCTTGCTTGTACTACTGACATTTACAAAGTATTTAAGATTTGCACTGTTGAATTTTTCCTGATTTTGCATAGTACCAAATTTGAATTTGAACCCGAACATTGTATCTATGGTGCAAATTGGAAAAAATACATGGATTGTATAGGTATCCTGTTAAGTTTTTCTTTGTTTCTTTAACTTGCTCCCCTCATGATTGAGCATGCTATTCTAGGGGAAAATTCCTCTTCCTATGAAAGGGAGTTTCACTTTCTAACACTTGTAAGAGAGATTCTTTAACTTATATGATAGATTGACTAACACATGTAACTATTTTGAGAAAGATTCCCCTACAATTATGCATTTTTTTATCGTACTTACAATTTCTATGTAAGGTGCATTCCCTTAAGATAGATTCTTTGTACAAGTGGCACATTATTCTTTTCATAAGGGCTCATTAATTTGGTGCTTTCTTTGGCATAGGTTGGGCACTCCACTAGGTGAGGTTACCTTGGATATGGACTTCTCCATTTGAGTCTATTATTATCTAGTTATAAAACTCTTCCTATTATTTCTCTATAAATGAGTGGGGAGTTTTGTAGCGTGAGTATGTAATGTCCCAAACTAGATTTTTGTAGTAATCTTCAGAATTAATATTGCGGCATTTTTTACAAAAATGACATTGCCAATGATTTTCGGTTAATTATTAATGTGAGGACATTTCATCAAGAATGTTGCACACAATTTAACATGAAACCCTCATTTAACAGTAAATACAAGCAACAACTCAGCCTTGTTATATTAACATGGATCTGAGCATACATGAGAACCTGTTCAGAGAATGACACAAATGGTTGACAGTGACCTCTCCAATGAGTTTGTTGATGCCTAATGAGAAACATGGTTGACTTCTCCTTCAAGACTAGTTAGGGTGGAACCTTTCACCACCAAAGGCTAGTTATTTCAATCAACTTGGGTGGGTGATTTCTCCACCGAAGAAGATCATGCTTTGGGTTATAAACCCTTAAGCAAGCTTCAAGAGCCAAATTAAACAACCCATCAGATATCTTGACATGCCTAAAGAATTATATTGAGCTCCCTTTATAATCTTTGACCACCCCAATATCATGCACAAGTATTCCTTGGATTCCAATACCATGGTCAAGTATTCCATGGGTGCCAACACCATGGGTACCAATACCATGGGAAAGTAATCCATGGGCACCTATACCACAGGAAAGTAAATATATAATAATGTGACTTAAGTTCCCCCTTGTTCTTGTGGCCATATTTTAGTCTAATTAAATCATTTGTTTCCCCTACAATGATTACTCAGAAAAGGAACATGGCAGTCTTACCTCCTCGAGATTTCTTGTCCTCAAGCAATGTCATAACCTACATATCAATACCGAGGTCCCAAATTTGCTGCTGTGCTACTCCATACCACTATATATCCTACTGTAAATAAATCCCTTGATACTTGTTCCAAATATACCACTATCATTGGGCCACATGTGGATCCATTGTAGCGTGAACCATCCCTCAGTATCACCATCCATTGTACTTATTTCCTCCATGATATGGAACATGTAAATGGTATGTAATTTATTTTTAGGAAATATGTTTTATAGTCTCTTCACTAAGCTTCCATGTTGCGGGCGGCTTACATATGCTTTCAAGGTCACCTAGGACATGCTCCTGGTGTCATCTGTATTTACTTGGGTTTTCAACCCTAGGTCTCTGCATTAATAAAAGCTGTATCACCTCGTTGCTTACTGCTAGACCACACAACCACAAACAATAAGAAGAATGATATGCCTCAACATTCTCTTTCCTGCATTCTAATTCACCATTCTTACACTATTAAAAAATATTGACTATTGATTTCTGTAGCTTGGGAGGTACTCCCACAACCCTAGGGTGCCGGGTTTGGAAGGAGTTGATCCACAAAAGGGCGTTGTGGGTAGTGTATCCAAGCAGTGGGTTTTGTGCCCAAAGTTGTGGGCACGAAACCAAGTGAAGAAATAATTTTTTATTCATTGTTTGCATGAGGGCACCCTTAATGGAGTAAGGGGGACCTAAGAAAACCATGGAGTGTCGTGATCAAATTAAAGAAATCTATTTTCTAATGTTAGTTGAGGTTTCATGAAGCAAACTCAAGTCGGCTTGGGTTTATGTCATGACCTATGGGGGCTAACGTTTTACCCTCATAGAACACTATAAGAAGGAAGAGATGAAGCTCATTTGCACATACCATAAGAACACTTCATCATAAGGAGACTTCTTTAGTAACAAATTCATACACCACTCCAGCTTAAGGTTAATATTGTAAATTTAAATAGTGAACTCAACAGTGAACAAGTGAATGTTAGAAAAAGGGAGAATGATCAGATAGAAACAATATAGTTGAATTTTCTGGCATGACTGAAGCAAACTCTTGTGGTTAAATCATCTCAACATCTCTGAGGGAGTAGTAGACAAGAAATCCACTTTGAATTTCAATAAGTAACGACCCTCAAATGTACAAGGAGTATGTAACAACCCTAAAATGTACTAGCAATGTTGTCTCTTTCCATTTATATGTTTCCTTCTACATCTAAGATATCAACAACTTCTTCAAATTATGGCCACAAAGCTTCCTCTGTGAGCTTGTAAAAAAAATTGATTTTATTTTTCTTTCATCAAATGTACCATGCAGTGTTGACTCCTCTCTCCACTTACCCTTTTCCAACCCTTTCAACCACCATGCTTTAAGAAATATGCTAAACCATGAATTAAAACTTAAAGCTACACCTAAAGCATTGCCACAATGTTCTCTCTTCTTATGCCCCTGAATTTGACTTCTTTATATTTTGGAAGTAATTTTCACATTATTTATTTTTATTTTGACCCTGTGACATCTTACATAATTTATGTAACTCATGATTTTTCTGGAGTATCCATAATTGTGTATGAAAAATAATTATGGGTACTCCAGAAAAATCACGAGTTACATAAATTATTGAAATTATTGAGTGTCATTTTTATCTCCGCACTCTTATTGAAATTCAAAATGGATTTCTTGTCTACTACTCCCTCAAATATGCTGAGATGATTTAACCATACGAGTTTGCTTCAGTCCTACCAGAAAATTCAACTATATTGTTTCTATCTGACCATTCTTCATTTTTTCTAACATTCACTTTTTCACTGCTGAGTTTGCTATTTAACTTTACAAGAGAACCTCAAGTTGGAGTGGTGTCTGAATGTGGACATGGACATAAGGAAGTGACTCAATTTTTAATGATCAAACTATATTTCTACCAAAATATGTCCAAGATAGGGCCATTCACCATAATTCTCAACCCTCATTTTTAACCTACTTTATTTTGCCTTGAACTTCTTTATAATAATAGTTGTAGGTGTTATAAATGGGAGAACCACTGAAACACACCACATAAGATTTGAGATTTTTTTTCTTGAGAAAAGCATCTAGATATAATTCTACATTAGGGTTGTTGTGGTATCTTCCCTCTGGATCTGCAGTACCTTTTCCAATTGTACCAACAATGTTGTCTCTTTCCAATTATATGTTGCCTTCTCCATTTAAGATAGCAGCAAATTCTTCAAATTATGGCCTCAAAGCTTCCTCTCTGAGCTTGTAAATAAAAATTATTTTTTCTTTCATTCATCAAATGTACCATGTAGTGTTGACTCCTCTCTCCACTTACCCTTTTCTAACTCTTTCAACCACCATGATTTAAGAAATATGATAAACCATTAAGTAAACTTTAAATCTACACCTAAAGCATTGCCACAATGTTCTCTCTTCTTATGCCACTCTATTCGACTGCTTTATATTTTGGAAGCAATTTTCATATTATTTTTTTATTTTGACCTTGTGACCTCTTAAATAATTTATGTAACTCATGATTTTTCTGGAGTACCCATAATTGTGTATGAAAACTAATTATGGGTACTCCAGAGAAATCACGAGTTACATAAATTATTGAAATTAATGAGTGTCATTTTTATCTCCCCACTCTTATTGAAATTCAAAATGGATTTCTTGTCTACTACTCCCTCAAAGATGTTGAGATGATTTAACGACAAGAGTTTGCTTCAGTCTTGCTAGAAAATTCAACTATATTATTTCTATATGACCATTCTCCCTTTTTTCTAACATTCACTTGTTCGCTGCCGAGTTCACTATTTAATTTTACAAGAGTAACCTCAAGCTGGAGTGGTGTCTGAATGTAGACCTGGACATAAGGCAGTGACTCAGTTTTCATTGATCATATTGAATTTCTACCAAAAGATGTCCAGGACATGGCCATTCACCATAATTCTCAACCCTCATCTTCAGCCTACTTTATTTTTCCATGAACTTCTTTATCATAATAGTTGTATGTGTTATAAATGGGAGAACCACTGAAACACATCACATATGATTTGAGACTATTTGGCTTGAGAAAAGCATCTAGATCTCATTCTACATTAGGGATGCCATGTTATCTTCCCTCTAGATCTGCAATACCCTCTCCAAATGTACCAACATTGATGTCTCTTTCCAACTACATGTTGCTTTCTCCATATATGATAGCAACATTTTCTTCAAATTATGGCCTCAAAGCTTCCTCCGTGAGCTTGTAAAAATATTGTTTTTTTTTTCATCAAATGTACCATGCAATGTTGACTCCTCTCTCCACTTACCCTTTACCAACCCTTTCAACCACCATGCTTTAAGAAATATTCTAAACCATGAAGTAAAATTTAAAGCTACACTTAAAGCATTGCCACAATGTTCGCTCTTCTTATGCCACTGAATTCGGCTGCTTTATATTTTGGGTGTAGTTTTCATATTATTTTTTTTATTTTGACCTTGTGACATCTTACATTATTTATTTAACTCACGATTTTTTTGGAGCACCCATAATTGTGATGAAAACTAATTATGGGTACTCCATAAAAATCATGAGGGACATAAATTATTGAAATTATTGAGTGTCATTTTTAGCTCCCCACTCTTATTGAATTTAAAAATGGATTTCTTGTCTACTTCTCCCTCAAAGATGCTGATATGATTTAACCACAAGAGTTTGCTTCAGCCTTGCCAGAAAATTCAACTATATTGTTTCTATCTCACCATTCTCCCTTTCTTCTAACATTCACTTGTTCACTACTGAGTTCATTATTTAACTTTACAAGAGTAACCTCAAGATGGGGTGGTGTCTGAATGTGGACCTCTACACAAGGCAGTGACTCATTTTCCAATAATCAAATTTAATTTCTACCAAAAGATGTCCAGGATAGGGCCATTCACCATAATTCTCGACCCTCAATTTTAGCCTGCTTTATTTTTCCATCAAATTATTTATCATAATAGTTATAGGTGTTATGAATGTGAGAACCATTGGAACACACCACATATGATTTGAAACAATTTTTCTAGAGAAAAGCGTCTAGATCTCATTCTACATCAGGGTTGCCTTGGTATCTTCCTTCTGGATCTACACTACCCTCTCCAAATGTACTAACAATGCATTCTCTTTCCAATTATATGCTGTATTATCCATCTAAGATAGCAACAGCTTCTTCAAATTATGGCCTCAAAGCTTCCTCTATGATCTTGTAAAAAAATGAATTTTTTTCTTTCATCCAATGTGCCATGCAGTGTTGACTCCTCTCTCCACTTACCCTTTGCCAACCCTTTCAAGCACCATGCTTTAAGAAATATGCTAAACCATGTAGTAAACTTTAAAGCTACACCTAAAGCATTTCCACAATGTTCTCTCTTCTTATGTCACTGAATTCAGCTGCTTTATATTTTGGAAGCAATTTTCATATTTTTTATTTTTATTTTGACCTGTGATATCTTACATATTCTATGTAACTCATGGTTTTTCTGGAGTACCCTTAATTATGTATGACAGTTAATGGCTATTCTATACTAATATATTTGACTTTCATTCTTCCCAAATTCAATGTGAGAGGTTTGGTAGTATGATTTCATGTTTCTTATATTCCTCCATAATTTTTTTGTTTGTGAATTTTCCACCTTCAAAATTAGAGTTCATGATCCACATCAACAAGATTGGTTCAGAAAGGAAGTTGGAGAGGTACTTTATGATACATATTATATATATGGGTAAATTTTTGCTAATTAATTTATATGCCTATCATACCTATCGCATAGGACCCCCCAGATCCAAAGAAATGTTGTTTAGAGAGGTTTTTATTTTTCTCTATCAGATAGGACATAAAATTGTCACATCTGGATCCTTTTATTTTGGTATTAAGGTTACTGAATCAAGGAGGTAAATTGTAGAGCTTGAAGGAATGTTGCATAAAGAGATATTTGAATTTGAGGTGATATTATAGATGTATATAAAGGATATTTAGTATACTTTAGGTTGTCCAACATGATATTATGATAGAATAATCTTTCTACTTAATGAATATTTCCATATTTTTTTATAGAAATTGCTTAGTTGGAAATAATTTATTCATAGAGTAATTCATTCTTTTAATGGAATTTTTCAAATTCAAACAAGGTTTGTTGCAAGAGGTCATCATTAGTGATGAGAAAGTTAGAAGAACTATTGCTGATATTTCAAAGTTAAACTGTATAAGGCATCTTCTTCTTTATGAATCCTCTGAATGAGATCATCATATTTGCCATTATTCTTAACTGCATCATATTTACTCACTGTTTTTTACTTTTTGGTATGCATATTAGCCTTTTAAAGGTAGATTTTTATGCTGTCATAACAAATTTACATGATTCACAAGGTGAGAAATCAATCTTTAGTGTAATTGCATATTTTAGGTTTTATAATTATAGGTTATTTCTAGGCTATAATTGTCTTCAAAGTTTCACTTTTAATTGAGCATTCAAATGCACATATTGAATATCTTATACATAACTATTTTTGATTTCGTATAAGCTCTTTTTCTTCATTAAAATTAAGTCCATTTTGTACTGGCAGATAATTGAACACATTGATTTTTTTCAATGTTTTGCAGTCTTAAAGTGAACTAATTAATGTGTTATTGTTTGGTGTCCACTGTCGAAAATAGATACTCATACTGTGATAAGTTTTAAATTTTTTTATTTGTTGGTTGTTGTCATGTTTTGACTACAGATTTGTGAAATTCCAAATCACATGTCGTTTTATGTGAAGGGGATATATATATATATATATATATATATATATATATATAATTTTTATTTTTCCCTGTGGTTCATTGGAGATCAACGTTACATTTGCATAGAAGTTTAGATATCATTCAAATATCTAATTTTTCTAATTTTAATTTGAATATTTACGTGATAAAGGAAAGACAAAGGTCCCAGTCATAAAAAAACAGCCAACAACAACAACATTGATATTTTTCTTTCATTCAACCTGTAACATATTGCCCCTATCTTCATCAATGCTCTTCTTCCATATGCTATCCACTTATGACATTTGCAATATTTGGTGCATTTGCGAGTTATAGGTAATTTGTAGGCTATAAATGTCTTCAGAGTTTCAATTCTAATTGAGTATTCAACTGAACATATTGAGTCACTTATATGTATCTATTTTTCTCTCCACCCACATTTCATAACTTCCATAACCATTAGGTAGGGACTTGCAGCTCTGATGATGTTTCGCTTGTTTAGTAAAATTTTTTCCAGACTTTAATTTATTAAAAGTTGTAGAATTTACAATCTATAAAGTTTCAAGGTATAATTTTTAAAAGTATAATTCTTTAAAGGGTTCTAGCTCAATGGAAGAGCACCTACTTTACAAGTAGAATGTTGGTGGTTCGATTCCATCGTGCCCTGATATTCATATGGAACAATGACGATTATTTTTTTGTGACAAAGGCTCTTTGACCATCACCAATGAGCTTATGATGACATTTTTCAACCCTCACAAAAATATGAAATGGTGACGTTCAACGAATGCCACCCAATATACGCATCAATAGTGACGACCATGAAAGGTCTGCCACCATAAATCGTTGTTGTTAATATGAAATGGTGAGGGTTATGGTTTGTCATTATATTCGTTATTCGTGATGGACCTTGAAGTCACCAAAGAGCTTACCATGACATTTTTTGACCTTCACCAAATATGAAATGGTGACGGTCAACGAACGTTGCCATATATATGGACCAATAGTGACGGTCAGGAAAGCTCCATCACAATAAATATTTGTTGTTCATATGAAATGGTGACAGTCACTATCCATCATAATAATCAATATTCATGACAGACCTTGCATGTCACCACAACACATACTTTCGGTGATGCCACCTTTGGTGACGTTCATTTTTTGGTGTCGAGGCTATTGTCCATCACCATTGCTCATATGAAATGGTGACGGTCACCGTATATCATCATAAATAATTATTGGTGACAAACCTTGAATGTCACCACAACACTTATACTTTTGGCGATGCCACCTTTGGTGACGTTCAACTTTTGGTGATGAAGGCTCTTTTGACCGTCACCAATGAGCTTATGGTGACATTTTTCGCCCCTCACCAATGTCATTTTTTCTTGTAGTGGACAAGGCACATGAGGAAAAAGGTAAGCATACCAAATTCCAAAGAATGTGGCTTGGACCATTTCAAATCACAGAACAAATTGGCCCATCAGCCTTCATGTTACAAGATCTTCAAGGGAGAAAATATTTTCTTCCTGTCAACGAGCTGATTTTGAGAAAATTCTTTTCTTAGAAGAAAATTTCTTCTAAATGTACCATAATCATCCTTATATCTTTAGAAAAATATTTTTTGATTACATACTTTTGGTTTTTCGCAACACCTCTGAATAATTTTAAGACTTTTTATTTTGAAGAATAATTTTTTTGAGGAAATGACGACAAACTCGAAAAATGGATGAATACTATATCTATGAAATCTTTTTCCATTTAAATTGTAAATTTTGTAAACCTAAAATTTGTAAAGTCTTTTACTCTATTATTAGTCAGAAAAGGTTCATTTTTACAAAGTAAAGAATAATTGTCACTAAGAATATTTAACTTTAAATTTTCATCCAAAACTCTTAAGGAGTCATTGATTCTCCCCATCGATTAATTATGTTTTTTCTAGAGTGTAATTAAAAAAATAAAAAGAAAAAAAAATAAGAGGTTTCATCATGAGCCTGCTTACCATGATCATAGACAAATAATAAACTGACACTACCACTATTGCATATCAAACTAGGGTCATGACTTAGGATTATTAAATAATGATAAGACAAGGAGTCTCATCACGAGCTAGATTGTTCAGTCTAATTATAACCAGTGAATGGCATTGTCACTCTCTGGTGTCCAAGTCAGAACAATGACTTTTTAAGAACAAGAAAAAACAAATTATATAATTAAGGATTTATCTCAAAAGATTGTAATAATAGATGGAAGGGATACTGAACCATTGATGGTTTAAAGGTAACCCTGTCGAGGCTATAAACGACTGTTGGCAGTAGTGGCTCGACCTATGAAAAAATGAGTAAATCAAAAGGCTAAGTTACATAAAGACACCTACTTTATCTTTTAAACTATTTGACGATTGATATAGAGGAATGAAGGTTTTTTTTATGAAAGGTTTCTGAATGACTAAGAATAAGATGAGTTTTTTAAATTTTTTTAGAGTAATTTTATTCATTCGAATATTTCGAAAACAATTCTTGTTTCCTTAGTTATTTTTACTTATTTAAAGATATCAAGAAATTCATTTTTCATAGATAATTGGTTCTTCTAGTGAATCGCCAATTGTTGTACTATTCAAAAACCCCCATTATTTTAAAATAGTTACCTTAGAAAAATAATGGGGACCCTTTTAATTTTTTTAGACTAAAACAAATAAAAACCTTAAGTGATTAATTCAAATAGAAATATGAATAAAATGGGTTAAAACGATGTTTTTTTGTTTAAGGGAAACTTAAGTAGAGAAAACTAAACAAACATGCAAGTAAATTGCAATTGCAATATCGCATGAGTGGCATATGGCTTCTAAAAGCCACTCTAAATGATTTGCGATTTGAAAAAACAAAAAAGCACTTTAATAAAGGAAAAGGATTTTTTCCCGAACGATATTCCACGAAAAGCAAACCACGGTACCCGCCATTGCCACGTAATAAATCACAAATTTCATATCGAGTTATTTCCATGACAACATTTAATCTGTCCTTCACATTTACCTGAAGCGATGTACTCCATCACATCTCACTCTGGCTACATAACCACTTATGTCCATTTTCCAATTCTTCCAAAACTGCGATTGCGATATCACAATCGGAAAAAGGTTTCCATTCGACATTTTAAGAAGTTCACACATGAATAAGATTCATGTTGTGAAAAGATATCATTTAAATGCTTAAATGATTAGGCAGGCACATCAAACCATGCTTTCCATTAATTTCATAACTTAAACAGTTTAACAACTCAATCCTCCAAAAGTGATTTGATCGCAAGAGTATTCAATTTTTGGATTATCCACGTACCAAGTTTTATTCGCCCATTATTTCCATTATTACAGTACTTTCCTATTGTAGGAAGATTTCCCTTTTTTTTTTTTTTACTTATCATTCTTGATTGTTCACGGGAAAGTCCAAAAAAAAAATCTCTTCAAAAATTTCAAAGGCTGTGAAGAAATCCAAGAAAACCATGGCTCCCACTAATCCTACAACTTCTGCTAGTGAATTAACATAGATGCTCCCCTTATTCACAGAAACGACATGCACGTCAGAGAGTGGTTCTTCCTCTTGGGAAGCAATGTACAAATTATTTTAAGGTGAGAAACCCCACAGGGTTGAAAGAGAAGCTACTACAGATGCTTCTGATTCTTCAGAATCTACTATAGAAGAGGTCGCCAACTCTTTTCTACACCAGATTGCTACATGCCCCAAGATTTTACCACAAACATATATGGTAAAATGGATTATCGACAATCTCAATATTGGAGACAAAAATTTCTTGACAAGTAGAGGTACAATTCTAGGATATTTCAGAGCTAAATATTTGAAGAAAATGTACCACATTCCAGGCCTGGAGAAGGTATACGATAAATAATTTATAGCACAATTCACCAAGGATAATGAATTAAAGTCAAACCCCATAAAGAAATTGATGAAAAACCCAAGCAAGCATAAACATGATGATAAGGGTATGCATTCCACTGATTCGCTTGATAACCCCTATTGTTATTTTGTTGCAATGATGTCTAGACTTTTTGGCCAACCCAATACCAATAAATTCTTAGTTGAATGGGTTCCATTATAGAAGCGGTTACAGATTCTTATATCCTGGACTGGGGAACCATTTTGTCAAATAATATTTCCACACAGATTCTTTAATATAGAAAGAATCATTCCATTTCATCTAAAATATTTCCCTCATTTTACATGAATGACTACATTATGGATTATGTATGTTTTACCTCAGATTTTACTTCCATGGGTTGGAAATGGATTACCCAAGACCCTAATCCCATTCATGTCTATCATAGTATGCTATGGGAATCAAAATATCAAACACATTTATACAATATTTTCCATGGAGTTATGCTCCCATTATTTCAAGCTATATTTGATGAAAAGGCCGCCAAATTATCAAAGGAAGCTCAAGAAGACTTCACCTCCATTGGAAAATGGTTTGGTGAAGAATTTTTTACTTATGTTAGAGTCTTCGGAAGCTTGACTCGACCACATGTCCTACCATTGTATGTTCCAGATAAACTTCTCACAAGAGAAATTTCTTATCAAACTGTCAGTAATGGATTGTCTAAGTTTTTTAAGGAAGAAAAGAAAGCTTCGTGGCCCTCTTTTCCTATTCACTATGATGTCTATGCGTTAGAAAATTACAAGCATGCAGGGTTAGAGGTCAATCAAATCCAATGCTTGAAATTATTTTCAATTTCAAACACGAAATATGACCCAAACCAAATTGCCTTTAATTTCACAACTCAAGTGAAAATCAAACCATTTGTGCATGAAGATGATGATTTTGATGAATTTTTTGAGTTAGTTGATACTTATTGTATAGTATATAAATTAGCAACATCATGCTTCAATACACAACAACTTTCATAATTCAAGAATTACAAAAGTAAAATATTGGAAGGGATTCCTTTAAATATACTAGAGGTATTCCAGCCCATCTCACAGCAGAAACATCAACAGAAAGAGCAGGAAAAAGAGAAACCACCTAAGGATACTGAAGTGCTAAATAGAACAGTAGAAGATAAATCTAATGGAGTTCAAACCAAATATTCATAGTTTCCAAGTGACTTAAATGATGTTTGGAAGGAGTTTAATCAACAACTTCAAGGAGACCAAGAAATGGTGATCATTAATCATCAACAAGAAATGGAAACACCTCATGGTAAAATTTAAAACCCGTTTACTGCTGGGTTAACTTACAAATCAGCTAACACAGAACAATTAGAATTTATCCTGGCCTATTCTACATCATAAATTGTGTTGAAAATTGAATAGATTCCTCCTTTAGATATATTTTATAGTCCTAGACATAAAGTTGTCATGAGCAAGCAGAGGAAAAGGAGGAGAAAAAAACAATAAAAAATCCTTGTTCCTAGAGATATCCCCTATGGAATTAGTTTGGAAAGACTCTGAAGTAGATCCATCTTAGGATCTAACTTGTTTGACTCAGTTTTCAGGAGCATATCCATCTGTCACCATAGACAAGGCCACTGAAGTTCAACAATTAGTTAAATAAAAGGATGAAAGAATCCTCCAATTGGAATAGGAACTGCAAGCAGAAAAGTAGAGTGTTAATCAACAATTACAAAGACAAGTATAACAACTCCAACAGAGCCTAGATCAATTAAATATGCAACACTAATCTGAAATTGGTGCTAAAGATACTCAGATACATCAATTGCAATTCACTGTTGAACAATTGAAATATAGTCCCAAAGTATATGAATTTAGGAAGGAAGCTTTGGAATTAAATACCTTGTTGGCCCAACATCAAGTTGTTTTTTGCCAAATATTATCTAGTATTATTGAACTATGTGAAAAAAACAATTCACTAATGAATCGAGTAGCTGACCAAAGGAGAAACTTTGATGAGATTGATGACAAAGTATCACAGTATGTCATCGGACAAGATACTATCGAAGGCCGAAAGGCCAATCTTCCCAGGATTGAAGATTCCAAGAAAGAAATATTATTTACTGATTGAGACATACAGTTAAAACAAGCTAAAAGGTAAAATTGCAGAGCCAGAGATGTCGCTAACAACATTGTTGAAACAGTTTGCGAGAATCTCATTGTCACTAATATTATTGCTAGGTGCCCTCCTATCTCTCTACCTATTGTAAAATATTTAATAAAAAAATGGTAGGAAATGTCCAAGGTAAAGGAAGAAAGCATCATAAAATTGGAGAAGTCAGACTAGGAAAATTATTAGAAGTATTTGGTTAAGCCACATAGCCAATGGCTAATGTTGCGCTGTCGAAAAAATTCTTCCTCTTACATGATTCCTCAACTTTTAGATGCAGTCTATACAGGACAGCCGCGCATCAGACCATGCCAACCTCCTGAGGTTTAACCTATGATCAACATCCTTCAACTGAAGGAACAAATGACCAAAGAGACATCGATGCAATCCCAAAGTGAGTAATTTCACTTAATTTAAGGAGATTTGTTTAAACCTCCTCAACTCTTTATGTAATTTATATTTTTGTAATCTTTATTTTATTATATAAACCCCTTCTTGTCTTTTAAGAAGGGGTCTTGAAAATTTGAAAATAAGACTTTACAGAATTTTCACTTTTGTACTCTTAAAGTTTTCCTTAGGGGAATTTTGAGGTCTAAAATGGGCCTCATAAGAAAAATGTACAACAAAAATAAACTTTATAACAACCAATAGGATTCAAGATGATGATGTCATCCATAATGGATGATTCACCATTTTTGGAGTAAAAAAGTAAAAATATTAAAAAATAATAAAATAATAAAACTACTTTTTAAACTTATCTCCCAAAATTTTTACTCAAATTTCGAGCGGGAGTACTCGTTGGATGCGGAATTTAATTCCTCATCCAAGGAGTACCCATGTTGCATACTTTCGATGAACTCTTCTACACGAAAAATGAGAAATACATAAAAAAAACGTGATTGTAATCACGTTTTTTTATGTATTTCTCATTTTTCGTGTAGTAGGACCCATCGAAAGTATGCAACATGGGTACTCCTTGGATGGGGAATTAAATTCCGCATCCAACGAGTACTCCCGCTCGAAATGTGAGTAAAAACTTTGGGAGATAAGTTGAAAATATGAATTGAAAAAATAGTTTTTTCATTTTTCTCTCTAAAATTTGATGATGTCATCAAATCTTATTAGATTTTTTCCACTATTATTTTATAATTTCCTTAGGAGGCCCATTTTAGACCTCAAAATTCCCCTAATTGATAGAAAAGGCTGGATCAAATACTGTTTTTCAAATGAGAAGAGTTAGCATATATATCATACTTTATATTTATGTTGATATTCTAGTTTCAAATGAGAAATAGTTGTCTTTTCTTATGATTTTTTGTTATAAGTATATTTTTGACACAATATAGCATTAATTCACTTCTGAACATTCGATTGCCATTTATTTATACATATTCAATACATGAAATAAATAGATGCGATATATGCTTATTCAATTGATTTTATTAAGTATTTAATCAAATCAATTATCTTAAATTGTTCTACATCTCTCTAAGTGTTTGTTAAATCTTTATTTTCATTCACTGAAAGATCATCTCTTTAAATCACATAGAAAGATAATTAATCCTTGGATAGAGATAGGTATATTTATTTTCTTTAAATCTTGTTATCATTCCCATGTATCAAGTCACAATCAATTAAAATATCACCCATCCACCAAATTATATTTCATTGGGAAACTGGTCCCATAAATCGAGTCGGAGCCACTATCTCAAACGTATAAGGGATGGTTTTTAAGTCCCCGACCGGGTGTTTTTTTCTCGATGTTGTTGCACTGATTTTCAGGGCATCAACATTTTTGGCACTAGAAGGAGGGCATATAGACTATGAATGGCACCAAATATTAATCTTAAAAAAAATACCATCAAAAGAGTCGATCTCCCTGCAAATCTTATACAACTTTTAGTCCTCGTTCAAAATCCCCTATCTATTTATAAAAGTTGTTTAATATTCTCCCAAGTATCCTAGTTCCATTCCCAAAGAAATTTCCCCTAATTATACCCCAAAATCGCCTGAAGTAAATACCTTAATAAAGAAATTAGAATAAATTTCTATTTCAGCAGAAAACCCTATGTTTTCTGAAACCTATGAAGGAAGTGTTACTTCAATATTACAAGGCACCAGAGTATTAACTCGTTCTAAGAGTGAAAAAATCAGAATAATCCCATTTGATTTTCCTTTTCATTCACAACGTTGGAAATCTTCGATATATAAGGCTTAAACATCCACTAGTAAGATTATTTCATTTTCTTCCCCTCAAACTCCATCATTTATCCCTCCTTCTGTTACATCTTCCCAACCAATTTCTTCATCAATTAATATTTATTATTGTCAGAATACAAGCGCTGCTTCAAGTAGTATCAATTATGTGGCTGTTTCTTCTTCACCTACATCCACCACTGAACTACTTCTTCCACTCCAAATTCTTCTTCAGGACAAATCAATCCTCCGATTCACACAATGGAAAATAGACCTTGGACGAATCCTGGAGTTGTTCAATTACAAGGTCCTCTTCATCCTTTACTTAAGCATCTAGAAACATGGTTTTCTAAGCATAATCCAGATGATGGTCTCCCTACGGAAGAACATCTCCATAAGTTAACGTATGTTTGTCAAACAAACGTGTCAATCACCCATGGTCTTTCATCAACACACCTTCTCCCCAATAATGATCTGAATGGAAAGTGGCATCCACCCATGGTGTTTACCCATGGTATTTTAACTCAAGAAGGAATCATAAATAACGAAACTCATCTTGTAAAATAACAAATTTATCCTCCATAATGTAGTTGGAAATGATTTCTCCATTTAATATCTTATTTTCTTATGTTGCAAGGCATTCACCATGTATTTTGTTTAATGTTTGGGTAGATATGTATGTTTTCTCTCTTCTTTCTCTCTGCATTCATGGTTCCTATATCTTAGCATGATCTTGGGGGCTAAGATCCAGGAACCATGAATGCAAAGATAAATAAGTGAGAAAAAATACAGATATACCCAAACATTAAACAAAATATATGTTGAATTTCTCACAACATTAAAATAAGATAACTCTTTATTAAATGGAGAAATCATTTCCAACTACACTGTGGAGGACCAATCTGTCCTTTTACAAGGTGAGCTCCATTATTTATGGTGCCTTCTTGAGTTACGGTACCATGGTTGGATACTATGGGTGGATTCCAATTTCCATTTAGATTAAATAAATAATGCCTCCACATTTTTAAAGTCTGCACTTTTGCTGCAATCTCTAAATCATGGGTGACATAATTATTCTCATGCTCTTTTAACTTTTTTTATTTGTAACAAATCACATATTCTTCTTGCATAAAGACTCCACTGAGTCCTTCCTTGCAAGCATCCCTTAAAATAAAAAATTCTTTATATGGACCTGTTGTTATTAAAATAGGTGCACATGTGAGTAATTTATTAAGTTTCTCAAAGATGGATACACATTCTGGTGTCCACTGAAATTAGACTAATTTCCTTTGCACAATAGTGATTGGATGCTTAATCTTTGAAAAGTCCTAAATGAACCTTTGGAAATATCAAACTAACCCAATGAAATATCTGACCTTTGTGACATTCCATGGATTGGGCCACTCCAATATGGTCTTGATATTTTCTAGATATATAGTCACTCCTTTTGAAATGACATGTCCCAAGTAGTGACCTTGGGTTTGGAAGAATTCACACTTGCTAATTTTTGCGTGCAACTTATGCTCCCTCAGTAATTGTAATGCTGCTCCTAGGTGGCCTTCTGATCAGGTGCTCAGTGTGAAAGATAAAAAATGAAAGTGCTCAGAATTGATTGGAAATCGAATGATAGTGAAGATCTCATCGCCAGGAATCCAACGCAATTCGTTTCATAAAAAACAGAGCCCAGGTGAATGAGATAGAGCTTCTTGTTCATTTTCATAAACAACTAAAAAATTTGCAGAACAGCAACACGTTGATGACATGGCAGCCTAGTCAGCATACAAGGTATACTATGGGAATATTCTTCATTTTTTCCCAATGAAACTGTGACAAGTGTCACAACATGATTTTCCAGTTTGGTTTGAAGGTGAAGTTTTTTAAAGTTTATGCTCCTAAGGTTGAAGTTGAATTTTTTTATGTGGATGGACAACCCTACCAGAGGCTGACACATGGTTCTGCCAGGGGCCACCATGTGCCCCCTCTGGTGGACCCTATCCAAGGTTGAATGGTCAAATTCAGATTGATTATTATATGCTAAAGTCGAATATTATTTGCAATGGTTGAATTAAATATTATGTGGGAGCGCATTTTACATATAACCCAAAGTTCGAGTTATATACATATGGTGGAGCGCATTTATTCATATTTTCAAATTCCAAACTATATAATATTTTCCAAAGTCGGATGGTTGAATGATGTGCCAAAGTTCACCTATATATCAAATTGGAATATTATATTCAAAGCTAAATTCCGAAATCAATATATTCAAAGGTTTTATATATGGTTTTGGCATAAAAGTTTAACACAAGGATGGGTGGAGGTCAGGGTCGACCCCACGACCTCCCCCACAACAACTCTCTACCATTGCCAATACACCATAGCCATTGAACTTAATATCATATGCATCCGACTTATATTTGTTTGCAAAAAAAATGTTTAGTGGGGGTTTGGAGGGGGCCAGCCCCGCGGGCCAACCCCCTCCCCTTGAGACCAAGCCACAAGACCAAAGCAGAGTGGAGATTAAAATGAGTGGGGATTATTGTTAAGTGCAGGTTTTAATACCCTTAAACTTGTAATTGAGCTCTAATACATTTTTAATTGCGACTTACTATAAAATGTTCTTATAGCACCTTAATATGCACTTATCCCATTTAATATGCCATTAACACTAATTAAAATCAGATTTAAACTGGCGGCGAATTCGGCGGATTTCGCTAAGTTCGACGGACCTCCATAATTGGCAGGTTAACTGGAGTCTTCTCTAGATTTGGAGGAGATTTCGTAGGAAATTTTGTTTTGACCATATCTAGAGCAATTTTCGACCAAATTAGGAGCAAGAAGAGTCATTTCTGATAGATTTGAACATTGTAGACTCACTAAAGCATGTTTCAGGAGCTATAGGTGAATGCAAACAACATTTTTTCACTTTTGAGCTAATACAGAGGCCCAAGACATGGAAGATGGACTAAAGAGATGTAGCCCAAGAGGGGTGAACTCCTTCATCAAAACTCTGTGTTGATGGATCAATTGTGATGGTTTTCTGTTCTTTTTTTTTGCTGATGTTCACCATATTTATTTCATGCTTTATGCTCTTGAATTCACTCATAAAACTCAGCTAATTTACCTGTTTGACACACATAAACAACAGGGAAACCTATGTACATCAAGAATAAGATCAAAAAATAAATTTTAAATATGAATATGAAATTAGCACAAAAAAACTAACATTCAAATTCAGATCAAGATGGTATCAGAGCTCAAGGTTGCTCAAGTTATTTTCTTGATAGTTTCTTGAGTTTTGTGCAAGTTTAATGGTTGCAAATTTGTGATGATGAAAAGGTTAAAGTTGCAAATAGATGAAGGAAATTTTTGGTTGCAAGTCCTGAGATTAGGACCAGAAGAAGAAGAGCCACAAGGGCACAATCTCCACCCAAAGTTTCACTCACAACTGCACTTGAAGCACCTCAATTTTTGTCTCAAGAAGCTAATATTGAAGAGGTACAAGCACTAGAAGCTAAGCTTGAATCCATAGCCATCATGTCAGGTGTTTGAGAAATTGAATGTCATTCAGAAGAGGATGATGTCAAGAAAGACTTCAATAACATAAATAGGATGGTTAAAATTATGTTTGATTCATTTACTGCTGGGATGACAAGAGGAGGTTCTAAGCCTCCACATGGATAAGGAACTTCAGATGATAAGAAGGATGAAGAAAAGGATTCAAAGGGTAGTGGAGGAAAGCCACCTCCATCTCCACCATATTCATCATCCTCATCGGCTCCATCAACATCATCTTCCACTTCCACCACAAAAACCACCCATACTCACTCAAAGACCTCAAAAGTAAAAACACCCTTACTTAAACTTGATGTCAAATTTGAGCTTCCAATGTATAATGGAGAGGTAAATGCAGAGTGATTGGATAATTGGATACGTCAATTGGAGATGTATTGCATAATTCAGAACCTTCTTGAAGATGACATAAAGATTCAATTGGCTTCTTTGAGGATGGAAGGATCTGCACTTGTATGGTGGGAAGCAAGGACTTAAGAAGATATTAAAAAATACATAATATCTCTATGTCTTGGTCAAGTTTTATTGCTGCCATTATAAAAGAAAATTCTATCTCTTAGCATACATGCAAAAGGCCATTATGGACAGGAAAAAATTTAGACAATTGAAAGGGAAAAGTGTGCAAGATTATACTCATGAATTTAGGAGAAGAGCTCTTATTTTGGGTATTAATTTGCATTCTCAAGAAACTTTGTTAAAGTACATTGGGGGTTTGCACAATTACCTTAGGAACACTATTCTCATGTTTAATCCCACAATTATAGATGAGGTTTGTGTTCAAGCCACACATTTAGAAGCAAGAGGGAAGAAAAACATAGATGAGAAAAGTGATAGTGAGGGTAAAGGAAAGGGAAAGTTTTATGGAAGAGAAAAGAGAAATAGTTCTGTCAAAAGAGAGAAAGAAAAACTCACATGTAAACACTGTTTGAAGAATGGACATGATGAAGACCATTGTTGGCAACTTCATCCATATTTGAAGCCAAATAAACTGAAAGCCAAAGAAAAGGAGAAAACTGTTGCTATAATTGAACATGCCTTAGGGTCAGATTTAGGAGATGAGACAAAGATTACAACCATAGGTTTGAGAGGTAAGCATATACCAAGCACTAGTTCTTCAAATTGTTCTAATGTTACTCAATATGAAGATACAATAATATAAATTTTCCATATTAGAGTCATATCTAAACATACCAAGGTTGATACACTTTTTGATAGTGGGTCACCTAGAAGATAAATATTATTCCTCACGAATCCATGAATAGACTTGAACTCATCCTTACTATGATTTATAAATACAACTAGATGCTTTAGGTTGAAGAATAACTATAAGGAAACAACTAATCTGATTTCCGAAGACTTGGTTAAGCAGCTAAACCTTGAAACTGTTAGACATCCAAGACCTTATCCTTTAGGGTGGATATGAAAGAATGAAAACTTGCAGGTTACAAGGAAGTGCATACTAAGATTCACCATCAATTCATACTTTCTTGATGAAGTTGAACTTGATGTGGTGCCGCTTGAGATATCAGGTATTGTATTTGGAAGTACTTATCTTTATGATAGGAAAGAAATATTTCATCACCATGAGAATAAGTATCACTTGTTTAAATATGGTATTGAGTACATAGTTAGAGCGCATAAGAATAAGACAAGTTTGTCTCTTATAAATGTAGGAGAAATGCATATGATAGTGAATGCAAGTCAGAATTTGACATTGTTAATGGTCAAACATAGAGATTTTTTGAATCAAACCTTTAAAAAAGATGCTTATTCTTGTAATGAGATGTTTTATGACTCTAACAGGTTTCCTTTGAAAGGAGGTGAAAAATATGTGACATATTTTTAGCAGTCAACATCAGTGTTGAGAAATGTTGGAAATAAGATGTTAGTGCAAGAGAGTGCAAAGATCAAAGAGAAAGAGACAAAGCGATTTGAGAAAGAAGGCATGGGTTCCACAAGTGCTTGTTTTTGGTTTACAAAGGGTACATGGCAATGGAAAATATACTTGGTCAAGAGTTGACGCAAGTACAAAGCGAGATTAATTAAGAATCTCCATGATGATAGTGTGCAAGGTGAGATAATTTTTAAGTTTCCTTTGATTAATGACCAAGGTAGGAAAAAGATGGTTTTCTGCAAGAGTAGCTTGCTACTCTGCAAATTTAGTGGACTTGCAGCATGATGGTGTCAATGACGTCAAGAGAAGGTTGCAAGAATCAAATAAAAAACTTACTTTTTGTGAAAATCTCCAATTGATGAAAATGGGAAAATTCCAAAGGATAAAGACGTAAAGGGTGAGGGAAAAATACCTTTATGCACATGATCAGTAATCAAAGAGATTTTGGGCTCCAAAAGGCTTCTAGTGGGGAGGAAGGATTAGGTGCTCAGTGTGAAAGCTCAAAAATTAAAGTGCTCAGAATTGATTGGAAACTTAACGACAACGAAGATATCATTGCCAAGAATCTGATGCAATTCGTTTCGTCAAAAACGAAGTCTGGATGAAGGAGATAGAGACCGTTGTTCGTTTTCCTAAAAATGTAAAAAAATTGTAGAACAGTGACAGGTTGATGACATGGCAGCCCAATTAGCATATAGGGTATATTATGGGAATATTCTTTAGTTTTTCTCAATGACACCGTGACAAGTGTTATAGCAAGATACGACAGTTTGGTTTGAAGGATTTTTTTTTTTTAAGTTTATTCTCCTACAGTTGAAGTTAGAATTTGTTTTATGTGGATGGAAAACTCAACCAGAGGCTGACACGTGGTGCATCCAGGGGCCACCACATGCCCCCTCTGGTGGATTCTATCCAAGGTCGAATGGTCAAATTCAAATTGATTATTATGTTATAAGGTCGAATATTATTTGCAATGGTCAGATTAAATATTAATGTGGGAGCACATTTTACATATAACCCAAATTCCGAGTTATATACATATGGTGGAGCAAATTTATTCATTTTTCACAAGAAAAAATCATAATTTCCATTAACATTGAAAATTACATGCTGTAGATGCATTGCATAAGCATTTTTGTGACTGTAGTCACACCATATAGTTCTACAGAATCCCTAGTGGGGTGTATGTAATAGACTGTTAAAAATAATTACAATAAATACAATAAATTAAGTTTGATTATATCATGATCATGGTCAAAAAAAGGTCAAAAATCAGAGCTGTCGGTCCTCAATATCAGGCTGATCTATGAAGGGGAGGTGATAGTAGTTGTAGTGTTGTTCATCTCTCTGCTTGTCTATGTGCTAGAGCCCCTTATGCTGGATCGCTGCCACCTTGGAAAGATCATTGGAAATGCAGTTGCGTTCCTTGTAAATATGAGAACATGAGATGGATGAGAATTGAGCTTTCAAATGCCAGAGATCTTCCAATATAGCCTGAAGTGTGTGCACGCAACATAATGCAGATTTATTGAACCAGTTAATGATGATTTTAGAGTCTCCAAAGACTTGCAGATGGAGGAATTCCTTCTCTAATGTGAATTGAAGAAGGTGGCAGAGTGTAATGAGCTCAAAAAAATTGTTCATACCAGGGCCTAGACCCATTTTGATTTTTTAATAGTGCTGGGGGTAATGTGTAGGAGGGTGCCACCCCCGTAGCTAATGGGTTGGGCTGAGCCATCGAAGTAAGCCCAAGGTATGCCAAAGTTGATAACTTCAGGGATGATGGTTCTGGGTGGTCATAGAGGGTCATATTCTGGAATGCTAGAATAAATGGATATTATACTTGAAGTGATCGAGTGCCAGTTGGGGATACGGTCCTGGAATATGGAGCCATTCCGAGCCAACCAGATTCCCCAACAGATGAGAAGAGGAAGGCTCCTAGCTTTATGCGCGGAGATAGAGTTCCACCAGAGTTTCCAAGCCTCCCCTATGTTTAGACCATGCCACTGCAGATTGATGCCTAGTTCAAATAGGATGGAAGTCCAAAGAGCATGGGTGGAGAGGCAATGAATGAACAAATGATCAATTGATTTGGAGTCATTTCGGCAGAGTGTGAACCAAGAGGGACCATGTATATATCATTTGTGTAGGTTGTCCATAGTGGGAGCAATATGGTTGAGAGTGCACCACATGAAAATTCTGCTGTGCGGGGGTGCCTTGATTTTCCATATGAGCTTCCACCACCAAGATTGCTCCTGTGAGAGATGACCCGAATATATGAGCAGATAAACTTCCTTTGATGTGTATGTCCTAGATTTTGAAGGAGCCCAGATTATTTCATCATCCGCTGTGACAATTAAGATGTGACTTTCAAATAGTGCATATGTGTAAGCCTGCCAAGCTTGATGCATTGGCCCCGGGAGTCCAAGATGATTAGTAGATTTCCATCCTTGTAGATAGAGGGTCGAGGACCAGGGGTCTGAAATCTGAGAAATGAAATGAATTCCTTGTTCTGATAGATGGTTGATGATATCGCGCGGTAAGGTGTGTGCATTCCCACTCCCAGACTAGGGATCAATTCAAATGCACGCTTGATTCCCAACTCTAATTCTCCAAGTTAGACCATTTATAATGTGTGGGAGAGAGGTGATAACCACATTCTATATGGTAGAAATGTTCTGATGGCTCGAAGAGAACTGTCTGATCTAGTTAATGATGTTCATGGACCAAATGTATTTCATGTAGACCACCTGCGTCCAGAGATTCTTGGATGTCATGATCGACCATCCCATTTTTTAAGCAAGAGCTTTGGAAAATATAACCAAGTTTTTAATACGCAACCCCCCTGTATTTTTTGGGGAGAGAAATGCTGTCCCATTAATCCATGCAAAAGTTTATCCTTCTTGGTGCCCATTCCATAGAAATCTGTTGCATAATCATTGAATTTGGTCGATGATGGCTCAAGGTATCCAAGCTAGGGACATCCAATAAACTGGAGTGGATTCCAGGACAGATTTGAGGAGGGTTAGACGGCCTACCTGTGATAACCATCTGTTGTGCCATATGAGAATCCTCTTTTCCTATTTGGAAATAAGCCAAGTCCAGTCTGCAATGCGATAGTATGAGGGTTTTAATCTAAACCAGAGATATCTTAGTCCATCCTGAGGATACAAGGGGGTGAAAGGAAATTTGTTTAGAGAAATTCTTCTCTCCTCGGTAGTGAATATGTTGATAGTTATGGTCGATTTTAGAGCATTACAAACCATGCCAGTTGTGATGCTAAATTCTGCAAGGACAACTGAGAAAGATAAAATGTCAACAATGGAGCCATTGAGCAGAATGAGAACGTCGTCTACAAATAGTACGTGTGAGAGTGTGCATCCTTCAGCTATTTTGATGCCCTGTAGATGGCCCTGATTCTTTTCATTCATAATTATTCAGCTTAAAGCTTCCATTATGAGAAGGAATATGAGTGGGGAGAGGGGACAACCTTGTCGAAGTCCTATTTCAGAGTGGAAGAAGGGAGAAGAAGATCCATTGATGAGTATACTGAATGAGACATTGGTGATGTAGCACATGATCCATTTGATGAAGCTGTAGGGGAACCCTAAGTGGGTGAATATCATGTGCATGTAGAGCCAATTTGATTGATCAAATGTTTTAACGAGATCCAGTTTTAGTATGATAATTTTGATCTTCTTGAGTTTAATAGAGTGGAGCACCTCCTGTGTTGTTCCTATAGCTTCATGAATCTAGAGATGATGGAGGAAGGAAATTTTTTCAGGGGAAATGTGGGCAGAGAGGATGTGTTTAATGCGATTGACAATGATCTTGTATAAGTAGTTGCAGAGGGAGATAGGATGGAAATAAAAGAAATGCTAGGGGTCATCAGATTTGGGAATGAGTGCAATAAAGGTGGAGTTGTAGGCATCATATAATCTTCCTGTCGTACGACACTCTTTGACCAAATTGAGGATGTCCTTTCCCATGATGTCAAAAAAGGCCAAGTAGAATTCAATAGGCCAGCCATCCAGTCTAGAAATAGTATCTTTCTGGAACCATTTCAGGGTATCTTGGAGTTCCTGAATGGTGACTGGTTGAGTCAATTGTTCCTCGTCATCATGATCCACAAATCTGGGGAATAATCTTGCCACTCTTATAATTTCAGCTAGATTAGTGTTGGCAGGGGCCTTGTATAGATTACAAAAATGTTCCACCCCCATGTGAGCCAACTGATGGAAATTATGGGTCTGATTTTCATTTTCATCCTTCAGAGACCAGATGGTATTAATGGCTTTGCGCCCATTTGTGAAATGATGGAAAAATTTGGAGTTCTCATCACCATATTTTAGCCAGATGGCTCTGCTCCGGAGGCGTTAGCTTTCCTCTTGATCCTTGAGTATCTAGTTTTGTTCTGCTGTAAGATGAGTGAATTGTGTCCTGATAGATATAGTGTTCATCCCATCCAACAAGGCAGATTCAATCCCAACAATGTCAGATTAAATTTTGAGAAGAGTGTCCTCATACTTTTTCCTTTTTTCCCTAGCCCATGACTTGGTCAGTTCCTTGACGACATTCATCTTAGCAGAAAATAATGCCGAGGGTGAGGAGTTAGGATCAATGGGGTGGGAGGTCCAATATCTGGAGACAAGTTTAATGTACTATGGGTAGGAAAGCTAGGTGGCATTGAACTTCAATGGACTGCAAGGCTTCCCACGACTAGGGGAAAGTTCCATATATATGGGGAGATGATCAGATATACCCCCATATCCCACCCATTGTCGATATGATAATTCAAATTTGATTAGAGATTCATGGATGAGAAAGCAGTCCAGTCGACAAGCAATAAAGGCCTCTCCAACCTTGTGGTTACTCTAAGTGGGGTGGATCCGGGGCATAGGGATGTCGATCAGATGGTGAGTCTCAATCAATTGTGCCATGTCGGTAGCCAGAGGGTCGGGCTGTGCGAGGGGACCCCAGGATTCAGCAAGACTCAAGGATAAATTTAGGTATCCACTGATGATAAGGTTGTGAGAAGAAAAAAGGTAGTAATTGAGGAGGTGGTGCCAGAAGGAAATGTGGGAGCTGCAGGGGGCGTAAATGTTGATGAGTCAATATTTAGATCCGAGTTCAAAGGAGAAGACATCCGCACCAGGGAATCCATCCCCGCCTCACTAATTTAGGACCCTAATGGTTCCAGGGTTTGTGCCGAGTAAAATGCCTCTAGAGCGGTCACATGCATCCAATGTCTGGAAGTTCCAACCCAGGAAAATGGAATGGAGAGAGGAAATCACCTGATCAGAGGAGTCAACGGTTTCCTGGAGAAATATGATATGAGAAGGAGTACTGGTCAATAACTGCGCAGGGCCGGTTTTTTTGCGGGGCTGGCCAACATATGACAGTTGAAGGATATAATCTTCAAGAGGTAACCAATGGTTGGGTCATCCGCACTCTAAGGACCCCTTCAAGAGTGTTTTTCTTGCCATCCACCACATCCAATCCAGCTTTAATAATAGCCTTGGATATATTTGAGTGTTGGCCCCTACCAGATTTAGATTAATTTTTGTCCAAAAATCCAAGGCCACTAGTCCCAGAGGAGAGTGGATGCAGATGAGTGAGAGATCAAAGGAGGTAGGAGTGTGAGCTCCAAGGGTCCAAAGAGGATTCCAAGAGGGGTAGGGAAGGGGTAGGACCAGGAATAGAGGGGGGGAGATCATCAATGGAGGGTTGGGGGGAGGAGGTAGGGAAAGTCACAGAAGAGACGGGTTGCGAGGTCAATAATGGGGATATGGAGCAATGTGCGGTCGAAGTAAAAAATGCAGATGAGATAAAAAGAGAAACAGGTAGTGAGGATGGAGGATTACCCGATGCAAGTTTGGCCGCAATTTCCTGAGCCGTTGTAATCCGGGGGGAGGGAGGTCCAGGAGGTGCAGAGGCGGGCTTGGGCCCCTAAGAAACCTTCTTTCCTTTGCGACGGTCCGCCGAGACGTTCACAGGTGGAGGAGTAGTTGAAATCTCTGGTGCTTGCACACGTTTCGGATTGCCAACATCAACTGCACCTTTGAGGAGGGGGAAATCATTGTATAGGTGTCCAACCTCATTACATTTCCGACATCTATAGGGTACTCCTTCGTAATCCAGGATCTGAATGTGAACAAATTTCTTCCATTGCAGAGTGATGGCCTCTTCCAATCCTTCCCGAGTGTCCAAGTGTACCAATATCCTGGTCATCATCATAATACCAGAGGTAAGGTGGGATTTGTCATGGTCCAGATAGGTGCCAAGACCAGAAGTGAAGCGAGAGCCCCGAAAGCCTAACCCAAATCGGCCCTACTCCAAACTGTTCTCTTTCTGGATTGAAAAGGGGGCTCCACCTTTTGAACATGACTGATGCTTATTCTATATGCCATAGCTTCAATAACACCCATGAGACCTGCTCAGGTCGATGAAAGCGTAGGGAAAACCATCCGCCTAGGAGAATGATAACCCATGACATCTCCTCCATGATAGGTCCCCAGATCTCATTCATCCAATTGCGTAGACGGTTGAGACTGTATCTGTGGCCCCTAACATGACCAACCAAGACTCAATCTGCCATAGCCATTAATTCTCCCATAGGAAGCCCTTCTCCAAGGTTTAGGTCAAAATTCTGGTCACCCTTTTTAATGCATTTCGAGCATCGATTACCCTTGTGCGTCGAGCTAGATTCCTTTCGGGCACAAAGGGGTTCAGACCCTAGGTCAGTAGCTGCGATATTAGGGTCATCCTCAAGATGGGCTATTGGCGGAGCAGAAAAACATCCCGAGGATGTGTGACCAGGTCTGGACGGGGCCACATCAGAGGGAACTTGCGGAGGCTCAACCAAATCTTCAGGAGGTCGTGTTCCAGGAGGACCATGATGGGGCAAGATAAAAGTGCCTTGAAGTCATGTAGTGAGAAAATGTAAGGATTCTTGGGAGAAAATGGCCGTATCAGTTGTCGGCAAGGAGCTCAGAAGAAATGATGATAGGTCTGCGAGCGAGAAAGGCAAGGAGTCAGTGAACAGTGGCAGGTCGGTGGGAAGTGGGCCAAGGAGAGGATGGGGGAGAGACAGAGGAAAACAGGGGCCGTCAGCAGCCACCTTAGGAATATTGAGGGCCAGCAGGGCACTAAGTGGCACGGGGTAATGAGGGGATCCCCAAATCTCGACACCTTCGAGCGGGTCCGACGAATAATCGACGACTTCATCATCCATAACTGGCACTAAAAACCAATCATCCGTGATCTATGCTGGCCTTTCAATTTCGAGACTGATCGGATGCAAGTAGTGGTTATAGGGATGCACTATCCGTTAGCCGGAGGTTGCACGACGTAGTTGTTGCGACTATTATCTTTGTCGATCCTACTCGAAACCTTAAAACTTCGGAAAACCTAACCCATTTAGATTGCTGAGATGAGTGCTTGAGGAGAGCCGTCTATCATGGTCTCCATATTTTTCCCCCAACACTAATCATAGCACATTTATTCATATTATCAAAGTCTGAACTATATATTATTTTCCAAAGTCCGATGGTTGAACGATATGCCAAAGTTTGCATAAATATCAAATTGGCATATTATATTCAAAGCCAAAGTATGAAATAACCATATTAAAAGGTTTTATATATGTTTTTGGCACAAAATTTTAACACAAGGATGGGTGGAGGTCGAGGTCGACCCCACAACCTCCCCCACAACAGTTCTCTGCCATTTCCAATACACCATAGCTACCAAACTTAATATCATATGTATATGACTTATATTTGTTTGCAAAAGAAATGTTTAGCGGGGGTTTGGAGGGGGCGATCCCCCTCACCATGAGACCAAGCCACAAGACCAGAGTGGAACAAATATTATAATGTGCGGGGATTATTGTTAAGTGCGGGGTTTAATACCCTTAAACTTGTAATTAAGTGCTAATACATTTTTAATTGTGGATTAGTGTAAAAAGTGCTTATAGCGCATTAATGCGCCCTTATCCCATTTAATCTGCCATTATCACTAATTAAACTCAGAGTTAAACTGGCGGTGAATTTGACAGAGTCCACCAAGTTCGACAGACCTCCATAATTGGTGGGTTAACTGGAGTCTTCTCCAGATCTGGAGGAGATTTCCTAGGAAAATTTGTTTTGACCATATGTGGAGAAATTTTCGACTAAAATAGGAGCAAGAAGAGTCATTTCTGATAGATTTGGACATTCTAGACTCATTGAAGCATGTTTTAGGAGCTGTGGGTGAATGTAAACAACAATTTTTTCACTTTTTAGCTAATACATAGGCCCAAGCCATGGAAGATGGACCAAGGAGATGTAGCCCAGGAGGGGTGAACTCCTTCGTCAAAACTCTGTGTT
The DNA here is from genome assembly GCA_034641835.2 of Pinus albicaulis. Lineage (NCBI taxonomy): Eukaryota > Viridiplantae > Streptophyta > Pinopsida > Pinales > Pinaceae > Pinus > Pinus albicaulis. The sequence goes on along the minus strand of CM076583.1, from coordinate 1,287,642,897 downwards.
GATGGATCAATTGTGATGGTTTGTTGTTCTTGTTTTTACTGCTGTTCAATTAATGACCGAGGACATTGCTCATCAAGAACATGAATGTGGTTGGGACATTTGTATGCCCAAATGGCACCACTATAAATTCATAGTGACCATCAAGGTATCAATTTGACGGACACTCCTACCTGTCAATTAAATTTTTTATGAAGAGTTTTTTTTAAAACTTTCCTTCGCATGAAATTTTGTTTTATTCTTACCCACGATTTAAATATCATGTAATAGGTGTTTTTTTTAATGTTTTTTATTGTTGATTTTCTTAGTGAAATTAGGGTTAACACAATATTTCTGAAATTTTGTTAATTACTTTTGATGTAGATATTATTTCAACTTATTCCAATATATCATTAAACAATTATACTTCATAAATTCAACCATAAATAATAATGGAACAATAGAGATCACACACAAAAGAAGACACTGAATTACCTTGGGAAAACCCACCAAAGGGAAAAACCCAACAACCTTTTTCAATAGGGAAATTCTTCTTGTTCAATGAGAGGCACACCTAGACCTATGGTCAATCCTGGTCTTCTCCTCCAAGTCAAGTCACCCAATATGATCCTGCATTTTTCTCTACTTGTTTGCCCCATAATTTCGGCTCACTTGCAATAGCCAATTGCCTTAGAATTTTAGCCCTGCAATAGTTGTCCCAGTTGTGCATAAATTCCCCCCCTGCAACATTTGCCCCAAAAAAATGTGAACCACAGAGAGAGAGAGATCAATCCACATGTGCGAGTTGATAGAGAGAGATAAAAGAGAGATATTTTTGCGTCCTTCATCGTACTTTGTCCTTCTTGTCCTTCTCTTACTTGCCTACAAACTGTCTTGCGTGAGAGAATGTCTAAATGGAGAAGGTCGAGCTGCCTTTATATAGTAGTATTTCTTGAATGGACATGTTTCTTGGCCAGGGCCGACTTGACCTAGATGGATGCTGACTTGTCATTTTTGGAGCCAAAATTTACATTTCAAAAATTCAAAAAATTCATTTTTTAAAATTCGCAATGGGACTTTGACTCAATATAAGTTCTACTTTGAATCTAGAATGTATAAATATGCTTTACAATGATAAATAAAATTACATCAAGTGGCCAAATGTACATTATGAATACCAACCATAGTTACAAATTCAAAACTCCCTCTTAACTATGGAGGAAGTCATAATCACTGTCATCGATGTTTTTAAACTGGAAAAATTTCTCTGAAGAAAAAAGGGTTATCCATCATTACCAACATTATCATCTATCATCAACATTCACTCATTAGATAAATTTTGATGTAAAAAAATGGGCCTCAAAACAAAAATGTACAAGAAAAATCAAATTTATAAGAACCAATGGGATTCAATATGATGATGTCAACCATGGGGGACGATTCACCATTTTGGAGTAAAAAGGTAAAAGATAAAAACATTTAAAAATAAAAAAACTATTTTTTCAACTCGTATTTTCAACTTATCTCCCTATGATTTTACTCAAATTTTGAGTAGGAGCCCTCGTTAGATGTGAAAATTAATTTTTCATCCAGGGAGTACCCAAGTTGCATATTTTTGATTGTTCCTACTACACAAAAATATGAAATACATGAAAAAATGTTTGCAAACACATTTTTTAATGTATTTCACATTTTTCGTGTAGTAGGGACCATCGAAAGTATGTAACATGGGTATTCATTGGTGTAGTAATTATATAAAATATGCATGTATATATCCCAATTCTCTTGATCTAACAATATTTATCTTGCTAAATACAAAATCCTTCCATTGTTAATCTTTTACGGAGATTTAAAACTCAATTGCAAACACATGAAGCAATAAAAACAATCACACATAACACAGTTGTTTAATGAGAAAGCTTGAAGCTAAAAACCCCAACTATCATATTATGTATCATGGAGATCATGTAACAATATCATACAAAGCTTAGTGCATCAATTTCTCAATACAATACAATCGTCACACATTAACATGAAGAAATATGCAAATCCATTAACTGATTTCTTGCCACCTGATAGCCTGCCTCCACTGCGCAATCCTTGCTGAAGAAGACCCTTGAATGAATTCGAATCTACCTTGCCTTGATTGTGCAATCCTCATTGGCAACTCCATTGTGTGTGTGATGCAATCAATGCATCACTATAGTCACAACAGATAGTCCATCTCACCATTTCACCTATCTCTCCACTGGAACTGTCATGCACTGTAGTTAACTGCTATATTTGTTCAGTTGATTAATGAGTTATTATTTGTGAATTAATTAACTAATTAATTCACTTAATTCTCACTAGTGTATCATTCATTTAGACTAGATACAACTAGCTCAACTGAGTTTAACTCCATTAACTGAGTTAAACTGAATAACAACTCCATGAACTACTCTTCCAACTCTGTCATAACTTTGCCACTTCAGTTCTAACTGAGTCCTTCATGCATGAACCACTAGTAAACCCTAGGAATTGCGTAATTCCTTCAGCCCACTAATTTCAAAAATCTGTATACTGAAATAAAGTGCTCCAAGAGAATAAGTTGATATTTAGAGTTTGATTATTATTAAGGGCTAATAATAATCGACACATCTATTTTTAGATCGAAGATCTATAAATAGACTTCACCCAATCTTCTAAAAATATAATTTCATATATTTTTCCAACTTGACTAACCATCCACAAATAGCATCCTGCAACTTATGAAATATGATCACCATGTCTAAAAATAGACATAGTCTAAAAATAGACTTACACCTAAAAATAGCCTGCGGGCCCACTTAGTGAAGGTGACTGATTTTCACTAAGTTCATCATCTTGTTGAATCTCACCACTCCCTCTCAACAAGATAGGGATTATCCTTCACCCTGATCTTGCCTCTATGGTATTCAAATTTTCTCCTGCCGAGCACCTTCGTCAGAATGTCTGCATCCTGATCTTCCATAGGAATGTACTGAAGCAACATGATCTTCCACTGCACACAATCTCTGATATGATGATACTGGATATCAATATGTTTATATCTATCATGAAACACAGGATTAATCGAGAGTTTAATGAAACTCTGATTATCACAATGTATCACTGTAGGATCTAAATGTGAACCGAAAAAACTGACCAGGATATTCCTCATCCAGATAGCCTCACATGCAGCTTGACTTGCTGCCATGTATTCTACTTCCGTTGAACTGAGTGCCACTGATATTTGTTTCCTGCTGTACCAAGAAACTGTTGTAGATCCGATACTAAAAACCCCTCCTAATGTGTTCTTTCTATCCGTTGGGCTACCTGCCCAATCTGCATCTGTGAAGCCATGCAACTTCACCTCATCTGTTTGTCTGTACCATAAGCCATACTTAGATGTGCCTTTAAGATACCTCAGGGCATGCTTTCCTGCCTTCCAAAAGAGCTTGGTAGGCTTAACCATCGCTTGTGAAATCTAGTTCACCGCATAGCATATGTCCGGTATTATATTAACTAAATACATGAGCGAACCCACCAACTTTCGATAAACAGTGGCATCCACTACCTCTGCCGATGTAGCATTCTCTTTCCTCCAATTTCCTGGAAGAGGAGTGTCAATAGGCTTGCAACCTTGCATGTGAAACTTCTCAAGTATCTCCCGAGCATACTTGCCTTGAGACACAAACATTTCACCTTCCCGCTGCCATATTTCCAATCCAAGGAAATAATGAAGGAGGCCCAAATCCTTCATCTCAAACTCCTTTGCAAGATCTGCCTTGCATGAGTGTATCAAATGCTCATCACCCATTAGTATTAAATCATCAAAATAAAGAACAATGATTAAAAGCTTACCCTCCACCACAATTTGGTACAGGTTTGCACTCGCCTCACTCTTGTTGAAGCCAAGTCCAGTGAAATAGCTGTCGATCCATGTGTACCAAGCATGTGGTGCTTGCTTCAGCCCATACAACGCACTTTTGAGCCTACCCACATGCGAATCGCTGCTGAAGATCTCAAATCCTTCATGTTGCTCAATGTACACTTCTTCCTCAATGATCCCATTAAGGAACGAAGTCTTCACATCCATCTGATGAATGTGCCAACCCATATGTGCTGAGAGAGCAAGGATGGTCCTTATGGAAGAATACCGTGCGACAGGTGCACATGTTTCTTCATAATCAATCCCCTCGATCTCTGAGAATCCTCAGGCAACAAATCTTGCCTTATACTTCTCGACGCTCCCATTAGTAGCTTGCTTTACCTTGTAGATCCATCTTGATCCTACAAATGATTTACCCACCGGCCTTGGAACAATTTCCAAAGCATTGTTTCTGACAATGGAGTCATACTCCTCCACCATGGCATCTACCCATGTGGGCTCCTGCACTGCTTCTTCAAAATAAGATGGCTCTGTCACGATACACTTGCTCATAAGAGCCATGTATCTAGTAAATCGGTCAGGTGATTGTCTCTGTTTGCGCTGTGATGTAGGGACTCCTACATTCTGTACTGCATCAAGATTCAGTGTCTCAGCTTCTGTGGTACAATTTTTGCCTTGTCTAATGTTTGGTTCTGCATGAGTGGACTCCTCCACTCCATGAATCTTCTCATGTGGCTGATCCACATCTAGAGGCTCATCTTTGGGAACAAGAAGTTCCTCCTCATGTAGGTGTAGCTCCCTCTCAAGTGACAACTTCATGGGTTTCACCTCATTGAATTTTATATCCCGTCGTACCACAGTCATCTGACTGTCTGAAAATACACACGATAATTATGGGGTGTTTCTGTGTACCCCACAAATATCCCAACTTCTGTAGTCGGCTCTAGCTTCTTGCTAGCGTCCTTTGTCACATGAATGTAAACAGATGAGCCAAAAATCTTCAAATGAGAAATATCAGGCTTCTTACCAGTAAAAGATTCTTCAGGTGTACTCATGCCAAGTACTCTATGAGGACAATGGTTTCGCACATAAACTACAGTGTTGCATGCTTCTGCCCACAACTGCATTGGTAGGCCCTGTTCATGCAGCATAACTCGTGCAACACCCACGATCGTTCTGTTCTTCCTCTTCGCGACCCCGTTCTGCTGTGGGTTATGAGGCGCTATGAGTTCTCTTTGAATTCCTTCTTTGCTACAGAAGTCTTTAAATTCGTTCGAGATATATTCACCACCATTATCGCTCCGTAGAGCCTTCACTTACTTCCCTAACTCCTTCTCCACCAATGCTTTAAACTCACAGAACTTTGAGAATGTTTTGCTCTTCTTCTGCATGAAGAAGATGCAACATATACGAGAATAGTCATCAACAAAAATAACATAATACTTGTGTTTTGCTGTTGAAGCAACCGAGAAATGTCCACACATGTATGTGTGAATTCTCTCAAGGATCACCGAAGCACGGTTCTCCTTCTCATGAAAGGTGGTCTTCACAAAATTATCCATATTACATCCCTTGCACTGATCTGACTGTGCAAGAGTACCCTTGGGAAGTCCAGTAGAAATCTGCTAGAAAATCTTCAAAGCGCCATGGTGAAGATGGCCCAATCTCCTATGCCATAATTTTCCCTCATCCCGGCTCACCACTTCTTTTTCTTTTCCCATCATTAAAGTGTAGCCATCTACCTCTAACTTTTAGAGATTCTTAACTCGAATCCCTATCCTCTTGGTTTGACCCATTGTTTTATGTTGCAGGAAATCTTTTCCATCGCTAAAAACAACGTCATAACCTATGTCTTCAAACATTGAGACTGAGACCAAGTTCTTCTTCGGACCTGGAACATGCATAACATCTTTCAATAGAAATGGATTACCTAACTCCCTATCAAAGGTAATGGTCCCAATGCCGGTCGCACTGTATCAACCATTGTCTCCCATCTCTATATGCATTTGGAGGTCCTTCTCCTCCAAGTCACTAAACAACTCTTTGTCTCCCATCATGTGGAAAGACACACCACTATCAAGATACCACACGCTCCCATTGAGATTGAAACCAAGCATGCGATCAAAGAGAAATCAAGTTCAAATTGCAAGGCTAAGGCCTCTTCAGCTGTAGCTCCAGCAACCTTATTTTTCTTCTTTTTCTGTGGGAAGTTAGTGGTGAAATGCCCATGTTCGTGACAGTGAAAAAACTTCACCTTGGAAAAATCCTGCTTCTTGCCTTTAGATTAGGTTTTTGGATGGGATTTCTTCCCCTTCCCTTTCCTTTCTTTGGCAGCCAAAGCACAATTCTCTTTGTTAAGTCCCTATATCAATAGTGTAGCCCCTTATTATTTTAGTGTAGCTCCCCTTATTGTTATTATTGTACCCCTGTAACCCCCATATTGTTATTATTGTGCCCTTACATTATTATTGTTAGGTCGGCTAGGATTACATTGTGACCCCACTAGGATTATATTGTGGTCCCATGGACTCCTATATATAGAAGGAGGTTTTGTTCATTTGTATCATCCAAGAATTGTGCATTTATGTAATGTATTAGAGGTTTCCCCCTTGAAGTGGCTTATTTCTAAGGCGTTGATATCTCTTTTCTTCTATTTTTGAAGCTGGTTACACAACATTTGGTATCAGAGCTTTGGATTCTAGGGTTTCGCTGCTCCAAACAGGTCATCATGGCATATTCACTATAACTTTTTTTCTACGAAGCTTCAGAGGCTGAAATTTTTAGGGTACGAAGCTGACATCCTGAGGAAGTTTTCCTAAACATTTCAGAGCTTGGTTCGCAATATATTTGGAGATATGATCTGTGGAAGTTAGGTATTTTTTCAGGATCCTAAACAAGTCATCGTGGAATTTGCGCTATAAATTTTTTTCTACGAAGGTTCAGAATCTGAAATTCATATGGTGCGAAGCTGAAATCCTGAGAAAATCCATCAAAAAATTTCAGAGCTTGGTTCACAATATTTTTGGAGATATGATCTGTGGAAGGTAGTGCTTTTTCAGGCTCCTGAATTTCATCTCAAAGAGGTTATCGTGGGAAAAGTTCAATAACTCTCTCTATGGGCATTGGATTGGAGTGCCGTAAAAATTGGTTGTAAGTACACGGACTGTAGTTTCTTGGCTATCAATTTCAGAGACAAAGGACGAAACAGTGACACGTGGCAAGTCCTACAAGTTCTCTCTACTGAACCAGTCCAGAATTAGGTCATTGTGGGAGATTGGACACAACTTTGTCTTGGAGAATCCAAATCAGGTCAGACTTGTGGAATTCAAAAGAGAATTTAGAGGGCTACTTCAGCGCTGAATTTCAAATATTGAAGGGCCACAATCACAGAGATAATATAATTTCAATATCGAGCTCCTCAAAATCAAGAAAAAGCCCTCAGAAAGCTATACTATGACGCATGAGGAGGAAGAATTGCAATATGAGATATCAAAATTACGGTACCAATTGCAACAAATTTTTATCTTATGAAGAGAAATTGAAGATGAAATAGATGTTTTAAAAGCAGAAATGGAGGATAAGTTGGATGGTTTGAAGGATCAAATAATAGCAAATATGGATGATAAATTAGTGGAAGATCACATCAAGCATCAACAACAAGTTCTCCAACTCTCAAAGGATAACCCAACTTTGGTGCAAAATCTAATGAAACAACAGGAAGATCAACATGACATCGAAAGAAGTTATGAAGCAGTCATAGAAACAAGAAATCGACAAGTACGATCAATTTCAGAGTATCTCAGCAAGTGGAAGAAATTTCTTGTAGAAGATTTCACATGGGAGGATGAGAATTTTATACAGAAGCATCAAGAAATAATCAAGCGTTGAGGACAACACTTGTTTGAAGGAGAGGGGCATGTTAAGTCCCTATATTAATAGTGTAGCCCCTTATTATGTTAGTGTAGCTCCCCTTATTGTTATTATTGTACCCCTGTAACCCCCATATTGTTATTATTGTGCCCTTACATTATTATTGTTAGGTCGGCTAGGATTACATTGTGACCCCACTAGGATTATATTGTGGCCCCATGGACTCCTATATATAGAAGGAGGTTTTGTTCATTTGTATCATCCAAGAATTATGCATTTATGTAATGTATTGGAGGTTTCCCCCTCGAAGTGGCTTATTTATAAGGCGTTGATATCTCTTTTCTTCTATTTTTTAAGCTGGTTACACAACACTCTTCATCATCATTCTTTGATGAAGAGCCATGCCTGGTACTTCACCTTATCTCCTCCTGCACAAGATCTGACCAAAGTTGCTCCCATCCCGGTAGTTTATCCCGTCCATTGACAGAGTCTTCGTAGCTATGCCAACTGTTCGAAAGCCCAAGGAGAGCCAAGCTCACCAAGTCTTCATCATCAACAGTAATCCCCACACTTCCCAGTTCATCCCTATAGTGGACAAACTTCATGAGATATTTTGGAATACTGTCGGCTTTCTCCATTTTTATTTTTCTGAGCTTATCTTTCAGCACCAACTTCCTTTGGTCACTACTACTTTGGAAAAAATCTGTCAAAGCCTTCCAAATTGCAAATGGAGTTGCTTTCCCATGAAGGCTAAACACAATATGGTCCTTCACACCTTCCAATAGAATTATTCTTGTCTTTGCTACCTTCTTTTGCCATGCGTCAAGTAATGCAGCATCGCTAGAACCAAGCTTAGGAACATCACTATCGATGAGCTCCTTCTGTCCATTATCTTCCATCACTGCCTCCATCCTATCCTTCTAGGCTATGTAATTCGAGCTGCCCTCAAGGGAATAATATAATCACAACCCATTGAAATACATTTGAATGTATACTCAACTGTCGCACCAAGAAATTTCTGCAGCAAATTCGAATTGTCCACCAGCAAAAACTCAACAATTCTTCACAATTGTAATATTCAAGAATTAACAATACTATGATACCATGTAGTAATTATATAACATATGCATGTATGTATCCAGATTCTCCTAATAAAACAATATTTATCTTCTTGCTAAATACAAAATCCTTCCACTGTTAATCTTTTACAGAAATTTAAAACTCAATTGCAAACACATGAAGCAATAAAAACAATCGCACATAACACAATTGTTTAACATGAAAGCATGAAGCTAAAAACCCCAACTATCATATATTATGTATCATGGAGATCATGTAACAATCTCATAAAAAGCTTAGTACATCAAGCTCTCAGTACAATACAATCGTCACACACAAACATGAAGAAATCTGCAAATCCATGCACTGATTTCTTGCCACTTGATAGCCTGCCTCCACTATGCAATCCTTGATGAAGAAGACCCCTGAATGAATTTGAATCTACCTTGCCTTGACTGCGCAATCCTCATTGGAAAATCCAATGTGTGTGTGATGCAATCAATGCATCACTCTAGTCACAACAGATAGTCCATCTCACCCTTTCACTTATCTCTCCACTGGAACTATCATGCACTGTAGTTAACTGCTGTATTTTTTCAGTTGATTAATGAGTTATTATTTGTGAATTAATTAACTAATTAATTCACTTAACTCTCACTAGTGTATCATTCAGTTAGATTAGATAAAACTAGCTCAACTGAGTTTAACTCCATTAACTGAGTTAAATTGAATAACAAATCCATGAACTACTCTTCCAACTCTGTCATAAATTTTCCACTTCAGTTCTAACTGAGTCCTCCATGCATGAACCACCAATAAACCCTAGGAATTGCGTAATTCCTTCAAGCCACAAATTTTCCAAATATGTATACTGAAATAAAGTGCTCCAAGAGAATAAGTTGATATTTAGAGTCTGATTATTATTAAGGGCTAATAATAATCGACACATCTATTTTTAGATCGACGATCAACAAATAGACTTCGCCCAATATTCTAAAAATATAATTCCATATATTTTTCCGACTTGACCAACCATGCACAAATAACATCTTGCAACTTTTGAAATATGATCACCATGTCTAAAAATATACATAGTCTAAAAATAGACTTACACCTAAAAATAGCCTGCGGGCCCACTTAGTGAAGGTGACTAATTTTCGCTAAGCTCATCATCTTGTTGAATCTCAACAATTGGATTAAAAAGAAAATTATGCATCCAACGAGTGCTCCTGCTTGAAATTTGAGTAAAATCACAGGGAGATAATTTGAAATTATGGGTAGAAAAAGTAGTTCCCCCCCTCCAAAACTTGATGAGGTAATCAAACCTTATTTTATTATTTCCACTATCATTTTGTAATATTCCTTAGGATTCCCATTTTAGACCTCAAATTTCTATAATGAGTGGCCATATTCTGGGTGGTACTAAACCCATGGAAATGTCATTAGCATATCAAGACTTACTCATCCAGAATGATTAGCCCTTGAATCACATGGCCTCTACCTAGGAAAAAATGATAAGACCCTCAACTAGAAAGCACTTGCTCACCCTTCCTATTGAGCACTCTGGGCCAATACCTCACTCAACCCCTTCTTGGTTGGTGATCGGGTCTAGATGATGAAAGGACCTCACTCCATCCTAGATAGTGTGTGATTAGGGTCCAAGACCTCACTCCACCATTCCGGTGTGTGATACGGGTCTAGATGATAAAGGACCCTACTCCACCATTCTTGCTGTGTGATCAGGGTCTAGGATCTCACTCCATCATTCATAGTGTGTGATCAGGGTACTCCTCTAAGAGATATTCACTCAACTATGCCTGTTGATCCCTTTGGGTCTCTTTTATCCATTATCCTGTTGGAAATGTTGTCATTGATGGCAAAGGAGATGACAAAGGAGGAACACCTGAAAGTTGTAAGCACTCCACTGTATAATGAAGATTTGTTTCAGCGTTAACGTGCATTTGTCAAGTTTAGTTCTATGTGAATTTTGTCTTGAGAATCTACTTGTATTTTCAGTAATGAGAATGTGTTCTTGATGAATCCTTGTGACCAATACGAACCTCTGTGACTGGGTTATGTGTGGATACGCCGTTGAACCCTCAATGGAACACAAATTGACTATGTGGAATGTAGGAGCCATGTGAGCTCCGTGTAATTATATTTATTGTGATTCTGCGTGGGATTGGAATAAATTTATGTTACTGAAAGTCATTGATTATGCTTAGCCATACCTGTAGTTACTAGCATGGTAAATTGTGGTGGAAGATTGTGTTGAAAGGCTTCGCCTCTGTCTTTAGAAACCTATATAGAAGTTTAACTTGATGCTCCGTGCTCTAGAACCAAGGCGATAATATGGTGTAATCACATAAACTCCTGAAGGCTCGTAGTTATACACCTCTGTGTAATGGCACAATTCCCGCTGTATGCTTTTGTGTAAGTATGGAAGGTCTAACGATGCCATGGTATTGATTAGTCTATGAGTCTCGGTGTTGACTATATGATAGAACCCTTTTAAATAATAAAGGAGAAACCTTGTATGAGACTGGAACCCTGTGTAGAAGAGCGGAACCATGACCGGGGGAACAATGAAGGCGGTTTCCGGGTTTCATCGCACCGCTTTTGTGGAGCAAGCGGTTTTCCCCATTCGCGAGAGATTCCATATAAAACTCGACACGTGGCATGGGGCGAAGTTGAAAAAATGCTTCCACAGTGCACAATCGCGCATTATCGTCCGTGCATCTTCACCGTGCGATATCCGTCGGATCGTGTGGAGCAAGGCAACACGTTCTCCGCCGTCGGATATGAAGGGCCGTTTAAATGCTGGGGCCCAGTCCAACTCGCAACTATTGAATGTTAACTCTCGTGCAAGTTAAACGCGTGATGTCCGTAGGATCAGAGGTTGAAAGGGTGATGAATTATCCACCATTGGATCATGAATGAAGTTGCAAGGTGATAAACAATGTATGGCGCACATATTTAATTGAGCCATCGCTTATATTTTTGGGCCCGAAGCCAAAGGTACGTTATAAGCGGTTCAATTGATTTAAAGCTCGAGATATATATTTAAAATTCCCAAGGTCCAAACATTTGAGTAAGCATTATATATTTAAGCAGGGAATGTAATATAGTTTGATGTTTTTAAAGGTTTTAAGACCGTGACCATATATATGTTGGGCGCTAAACAAAAGCCACAGTTTATTAATAATCGGGAATATGCATACATGACGATATATATTTATATACTGTGCTAAAGTCATAAGATTGGGTTTATTATAAGAGCCTGCAAGAACGAAAGAGCTAGAGATAGCGGCAGAAAAATAGTACAAGGAAAAATAATGAATTGAAATTGTAATGTGAGTTTCAAACCATTTTAAACTCATATATGAATAGAAAATGTAGACAGGTAGCCCAAGAACAGAGATGGTAATGAACAAAACATCGCCCTGATTCATATGTATTTGAGAATAAAACCTGAAAAGCAGTTATGTAGGTAGCTGATGCACACAAGTACAGTGAACAGATAAATAAACACAGAGGTGAACCAAGATATATAGAACAGTAACTCAACAATAGCAGAAGAGACAAATCCAGTAAAGCCAAGGTTCAGAAAAGGAGCTGAATGGTATTGAAATGTGTAACTGAAAATGTAAATATATTTTTTGTTTATATTGTTTGTGATGCAAAGGCAAGTATCCTAAGGAAAAGAAAAAATCCCACTGTAGCATGGAAATTTGTACATATTGTTATAATTTTAAAAAATGAGTTGGATAAAGGAATAAGAAGACAGAAGCCAAAGAGTCATGACTGTTCACTCCAAATTCTTTGTGAAATACAAACAGTCATGTGAGGAACTCTATAAATAATATCAACATGATATGCATAAGAGAGGTTAGAGAGAGTATAGAAGAGTGAGGCAGAGAAGATTAATAAAAGAAGAGCAGTAAGAGAAGCTACATAACAGAGCTGATATCTGAGGTAAATCAACAAACATTCATTTTGATAAATTGAGGAAGTTGGAGCTTCCCTATCAAGTTGTAGGTTGATAGCTGTCAGTTGTAGTTGACTGAGGTTGGAGCCTCCTGTAGGTTGGTGCCTACAGAGAAACAATGGTGAGAGGGAGTTGGAGCTTGCCTTTGCATCACAACAATAATAAGATGTGGTTTTCTCCCTTTATGGGTTTCCACTTACATCTGTTGTCTCTATGTGTGTTTCTTATGTGTTGATGTAATTCTTTCAATCTGCTTAAATGTTTGCTACTCTCAACATAAGTATGGTGTCACATTAATTTAATATTGGCTGCAACATTTTAAGATTGTTCACATATTAAGCTGTAAATAAGTTTGGTGAAATTTTTTAAAAGGCTCATGTATGTATTAAACTTATTCACCCCCCCCTCTTAGTTTAATTAAAGATTCAACAATTGGTATCAGAGCAGGTTCATTTGTACCAGTCTAACAATTGAAGGAGATCCTAGGTTCCCAAGATGGCTAGTAAAGAAGGATGCTCAACCAATAAAGACCCTTTTTTCACTGGTGAAAATTATGCTTTCTGGAAAATCAGAATGAGGACATACATAATGTCTCTAGGAATATAAGTCTGGGCTACTATGGAATTAGGATATGCCCCAAAGGCAACTGACACAGAGAAATAAACAAAACAAGATTTTGTGGCTAATGCAAAAGCCATGAATGCCATCTTGAATGGATTGTGTGAAGCAGAGTTTATTAAAGTAATGCACAAAGACAATGCCAAAGAAATGTGGGATACTCTGGAGAACATCCATTAGGGAGACAAGAAAGTAAAAAATGCCAAACTTCAAGTCTATAGAGCCCAGTTTGAGAACTTAAAAATGAATGATGATGAAGACATTGCCAGTTTCTTCCTAAAAGTTGCAGAAATTGTTAACAATATGAAGGCTCTTGGAGAAACCATGCCAGAAAATATAATTGTGCAAAAGATTCTAAGATCTCTTCCATCCAGGTTTAATCCCAAGGTGTATGCAATAGAAGAAACAACTGATTGGGAGACCTTGACCATGAACTAGCTACTTGGAAATCTAACAGCTTATGAGATGAGGCTCCCACAGAAGAAGCCAAGTACGAGGGAGGCAGCCTTTAAAATAGAAAAGAAGAAAGAAGAAGAGGGAGACATATGCTCTTGCTCGGATGAAGAAGAGGAAAAATTTGTCCAGAAATTGGATAGAGGCTCATGTAAATACAAAGGTAAACTTCCTTTCAAGTGCTTTAACTGTGGAAGAGTTGGACACTATGCTACTAAGTGTCCTCACAAGAAATTAAGGAATCAGGCTCAAGAGTCAGAGAGAAATACATCAAAGAACTGGCAGAAAGGAAAGAAGTTCAGCAGAAAATCCTTCTATGCTCAACAAGACAACAATACATCGGAAGATCCAGATGAAATCTCAAGTGAAGTTGGAACCTCTGAATTTTTATTGATGGCTATAGAAGAACTTGAAGGTCTCCTGCTAGAATATGAAGAAGAAGAAGGTGAATTCGACCTTGAGGGGGAGCTAAGAAGTGCTTTGGAAGAGATTGATAGACTCAAGCTGAAATGCAGAAAAAAAGGACATTCTCCTCAATTTTGTACGAGAAGAACAAAATTCAGAAGTCCTGATGCAGCTAAAGATAGAGCTTGAAGAAGCCAAAAAGATAGAGGACATGTTACTTAAGAAAATCAAAGAAAAAACTCAGGAACAAGAAAAGTTGGAAGAAGAAGTAGTATGTCTCAGGAAGAATTTAGAAAATGCTCAAAGGAAATTGGTTATAAAATCTTCTCAAACAACAAGCTCTAGTAAGTTGAATGAAATTTTGGTTGCTCAAAGATCCCCTATGATAAAAACTGGAATAGGCTATGAAGGAGAATCAAGTAAAGGCAAAGAAAAGGTTGACATAGAGATTGTTTTTGTAAAAGCAAAGAAGAATGATGAAGCAGCTCAAACAATTCCTACAAAAGAAGAAACCTGTAATAAGGAAGACAGAGATCAGAAGAAACCACTAGTAGCAAAGAATGTAATAAATACTAAGACCCCTGAGTATGTAAAATTTGGAAACCATCAAAGGAGATTCTTCCCTCCTATGAAGAATGCCATCTGTTATGCTTGCCACAAGCTGGGACACATTACTGCATATTGTCATGCAAGGAGGAGTAATTCAAACCAGCAAAAGATGCAAACATTGAAGAGACTACCTCAAGCAAACAAATGGAAGAGACAACCTTACATCAGGTATGCAAATAGTTTCTATGGTTATTGTTTTTATTGTAAGGAATTTGGCCATAAAATAATTGAGTGTAGAAAGTATGGACAAAGATTGATGTTTAACACCTCAAGGAGGTTTATGAATCAAAGAAATTCTGTTCATACTCATAATTCTACAAAAATTATGATCAAATGTTGTGTGTGCAATCAAGTTGGACATATACCTTCCAAATGTCCTCTAAGAATATGTAGTTCATCACCTCACAAAAGATACCAAACAAAAGGGTGCCTCCAGTGGATAAAGAAGGTGAATAAATGTGACTTGGATCTGATTGCTCAAGACCTGAAAAGCCAGTGGTATTTGGATAGTGGCTGCTCAAAACACATGACTGGAGACAGAAGCAAGTTTATAACTCTTGATGAAAAGAAATCTGGCAATGTTACTTTTGGCAATGATAAATCAGGTAAGATCAAGGGAAAAGGCTCAGTCAGCATAGACAATGGCAAAGGAAAGGCCCAAGATGTACTATTTGTAGATGGGTTGAAAGAAAATTTACTAAGTGTCAGTCAGATGTGTGACAAAGGCTGTGAATTTCTTTTTAGAGCACAAGATTGTGAAGTCAAATCAAGCACCACAGGTAAGACTCTGCTCAAAGGAGTTCGAACAGAGAGTAATGTTTACATTGTAAAAGAGGAAGATGAAGCATGTCATATTATCAAACTAGAAGAGTCATGGTTATGGCATAAAAGGTTGGGACATCTCAGCTTCGATCACATCTCAGACTAAGCAAGAAAAAAACTGTCAAAGACATGCCAGAAATAAAGAGGCCTTCTAATACCATATGCAAATCATGTCAATTAGGCAAACAGGCTCGCACATCCTTCAAGGCCAAAGATGAGTTATCAACAAGAAGACCTCTACAGCTTGTGCACATGGATCTGTGTGGACCTGCAAGAACTAAAACTCCAAGTGGAGAATCCTACTTCATCCTGATAATAGATGATTTCTCTAGAATGACATGGGTTGCATTCCTCAATAATAAATCAGAAGCTCTGGAAAAATTTAAGATCTTCAAAGCATTAGCAGAAAATCAAACAGGATGCAAGCTGAAATGCATCAGATCAGACAGAGGAGGTGAATTCAAAGATTATGACTTTGCTGACCTATGCAATGAACATGGGATAAAGCAACAATTTACTATTGCAGGAACACCTCAGCAAAATGGAGTAGCAGAGAGACAAAACAGGTATGTACAACAAATATCCAGAGCCATGATGCATGAAAGTAATATTGCTCAGACCTTCTGGTCAGAAGCAGTACACACAACGGTGCATATCCTTAATAAAGCTCACTTAAGGCCAAGCAGTGACAAGAATCCCTATGAACTGTGGCATGGAAAAACAGCTTCAATCAAACATTTTAGAATCTTCGGAAGCAAGTGTTACATAAATAATAATGATGAAAATCTTGGGAAATATTATGCAAGAGCAGATGAAGGGATATTTCTAGGATATGCATCCAAAAACAAAGGGTACAGGTGCTACAAAAAGACTCTTCGAAAAATAGTAGAAAGCATTGATGTGAGATTTGATGAAGAACTTCCAAACAATACAAGAGATACAAACTACTGCAGTCCATCAGAAAACCATGAAGAAGAAAACCAAGGTGATGAAGAAACAAGCAAGACAACAGAAGATACAGAGCTGAGTTCTAAAGCTCCCTCAAGATATACTTAGAAAAACCATCTTGAAGATCAGATCATTGGAGACAAGAGAGTAGGGGTCCAAACAAGAAGGCAGGTAATGGAACAAACTGAAGAGGTATACATAGGCATGTTGTCACAAATTGAGCCAAAGAAATTTGAAGAAGTCAGCAAGGACAAGTCTTGGGTAAATGCTATGAATGAAGAATTGGACCAAATTGAGAAACATAATACATGGGAATTAGTTCCTAGACCCACTGAGAAAAATGTCATAGGCTCAAAATGGGTATTCAAAAATAAAATGAATGAGAAAGGACAAGTAATCAAGAATAAAACCAGACTGGTCTGCAAAGGATACTCACAAATCGAAGGACTTGATTACGATGAAAAATTTGCCCCTGTAGCCAGAATGGAAGATATCAGAATGTTCCTGGCATTTGCATGCTACCAAAACTTCAAGGTATATCAAATGGATGTAAAATCTACATTTCTGAATGGAGATCTAGAAGAAGAAGTCTCCATGGAACAACCAGAAGGTTTCTCTTTAACAGATAAATAAGACTATGTGTGTAGACTGAAGGAGGCCCTTTATGGACTGAAACAGGCTCCTTGTGCTTGGTACTCAATATTGGATAAATATTTTCAAAAACAAGGCTTTAAGAGAGGTGGAGTAGACAACAATCTATACATAAAATCCCATGAAAATGAACTCCTGATTGTTGTAGTATATGTTGATGACATTATGTTTGGAAGCAACAGAGAAGAACTAGCAAAAGGGTTTGCTGAGGAGATGAAAACAGAGTTTGAGATGTTTATGATTGGAGAGCTCAGTTTCTACTTAGGACTTCAAATTCAGCAAAATAACACAGGGACATTCATCTCACAGGAAAAATACTTGAAAGAAATGTTGAAAAATTTCAAAATGGAGGACTGCAAACCTGTGTCAACTCCCATGATCACGGGATGCAAGCTGTGTGCTGATGATGGGTCTGCTGATATAGATAAAAAAATCTACAGATCTATGATAGGAAGTCTGTTGTATTTGATTGCATCAAGACCAGACATCATGCTAGCAGTAGGACTAGTGGATATATATCAAGAAACTCCTAAACAAAACCATCTTCTGGCAGTAAAAAGAATATTAAGATATCTACAAGGAACAACACAATATGGACTTTGGTATCCTAAAGGAAAAAGCTTCACTTTGATAGCATACATAGATGCAAATTGGGCCAGCTATGTAGATGACAGGAAAAACACAAGTGGAGGTGCTTTCTATTTAGGAGAAATTCTGGTGGCATGGTTAAGCAAGAAACAAACATCTATCTCTCTATCTACAGCAAAAGCAGAATATATAGCAGCAACAGCATGTTGTACACAAGTCACGTGGATGAAGCAAACTCTCCAAGACATGAAGGTAAGCATTGATGAACCTATCTCAATCAAATGTGATAATACAAGTGCTATAAGTATATCTAAAAATCCTGTGCTTCACTAAAAAACTAAGCATATTCCAATCAAGTATCATTTTCTCCGAGAACAAGTGGCTCAGAAGATAGTAAAGCTAGAGTATGTGCCAACAAAAGAACAAACAACAAATATATTTACCAAACCTCTTGCTAGAGAACCATTTGAATATTTGAGAGATAGACTAGGGGTAGTATCTGTAGATGCTACTCTCTGATATAAAGAGAAAGCACAGTTTCAAGGGGAGAGCAGAAACGAAAATATCATTCCAGGGGGAGATCAGCCAGCAAGGGAACATGAAACAGGTCCTCAGAATCAAAGGATTATGGAAAGAATACACCCAGAATAAAAGAGTTAAAGGAAAGGCTAAAGGGTCAAAATTTTAGATTTAATTGAAAGTTTGGAGCAGCAGGGTAAAAATTCAAAAGATCTCAGAGAGAGGAAATGCAAAAAGCAAACTAGGAAATGAGAAACCCTTTGTCATTGATGTCAAAGGGGGAGGAAAAGCAAAAAGGGGCTTCTATAAGGCAAACAAAGGAAGAGCTAGAAACAGAAGGAAGGGTCCTAAAAAGAAAACAGAAGAAATATATTGCCATAAATGCCAAAGGGGGATACTGTTGGAAATGTTGTCATTGATGGCAAAGGAGATGACAAAGGAGGAACACCTGAAAGTTGTAAGCACTCCACTGTATAATGAAGATTTGTTTCAGCGTTAACGTGCATTTGTCAAGTTGACTTCTATGCAAATTTTGTCTTGAGAATCTGCTTGTATGTTCAGTAATGAGAATGTGTTCCTGATGAATCCTTGTGACCAATACGAACCTCTATGACTGGGTTATGTGTGGATACGCCGTTGAACCCTCAGTGGAACACAAATTGACTATGTGGAATGTAGGAGCCATGTGAGCTCTGTGTAATCAGATTTATTGTGATTCTACGTGGGATTGGAATAAATTGATGTTACTGAAAGTCATTGATTATGCTTAGCCATACCTGTAGTTACCAACATGGTAAATTGCGGTGGAAGATTGTGTTGAAAGGCTTCGCCTCTGTCTTTAGAAACCTGTATAGAAGTTTAACTGGATGATCCGTGCTCTAGAACCAAGGCGATAATATGGTGTAATCACATAAACTCCTGAAGGCTCGTAGTTATACACCTTTGTGTAATGGCACAATTCCCACTGTATGCTTCTATGTAAGTATGGAAGGTCTAACGATGCCGTGGTATTGATTAGTCTATGAGTCTCGGTGTTGACTATATGATAGAACCCTTTTAAATAATAAAGGCAAAACCTTGTACGAGACTGGAACCCTGCGTAGAAGAGTGGAAACATGACTGGGTGAACAGTGAAGGCGGTTTCTGGGTTTCATCGCACCGCTTTTGTGGAGCAAGCGGTTCTCCCCATTCGCAAGTGATTCCATAGAAAGCTCGACACGTGGCATGGGGCGAAGTTGAAAAACCGCTTCCACAGCACGCCATCGCGCATTATCGTCCGTGCATCTTCACCGTGCAATATCTGTCGGATCATGTGGAGAAAGGCAACGCGTTCTCCGCCGTCAGATATGAAGGGCCGTTTAAATGCTGGGGCCCAGTCCAACTCGCAACTATTGAATGTTAACTCTCGTGCAAGTTAAACGCACGATGTCCGTAGGATCAGAGGTTGAAAGGGTGATGAATTATCCACCATTGGATCATGAATGAAGTTGCAAGGTGATAAAAAAGGTATGACGGACATATTTAATTGAGCCATCGATTATATTTGTGGGCCTGGAGCCAAAGGTACGTTATAAGCGGTTCAATTGATTTAAAGCTCGAGATATATATTTAAAATTCCCAAGGTCCAAACATTTGAGTAAGCATTATATATTTAAGCAGGGAATGTAATATAGTTTGATGTTTTTAAAGGTTTTGAGACCGTGACCATATATATGTTGGGTGCTAAACAAAAGCCACAGTTTATTAATAATCGAGAATATGCATACATGACGATATATATTTATATACTGTGCTAAATTCGTAAGATTGGGTTTATTATAAGAGCCTACAAGAACGAAAGAGCTAGAGACAGCGGTAGAAAAATAGTACAGGGAAAAAGAATGAATTGAAATTGTAATGTGATATTCAAACCATTATGTTTAAACTCATATATGAACAGAAAATGTAGACAGGTAGCCCGAGAACATAGATGGTAATGAACAAAACATCGCCCGGATTCATATGTATTTGAGAATAAAACTTGAAAAGCAGTTATGTAGGTAGCTGATGCACACAAGTACAATGAACAGATAAATAAACACAGAGGTGAACCAAGATATATAGAACAGTCACTCAACAACAACAGAAGAGACAAATCCAGTAATGACAAGGTTCAGAAAAGGAGCTGAATGGTATTGAAATGTGTAACTGAAAATGTAAATATTTTTTTGTTTATATTGTTTGTGATGCAAAGGCAAGTATCCTAAGGAAAAGGAAAAATCCCACTGTAGCATGGAAATTTGTACATATTTTTATAATTTTAAAAATGAGTTGGATAAAGGAATAAGAAGACAGAAGCCAAAGAGTCATGACTGTTCACTCCAAATTATTTGTGAAATACAAACAGTCATGTGAGGAACTCTATAAATAATATCAACAGGATATGCATAAGAGAGGTTAGAGAGAGTATAGAAGAGTGAGGCAGAGAAGATTAAGAAAAGAAGAGCAGTAAGAGAAGCTACAGAACAGAGCTGATATCTGAGGTAAATCAACAAACATTCAGTTTGGTAAATTGAGGAAGTTGGAGCTTCCCTATCAAGTTGCAGCTTGATAGTTGTCAGTTGTAGCTGACTGAGGTTGGAGCCTCCTGTAGGTTGGTGCCTACAGAAAAACAGTGGTGAGAGGGAGTTGGAGCTTGCCTTTGCATCACAACAATAATAAGATGTGGTTTTCTCCCTTTATGGGTTTCCACTTACATCTGATGTCTCTATCTGTGTTTCTTATGTGTTGATGTAATTGTTTCAATTTGCTTAAATGTTTGCTACTCTCAACATAAGTATGGTGTCACATTAATTTAATATTGGCTGCAACATTTTAAGATTGTTCACATATTAAGCTATAAATAAGTTTGGTGAAATTTTTTAAAAGGCTCATGTATGTATTAAACTGATTCACCCCCCCCCCTCTTAGTTTAATTAAAGATTCAACATATCCATTTTAGGAGAATGTTTAATTATGCTACAGACATGTTAGCACTCCCTCTCAATATGAGGGTTAATCTCCACGATCCCCAACTTGGTTTTGAAGTACAATAATTGTCTCTTGGCAAAAACTTCATCAGAACATAAAATGTCTGCTAATTGGTGGAGATGTACTTGAGCCTTATTTCTCTCCTCTGCACCATGTCACAGATGTAGTGGTAATTGATCTCAATATGATTCGACCTGTCATGGAAAATATGATTCTCTGCAAGATTCAAACAACTTTGATTATCACAATGTATCATTATTGGTTCCAACTCTTGGTTGAAAATTCCCGCAAACAACTTCTGGAGCTAAACAGCTTTGGTACAAGCCTCATTAGCTGCAATGTACTCTTCTTCTATAGTGATGAGCACAACTAACCTTTGCTTCATGCTCATCCATGATATCATAGTAGAGCCCAAGCTAAACCATACTCTTGAGGTGCTTTTCCCATCTTCAACACTCCCGACCCAATATGTATCTTTATATTCCAGAAGTTGTACATCCTTGTCTCTATTATATTTCTTGCCATAATTCACAGTACCACGAACATGTATCAGAATTTTCTTTGTTACAATTAAATTCTCATGCCTCTGTTCAACCTAGAACTTGCTCAACATGCTCACAACAAAGCATATCTCTGGCCTGGTGTTAACCAAATACATCAACGAACCAATTAGCCGCTAATATATAGACGGATCTAGCAATATGCAGTCAGATCCTCTTAACTTATTCAAGTTAGTCACCATGGGAGTCTCCATGGATTTTCAATCCATCATACCAAATCTTTGAAGGATCTCTGACACATACTTTCCTTGACCAAGGAAGACTTCGCTAGGTTTTTTCCATACTTCTAATCCCAAGTAATAATGCATCAACCAAAGATACTTCATATCAAACTCAAAAGCCAACTGCTTCTTGCACTGAATGATAAGAGGCTCGACACATGTCAAAAACAAGTCATCAAAATAGTAAGATCACAGGTGCATTCCTCACAACCTGGATTTCTTAAATTCTCTAGATGTGCCATAAGGAGTTGCATGTCCTTCTGCTTCTTCTAATGTGGATCTAACCCATGGTGTTATTTTCTTGATCTCTGGAACTATGACTAGTTCTATTGGATCTTGAGGCCCTTTTGGTCTTCCGGTACATTGTTTAGAACTTGAATTCTCCTCCCTCGAGGCATCCTACTTTACTTCATTGAAGGAATATACATAGACTTCATTAGACTTCCAAATTTCCATTTTCTCATCGAAGGTGACATCTCGACTTCCCTCAATCCATTCCTGCTCTAGACTGTATACTCTATAATCCTTCGATGATTCATTGTATCCAAAAATATGCCTTTATTGCATGAAGGCTCAAGCTTGTTCCTCTTATCCTTAGGAACATGAGTATATATATGAAAACCAATTATATTCACGTGACCATCTTCTGGCTTCCTTTTAGAAAAGGATTCTTCAGGAGTCATACCTTCCAGAACTTTATGACGAGTAGGACTTTTGTTTTGAATGTACACTATTTTATGTGATGCTTCCCCCATAGGAATAATGGGACGTATAAATCATGCATCATGGCTTTGACATATTATTCAATGGACCCGTTATTTCTTTTTTATACACCATTTTATTGTGGAGTATAGGGGGCAATTAGCTCCCTCTTAATCCTAGCCTACTTTCAGAAAGAAACAAGCTCCTCCTAGGTATATTCTCCTCCATTGTCAAATCTTAGTATATTGATCTTTCCGTCTGTCAAATTTCCACTTCAAATTTGAATTCCTAGAACTTGTCGAATACCTCATCCTTAGTCCTCAAGAGATACATCCATGTCTTACAGGAGAAGCCATCAATAAATTTCACATAGTAAAACGGACCACCAAGCAAATTCATGGGCATTAGACCACATGCATAAAAATGAATCAAGTCAAAGGTTCCTTCGATCTATTTTCTCTGTTTGGAAATGGTTTCTTGACGTTCTTCCCCAAAGCACAACATTTTCATAGAACATCGTTCTTTATCTGTAGTTCAGGAACCCCTGACACTGTTTGACACAGTTCAGGAAATGCTCTAAAATGAATATATCATAACTCCCTTGGATTTATTTCAGCGTGTACTAGTGCTTGATGTAGTTGACTTACAAGTCTATATGATCTTCCATCATGAATCCAAATAACCCTAGCATTATCTATACTTGATCCCTTGGAGCAAACGAGTATTTTTCCATCCACAAAAGCAACTCTATCTCCTTATTCTTCTAAACAAGAAACAAAGACAATATTATCTTTCAAAATGGTACATAAATAACATTGTTGAGATGTACATTATTACCAGATTCCAACTCTATGGATGCCTTTCCATCTACTTTTACCACATAACTAATATTATCTCCTAGTTCAAATCTTTGAGACAAATTATTTTGTCATGTTTGATAGATTCCCACGCTCTCCGGTAATTTTCCTTGATGCTCCACTATCTACCAACCACATGTCATCATCATTTGAAAAGGAACTTGTCAAAGCAGAATAGTAAAAGAAATCCTTTTCTCCTTTGGTCTTCTTTGGATTTTCATCTTCAACATTTGTTATGGAAGCATGTTGTTTCCCTTTTCTCTTCTTGTTATTAGTCATGTTAGGACAATCTCTCTTGAAATGCCCATATCCCTGACAAACATAACATTGGATCTTTGATAATTATTTCTTCTTATTAGAGGAAGAATATCCATTTCCTAACTTCTTGGGTTGAGGTTCAAACTTCTTCTTTCCCTTGTTCTTGAAATGAGTTGCAAGGGCTTGAACTTACTCATCTTGACGATCTCTAGTAATCAATATTGCTTCTTCTTGAGCACATGATGTCCATAGTTTTTCAAATGTAGGAGCTTCCTTCCAAATTCTTATACCTGTTTGTTGGAAATGTTGTCATTGATGGAAAAGGAGATGGCAAAGGAGGACCACCTGAGGCAGCAACAAGAAAAAGAGAGCAGCATAGCAGCAAGATGTAGAGAGGGTCGAGTAGCAAAGACAGGGTCATTTAAAGAAGCAGAGGCAGCAAAAGAAGAATTAAGGAGTAGCATCAGTCAAGGAGCAGATGAAACAAAGAGAGCATAAGACAAGTAGCTGAAGAGGAAAAGGCAGCACAGAGACAGAGTAATGAGGAACAATTATCAAGTGGGAAGTCTATGAAGCATTGTTGGGGGAATACATCAATTCATTCTGCAGAATTAAATCAAGATCAGGAACAGTTACAAGGAGACAAAGACAGACAATGGAGGCAGAAAAGAGGAAATGAATATAAAGGAGATGGCAGAGGTAAAGACAGGAGAAACACCTAAACTATCCATAAGGAAAAAGAGACAGAGAAGTAGCAGAAGAAACAGAGGTTTTGAAGCAGAATTGGTTTATCTATGAATTAGGGGTTTAATACAGTTTGTAGATGAATTATTGAGCAATTATTCATCAATGATAGACTAAATATGTAGTAAAGACTTAAATCTGGAGTATTTCTTAAATGGCAGAAGAAGGCTGGAGTACAAGCAACATATATACATATATCTGTTTATGAATAATTGTGAATAAGTTCCATGTGTGACTTTATGTGTTCTTGGTCGAATCATATGAGGAAATTGTCCCAATGTAACTGTGCATTTGTTGTTTAATTCTGTATGGAGAGGACCTTTGTAATTGTGCATTTTTTGGTGGAATTCCTGCAAGCCCTTGTAGAAGCCAGACCCTGTAAATCAAGCTAAGAATCTACCTGTATATTCAGGAAGAAGAATGTATGATAATGTGTAGAAATGGTGTCCAACCTGTATGTACTTGTGGGGAGGATATACAAACCCTGTGACGAGAATTATGTATGAATGAGACCCTGTAGTAGAATATTTATAAGAAATGCATAAGAAAACTCTGCATAAGAATAAACGAAACCGTGTTATGTATGGTGGAACTCTGCAAGGGTTATGTATGGTAGAACTCTGTGTCAGAATATAAAAGAACCTTTTATAACAAGAAACCGTGTATTGACTGCAGTAAGAGTGGAGGCAGAACCACAGTCAAATGTACAGTGTGAGTGGAACGGAACCATAATAAAAAAATATATATATACATAATTGAACGAAGAACGGAACCTGGAGCACAGGGAGAACCGGAACCTTGACCGAAGGAACCGTGAGGGGACTGAAACCACGAGCGGGTTCACGGAGGCCAATTTCCCAATTCTGCACCACCTTTCGACCGTAAGGTGTTTTTGCAGAAATCGCAGCGATTCCATAGACTTTGTGACACGTGGCATAGGCGGTATTGGAAGCCACCGTTTAACTTGCAATTTCGCGCGTTATACACCGACCAAAGACGCCGAGCGAAATGGATATAAACCGTTGATCTGGTGGAGGAGCATCGGATGGAGATCATTGAACGAAGATGCGCGAGGTTTAATAAAAGCGCACGGAGATTAAGCCAGGTACGGTGCGTTCCGTGGATTGGTCGTTTGACTGAATTGTGGGGCCTGGCGGAGTCATATATATAAATGAATTGGTTTAATTATGGTTTTTGACGTTTTATGGTCTTAATATAAGGTCCGGAGGTAATATAAAAGTCGGAGATACGTGCAATGGACTCTGGGTATTAATATAAGGCGGCAACCTTGGTGATCATGTTCGACAATAAAGTTGAACTCGTAATTATATTATATATTACCACGGTCTTGACATTTGATTAATTATAATATAATTTAAATATGCGGATGTCGGGTTATTCATATGGACGAATTTCATATATTATATGTGTTGAGATACTATGGTGTGCATATAATGGTTAATTGGCGCAATATGAAATATGAAATATGTGAACGGGGCCTAATACATGTACATGTAATGGACTGTCGGATTATAACTGAAGAATTGAGATATTAAAATGAGCAGACTTTTATTTATTTATTAAAGATTGCCAGCATAGAATAAAGAGAACATGCGAGAGTGCCCGGATTGGGAAAATGATTGGGCATGAGTTTGGGATGCATTTACACACAATTAAGTGAAATATTGGAATTTACTGGGACTGTGGGCACTGGGATAGTGAACAGGTGATTAAACACAGAGATGAAAGTTCTTGAACAAGAAAAATACAGGGATTCAAAAGAGCAGTGAACAGGTGAAATGTGCAGATGACAGTAAACAAAGAAGATGCAGAACAGCTTCTTAACTGCAGTAGAAAAAGAAAAAATCCAGTAAAGCCAAAGTTCAGAAGAGGAGCTGAGTGATATTGAAATATGTAATTAAGAATGTGAATGTAAATGTTGTAATTAATTTTTATTGATTATGATGCAAAGGCAAGTATCCTAAGGAAAAGACAAAATCCCACTGTAGCATGAAATTGTGTACATATTATTATGATTTTAAATTGAGTTGGATAAAGAAATGAGGAGGCAGAAGACCAAGGGGTATGACCATCCATTTCGAATTCCTAAAGGAAAACAAACAGTCATCAAGAAATTCTATAAGTAATATCATTTTGATATGCAAAAAGTGAGTTAGAAGGGAGAGAAAGAGTGAGTGAAAATAATGCAGAAATGAAGCAGTGAAGCAGAGAAGAAAGAGGAGCTGAGCAGAGAAGAAGGAGAAGCTGATAGAGAATCTGAGAAGATGCAGAGATGATACAGGGCAGATATGAGAATAGATGAACAACAGAGCAGATGGAACAGAACAGAGCTGATATCCAAGGTAAATCAGCAAGTGTTTCTCTTTGAAAGAGTAAGGAAGTTGGAGCTTCCCTATCAAGTTGTAGCTTGATAGATGTCAGTTGTAGCTGACTGAGGTAGGAGCCTCCTGTAGGTTGGTGCCTGCAAAAAATTGATGGGAGTTGGAGCTTCCTTGCAAGTTGTAGCTTGCAGAATTGAGGTAGGAGCCTCCTGTAGGTTGGTGCCTATAGAAAATTAGTGGTGAGAGGGAGTTGGAGCTTGCCTTTGCATCACAACAATAATAAGATGTGGTTTTCTCCCTTTATGGGTTTCCACTTATATCCGGTGTCTCTGTGCATGATGTTTATGTGTTGATGTGGTTTATCTCATCTGATTAACACTTGCTACTCTCATATTCAATCTGCTATTACATTAACAAATCTGTTTGATAGTAATACTTGTTGCTCACAGATTAAGATTGCTCACATATTAAGTTGACCATGAAATGAAGGTGTAAATAAGATTTAAAAAGAGAAAGTTTTAAAAGTCCATTAATGTGTTAAACTGATTCACCCCCCCCTCTCAGTTTAACTAAGGGTTCAACAATTGGTATCAGAGCAGGTTCCTTTGGTGAAAGCTTAATAGCTTGAAGGAGATCTGATTGAGTCATGGAATGTCAAAATGTACCTGTGATAAATACAACAAATTTTCCTGAATGGAGAGATAAGGTCAAGACAGGTTTAATGGCTGATGAGCCTGAGGTATGGAAGCTTGTTTGTGATGGTTACTGCACAGACTCCCCCACAGTGAAAGAACAACAGAGGAATGCCAAGGCAAAATGTGTGATATATAACAATCTTCATAACAAGGACCTTGAGTTGATAATGGATTTAAATTTAGCAAAAGAAATCTGGGACAGACTGCATTTTATGCATGGAGTAGACACTAAGGATTGCATTGTGAAGAAGGAGAAGAGAATTAAGAAAAAGAGAAATTCATGTAAAAAAGAAGATGTTCAATCAAATGAGGTACCTGCTATTGTGAATGGTAGTAAGAGCCATGAAGATATTGCAGCTGAAGAAAAAGCCAAACTTGACACAGCTTTGACTGAAATAGAAAATTTGAAGAATGAAAACAATGACCTTAAGAGATTGGTACAAATATGTGATGAGAAAGAATATGAAGACAGAAAAGAAATTATTGGCCTGAAGACACAACTTGAAGAGGAAAAGAAAGTAGAAGACACTCTGCTGCAACAAATAAAAGAGAAAAATATGGAATGTGAGAGACTGGAAGAAGAAGTAGTGAGCATAAGAAAGAAATTAGAAAAGGCCCAAAGAGATTTATTAATGAATACTCCTCAAATGAAAAGCTCTAAACAGCTGGACCAGATTCTAAATGCACAAAGGTCACCTCTCATAAAGACTGGGATAGGATATGAAGGTGAAACCAGTAAGTCCAAGGTTGAAGATAACAAGAAAATCATTTTTGTAAAAGCTGTAAAGAACAGTGAAGCAACTCAGCGAATTCCTACAGAAGCAGAAACCAGCAGGAACATGAGTTGCAGAGAAAAAAATAAGAACAAGCAACAACATGAGAAGAAAAAGAATGAAGGGATGAAACAATCAGCAGAAAAAGGCTCATACACTCATGAGGATGAACTAAATAAATTTGGAAGATGTCAAAGAAGGTTCTTTCCTTCTATGAAAAATAACACATGTTTTTCCAGCCACAAATAAGGACATAATGCAGCATACTGCAAGACAAAACCAATCCAGTCCAATTAGCAAAGGATGCAGCAAAAGAGAAAAATCCCTCAAGCAAGAAAATGGAAAGAACAATCTTTCACCAGGTACACAAATAATTTCCATGGCTATTGTTATGCATGCAATAATTTTGGACATAAATATGTTGAATGTAAAATGTATTCAAGAAGGGGAACAAAGTATTATACATCAACTCAAATGTACTATGATAAAATAAGATGTTATGTATGCCTCAAACTTGGTCACAAAGAAAAAGACTGTAATCTGCCATATGCATTAAAGAAATCTAGACAGATGATGGGATCAAAACAGATCAATCAAAACTATGAATCTAAAAGAAGAGAAGACATTATGATGAACCCCAATAAATTATGGAAGGAAAAGAGAAAGGGGGAGCCTATTATCTCAATAACATAATGAATCCTCCATAGTCTTAGGGGGAGCTGCTCTAGAAAACAAAGCAAATATCTAACCAGTTGTAGATATGAAGCAACATCTCAGGGGGAGAGTAGTTCATATGTAGACCTCATGAAAGTAGTCTAAGAAGAGCTCCTTCGAATGAAAACAATTATAAGATCAGGAAGGGAAAGATATTTTTTTTCTAAAAGAAGACTATAGAGGAAGAAGATCATCTGAAGTATTAAGTAGCTGACAGAGTAATGAAAGAAGAAAAGACAGCAAGCAGTCATGGTAATAGAAAGAAGACATCAGTACCTTAAATGATGATCAATTTGTACATGATATTGCTAGAATTGACAATGAAACACATTAAGAAGAAAGAGCAAGAAAAGTGGTTGTCATCATTAATATCCTTACTTCCTTCATCTACAAAAATGTCCCTTGGAGGAGTACAGTTAAGAGAGTGTTCTTCCCTTGAATATTCCAAGAAAAGAAATTGAAAATGTCTTCACAAAGATCATCATGTCAGAACTGTTGAATTGGTATATAAAGAAATATATAAAGCAACAATGATTCTAGAACTGTCATAGAAAATAAAATGCAGTGACATTCTTTCAAATCAGGATGACAGAATAAGTAGCAGGTTAATGATGCCAAGGTCCAATTCAATATATTGATGGTGGTTGGTGTGAACAGTGAAAAGATCAATAGTAGAAACTAAGGGTAAATATTGAAGATAAAAGTGAAATCTCAGCATGGTTTATCAAAATAATATCAATTGATGGTTAGGTACAAGCAGCATGCTTATCAACAGATTACCAAGCATTATATGTAGAGCAGCAGTATGATACAGGTCCACAGGATCAAAGGACTATGGCAAGAATGCATCAAGGTAAAATTCCTAGGGTTATTTGCATTCAGCATGAAAAGGTCAGTAGCAGTGCTAAAGGATCAGCATTAGGTTTACACTTGAAGGATTATATTATGCATTGCAGTAGTATTTGTTTCTATATATATAATTGCATGCCTTCCTGAATTCAGTACATATATCTTCAAGGCCTCTTTCTGAAAATTGTTCATAAACTGGGTAAAGTTTGTTAGCTAAGATATAAATTAAACAACTTGAAGATGTTTTTGTTGGAAATAATCATGACAGAATAGTTAAAATATCTGAATAATGAGGGACTAGTTGTGATTACCACTAAAGCTCAAAAGTCTTTTATTAGTCCATTCAAGCATACTTCAGCAGAAAGGAATTGTTGGTATTTCACCATTTAAAGAGAGATTGATCATCGACATACATACCCCCTTATGTCATGAAGAAAAGTGCATGGTTGATAAGTGAGATTGACCAATACATTGAATGCATCCTACCTCAAGGTTTTGTTGTGAAAGTTCATTATGCAAGCAGTAAAGGCACTTGATCTCTTAGATCAAATTCTAGTTAATTCATTGATCACATCAGTAAACAGAACCTGCAACTATTAAGTGGAATATCATTATCAACATCCTAGCTCATATCATCACCAACAAGCAAGAAAAGTGAACCACAACTATAAAAGCCATATTGGCATCATCACAATTGAACAAATGTTGTACTGCAGATGATTATTGTAGCAGAAGACAGACTCCAACTACAACCTTCCTCAATAGATGTGCATCATAGATGAAGATCATAATATAGACTGAAGCATAGCTGAAGCAAGATTGATATGTCACATGGAGCATTCACAATCTGTAAGTGTACATTCAAGATCAATAATCCTCAAAGTGTTCTCTCAACAAGTCTTGTACACAAGTTTAGAGCAGCATGGTACAATGTCAGAAGAAGAAGGCCTAAACACATCTCAGAGAGAAGAAATGAACAGATAGAATGCACACTAGGAAATGAGAAACCCTTTGCCATTGATGTCAAAGGGGGAGGAAAAAGTAGATAGGCAGAGGAAGCATTGGATTATTGGAGGAGGTGTTTCCATCAATTCCAAAGGGGGAGACTGTTGCAAATGTTGTCATTGATGGAAAAGGAGATGGCAAAGGAGGACCACCTGAGGCAGCAACAAGACAAAGAGAGCAGCATAGCAGCAAGATTTAGAGAGGGTCGAGCAGCAAAGACAGGGTCATTTAAAGAAGCAAAGGAAGCAAAAGAAGAATTAAGGAGTAGCATTAGTCAAGGAGCAGATGAAACAAAGAGAGCATAAGACAAGTAGCTGAGGAGGAAAAGGTAGCACAGAGACAGAGTAATGAAAAAAAATTATCAAGTGGGATGTCTGTGAAGCACTGTTGGGGGAATACATCAATTCATTCTGCAGAATTAAATCAAGATCAGGAACAGTTACAAGGAGACAAAGACAGACAATGGAGGTATAAAAGAGGAAATGAATATAAAGGAGATGGTAAAGGTAAAGACAGGAGCAACACCTAAACTATCCATAAGGAAAAAGAGATAGAGAAGTAGCAGAGGCAGCAGAAGAAACAGAGGATTTGAAGCAGAATTGGTTTATCTATGAATTAGGGGTTTAATACAGTTTGCAGATGAATTATTGAGCAATTATTCATCAATGATAGACTAAATATGTAGTAAAGACTTAAATCTAGAGTATTGCTTAAATGGCAGAAGAAGGCTGGAGTACAAGCAACATATATACATATATCTGTTTATGAATAACTGTGAATAAGTTCCATGTGTGACTTTATGTGTTCTTGGTCGAATCATATGAGGAAATTGTCCCAATGTAACTGTGCATTTGTTGTTTAATTCTGTATGGAGAGGACCTTTGTAATTGTGCATTTATTGGTGAAATTCCTGCAAGCTCTTGTAGAAGCCGGACCCTGTAAATCAAGCTAAGAATCTGCCTGTATATTAAGGAAGAAGAATGTATGATAATGTGTAGAAATGGTGTCCAAACTGTATGTACTTGTGGGGAGGATATACAAACCCTGTGACGAGAATTCCGTATGAATGAGACCCTGTAGCAGAATATTTATAAGAAATGCATAAGAAACCTCTGCATAAGAATAAACGAAACCGTGTTATGTATGGTGGAACTCTGCAAGGGTTATGTATGGTGGAACTCTGCGTCAGAGTATAAAAGAACCTTTTATAACAGGAAACCGTGTATTGACTACAGTATGAATGGAGGCGGAACCAGAGTCAGAGGCGGAACCATAGTCAAAGGCAGAACCAGAGTCGTAACAAAATATATAAATAATAAAGGAGAACCGGAACCTTGACCGGAGGAACCATGAGGGGACTGAAACCACGAGCGGT
This sequence comes from Pinus albicaulis, assembly GCA_034641835.2. Classification (NCBI taxonomy): domain Eukaryota; kingdom Viridiplantae; phylum Streptophyta; class Pinopsida; order Pinales; family Pinaceae; genus Pinus; species Pinus albicaulis. The sequence continues at coordinate 1,287,610,395 of CM076583.1, read as the reverse complement.
TCATGGAGGCGGATTTCCAAATTCCGCACCACCTTTCGACCGTAAGGTGGTTTTGCAGAAATCGCAGCGATTCCATAGACTTCGTGACACGTGGCATAGGCGATATTGGAAGTCACCGTTTAACTTGCAATTTTGCGCGTTATACACCGACCAAATACGCCGAGCGAAATGGATATAAACCGTCGATCTGGCGGAGGAGCATCGGACGGAGATCATTAAACGAAGATGCGCGAGGTTTAAAAAAAGCGCACAGAGATTAAGCCAGGTACGGTGCGTTCCGTGGATTGGTTTTTTGACTGAATTGTGGGGCCTGGTGGAGTCATATATATAAATGAATTGGTTTAATTATGGTTTTCAACGTTTTATGGTCTTAATATAAGGTCCGGAGGTAACATAAAAGTCGGAGATACGTGCAATGGACTCCGGGTATTAATATAAGGTGGCAACCTTGGTGATCATGTTCGACAATAAAGTTGAACTCGTAATTATATTATATATTACCACGGTCTTGACATTTGATTAATTATAATATAATTTAAATATGTGGATGTCGGGTTATTCATATGGACGAATTTCATATATTATATGTGTTGAGATACTATGGTGTGCATATAATGGTTAATTGGCGCAATATGAAATATGAAATATGTGAATGGGGCCTAATACATGTACATGTAATGGACTGTCAGATTATAACTGAAGAATTGAGATATTAAAATGAGCAGACTTATTTTTTTTATTAAAGATTGCCAGCGTAGAATAAAGAGAACATGCGAGAGTGCCCGGATTGGGAAAATGATTGGGCATGAGTTTGGGATGCATTTACACACAGTTAAGTGAAATATTGGAATTTACTGGGACTGTGGGTACTGGGATAGTGAACAGGTGATTAAACACAGAGATGAAATTTCGTGAACAAGAAAAATATAGGGATTCAAAAGAGCAGTGAACAGGTGAAATGTATAGATGACAGTAAACAAAGAAGATGCAGAACAACTTCTTAACTACAGTAGAAAAAGAAAAAATCCAGTAAAGCCAAAGTTTAGAAGAGGAGCTGAGTGATATTGAAATATGTAATTAAGAATGTGAATGTAAATGTTGTAATTAATTTTTATTGATTTTGATGCAAAGGCAAGTATCCTAAGGAAAAGACAAAATCCCACTGTAGCATGAAATTGTGTACATATTATTATGATTTTAAATTGAGTTGGATAAAGAAATGAGGAGGCAGAAGACCAAGGGGTATGACCATCCATTTCGAATTCCTAGAGGAAAAGAAACAGTCATCAAGAAATTCTATAAGTAATATCATTTTGATATGCAAAAAGTGAGTTAGAAGGGAGAGAAAGAGTGAGTGAAAATAATACAGAAATGAAGCAGTGAAGCAGAGAAGAAAGAGGAGCTGAGCAGAGAAGAAGGAGAAGCTGATAGAGAATCTGAGAAGATGTAGAGATGATACAGGGCAGATATGAGAATAGATGAACATCAGAGCAATTGGAACAAAACAGAGGTGATATCCAAGGTAAATCGGCAAGTGTTTCTCTTTTGAATGAGTAAGGAAGTTGGAGCTTCCCTATCCAGTTGTAGCAGTAGGATGTCGTTGTAAGTGCTGAGGACTTGAACCCATCCCAGGTTGGTGCTGCGAGGAAAAGTGATGGGAGTTAGAGCTTCTTGCACCACCTACTCTGCGGGAGTGAAAGGTGGATGAGTAGCCTCTGTGGGTTGGTGCCTCTGAAAATTAAAATGGTGAGAGGAGTTGGGCCTGTATACCAACAATGGCAGATGTGGTTTTCTCCCTTTATGGGTTTCCACTTATATCTAGTGTCTCTGTGCATGATGTCTATTTGTTGTTGTGGTTTATCTAATCTGCTTAATACTTGTCGCTCAGATATTAAGACTGTTGTTACATTAACAAATCTATTTGATACTTGCTGCTCACTAATAAATATTGTTCACATATTAAGTTGATCATGAAGTGAAGGTGTAAATAAGATTTAAGAGAAAGTTTTAAAAGTCCATGTATGTGTTAAACTGATTCAACCCCCCCTCTCAGTTTAACTAAGGGTTCAACACTGTTGCAAAAGCATCCCATGATTTAAGGAGACCATTGAGTGTTGTAATCGTTATTTCAGGAATAATATTCTTCAATTTCTTGGATATGGTCTCTTATCTGAGAAATCCTTATGAAGTAAGATGCCTTGGTATCGTCATTAGTAATCCTTATATTTCACATTTCATTATTCAAGCTAAGGTTGACTAATTTTTTTTTGATAGTGTAGAGATTCATTAGGGAATCATACATCTCCTTTGAAGTATTAAGTTTCACAATGTAAGGAACTGAATGATCCCTAATGGAGTCCACTATTATGCTCATAGCAATGATGCCATCCTCCTTGAAATTTTCTTTTCCTGAATCATCTTCTGGTTCAAAAAACTTTCCTTTCAATATTTTGTGGTTGTTAATTGAAGAATATTGCTTCGGATTATCCACAATATTAACATAACTTTTGTAATATCCCAAAATGGGGATTGCACAACAAGCTTGGAAAATAACGCACTTCCTGAAATATTGATGTATATAAATGAGTTTACAACCCTTGGATCCCTTAGATCAGCAGATCTGGAGTCTAGATCCACAAGGATAGAAAAAAAAATCAAACTAGGTGTGGTAAACAGGTCTCCCACAACCTAGTCTAGTTGAAAAACACCCTACAAGAGGGGCTGTAGCTATGCAAAAAAAAAATGCCTCAAGAATTATGCAATATTGGAAAATATGAGTAGGAGGCCATAAAATATGATTAATAAATGAATGTATAGTAACAAATCAGAAGTAAAGTGAAGCTCTTTCAATATACAGTAGATTACATGAGACAAGAGAGCAAGATATCTTCAGAAAAGAGAGCTACAACATGTATATATCAACAGAAATGGATCAACAACGTTATTTTCAGGAGCTGTAGTAGATGCATATTAAAACTCAGATCTAGGACAGATCTGTGGATAAAACATCAGATCTATTTCAGATTTATAAAATAGATAGTTTTATTTACAAGATCCCCTTGGGGTTTTGACCAAATCATGCATAAATAAGAGTAGATCTGAGTTACAAGTTGCAGATCTGTAAAATGCTACAGTAATTTTTGAATATTACATTTCGTTACAATAGATCAGATCTAAATATAACATGGATCAGTAAGCTAATCCATGGATCACCTAAGTGGGAGGCAAATCCCAACACTAGATATCTCTCATCAAAACAGTGATCAAAACACCAGAAAGAACCTCATATCAAAATAATGCAGTCCATCAATGGAAATAGTTTTGTAGCTCAAAATGACATGGATGGCCACTGCCAAATTGTAGATCTGAAGTATAAAGAGAAGAGACACTCTTCTAGGAGGTTAAAAGACACACTCCATGAGAAGAGGCTCCCAAAACAAGTTAGATCTTTGCAAATCTAGAATCCCACCTGCTGCAGCTTGCAAGAGTAGCAAAAACCTCAATGGATCAGCGCTGAAATTGTAAGTAGAGCTTGGCCACAAGCCTGATAGTGGATCAATTCAGCAAATACTCCTCCAAGAATCCTCAAAGGAAGAGGTGAAATCCCTGCATAGGAACTCCAAGCACAATCCTCCACTAAACAACAGAGAATAGCATTTTTCTAAGTAGACAAAATAATTATAAATATGATCAATCAACAACCTTCTCTTGCTGCTTTCCCCTTCCTTTTATAATATGAGAGACTTTGCAAACCCTAAACCACCTTGATGAGTTAGCTCTTCTCACATGAGGGTCCTCCTTCTAAAACTGCACTATCCTTTTAGGAGATGCATTGAACCTAGACAACGCTGTAGATTTGGTCAAGGTTGACCCAGTCTCACAGCTCAAACCCCTTTCACACCTGCAAGTGATTATTTACATGGCCCTGATTTATCTGTGTTCACATGGGCATTGATTTATTCAATCTTCTTAGGAGTTTTACATGTCCTCCTTTATTCATTTATTCATGCAACAGGAAATAAAACAAAAATGAATATTCCACTTAGCTTAGGCTAAGTAGGAATATTAAAGTCCTCCCCTCCAAAATGTTTCTTGTCCTCAAGCAACTGATAGGGTAAGAGTTGTAGTACTTCTCCTCCTTCATTGTTGACATCATCAAGGATAGGGTCCTCATCATAAGCCATGTTCTCAACAAGCCAAAGCATCATGAATTGTTCCTCCAAGGCCAAAATAATATGTGCATAGTCCATCCCTTTAGGAGTAAAGAACTCAACAGAAATAAACATAGTTGGAGAAATGATACATCTAAAACATGTATCATGAAGTACAGGTTGAAGTTCCAAACCATGTGGTACATACACACTGCTCATCCTTTGTCCATACAATCCCATAAACAATACAAATATATCATCAATGTATGGAAGCAAGACTACATAGATGCAAAATGAAATCTGGACTTGAGGAGGTGGGTCAAAATCCCACATGTGATGCCAACGCAGTGCACCTCTTGTCTTCATTAGATCCAGGTGTGGCAAGTGGAATTCCCATCACACTTCCACTGCATGAGTCACCTTGACATGGCTGAAGGTGTTATATAATTTTTGTGCCTTTGGGAAGCACCCATCATGAAAAGGAATCTCCCTTTGCACATCAAGGGAGTGGCCATGTTCAGAATTTCCATTGGCCCCCAAACTATGACATCCACATGATCTCTCACTCCCTTTAGGAGTCTTATCCTACAAAAACATGGCAAAGGAATGTAATAGATCAGAAAATACAACTTTCTTATCATGATCAAATCCTTTACCATCATAGTCCTTCACACACATGGAGTTGTGCATGAACATTCCCTTCCTCTTAAGCAAAGGAAGAGCTGGCTGAGATGACTCTTGCAAGGAGTCCATTGGCTGCCCCAATCCTCCATGGCTATTTCACTCTTGAAAGTGTTGATGTAAGTCCTCTCTCATGCCTTCCCAATCAAAACTCTTCATTATCAGGGAACAAATATTCATTGAATACATATGGCTGAGGAAGAATTCTTCATGTGCTCCTTGTAGGATCTTCTGCTTGAGCTTGGAGGCTCTAGCTAAGAAGACCTTACCATGATAATAGATGACTCCTCCTTGGACTAAGTAGTTCTCTTATTGATGCATGCCATCTAGGATCATACCTGTGTGGAGATATTTGGAATACTCTACAAGCAATTGAGATTTCTAATAAAGATCCACACTGCTCAACAATGACAGCACTGCTGATACATCTATGGGAGTGCTTGTCATGTTGCTGGTTCCCCTTTTGACATTACACATGCCAAAACTGTTTGTTGGAAGGTTGATCCTCCCATTCTTATCCTCCCACAGCACTGTAGCTTGATCTTTCATTGCTCCAATCCTTCCTGGATATAGATTTGGAGCAGCACTTTGTGAGGCTTTCCCCAAAAAATCTGAATCTGATGGCATTCTAGGTGGCTTGCCATGAGATAAGAATGTCCCTTGAAGCATCCTCATGAACACGAGAGAAGGAATTGTGAGATCCCTGCCTCCACTGCGCAAATCCATCTTAGTTGTTTGTGTGGAAACATTAGGTGAAGGATAAGTGTGCATGCCTTGAATAATTTGTGGTTTCCCACTCTTCAAGTCCACCCACTCCATTTTCAAGGCTTTCCAATCAGTGGTAACCTTCCCCAAGGTAATCAACCATTGGACACCAAAGATTATGTTGGTGTCTGGTATGTCAACTACAAATAAGTGATCCACCAAAGTGTAGGATCCCATAGTGACAGAAAGTGATGGGACATATTGCATGCATTACATGGTTCTATCTCCTGGTACCAAAACATAAAATCCCTCAAAAGTATCAGTGGAGATTCCTATTCTTTGCACAAGGTGAGCATTAATAAAGTTGTGGGTTGCCCCACTGTCAATCAGGACAGATACTCTCTGATTCATGACTGAACCTTGTACTCTTAGGGTCAAGTACTTAGGCACTCCCCTCAGAGAGGCAAGAGTCCCACTTGTTGGAGAAAAGGCTCCCTTTACATCCCTGGATGGTGTTTGATCTCCCTCATCTTCCTCATCAGCGCTGTGACCCCTCCTAGGTTCATCACCTTCATCTTCCTCCTCAAAATCTGAGAATACTTCTATGTAGTGTGATTTTCCAGTAGCTTATCTGTGTCCTAGTGCCCATGACTCTTGGAAAGTGAAGCACAGTCTCTTCTTCCTCAAATCCCTCTTGAGATCAATATCAAGAGGTTTCTTCAAAGAGCTCTCCTTGGGAGGAGCAGTTTTCCCTTCCTTCCCCTTAGAAAAGTGAGGGGCCTTGCTTTGGAAAGTTGCCTTTGCTTTTAGCAAGGCATCTTGGAGATCTCTAGATCTCTAAATGGCATCATGCAAAGTGATGGGCTTGGTAGATTTAACCAACCCATGCAAAGGTTCCTCCAGGCCATCGATGAACATGTAGACTCTCCTTACTACAGATAGATCAGGGACCATGACTGATAATATTAGAAACTCAGAGATATAAGTCTCTGCATCTCCTGACTGCTTTAGCTTTGCAAGGCTTATGAAGGGTGCTTCAGGATCCTTCCTATCAAACCTCTCCACCAGTCTTCTATTTAACTTAGCATAAGTAGTCACATTGTTGTGTCCCAATGTAGATAACCCATGGAACCACCAATTGTGCGCTTCACCTTCAAAGTGCAGCGCTGCAATCTTGATGGCTTCAACTTCAGGGACTTTGTTCAACTGAAAATATATATCCAGCTTTTCTACCCATGCCTTGGAAGAGCTGGAGGATGATCCATCAAACTTGGGAAAAAAGAATCTGCCCATAGTGTGGTGTCTACCATGAAAGAAACCACCATCTCTATATTGCTGCCCTGGTCTTCTTCTGTCCTTGAGTTGACAAAAATCATGGAAACTCAAGTTATCCTTGAATCTCTGACTCTAAGAATCATACTCCACAAAGTAACCTTCAAGGGAGGCTCCCTCTTATGGTCCTTCATTCTCCATAGCCAAGAAAGTAGGCATAGTGGAGCATTGTGAGGCTTGAGGGGCTTGTGGCAGATTCACTGGTTGACCAGTACCATGATGAGACATGTCAGAGCTTTCTCCTTGATGAAATCTTCCAAGAGATTCCCTCATTCTATCCACCCTCATATCCTTTATCTCCTTGGCAAGATCTTGCATGGCCACTAACAAATTTCTTGCAAACTCCTCTCCTTCTTTATCACTGGTAGTTTCAGGGGCTTTACCCTTGTCTTGATCTTCAGTAGTATAGTCATACTTCTTATGACTTCTGTTATGGTACCTCTTCTCCCTCTCAGTAAGAGGATCATCTTCTTCTAAATGCAACATGGCTGGTGCTCCAAGGCAAGCACAGGTTGTGCCAAGAAAGGAGCTCTGATACCACTGTAAGATCCCAAAATGGGGATTGCACAACAAGCTTGGAAAATTATGCACTTCCTGAAATATTGATGTACAAAAATGAGTTTAGAACCCTCAAATCCCTTAGATTAGTAGATCTGGAGTATAAATCCTCAAGGGGAGAAAAAACAAATCAAACTAGGTGTGGTAAACAGGTCTCCCATAACATAGTCTAGCTGAAAAACACCCTACAAGAGGGGCTACAGCTATGCACAAAAAACTGCCTCAAGATAACGTAGTCTTGGAAAATATGAGAAGGAGGCCATAAAATATGATTAATAAATGAATTTACAGCAACAAATCAGAAGTAAAGTGAAGCTCTTTCAATATAAAGTAGATTACATGAGACAAGAGAGCAAGATATCTTCAGAAAAGAGAGCTACAACATGTATATATCAGCAAAAATGGCTCAAAATCGTTATTTTCAGGAGCTGTAGTAGTTGCATATTACAACTCAAATCTATGAAAGATCTATGGATAAAACATCAGATCTATTTCAGATCTAGAAACTAGATATTTTTCTTTACAAGATCCCCTTGGGTTTTTGACCAAATCATGCATAAATAAGAGTAGATCTGAGTTACAAGTTGCAGATCTGTGAAATGCTGTAGTAATTTCTGAATATTACATTTCATTACAATAGATCAAATCTAAATAGAACATGGATCAACAAGCTAATCCATGGATCACCTAAGTGGGAGGCAAAGCCCAAAACTAGAGATCTCTCATCAAAACAGTGATCAAAACACCAGAAAGAACCTCATATCAAAATAATGCAGTCCATCTATGGAAACAACACTGTAGCTCAAAATGACATGGATGGCCACTGCCAAATTGCAGATTTGAAGTATAAAGAGAAGAGATACTCTTCTAGGAGGTTAAAAGACACACTCCATGAGAAGAGGCTCCCAAAACAAGCTAGATCTCTACATATCTAGAATCCCACTTGCTGCAGCTTGCAAGAGTAGCAAAATCCTCAATGGATCAGCGCTGCAATTGTAAGTAGAGCTTGGCCACAAGCCTAATAGTGGATCAATTTAGCAAATACTCCTCCAAGAATCCTCAAAGAAAGAGGTGAAATCCCTGCATAGGAACTCCAAGCACAATCCTCCACTAAACAACTGAGAATAGTATTTGTCTAAGTAGAAAAAATACTTAGAAATATGATCAATCGACAACCTTCTCTTGTTTCCTTCCCATCCCTTTTATAAGATGAGAGCCTTTGCAAACCATAAACCACCTTGATGAGTTAGCTCTTTTCACATGAGGGGCCTCCTTCCTAAATTGCGCTATCCCTTTAGGAGATGCATTGAACCTAAACAACGTTGTAGATTTGGTCAAGGTTGACCCAGTCTCACAGCTCAAACCCCTTTCACACCTGCAAGTGATTATTTACATGGCCCTGATTTATCTGTGTTCACATGGGCATTGATTTATTCAGTCTTATTAGGAGTTTTACATGTCCTCCTTTATTCATTTATTCATGCAACATGAAATAAAACAAAAATGAATATTCGACTTAGCTTAGTCGAAGTAGGAATATTACAACTTTGTTGACGTTTCAATTCCCAATGAGGATCCATCTTTAGGACATGTTGTGAATGAGTGTTTGAGAGGGGAACAAATCGGTGATAAATAATGAAAGAAAACCTATTTTGACTAAAAGAGCCAACCAAAGGTTAATTCAAAAATAAATATTATTTAATATTTCAAATTATTTACTAATTTAAAATTAATATTATTAATATTACTCATTTTTAATAATAAAATATAATTATTAATAATGATTATAATGTTAATAAATAATTAATAAATAAATTTATTAATTAATATAAATAAGTTTTAACCATAATAATTAATATTTATTTATTATTATAATATTTATTATTTAAAATTTTTAATGTTTTATTTATTAATTAAAGTTGTTTAATTAATATTTAAAATAATAAAATAGAGATGACAACTGGAATATTAGTAGGTGTTGGATCCCTGCCTTATATTCTGCCGCTTCCTGCCTTCATTTTTTGCCTTAGTTTTTTGGTTCATTCGTTGATTATCGATTTTTAAGTTATCTATTTCATTCTTTTTGACCCCGTATTCTAAAAAAACATATTTTTAAATCTAAAATCACATTAACATAATCCCAAAAATTATTATTTAATACTATAAAAATTTAATCTAAAATTATTATAAAAATTCACCAATTTTTTTTTTAAAATTTAAATATTAGAAAATTATATTAAAAACAATTATAACTTGAAACAAAATTATCCTTTTATTTATTCCCTTTGGAGTCAAACTAGTCCTTATTCCAACAACTAGTTTAGCCATCTCTACATCTATTTCAATTCAATGTCTTGATCTGATCTCTCACGTAGTCCTGATGATGAACCACACTGGTTGGTTCGAAACGCGTCGACATTATTCTATTGCATGTGATTATTACCATAAGAATTCTAAAAAATAGTCAAAGAGTTAGTTAATCTTAATTATAACTAAATTTTTATTAAAATATTAACAATAAAAATATATTATTAATATTTTTCTAAATAATATTATTGTTAATATTTCTAAAATTATTATTATTATTATTTTTATCACTTTATGACAAAAATTATTAATAATGATTATAATGTTTAATAAGTATTAATAATAATTAATAGTAATAAAATTATTTATTAATATTAATAAATATAACTATAATAATTATTTCAATTATAAATTAATTAATATTTTGAATAATAATAATAATATTTATTTTTAATAATAACACCACCTCGGCGAAATATGTTGCCAATATTCTTAAACCCTTGGTTGGAAACACTAACCCATTCATTAAAGACTAATGATTTCGTGAAGCTTATCAAGAATGAGAAGGTAGAGGTTGATGACATTTTGGTAAGTTTTGATGTAGTATCATTATTTACCAAAATCTCGTTAGATGAGCCTGTTCAAATTATAAAATAAGTAACTAATCCTGAAATTGCTAAGCTTGCTGAGATTTATTTACAGTCCACTTTTTCAGCTTCCAAGGAGGATACTATGATAAAGTATATGGTGTCGCAATGGGATCACCTATCTCACCCATTGTTGCTAGCTTATATATGAAGCACTTTGAAAAAATGACCTTTGAGTCCTTTCCCGTAAAACCAGCTTAGTGGAAGATATTTGTTGATGACACCAACGTAAAATGGACTCATGGTAAGGAGAATCTTGAGAGATTTTTTAATCACCTAAACTCTATTTCATCACGAATTAAGTTTACCATGGAGGTTGAAGAAAACAAGAGAATTCATTTTTTAGATGTCCTGATTACCAGGAAGGAGGATGGTACCCTTGGGCATTAGGTATTTAGAAAGAAGACTCACACTCACAGTTATCTTCATGCTGATTCCTATCATCATATAACTCAAAATTTTGGTGTTCTAAATACTCTGGCTATTAGGGCCCTCAAGATATATGATTCCGAGCACCTTAACAAGGAGATCAATCACTTGACCTCTGTATTTAAGGGTAGTGGAAATAAAGGGAGAGATATTAAGAAAGCCATAAGGAGAGCTAAGGAGTCGGTCATTTCTCATAAGCATCAAGAACCTCGGAATATGTATGGTAGAGTTTTCCTTCCATACATCCAAGGAGTTACTGATAAGATTGCGAGGGTTCTGGGGAAGAAGGACATAGTCGTGAAATTTATTGTTGCAGAAACAACAAGACAAAAAATGCGCCCAGTTTAAGATAACATCAATCACGAGTAGCTTAAAGAAGTTTATAAGATTGACTGTTTGTGTGGAAAAAATTATATTGGGGAAACTGGACAACCCTTGTAGATAAGATTGAGAGAGCACAGAGTCGATATTAAGAATGAGAGATCTCATACCTCAGCCCTTGCAGAACACTCTTCGAAAACGAAGCATCACATGTGTTTAGAAGATGCCAAAACTATCGCCAGAGAGGGACAATACCAAAGAAGGAAAATTAGAGAAGCTCTTGAGATTATTAAGCATCCTCAAAATCTCAATAGGAATGGAGGGAGAGAAATCAGTGATATTTGGCTTCTTCTGATCAAACAAATTTTCTCCTCCAGCTCGTCCTCCCGGGTATAGTTTCTCGGGTAAAATTCCCCTTTTAAATTAAAGTTTAATTTTTAATAAAGTAATATTATAAATAAAGATGTACATTGAAAAGTAACTTTAATATTAATTTATTTAAATAAATTATAATTATTAAATCATAAGATTATTCCAATCAATTAATTAATTTATAAATAAATAAGAATAAGAATCATTATTAATTCTAACCAATATTCATTATTGGATGAAAAATAATTATTTAATTTATTAATGCTTACTCATAAGTTAATTAATTAATGAATTATTATTATTACTAATTTTTTTTAATAAATTAAATAAAATTTATTAATAATTAAGATTTACTAACAATTAGATTATTTTAAAACTAATAATTAAACAATTAGTAAAAATTCATTAAAATTAAAAAATTAATTATTTAAATATAATAAATATTATTATTAATATTAAAAATATTAATTAATTTATAATCGAAATCATTATTAATAATTATTATAGTTATACTTATTAATATTAATTAATAGTTTTAATAATATTAATTATTATTAATACTTATTGAACATTATAATCGTTATTAATAATTTTTTAAATTTTTTTTAGAAATATTGACAATAATATTATTTAGAAAAATATTAATAATATATTTTTATTGTTAATAATTTAATAAAAAATTAGTTATAATTAAAATTAACTAACTATTTGATTATTTTAAATATTAATTAAACAACTTTAATATATATATAAATGAATTAAAATTCATTAAAAATTTAAATAATAAATATTATCACTATAAATAAATAACAATTATCTATATTAATTAATAGAATTATTTATTAACATTATAATCATTTTTTTTTGATGATTTATTATTATTAAAACTGAGTAATATTAATAATATTAATTTTAAATTAATAAATAATTTCAAATATTAAATAATATTGATTTTAGAATTAATCTTTGGTTGACTCTTTTAGTCCAAATACGTTTTCTTTCACTATTTATCACCGGTCTGTTCCCCTCTCAAGTACTCATTCACAATCTACCCTGAAGATGGATCCCCATTGTGATTCGAAACATCGACAAAGTTCTGTTAATACTGTGGATAATCCGAAGCACTCTTATTCAACCTTTCCTTTCACAATGTCCATAAAATTGTTCTTGGCAAGAAGAATATCTATTCTAACTTTCCAAGCTCTGAAATTAAATGCTTCCTTTGGCTTGTTTTCATATTTCTTAGAATATGCCATAGAAGTCAACCTGCAAGGACTTCAATAAAATGTTTTCTAGGGTTTTGTCAAGGTGATCTCAATGTTCTATTCGTCCTTCACCAAACCTCTAATACCATGTTGATTTTATTAGTGCAATTAAGGTTAGCACAATATTTATGAAATTATTGATGTGGATATTCTTTAGCTTATTCCAATATATCATTCAATAATTATACTTTAGAAATTCAACCATAAAGAAAAGCAAAACAATAGAGATCACAACACACACAAGAAGACAAGATTTACCTTGGGAAAACCCATCAAGGGGAAAACCCCAACAACCTTTTTCAATAGAGAAATTCATTTTGTTCAATGAGAGACACACCTAGATCTATGGTCAAACCTAGTCTTCTTATTTGTTATGAAACCAACTCACAAAATAGAATAAAATATAGATCAAATACTTAGAAATCAACCTCTTCGAGAGGGAAACCTTCTTTACATTACATAAATGAAAAATTCTTGGATGATTCAAATGAAAAAACCTCCTTTCTATATATAGGAGTCTAAGGGGTCACAATATAATCTGAGCTGATATAACAATAATAATGTAAGGGAACAATAATAACAATAGTGGGCTTCTATGGGGCATAATAATAACAATATGGGGACTACATGGGTACAAAAATAAAAATAATGGGGCTACACTAACAATAACAATAAGGGGATACACTAGTCTTATAGGGACCTAACATGCCCCATCTCCTTCAAAAAAGTGTTTTCCTCAACGCTTGAGTAGTTTTGGATGATTTTGTATAAAATTATCATCCTCCTGTTATCTCTAAATTGGTACTGATGCCCAACCCCACCAGACAACTTAGAATAACTCTTTCAAACTAGCTTTTGACTAAGGATTAGCCTCTTCAGCCTGAGAGGGCTCTCTCAATTTAACTAATGATTTGCTCAATTAAGTTTTAATTCAGATGGCTAACTCTGTGATAAGTGTCTAAGTGTATTTGAATGCAGGTGAAAAATGAAATAGGTTTCACTACCATTGGGCTCATGGAGTCAGTATGAAGGAATTCAATGACAAATGAATCTCCTTGCGGAAGCTGAGGCTTTTACTATTTCAATGAAAATACAATACTAACACACATAAAATTTTCAATAAATCAATGTTAAAAGGAAGTCAGAGCATGAGGGCATGAATTCTGAGTAATTCAACATCAAGATATTGGAAAAATATGTTAAGGAAACATAAGATATAAGCTCATTGCAACAGTTAAAGAATCTCAAGTAAAGCAGAAAACACCATCACTGTATATTACTGATATTCCAAATTTTACAATAGTAGTAGTCTCAAATGACATTCTCCAAACCTTTCTCTTTCGATTTTCTACCTATTAAAAGACTTTTGTTTCTTACATTGGATCTGCCCAGCTGGCTAGATCATCAAACCATAATCTTGACACCTATCCTAACCATAAACTACATTCTTGGAACTAAAAAACACACCTAATCTCTTAAGACTTATACTTCTAATAGGACTCTGCCTTTCATTTAATACATTCATTTTATGCAGTAATGGGATAATTACATTGATAATGATCAGGTGCTCTAGTGGAATTCACCATCACCAAGACATAAATGTACCCACTAGATTTAGGAACTAACACCCCTAGTTTTTAGGAAAAGATAAACATAGCTTTGATCATTGTCTTCATGTTGAGCTGGATAGGCGGCAGTTTTGTCAAGTAGTGAATCTCTATTGGGGTGGCCCACTGTCATATTGATTATATCCACATGGCTGGCTGCTCTTCAAAAAACTTTTCAAACCTCCAAATACCATTAAAAGTACTTCGCTGCAAAAACATAGTACCCTTAGGTAGTTTTGTAGTGTAGTTCAATAGCATATTTATTTCAGCCATTCAAACTTAACTTTTGCTTCTTCTTCTAGTCAGGATATGTTTGCTAGACAAAATGGGCTAAATACAACACTTTCCCTCCTTTGATTTCCAATAGAAATGATTTTTGTGGTAAAAAAACACCCTACAGGGATTTCGTAGCGAAATTTGACCTTCAAGCTCAAGCTTCGCTACGAAATTTCCTAACTGGCTGAAAACATAGATTTTCCATTTTTCTTCAAAATTTCAACTTCTAAACCAAAAATGATGTTTCCTGCATGTTGCAAAAGTTACCAAAAATGTTTAGGTCAACCCCTCAAACTTTGGGCACTTCATCCTTAGCATTAGCAGGATGTACTTCTTCAGGCTCATTTATCACTTTAATTTTCAGCCTTCTTTTCTTCAGTTCTTCTTGAATCATTTCCATTTGGTCCTCTAGCTCTTTAACATGCCCTTTAAGCCTTTTCCTCTCAGACTATAACCATATGTTTCTTTTTCTAGTGTTCTTCATCACTCTCCTCAAAGGAAGAGTAATTTTTAGCAGTTTTTTTGGCATTTGACAGTGATTTGTCATATTTGTCTAGTTGATCCTTAATTTATTTTTCAAAGTTTTCCATTAGCTATTTGTCTACCTTGGCCTCTTTCAGTTCCAATTTGACTTCAATGAATTCTTCTATGGCCTCTCTTAATTTCTCCTGCAATATTTGAACTTCAATTTCATTAGGGGAATTTTGAGGTCTAAAATGGGCCTCCTAAGAAAAATGTACAACCAAAATAAACTTTATAAGAACCAATAGGATTCAAGATGATGATGTCAACCATGGGGGATGATTCACCATTTTTGGAGTAAAAAAGTAAAAATATTAAAATATAATAAAATAATAAAACTACTTTTTCAACTCATATTTTCAACTTATATCGCTAAGGGTTTACTCAAATTTCGAGCAGGAATACTCATTGGATGCAAAATTTAATTCCTTATCCAAGGAGTACCCATGTTTCATACTTTTGATGGACCCTGCTACAAAAAAAATGAAAAATACATGAAAAAACGTGATTGCAATCACATTTTTCATGTATTTATCATTTTTCATGTAGCAGGGTTCATCAAAAGTATGCAACATGGGTACTCCTTGGATGAGGAATAAAATTATGCATCTGACGAGTGTTTCTGCTTAAAATTTGAGTAAACCCATAGGGAGATAAGTTGAAAATATGAGTTGAAAAAATAGTTTTTCTTTTTTCCCTCCTAAATTTGATGATGTAATCAAATCTTATTCTATTATTTCCACTATTATTTTATAATTTCCTTAGGAGGCCCATTTTAGACCCAAAAATTCCCCTAATATTTCCAATATTTGCTCCTTTCCTTTTCTCTGCACAAAAACCTCTTCTGTTGCTGGAGATAGGTCTATGATGTTTATGTGATAGGTTGCTTGCATTTGTCAACATTTTCTATCGTCTTACTTTCCATGGCACCCTTTTCAAGCTGTAACCTAGTCAGTGGTTTCCTTGGCTGGAATATCAAACCAACATCTTCTCCTGCAAAATCTAATTTTTTGACAAACTTACCTTTCTGTTTCTTCCTTTTGTCCCCCTCAATGTCTTATTCTTGGGAAATTCAAGTTTCTTCAATGTCTATTTCTTGGACGATATCTTCAAGATTTCCTTTGGCAATGGTTTGGCTCCTAGTTATCCTCCTGCTACCATGTTTTCTAATTTCTGTTTGTGACTTGCAGGTGATGGCTATGGGATATCGACCTCTGGTATAGGTTCAGCTTCAACATCCATTGGCTCCAAAATAGGCTCTGCCCCTTCTTCATTAACAACTTCTATCACAGTTGGAGATGAAGTAATTTTTGGCTTTGAAATCTTCTTAGGTGTCACTGAATCTACTTCATATTTGCTGAGGAAAATGAAATATGTCCAATCTCTGTTTAATTTCTTTAATTCTTCCAGCACAAAGAGTTTAATTAGGGCATGGTTTAAAAATAATGTCTCATTGCCTTCAGCCCTGGCTTGGACCTTATCAGACATATTCCCTAAACTCCTAAACAAAAAGAAAGGAAAATCAAGGGGCTTCTTATCAGTGAAATGTAAAAGGAGCCTGAAATGGTATAGGTAGATCGTATGAAACCTCCCCTCAAAGGGAAAATACCTTTGGACCACAAGCAAAAACTTAGAATAATTCTCCTTCATATAACTCCTGGGAATGCCACTTTCTATGTCAGCTCCAATGTGCTTTGGTTTGACAAATTCCTCACAGCTTTGCATTTTGAATTTGGTAATTTTGAACCATCCTTCACCTCCTCTTCCTATCTCCGTAGCCTAAGAAATAGTATCAGGTGATACTATGAAATTTAAAACCCCTACCTTTGACACTGTCCCTATGAAATTAACTAAGAAGTATTTAGATGTCTAAGCATGAAATCCTTGAAGCTTCTGACAGAATTGCAGACAACCAACATTTCTAAAAGTATCCATGAAACTGGGGTCTTCATTCAATAATTTGAGGTCCATAGGCTCGTATATTACATACGAACCTCCTTTATTCACCTTCTTCTTCATTTCCATTCTACTTTATAACCTCACTATTTCCTTAGCTGTGACACTTGTAGATAAGCAAAACTAGACAACAAGTTGTTTGCGTTGTGAATCAACTCTTTAAGGATGACACTGTATTGCTACATGCAAGGCCTGAACAATGAATGAAAAAGAGATGGTTAGAGGTGAAATTTAAATTGAAATTTTATAATCTGGGGAGAATGATGCCAAATTTGAACACAAAAGGTAATGATGAATGAAATCATGATCTTGCATGCTTGGGTGATCATGGAAACTAATTGGGTGACCTCACCTTTACCCTTGGCCATCGAAAACTTGACACCTCACCACGCTCTGTCTTTTCTGCAGAAAAACACAATTTGATAGCGAAGACAGTTAAAAACCTGGCAGATTCACTACATAATTGTCAGGTGATTCCTTAGAAAAATCTGCCATTCTGCAGTTATATTCGCTACCGAATGATGAAAAAAATAGACAAGTGGCATATGTTGATTTGAGGGCATGGATGCAAA
This sequence comes from Pinus albicaulis, assembly GCA_034641835.2. Taxonomy (NCBI): domain Eukaryota; kingdom Viridiplantae; phylum Streptophyta; class Pinopsida; order Pinales; family Pinaceae; genus Pinus; species Pinus albicaulis. The sequence continues at coordinate 1,287,592,694 of CM076583.1, read as the reverse complement.
AACTAAATGGAATGGAGTGAATTTGAGTGACATGACATGAATCATGGTGGGTTTTAGACTTAGGATAAGGCTTATTAAATGTGTTTTTTCATAAATTTCATGAATCAAACTATGAAAACAATATGAAACCTAGGTGAGATGTGAATGACCTTATCAATGAAATTTTGAAAACTTATAAGTGATAACACCTCCCATGAGGAATATTCAACAGGTAAGTTCTTCCACTTGATGAGATACTATGAAATTAATCGATTTCACAACTGTCGATTTATTTTTTCCGTGACTGCTTTAGGTTCCAATATTATTTTTCATTCCTCGCCAAGTTCTAGAAATATTGTTTGAACTGGGAGCTTGTCACCTATAACCTTATTTAAGCATGAAACATGGAAAATTGGGTGCACTCGGGAAGATGCCGAATTCTCCAATTTGTGTTCCATAGTACCAATATTTTGCAAAACCTTGTAAGGACCATAATACTTTGGTTATAATTTATTATCCTTATTAGCTTTCTTGAGGGGTGTTTGTTTGTATGGTTGTAACCGTAAAAATACCCAGTTGCCTACATCAAAAATTATTTTGCCTTGATGTTGATCTGCCTGTTGTTTCATTCAATTTTGTGCTGAATTGAGGATATCATTTAAGAGTTGGAGAAATTCTTGTTGATTCTCGATGTGATATTCCATTGCTTGAACCTTAGAATTTTCTTTTAAAGGTGATGTGATGGATGGTGGATGATATCCATAAAGTGCCATACAGTGGGGTCATTTTTACTATAGTATGGAAGGAAGTGTTATACCATCATTCAGCTAGAGGTAACCATTTGACCCATTGTTTCTGTTTATTAGATACAAAGCAATGAAGATATATTTCAAAATATTTGTTCACTATCTCAATTTTCCCATCAGATTGAGGATGATAAGATGAGCTATGAGCTGATTGAGTACCCACACAAGAAAACAATTATTTCCAAAAATTTATAGTGAAAATGGGATCTTTGTCACTTACAATAATATTTGGGTTTCCATGTAGCTTTTGAATTGTTTCCATAAATGTAGTAGCAACTGTTATGGATATAAATGGATGCGATAATGCACAAAAGTGTGCATACTTGGTAAGTATATCAAATACCACCATGATGACACTCTTTCCTTCGGACTTGGGTAACCCTGTGATAAAACCATTGAAATTGACTCCCAAAATTGACTTGGAATGGATAAAATTTGTAACATACCCGAGGTCTTAATTGTCTCAATCTTTGTTTTTTTTTCAAACCAAACATTCTGCCACAAAATTTTGAATATCATATTTAAGGCCATCCCAAAAAAATTCCTTCTTAACCCTGTGGTAAGTTTTTAAAAATCCCGTGTGTGCTCTAAAGGGAGAGGTGTGAAATTCCAATAAAATATTTTGTTTGAGTTGGGAATTCTCACAAAGATATAAGGGATATTTGTAATGTAATAAATCATTTTCCCAACAAAATGTATCAAATTTATTGGAATCTTGCTACAAAGTTTGAATGAGTGCCCTCACTTCTTCGTCATTCTTCCATTCATCCCTTTCTTTGGTTATCCAATCTGGGTGGATAATAGAAATGACACAAAGAAATTATTCCACACCCTCATCCTTTCTTGAGAGTGAATGTGAAACAACATTTTGATTTCCTTTTTTCTAGATAATTTCAAAGTCATAAACAAACATCTTTGTGACCCATTTTTTCTTCTCTTTTGAAGATAATATTTGTTTTAAAAATTATTTAAGACTATTATGCTCTGTTTTTACCTTGAAGTGACTTCCCATTATAGTAAGGTCTACATTGCTTAAATGCATGTAGTATTGCCAACATTTCCTTATGATAAACAAGTTTTAGTAAATACTCTCCTTTGATTGACGTCTTTCAAAAGCAATGGGTCTTGCTTCTTGCATTAAAACAAAACCAATTCCATTTCTTGAGGCATCATATTCCACAATAAATTTTTTTGTGAAGTCTAGCGTAGCTAAGACTGGTGCTTGGCACATTTCCTCTTTAAGATATTCAAAGGCCTTAGTTGCTTCTGGAGTCCAAGAAAATGCATATTTATTTAGAAATGTTGTTAGGGGTGCTGCTATTCTCCCATAATTATTAACAAACTTGTGATAATACCCCGTGAATCCGATAAATTATAACAACCCTGGTGGAAATTCCATGTAATAAAAGTTAAAAATAATAACCGCGGTTGATGAGACACTTAATCCAAGCTAAATTTAGGAAAAAAATCCTAGGGGGTGTTCATTTAGTTTATTATGGCTAAGGAAATTGGCAAAGGCTATGACTAAGGAATTAAAGAAGAAAAAAGTATTTTTGGCACATTTGTTTATGAAAAATAATGGAAATTAGCAAAAAAAGGGAGATGAAAGGTCATAGGTTGCATGTGAGGAGGAAATTTCATCTGGATTTTGGGGGAGGCCCCCAAGATAAAAAAATTTGAAATTCCAGAAGAAAAGAGGAGAAAACACAGTAATCATAACCCCAAAGAAACCTTTTTATTAAGAGAGAGAATATCTGTAAAAGTTACATTTTAGTAGACAATCTGTCCTTTTACAAAATGCGAATTATTACTTATAAACTTTTTAGTTATAATACCAAATGTAAATTCCATGGGTGGGTAAATACCATGGGTGAATGAATACCGGGGGTGGATGCCACTTACAATACCATGGTTAAATTACATGGGTGGATGCCACTTCCAATACCATGGGTGGATGCCACTTACAATAACATGGGTAATTTCTATGGGTGGATGAATACCATGGGTGAATGGCACTTATAATACCATGGGTGGATAAATAAAATGGGTGGATGACTACCATGGGTAGATGCCACTTTACATTCAGATCATTCCTCCCTCCTTAATAAGAAATGGTCTCCATTCTGTAAAGTTCCCTCTTGAGAATCATTTTTTGAATATGAAGAGCCATTGAAGAGAAGGGTTTTGTGTGGTTAACCCATATCCATGATGAACGAAGATATAAGGATATAGATAACCTGTAATGTTTGTGACCAATTGTGATACTGGAAATGAGTGGCCTAGCAAATGAACTTCAATAAAGCACGGGTTTTTGGATTAACCATAACCATGAAAAATGAAGATCCGAGGATAGAGATACCTTGTAATGTTTATGACCAACTGTGAGACTAACAATGTGCGGTGTAGAAAATGGACTTAAATGACAAGGATTTTATATGGTTGACCTATAACCATGATGTTGATTGTTGATGAAGTAGCATGTGCCTACATAGCCTGGGGTGGGAGGGCACATCTCTAAAGAACCCAAGCCTGGATGCTTCTATGCTGAAACTGATGAATGTGAAGCAGGTGCCTACTAAAGTAGGGTGGGAGGCAACATCTCCAAAGGGAACCTACTCCGAATGCTTCACCAGATAAAAAAACTAATTTAAAATGGGAATAAATAGGTAAATATAAATCAGATACTTTATTATAACCTGTTTTTTAAAATAGAATGGCCATTCTACATATTCTCATGTGATTTAAATCCCTATATGGATGCTATGGAAACTCAAATTCACGCTGAATCTGAGTCTGGAATAGTGTTCAAAGAGGAGATAACACAAATTAAATAAAACCACATAGAAGATTTTTATTAAAATAGAGAATAACTGTAGAAGTTACATTGTGGTGGACAATCTACCCTTTTACAAAATGTGACTTGTTTCTTATAGTCCTTTTAGTTACAATACCACGGGTCAATTCCATGGGTGGGTAAATACCATGGGTGAATGAATACCATGGGTAGATGCCATTTACAATACCATGGGTGGATACCACTTACAATACCATGGGTAGGTTCCATTGGTGGATGAATACCGTGGATGGATAAATACCATGGGTGAATTCCATTGGTGGATAAATACCATGGGTGGATGAATACCATGGATGGATGCCACTTACAATACCATGGGTGGATGAATACCATGGACAGATGCGACTTTTCTTCTATAATTCCAAATTTTTATATCTTGGGGGCCTACCCCCAAGATCTGGACCAAAATTGAAGGAAAATAATGGATAAGAAAGAAAATATAGGTATCTTCTATAAAAAGGTTTTTGAGGATCAATAGGTACCTTTTGTCAGTTTAGTTTTGGAGATCTCTCATTATTCTCTCTCTCTCTCTCACTCTCACTCTTGGACACTTAGATTTTTCTTGGAGCACTTGGGAATTGGAGCAAGAAGGGAAAAGAAAGAAAATAAGAGAAGGATCAAGCAACTACAACGTGATTATTTGTAGGTATTTATTTGAACATGTGATTTCCTTGTTAGATCTAGCATGCATGGTATTGCATGTGATTTCTTGTTGTCTTGGCATGGGTTTTTTGAGGTGCAACAATGTTTCAACCTAGCCTTGCCATTTATGTATGGTGTTGATGAGATGGGTTTATCATGCTTCAGTTGAGCTGGATGGCTTGATCGGATTCGAGGCTGAGTGGGGTGGATCTCCGAAATGACAAACACATGGCCTCGTGGTCCCTAAATTGGACTTTGGATCACGATAAAACCACTGGCCTAGAAATCCTTGAGCTAGACTATGGGTTGTGGTAAAGCCAGATTATGTGCCTCGGTGGGCCTAGGAATCCTTTTTGGTGAATGACAGGATATACTGTAAACCCAAGAGGTGGATTTCTCTTTGTTGGGTCTAGTAGTCCAGGGATGGGATGCATGGTAAAGCCTGGAGAGATGGTCTCAGTGTAGGGCCTAATGACCCCTGGATCAGACTATGCGTTACGATAAATCCTAAGAGACTAGGCGACACTCAAATTCCTCACTGTGTAGGCGGAGAACTCTGGTAGCATCCATGCTTGTTTGGTTTCTTTCCGGTTTTTTATGAGTCCCACATTCATGCCGGGGATATGGCACAGGGGTGATTTATTGAAGAGAGATTTGGTTCAGCTGCTCTATGGTTGAGTGGAACGCGGTAGTCCCATCTCTGGTTGGTTTTTATATACATGAATGAATAGATCATTCCTTTGGTATTTGATATGAAAATGTACTATTTTATGTATGAATTTTATTATTGGTGTATCTATTGTATTTTTGTTGTTATTGTGCTGGTTATAAGCATGTATTCGATCAATGATGTTGTAGGGATCTATCCATGTTTTTACATGTAAATGAACGCACAATGTATCTATGGTCAAATAGATTGTATTGAAGCTTATGATGTAAGAGATAAATTCTTCTTAGTGATTCTCAGATAAGTATGAGACCCCTATGTTTAATTATGTTGTTTACACCTATAGATGCAATGTTTGTGACATGTTTTATGAAATTCCTGTCATGGCTAGGATGGGTCTAGATGAGTTCCTTCTGATGTGATTGATTTCTTACCTTTGTTTTAATGTTATTCATAATCCACTACAGTTTCATGAAGTACTGGGCAGTGACCCGGGATATGGGGCTTAAAAGGTGGTACAAATTCTAGATTTGTACGCACAAAACTGACCACTCAGGGCCTTGACTGCTACCTTTCCTTGGCATGCCTATGAATATAGGCTCCTAGCTACTACCTTGCCTTTGAATGCCTGTGGCTATGGCTAAAAAGGGTCAAAAAGTTAGTCTCGCTCAGGGTTCAGGGGCCTGGAAGGCTGGGTCACCTCTTGAAGATTGTTTTGATGCTGTGTAAGGTGTGTTTGTCTTGTTTCCATCAGTTCCACTTCCTTAATTCATATATGAGGTTGAATCTCATATTAGTAGCCTCTCATCGCATGTTTACCCTAGTTGGACGATTACTTGGGTAGATGTGGGAAGAGATTGTTACAGAGTGGTTTCAGAGACAAGTTCAACCCTTGGAATGGATGGGCAGTGTGTTGGTCATGATTTTGTTGATTGCTTATGTGTTTCTCATACCTATGGTGTATGTTTTTGTGCATCCATGTTGTGTTGGACATGGTGAAAGTGGTGTCGCCATGGGAGGACTGATGATGCTTTTTTCAACATGTTGTCATGCGTAGATGACTGATTATGTGTTGTTCATGCTTGTGTATTTTGCGTGCACACTTGATTACATATTTATACATGTTGTATATGCATTGTTTGTTTATGCCGGGTCACATATTGGTCATGCTTGTGTATTTCTGTGTATGATTGCTTATGTAATGTTATATGTTAAATATGCATTGGTCGATCATGTTGGGTTACATGTTGCTTATGATCGCATATGGTTCGTGCTTGTGATTATGTGTGGTAAAGCTTGCATTGATTTGTATTTGGTATGGTCATGCATGGATGACTGGACTCCAACTAGAATGATATTTGTATATTTATATGTATGTTGTCATGATTATATCTATACATGTATTGCATTGATTGGTTGATCTTATAGGAAGTATCCTCCCAAAATTACACTAAGGTACGTTGGTTTATTGTTATTTGGTTTAGCTGACATACTATGCCTTGTAGGAGAAATATCAACATGGATAGAAATATAGTAGACTACAAGGAATCTCCCTATGAATAATATGAGAAACATGGTGGACACCTCTTCTAATTTGGCAGACACATTGAGAAACTTAAAGGAAGAAGAAAGGAGTTGTAAGGCAGACAATGAAAAAATCATACACACACAAGAGAAACAAGTAGAGGTGAATGCAATACTTCTTCAGAGCTTGTCAGAGTTGCAGCGAAAAGGGACACTTCAGATCAACCATGGAAAAGAGGAAAAAAATAATGGGGCATATGGCAATATGTCTCTTGGTAGACACAGGTTAGATAGAGCTGATACAGTGAGAGATGGCAGGTTGTTGGACACTCTGGATAGGAGGAGTGATGAGTATAGGTACCATTCTAGTTCTAGTTCGAATAGACATCATGATCATCGTCGGTATCATCCTTATAGGAGGAGTGATAGGGGATACTTTCTAGATGAATTTAGGAAATCCAAACCACCTAATTTTGATGGAGACTTGAAGAAACCAAAAGATTTAAAGGCTTGGATACTTGGAATTTTTTTTTTTTTGAGTTGCATGAGTACAAAAATAACATGAAGGTCATAATTTCTATCTTCAGTTTGAAAGGTAGATCAGGGAAGATGTGAAGTAGGTCATAGATATCAGAATGAGGACTTGAGTTGGCATGAGTTCAAGAGGCTTTTCAGAGAGGCACTATAACAGTAAGGCCAAAGAAATTTATGAGCTAAAGATAGGGTCAATGATAGATGAAGAGTACACAACCAAGTTCTTGGAGCTACTGAGGTATGTACCATATCTTAAGGATGAGAAGGCTAAATTTCAATGATTTTTCAATGGTTTTCCATTATCAATTAGAGACCGGATTGAGTGTGATGAGCCTCAGTCACTTGAGGAAGTCATCAGGAAGCTGAAGTATTTCTATGAACATTCAAAGCACAAGAATGAGTCTCAGCAAGGATGGAAAGGGAAAGACCAAGGTAAAGGTAAATGGAAGCCTAAGAGAGAAAGAACTCAGAATGAAGATGAGAAAGAGAATGTGGCACCTCAAAAGAAGTTTAATGCATCTAGACAGGGACATGGATCATAAAAACACCATGGGGGTAATGGCATAATAGAGTTGGAGTGGTGGACATGGGGTGAGGAGCACCTTAGGAGAAATTTACCGTAGCACCAAGGTGGTAGGACTAGGATATATAGTGCACAGGAGGCACAAATGGTTGGGGGTGTTGGGTAGAGAATTCCTTGTATTTATGTAGATGTGGATAATGGACAGACTCAGCGCTAGGAATCTATCATTGAGATGGAAAGTAAGATTTGTGATCAATTTATTTCTATTTTTATTGACCCTGGATCTAATTATAGCTATGTAAGTCCCGACTTGGTGAATAAGTGTGGCTTGAGTAAATAAATGCATGTAAAATCTTGGTTAGTGCAGTTGGCTACAGGTACGAAGAAAATAGTTCACCATTGGGTAAGATAATGTGCATTTGAGTTAAATGGTATGCCTACAAAAATGCACTTGAACATATTTCCATTGGGTTCCTACAATATGCTATTGGGTATGGATTGGTTATACCTTCACAGGACCAAGGTAGACTGCTATGAAAAAGCTATTGAGTTCTTGGATAACAATGAGGAACCAAGAGTCTTACAGGGAAAGAAGAAAGCCACATCATTTAGGATGGTGACAACCATGTAGGCCAAGCGCAGTCGCAAGAAAGGGTGTGTGCTATTCACAGTTCATATATCTAGTGACAAAGGTAAGGAATTTGAGGATGCAGAAATCTTGAGAAGATATCCAATTTTGCAGCAGTTTCAGGATGTGTTTACAGCCAAGATTTTTGAGTTGCCACCTCATAGGGAGGTAGAATTTTCTATTAAGTTGGCTCCAGGGGAAGCTCCAACATCAAAAGCACCTTACAAGATGAGCACACCCGAGTTGGTACAATTAAAATTGTAGCTGAAAGAGATGCTTGAAAAGGGATACATTAGGCCAAGTGTATTTCCACGGGGTGCACCAGTGTTGTTCATGAAGAAGAATGATGACACTCTCAAATTGTGCATTGACTATAGGCAGCTGAAAAAAGTGACCATCAAGAACATGTACCCATTACCAAGGATTAATGATTTGTTTTATCAGTTGAAAGGAGCATCATTGTTCTCTAAGATCGACATGAGATCAAGATATCATCAGGTATGCATTGATGAAGAGGACATCTACAAGAACACATTTAGGACCAGGTATGCGCATATGTGTTTGTTGTAGTTCCATTCAGTATGACTAATGCCCCAACTACATTTATGTGTTTGATAAACAATGTGTCACGTCCTTATCTAGATAAGTTTGCGATTATTTTTATGATGTAATATTGGTGTATTCTAAAAATTATAAAGAGCATGTCGAGCATTTGGCAGCAGGGTCGAGATTGTTGAGAGACCATCAAGTTTATGCTAAGCTCAAAAAATGAAGTTTCTTCCAGAATGAGGTACACTACTTGGGACATGCTGTCTCCAAGAAGGGAATTCCTATAGATCCAGAAAAGATAAGGGCCATCATGGAGTGGGTAGCTCCTAAGAATGTATATGAGCTGAGATAATTAATGGGATTGGAAAGTTACTATAGGAATTTCATCAAGAACTTCTCACATATTTCTTATCCTATTACATCACTACACAGGAAAGGTAAGAAGTTTGACTAGACAATAGAGTGTGAAGCCAGTTTTGAGCAACTTAAGTAGTTGTTGACACATGCTCCAATGTTAAAGATTGTAGATTTGGATAAGGATTTTTTTAGTGTGTATAGATAATTACAAGAGAGGAATTGGCGGGGTCCTTATGCATGATGGACATGTGGTATGCTACAATCCATGAAAGCTGAACGAGCACGAGAAAAACTACTCGACACATGATCTTGATCTAGCATTGCTCATACATCCACTGCAGATGTGGAGGCATTATCTTCTTGGTATACGATTTGTATTGATGAGTGACCACATTATGTTGAGGTACTTATTTGACCAACCGAACTTAAATGCCAGGCAGGCTAGATGGTTGGCTAAGATAAGTGAGTTTGACTTTGAGATTAGGTACATCAAGAGAAAAGAGAACATGGTCGCATATTCTATTAGTAGGTGGGTATAGGTAAATCACATATTAGCAGCTATGAAATCTTATGGGACAAACTTACAAGATAGGATCTTGCAGGTAGGTCAACAAGATCACAAATATATGAAGATTGTGCACATGTTGCAACTGAGTAGAGGTACATATACATGTGGTAGTACATGTATATGTACACATAGCAGCACAGGTATAGGTATAGATGGATGTACATGTATAAGTACAAATGTAAGTACGAGTACAAGTACATGTAGACACGTACCATTAGGGGAATTTTGAGGTCTAAAATGGGCCTCATAAGAAAAATGTACAACAAAAATAAACTTTATAACAACCAATAGGATTCAAGATGATGATGTCATCCATAATGGATGATTCACCATTTTTGGAGTAAAAAAGTAAAAATATTAAAAAATAATAAAACTACTTTTTCAACTCGTATTTTAAACTTATCTCCCAAAAATTTTACTCAAATTTCGAGCGGGAGTACTCGTTGGATGCGGAATTTAATTCCTCATCCAAGGAGTACCCATGTTGCATACTTTCGATGAACTCTTCTACACGAAGAATGAGAAATACATAAAAAACGTGATTGTAATCACGTTTTTTTTTATGTATTTCTCATTTTATATAATGAAGTATCGAAATTATGCTCTTTATGGGTACTCCTTGGATGGGGGTAAATTCGCGTCTCCGCTCGAAGCGGTAAGAAACGGGAGATAAGTTGTGAAAAAGTAGTTTTTTCATTTTTCCCTCTAAAATTTGATAATGTCATCAAATCTTATTAGATTTTTTCCACTATTATTTTATAATTTCCTTAGGAGGCCCATTTTAGACCTCAAAATTCCCCTAATGAAGATTTGGACTATCGTCTCACAATAGATGGGTTGTGTTATCACTCAGAAAAAGTGAAACATCATTTGACATAGTCTTAGAAGTTCATTTGTCAAAGGTATGGTCATAGAGTTCATTAGGAAAATTTTAAATTTTTTCATATTAGCCTATCCTAAGGTCTAAAACCACCCCCATGCAAGTCATATCATGTCTCATCAGTCATCATTTGCTGAAATACTTCATTTCCCAAGCTTTTGAATTCGACAAGGTCACTTTAGCCAGTTTTTCTTGTTTTCATAGCGAATTACGCAGTAAAAAGGCAGTTTTCGCTACGAAACTGCTTGGAAATGAACTAAATATGATACAAAAATAGGTTTTTTCTGTTTGTCTTTTCAAATTCGGTGCAAGTTGTTAGTCAATGATTAGAAGTGTTAGGATGGATGTCATTCAAGTCAGTTAGGGTTAAATCAAGGTACAAAGGTCATGGCTGAGGTCATTATTATTGTTTTTAGCATGTATGAGTCATAATTAAGCCTTGAGCTGTCATCAAAACTTTAAAACCTTTCCCAAATGAGTCTTTTGTCATTCTTTGCTTCATCTTTGCATGCTATTGAGTTCTGGAGAGCTGTTTCACCAAGCCAAGCTGTGTAATGTTCCTAATTTTAGCCTCAAGATAAAAGGAACATTATAGTTAGCATATTTTTATTTTGTTGAATAAAATGGGTAAGGAGACACCTTAACCCCTTTTGATGGAGAAATAACACTCCTTGTGTGAAAGGAGTAATAATAAAGCAGCTCGATTGAGCACCACATGGTGTGAATAGGATTGGATCATGCTTGATCTAGTCATTTTGACCAAGTCAACTAAAACTGTCTAGATACATTGAACCTACTTGGACAACACAGTTTTAGTGGAGGCTCCACTTGCATGAGCTAGAGGCAAGTGTGAATGGGACCCATGGTGAGAAGATTTCATTTTCTTTATAAGGAGGAGATGGCAGCCCATTTTCATTATGCATTGGCTTATTATTTGTGTAGGGTTTGCAAAGACTTGCATCCCCTTGCTATATAGCAGGGTTGTAGTGTTCTTCACCCAAGGGTGTTCCTGGTCGGGAATCCATATATTATCCTCAAGGAAGGAGAGGATTGGAGCTACATTTCCTCATTTCGGCATTTGGCCAAGCTACCACCTTCATTATAGTGTTATTTCTGCAGTAGATTATCGTTGTGTTGCTGGGTGCAGCAACAGAGGAACTCATAGAGTCATTCCTTGGCTTATTCTTCAGTGGATATCTTGTATTTTCTTTGGAGGAGCAGTAGAGGAGACTCCCAGGAATTATTTCAGATCTTTGGCACTAGGCCACTCACTCACCATCTCTCACAGCGCAGTCAAGGGAAGAAACTACGTTATTTATGTAGGCAGTTGCTGGGAGAGCCATTGGAGCTTGTTAGGAGGAGTGTTTTTGAGTGAAAGGGATCAAAACTTTTGCTTGAGAATATTATCAGAGGAGGGCATGAGTATTTCAGATCTTCCATAGCCTCATTCTTATTTTTATTCAGTTGCAGTGACAAGTTATTTGTCACATTGTACATTTTCCGGCATTTCTAGCAATCTCTCCTAGGTTGGCTAGAAATCTTGTATTGGAGCCCATTCTTCTATTATTGGGAATTTATTTATAGATTTCAGTCATATTTCATGTATTCACATCTATAGCCGTAAATACACTCCTAGAGACAGTGCTTTCACTGCTTTTTGACGTTTTATGCAGTTGCTGCATCTCTTATATTTCATTGCTTACTCATTGGAGGTTGATTCCCAAGGCATGAGGGGTTTGTTCCTCATGATATTTCTGTATATTTTTGCTGATAAATTGATTTAAATGATGGCTGTAATATATTTCATCTTATTTTGCACTCATATTTGCAGATTTTTATGATTGTGTTCATGTATTGTTGTAAGCTCTCTCTTTGAGCATTCTTTACGGGATCTAGTTTGGGAAGATCTAAATAACCCATCTAGAGTCATTTCTTTGGGCTCCAATTCTGTAAGAGAAGTTTTTAGTGAGTTAAAAAGGGGATCCAGGCCCCCTTTCAACTTATTTTTATACTGCCTCTCTTATACAGCGTCCTTGAGGACCATATTGCAGAAATTCCCGAAAAAGGAATATTACAGTGGGATCGGAGCAAGATCTTTGGCTCAACCTGTGGCTTCAAGCCAAAGTGCTGAATCCCTGAAGGAGGAATATGTAAATATCTATAGATAGAGTCTGAAGATGGCCAGGTAGCCTCTGGATCTCATTTTTTTTTCAAAGGTGACATATCTAGTAAATGCCCCTGCAGTCAATCTCCGGAATAAAATTTTGATATTTCTGAAAGGGAACTGTGCAACCCAAGATTATATGCCTATAGAAGGAGAAGCTCCTCATTTAGAAGAGGAGATGTATAGAGAAAACAAAAAAAGAGGAATGATAGAAGAGGAGGTTTCCCTTCTTCTTTTCCAGACCGTGGAGGGTATCATTGAAGACCTTGAGGAGAAAGAAAGGGAAAATTGGAAAGATTTTCCGAGAGGGTTTGAAGATGAAGCAAGCCCTAGCTATTATTATTATGGGTGTGAGCATTCAGCCACACATGTATATCCTCAACGCATTCCAATGGCCACTTGCACTGTCAGGAGAATGGAGGAAGAAGATGAGGCCATGGGAGCAGCAGCACTGCAATTCAAAGGTATGGCTCATGATTGCTGGTTTTAAAATTATGTTTCATATTGTCATGAAAATGTATATGATGAATTCACTAAGGGTTTGGTGGAGAATTTTGATGGAAGTCAATGTGAATCATCCTGTATCATAACTTCAAACACTTTGCATGCATTGGGTGGAACCATAAAACCAACTCCATTCCTTACTCCCGAAAGGGATGAAAACATGTATGATGGCTTGCCAAGGGCAAGATCCCTATTATGTGAAGGGATATCTTCCATTTGTGAATACATGGAGGTACTTCCTTCAAGAAATGACCAAGATCTAGGGTCTCTCCTTGATGATGAGGTAATCTCACTTATTGATGGAGAGGATGAGCATAAGAGATCTAACAACACTGTCCCACTGGGAGGAGATCCATCACCACATGGAGGTGAAAGGGAAGCCATTTCTTCCATGGGAGGATTCCTTCTTTATATGCAAGGAATTCCAAGAGATTCAACATGTGGGAACCAAAGCACAATTCCGAAGCCATTTATAGCAACATTTTGGGATTGTGGGATGGAGGAAGAAGAGAAGGATTAGGACCAAGGGTTGATACACACTTATTTATTCCGGAAAGTATTTGCACAAGGGAGAAAGACTGTGTAGTTCAGTCATTAGGGGAATTTTTAGGTCTAAAATGGGCCTCCTAAGGAAATAATAAAATAACAGTTAAACCAATAAAATAGTATTTATGAATTTGAAATTCATTTTTTGCACCACAATCCATGTAATAATGGTTAAATTCAATTCAAAAGTTGTACCAAAATAAAATTAAAAAAAAATTTGTATTGATGTGACTATAAATAGGAATGAGATTTTCAAGAAAAGGTCATTATCAATTAACAACTAATGCATTTGTCCGTTGTACTTAAATAACTTAAAATAAAGTATAAACATAAATTTATAAATTCTTAATTATATCATATGCTATTAATTAAAATTCATATTATTTAAATTGTATAATAACATGTAATTAATACTTTGTACATATAATATAATATAATATAATATAATATAATATAATAAATGTATAGAGATATGCATTGTTTCTTTCAAGAAATATGAAATGACAATAATATTATTTTATTCAAAAAGTGTGAAATGACATTTCTTATGAGTACTTTACTTTATGACTTTAAAAGTACTTAGATCACTACCATGGTTAACCATGAGTTTTTATCCACCATTGAGAATGTGACAAGTAAGTACCTTTAACTCAAGCAATGCCACCTCAACCATTAGGGATGATGTCATCCCCTAAAATATGATTGGTTCTCATAAAGTGAATTTTGATTGTACATTTTCCTTAGGAGGCCCATTTTAGACCTCAAAATTCCCCTAATGGGAGATAGGGACAAATCAGTCCTCTTATACATACAGTCCACTTCTGAGCTTGATGTCTCACTATATGGAGGCATTCCACCTGGGAGGCCACTTGATCTAGAGTTGATGAGAGGCATCTTGTCATTTGGTTCACCACTCTTGGATTCTGGAGAGGTGGAGACATTGGAGGATTCCAACACAGCGTAGGGATTTTGGGATACACCCAAGGAGGAGGGAGACACTCTCTCATTTTCAGTATCACCCACTCTCACCAGTTATACTGTGCTGACAGAGTTTGCTGCAGGGATGGAGGATGGCATCTTCATGATGCAAGATGACTGCTCCACAGATTTGATGGGGAAAAGGATACTTCCTTTGAGGGAGGAATCTTTCATACATAGGAGTGGATGGAGGCCACTCATGCTTACTTTGAGCCTACTTGGGAGATTCCTTTTGGATGACAACTTCTCATGGGAGGCCAACTTCCAAAGGAAAACCATCATTATTTGAGCATGAGCAGCTGCGTGATGGGCATGGCAGCATTTTGGAGGATGACTTTGGCATGGGGGATGTCAAAGTAATAGGCAACAACATGAGGGGAGCATCACATTGCAGATTACCAGTGCTGTCTATGAGGAGGATGGATCCAGATTGGAGGACTCAACTTTTGGTAGAGTACTCCCAGGATCTTGGTGCATGCATGATTCTTGATGGCCCAGAGGGATATGACAGATACATGGTGGATAATATGGTCATATATTGTTATGGTAGAATCTTCTTGGCTAGAGTTTCTAGTCTCAAGGAGAAACTATTGCATGCAAAACATAAGGACTTTCTAGCTATGCACTTGGATGCATATTCTGCTTTGTTAGAGGAGTCCATTTGGGAGGGAATTCAACATGATCTATATCAGCATATGGACAGATACATAGCCCGGATGATTTTGGAGAGATTGGCACAACCATTCCCATACTCATTAGAGGTGAGGGAGAGCATTCAGGTGAGCCATTTCAACTCAAGGACCGGCGTACATGGTAAAGAAGGTATATGTTTTCATTTTGATTTACCTCTCTTTACTTTATATGAGCATCTTGATGAGCTAAGGATAGTCAGATCTCCTTATGCTCCTTATTATGATGTACTTGTGGCCCATTGCAGCAATGGGAGTGGCCATTTTCATGATGGTTTGTGGAGGAAGCCACATATTTCTCGGTGTGCATCATTGGCACCAATTTTTACTCTCATGTTCTCACCTTATGAGATGTTTGTGGTAGAAAACAAGTGGCTGGGAAAGAACTTGTTGTTTTTAGTTTGGATGCAGGCAGGAGGTTCACTGCGCTGGTCCCATGAGTATAGCCGTGACCCACTCTCTAGTTGTCTTATGACAACTTGTTTTCATTGCATATTGCTTCCTTTAGTTGCTGATGGTTGTACATTTGTAGGGAGCACTACTTGGAGAGTGTTGGAGGTATGGGGACAACCCATTGGGAGTATGATTCTCCCCATTGTACATGATTTATATTGCAGGAGACAGGTCCATGGGAAAACCATGACTGCCACATTACTACTTTTCTCTTCTTGTGGGAGAAAACACTTGGAGAACTTGAGGGGGCACTTCATGGCTGATTTTCTTGATGGGGAAGCTTGGGCCATTCTTGGAGGCCATACCATTTCAGCCCAAGGACAAAGGCAGCCCCATGTGTACCAAAAATGGAGGGAGAAACACCTTGGGAATCAAAAGCCCAACTCTCCATTCAGCCCCAACACATTGCATATACCAGGGGTTAAGATTTCTATTTGGATGATAGCATGGATGAGAGGATCATCATCGAGGAGACATATTTCCCATGCATGTCATCATTCCTATCTTGAGGAAGCCATAAAAAAGTAAGGAGGTTTCCACCTACACCTTCTATCTTTCCATGATGTGCACCATTCTGGTTTGCATACTTGGGAGGGAGCATTGGAGGAAAAAATTGTTGCAGGATATATTGAGTAGTGGTGGAGATTGTTGATGAGGAGGCCACAAGAGAAGAGGGGGAGGAATTTTGTTCTCTCTATGCAGTTACTTGAGGACAAGCAACATGTGGGAGGGGAGGACTGTAATATTCCCAATTTTAGCCTCAAGATAAAAGGAACATTATAGTTAGCACATTTTTATTTTGTTGAATAAAATGGGTAAGGAGACACCTTAACCCCTTTTGATGGAGAAATAACACTCCTTGTGTGAAATGAGTAATAATAAAGCAACTGGATTGAGCACCACATGGTGTGAACAGGATTGGATCATGCTTGATCTATTCATTTTGACCAAGTCAACTAAAATTGTCTAGATACATTGAACCTACTTGGACAACACAGTTTTGGTGGAGGCTCCACTTGCATGAGCTAGAGGCAAGAGTGAATGGGACCCATGGTGAGAAGATTTCATTTGATTTATAAGGAGGAGATGGCAATCCATTTTCATTATGCATTGGCTTATTATTTTTGTAGGGTCTGCAAAGACTTGCATCCCCGGGCTGTTTAGAAGGGTTTCACCCAAGGGTGTTCCAAGTCGGGAATCCATATCTCATCCTCAAGGATGGAGAGGATTGGAGCTACATTTCCTCATTTTGGCATTTGGACAAGATACCACCTTCAGTATAGCGTTATTTTTGCAGCAGATTAACGTTGTGTTGGTGGGTGCAGTAACAGAGGAACTCAAAGAGTCATTCCTTGGCTTATTCTTCAGCGGAGATCTTGTATTTTCTTTGGAGGAGCAGCAGAGGAGAAGGAATTATTTCAAATATTTGGCACTAGGCCACTCACTCACCATCTCTCACAGTGCAATCAAGGGCAGAAATTGCATTATTTATGTAGGCAGTTGTTGGGAGAGCCATTAGAGCTTGTCAGGAGGAGTGTTTTTGAGTGAAAGGGATCAGCCCTTTTGCTTGAGAACATTATCAGAGGAGGGAATGAGTATTTCAGATCCGCCATAGCCTCATTCTCATTTTGATTCAGTTGCAGTGACAAATTATTTGTCACATTGTACATTTTCCGGCATTTCTAGCAATCTCTCCTAGATTCGCTAGAAATATTGTATTGGAGCCCATTATTCTATTCTTGGGAATTTATTTATAGATTTCAGTCATATTTCATGTATTCACATCTATAGCAGCAACTACACTCCTAGAGACAGTGTTGTCACTTCTTTCCAGCATTTTATGCAGTTGCTGCATCTCTTGTATTTCATTTCTTACTCATTGGAGGTTGATTCCCAGTGCATGAGGGGTTTGTTCCTCATGATATTTTTGTATATTGTTGTAGATACACTAATGTACATGATGGATTTAATATATTTCATCTTATGTTGCATTCAGATTTGTAGAATTTTATGATTGTGTTCATGTATTGCTGTAAGCTCTCTCTTTGAGCATTCTTTACGAGATCTAGTTTGGGGAGATCTGAATAACCCATCTAGAGTCATTTCTTTGGGCTCCACTTTTTGAAGAGAAGTTTTTACTGAGTTAAAAAGGGGATCCAAGCCCCCTTTCAGCTTATTTTTGCACTACCTCTCTTATACAATGTCCTTGAGGACCATATTGCAGAAATTCCTGAAAAAAGAATATTACAAGCTGGTTGCTGGAATTTTCAAAAGTTACAGGTGTCACTGATCAAGTGAGGTAGAGAAGGTATAAAATCATCATGGATGCAAATAGGAAGACCAAAAAATGTGGCCACTACTCCAGATATGAGCCGTTAGACATGAATTTGATTAATGAAGACCCAAATGCCTTAGAATTTTTTAGAAGAACATGGTATTTTTAGTTTTTCCAAAGATTGCAAGGATGCCATGTGCAGTTTTCTAAGGATTTTTCTATCAATTTCAATGAGACAAATTCAAAGGTGGGAATGATGAACTTCACTGTCACACTAGAGACCATTACAACAGTAACAAGAATCCATAGAGGAGGAGAACAATATTTTAAAGGCTTCAAGTTCACCATGCAGGACTGTAAGGAATTTATCAAGCCAGAGCATAGTGAGATTAATCTCACAAATGCCATCCCAAGGAGCTACATGAAAGAAAAATTCTCAAAGTTGCTACTAATAATTCAGAAGTACTTCATCTGTGAAGGGAGGTATCGTATGGTTTATTCCTACCACCTCATGCTTCTGCTACATTTTGTTGGTAAGAGGTCTCTTGATTTACCTTTTTACTTATATAGAAACTTAGCTAAAATTTCAGACAAAGTTCAAGCTAAATATGAAGGAAATGAAACCTCACTCTTTCATCATTGTTTAATCAAGTTTATGGTATTAGAAGAGTTAAAGAGATTAGGTAGAGACTGGTCCTCTTTTCTGTTCATCAGTGGTTTTGAAATATATGCCATCACTCCTAAAATAACTCCTAAACCTAGAGATATACCATCACCTTCAGTGGCAGAGAAAATTGAGCCAGTGATCATGGAGACAGAGCCATTGCACCCAAATTTATACTTGCAAAACAAAAGCCAACAGTGAGCAAACGTGGCAATAAGAGGGTTACAAGAAGCCAAATAATGGCTAAGGGTAACTTAGAATACATTCTTCATGCTATTGATATTGAAGAAACTCCCATAGTCCAAGCTAAAGATATATATGAGGGAGGCAAGAAGCTCAAGAAAGACAAAACAACTAAGAAGTTAGAGTTTGCAGGTGAAGATGCTAGATTCATTTTTCAAGCTAGGAAACTAATGACAAGACATGCCAGAGAGGTCTTATAAAGCAGTAAAGAAGCTCAGAAGATCACTGAAACTATCCAGCCACCACCAAGCATCATTGACCTCTCATCACCTGCAAAAGAAGATCTGGTCATCAAGAAAAGGAAGGGAAAAGAGAAAATCATTGAAAAAATAGAGATTGAAGTCCTTAAAGAGCAGTTGAAGCTGGCAAATGACCAAATATCAGTATTAAAGAAAGAGGCAAGGAAGCACAAGGTTCAGAAGGTACAATTTGAAAAAATGAAAGAGATTTGGGAGGATCAAGTCATAAGTGTCTCTAAGACCTTGGACAACATAGAAAAACTGATCAAATGGACTAAGCCATTGAGAGGAGAGGTGAAACATATCAGGAAAATGAACCTGCACTTGCAGTTTAAGAACATGACACTAAAAGACCAAGTCAAATACTTACAAAAATAATTGGAACTAATTCATGAAGAGCTGGAGAAGAAGGGTTTGAAGATGACTTTGGTTGAGGAGCCCATTGCTCAACATCATTAATGAAGAGGAAAACCCTCAAGTATCTTAAGTTGAGTTTGAATGTATTTTAGAAGGTACATGGCATGCTGAAGACCAAGTTTTTACAGTTGGAGGTCACTTTTTTGAGACAGTGTTCAAATCTGGAAATTTTGCAGTTTTTCATAGTTTTGTAGCATTTCCTAAGCTTAAAGCCAGGAAAAAGCTATTTTTTTTTTGTAGCAGCCTATTTTCTTCCTATTAGACTCCTATACCAATAGGTGTCATATTTCATGATTGACTTGATGAACTATGCAATATGTTCATAACCTTTTCTTGTTGCAAAGGTTTTCCATATTCTCAAAAAAAAAAAAAAAAAAAAAAAAATGTAAAGAGGGTATACCCTAAAAGAAAAATCAAAGGGTGAAAAAATAAAAAGGCCAAAAAAATGAAAAAAAATGAACCCCACCAAAAGAAAGGCCAAGGAAAGTGTGCAAGTCTAAATGCCACTAGTATTTCATTTTCTGTAATAAGCAATTGTGTGCAGCTTGTTAAAAATTTGCCACAATTTGTGAAGAGTCAAACTGTTTAAACTTGACTCATTCATTTTTCAATTTCATGTTGTAGAATAGAGAATAAATATCTGGCCAAATAGTTTAATCTTGGCAGCTAAGTAGATAGGCAGAGTAAATAAAAGGAGCTCAACAGTTTAATCTGTGCCCTCGGATGTAATAAGGTTAGAACTAGATAGATTTCCATATGTAAAAGAAAAAGTGTGATAAGGGTTTGCCAGTCTAAGTGCACCCTAATAAAGAAGAAAAAATGGTAGGATAAAGTAGGTAGGGTAGGTAGATGATGTTGCTGAATTACATATGATGAATGATGGCTTTAGATGGTTAAAATATTTACTTTCATCACAAGTGCTAAGGCAGATACTACACCGAAAGAAGTTCAAGTAAGACAAAGCCAAATTATTAACTTCCCCTATCATTTTCCCTAAACATTTCACTAATTTCCCTTAAGTATGAAGGTATTTGACAATTAAAGGGGCTCAAGGCATTTCCTTGACTTTTGGAGGGACCGAACCCTCGGCCCAATGATTGGAAAAACCTAATTGCTTAACAACATTCATCATCACACTCATTCACCTCTAAAAATCCTTTCCTAAAGTAAAATCCCATTTTTACTTAGGAAAAACATGCAATATTCAATAAAAACCCTTTTCATGCAAGCATAAGTTAAATACATTGTTCTGATGTTTTATACTTAGTGCTTTAACTCATTTGTCATATTAACTTTTAATCTATTATTTAAATCCCTATTGAAATAACCTTTTCCTATAGTATATAACTCCTTTTATATAGTAACCCAAAAACCCACTTATTATAATTTTAGTCAAAGTATTTAATCCCACATGTTGAAATAAAAACCCCCGTTATATCCCCTTTGAATAAAATATATCTTTAATATTACTCCGCCCCTATGGTGAGCAAATCGTGTTGGTTTAATTACCATATAATAAAAAATATATAAAAAAACGTTTAAACATATGTTATATGTGTTTAAAACAAAAAATAAAACCCGAAGTTTAATTCAAACCAAACTTCAAAATAAACCATCCATTGCTTATTTTTCCTCCCTGACCCTCGTTGTACAAATGGATTAATTAATCCTCACAATTAATTAAGAACCTAACCCCGCCAATCAAATTCTCCCCAATGAGATTAATTAACATTTAATTACATCGGGCCCGCGCTATTAAAACCCCGTCATCTCCCTGTTCCGTCAACTGTTTGATCAACCCGTCCAAGATCTACGGCCATTAACGATATCGCTAGCCATCCGCGTCCGAACGATAACGTGCGATGGCCAAGCATTTTTCTAAACCGTATAGAGCCACGAGTCATTTGTTGTATGGAATCGCTGCCCCTCCATCTAAAACCGCCCTGTCCCAAAAGCGGTGTGATGGAAACCGCTTAACCGCCTGTCACTTACCGCCTGTCCTCTATGACACATCCTCCGTACCTGCTGACGTCATCAATCAAAACCCGCCACCCTTTTGACTCTGTAAATAAAAAAAAGACGCCCGCGTCGTTTTCATTATTTCATGCACCAACCAGTCTCCTATGCAATGAAATTTCAAAAATCAACCATTGAAGATTGCCGACCGTTAGTTTTCTGAAGAAAATTGAAGCCGAATACTCCAGAATTCATTCGCCATAGCCAGTACCTGTTTAACCACTGTTAATTTCCCATAAACAGGTATTTATTCCAATTTCCCGCTGAATTATGTTAAAAATTCCTGGTTCTAGTTTTAAATTCGTGCTAAGGTCTGAAAAGGAATCCAATTTGGTCTTTTTAAATTCCCAGAACTGCAATTATAGTCCCAAAACTAGTAATTGTGCCCCTTTTCACAAAAACCCTGAATTTCCATTTCTGAATCCACAAGAACCAGAAATGGAAGTTCTTGTAGCTTTGAATGTCGTGCCCCTCAATGCCCCTCACAAGGACTTGGATTATTTGCCTTTAGCCGATATGGATTTTCAAATTAAAGACTTTCTTCTGAGTGAGAATCCTCTTCGAATATTTTTCCGCTGCAGAGACAATTATTTGAATGGTTCTGACATCTTTGGACTTTGGGAATCTAATATTCCCATGTACTTTCTCCCCTCAGTCCATATTTTTCCTGAGTTAATCCATTACTTCCATGCAAACTATGATCCTAACCAACGAGCAGTTTTATCCCCAAGTCAAAGTGTCCTTTTCCCAATAACTTCTCAGTCCATAAATGAAATGCTACAATTCCAACCTGGTCAAGCCCTCACCCCCCTGTCCATGGCTGAATTACTTGAGAAATCTACCAATATATCCCATGAAGAGCTAAACCGCCTGTGCCAAACCTTCATGTTACCCGAGCATCAGCCCAGAAGCCCTCCCCCTTATGGGTATACTTTTTTCATTGAAGAAGGTAGACTTATTCTGAACATGATATCTTTCATAATGGGTTTCAATACTAGTGAATATGTTGATCAATTAACCCTAGTATTGTTATCTTATTTCACCCCTGGACAACCTCCTGTTGTCAAGTATGATTTTGCATCTTATACTGCTGACAAAATCCATGATCAGTTCATGAGATTTGGGAATGAGAGAGTGTTCAAGTATTCTTCTATCATATATCACCTCATGATTTACTTTCAATCAGAGAATTTCCCTTTTTATGTTAAAAAACTTGATGCCAAAGGGAATCCTAGGTCAGTCATCTTTTGGTCTGCCATTACTCATAATTCCCCAGATTCTCCTTATTCTTATAATGAGTTTGTTGACCTTTTTGTTCATCCTGCAACCACTTTGTTGACAGGAGTCTCTCCTCCTAGGGTAAATAATGACATCAAGAAAATCCTTCAGCTCTCAAAACAGTGCAAGATAGGTGACTGGTACCTATATCAAAACCACACAGAGATCAGAATATATGGATGTGATTTATGCCCATTTAAGTTTCCCAAATATGTCCCAATGAGACTCTTTGCATTAGAGTATTTTAGGCAGATGATTAATTCAGATATAATTCATTTCTGCAATGCAAAGAAAAGGCTCAACTCAGGATCATAAGCCAATTAGGTCCCTTCATTTGTAACTCCAGGGAAGCTGGAAAGGAAGCCGAAAGAATTTTAGAAGACTATCTCAGACTACAAAAGAGTTTCTACTGGGCGCCTTATGATCCAAACAGCTTTATCTGTGATAGAAGAATGAAAAATAAACTATCACCATACATCCATCAAAGAATCCCAGAAATAGAACAATATGCTAATACAGATGAATGGGTGGAAGGGACATTGATTGAAAAAGATAGTGAGAAGGTCAATGTTGAAAATGTGATGAAAGATCTTGAAAAGATACTTGACCTAGAATCTTTTGGACCGGTGTAGATACCAGGTATTGGTCCTTATTCTACCGGGACTTCACAACAAAAACTGCAGGATATTAGTACAGTGGCAGTAGAATCTAAAGGAAAAGAAAAGGAGCCTGATATACAAGTAATTGAAAAATTCACAATGACAGAACAACCTCAGACTTCTAAAGGACAAGAGAAAGTACATATTCCTCTTACTCAGATCAATGAGCCAGAAATTTCAATTTTACAAACTCCTATGAATGTAGAAAAAGGCAAAAAGAGAAAGGTTGAATCAGCTACTCCTATTGGTGGCTCCTCTGAACAACAAGGTGTTAAAAGGCAGAAATTAACTCCCCTTCCAGAAGTTGAATCAGTGCAGGAAATCCCTGATAGCCAGGGAAGAGAAGACAATCAGCAAACAGGTACAGGTAGTGGGACATCCACTAATTTTCAAAGAAAGGAACTATAGAGGCAACAAAGTGCAGAGATATCTTCTTTTAAACCTCCAGTAAAAGATGCATGGGACATCAAAAGAACATTCATCAATATAAAGGCCAAGAATGAACCACTTAGACTTCAAGTGTACAACCAATATTTGAAAATGGCTCCGAAAAATCAAGAAAGATTGATGTCAGCCTATGACATCCAACAGGGTAAGATGATAATGAGCCACTTCAAGCCCAAGGTGCAGCAGCCTCAGACAACTGCAGATTACATTAGGACTAATTTTGAAGTCTTAGCAAAGGATATCCATCCTTTAGATCAAATTGAACTACACAAGCAAACAGGTGAGATGATTTATTCTACTATGACGGATAAATCAATGATGGCCCATAAATTGCAGGATTCTTTGGATAACACTAATACAAAATTGCAGCTTGAAAAAGCCTCGTCCCAGGCTAAGGATAATAGAATAAAAAATTTGGAGGAAATAATCATTAGTTTGGGTCATAATCCCAAAGACGTGAAAGGTATTGAAGCTTTAATCAAGAAGAAAGATGATGATATTGCAGCTCTGAGAAAACAACTGAAGTTACCAGCCTCGAGACATCCACAGACTGCAGAAATCATCAAACAAAATTCTGAGGAAGAACTAATGGATTTGCTCTTAAAGTTGAATGAGCAACTTAATGTAACTGAAAAAGAGCTTGAGATCGCATTAAAAGCTAAGTAGGCGAACATTCCAGTATCTACAACAGGAGTAGTGACAGGTACGACAGCAACAGGTCAGCCAACAGAGTTGTCACAGGGAAACACTTCAAATTTGAACACTGAAGAGTTAACAAAGTCAATGGAAGAAATGAAACTTCAGGCCATAGAGCTCTTCAAAACAAAGGAACAATTGGCCACTCTAGAACACAAATATGATCTTTCAAAAATGAGTGTTGCTGATAAAACAAGAGAAGTGAACCAATTAGAAAAAATAGTCAAAGCATTGGAAAATGATCTCACATTGGAGAAACCTTTAAGAGAAATAAATGAATTTTTTTGGGACAACATCATTCAATCAATAAAAGATGTCTGGTCCTCCATTCAAATAATGTATGAATAGAATGACTTAGTTAAATTGGCTGTGGAAGAAATTCAAAGGGCAAGAGAAGAATTAGGAAACATGCCCGACGAAGCCAATAGACTTATTCAATTTTTGAATACTCGGAATAAACATGAACTTGAAGAAATTGGTATTCAGGACAGAACAGGAGCAATCTTGGAGATTAAAAGAGTTTTTACCAAAAGAACTCTGGTATAGAATTTAGAACAAAGGTGCTCAGATATGCAAAGGAAATCATTTCCTTCAGAGAGAGATTGAATATTTTGTTAAATAGAGGATTGCCTAGTCCTATAGTTGCAGAAGATAAGCTAATGGACCTTGATAGTTATGTTGAAAAATTGGACAAATATGCTGACAATCAGGCCAGTTCTTCAACCCGTTCATCAACAGCAGCATTGCCTACAGGAAAAAACCTTCATGACAGATTAGAAAATCTATTTTATCTTGAACATGAAGTAAAGCATCTATTCCCAGTTCAGCCTACTTTCTACAGATATACTGAGGCTGATGAAACTCTCAGAAAAGTTCAAAGGACCAGAATACCCGAGCCTCAATGGTGGGAGGAAATGTTGGAACTTTTGTAAAAATTATTCTTACCTGGATTTTTGATCATGTACTACAGTTAGTCATAATAAAGAAGGATAAAAGGATGAATAAGGGTCAAAGTGTATCAAAGTAGTCAAAGAGTATCAGTTAAACAGACCAGCCAACACAGAATTACTGAAGAAGACAGAAATGAGCCAAAGCATAGGGCCTGCCTCCAGCACATTCTTAAAAGAAGGAAACAACACAACATCAGTTATCATTCTTTCTTATCTACGAGACCATCTGTCTCTATTTTATTGTAATTTACTTGTGAGTCATCCTAGATAATATCTCAAGTTGTTATGAGATATTTTTTGTAACTTTTTGTATAAATACTCCCTCAATCGGAGTATTGAGGGTGGATTCTTGAACTTTGCTGTAACATTGACTATTTGGAATAAAGTGCTTTTGGAGAAATTTTTTGTGGCTAAGCTGGATGATGAATTGAAGCGAGAGAATTTTTACAAGATTCATGTGTCAGACTACAGATCAATAAGTCATCTTTCCCTTGTGTTTTAAAGTCTTTATATCTGTTTATTATATCATTGTGTTTCATTTCTGAATGACTAATGAAAAGGAATAAATCAGAAGGTACTTAACTGTAATCTGATTTCAATCATTGTTATTCTAAATGTTTTCTTCTAAACTGGTTTTAAACAATGAATTCTTAATTGCTCCTGTTTTTCTAGTTTAAACATTTTGGTTATTTAATAAAGAATTCTTAATTGCTCTTTGTTAATAATCACTCAATTTTCCCTCTTATGAATGTTTTGAAAGATTCTTAATTGCATTTCATCCATTTTAAATCCATTCCATTCACTTTAAATCTAAAATTGTTCTCTGTTTGATTATCTTGCCCTGTAAAACCATCTTTTGTCTAGAAACTTAATCCATTGAAGCAATCTTTTTGACTCCATAACCCAATGGCCTGAACTACTCAATCTTGCCCTCAGCTATCGAATTCCACCACCCAAATTCAAACAAAACCCCTGAACTTTATAACTAGCCTAATATCTTCTAAAAACAAAGCTAAATTATATAGAGAGAGCCCTCTTTGGGTACAGATTGGCTAGATTCTGTACCTAAAAGATTGGTTTGTGGTTACCTCGGACCCCTTTCCTCTTCCCAACAACTTCAAGGAAAATCTGAGTGATAACATAGTGGTGACCATACTGGGGAATCTGAATAATTTTATTGTTACTGTGTTTACTTTATAAACTACAGCCGGAGCCTGAAGTTAGCCAAGTAGCCTTTGAACTGCTTTTTCTCTGCAATTGCATAGTAAATAAATGCTACTTCAGTCTATCTCTGGTCTAGTTTATGGACTGAACCTTGGTTTCAAACATTTGATCAGTTCCCCAAGATAAATAAATCTTTAAGAAAATTTAAATCCATTATCTGAAACTTCTTAAAGAGATTATTGAAGTTGTATTATTCATTTCATTTAAAACCAAAAAACCAAAAATATCACTTAAGAAAGCTGGCTTCAGAAAGAACTCGTTATACTAGGGCTAATCCTGATCCAAATCCTCCGCCTATATTCGAAAATCTGAATATGATTCCCAGAATTCTTAGAAGACAAGATAGTCAAGAGAGCTCTGGAAGTTCTCGACCTCTCTATAGATCAATTTCCTGTCCAGTGAAATGGATCTATCTTGAGGACGAACCTTTTGACGAGCAGTTGAAACATCTTTATTTGTAATTTTTTTTGAATCTGAGTTATCCAATCTGGTTCCGGACCCATTTTTTCTTGAATATTTACAATTTGAATTTGTTACATCACATCTTGACAAAAATTTACGAGATTCTATACAATCTGAGATTACCTCTAAAGGAACATCGAATATTTCTGTGATTACTTCTACTTCTCCCAATTCATCAACTTTTCCCCAAACCTCTCAACATCAAACTACCCCTTCCACTCCTCCACCCATCACTCATAGACCAAACTCACCTGTTATCCCACTACCTCTTCCAATGGCAAACAGATATGCTCCCTTAAGGTTACCAGCTAATCCAGGGGCTATATCTCAAGATTATCAATCTAAAATCACTCCTTTTAATGGTTTCGATACTTACACCGCTCAACAGCATACTAAAAGGATGACCAATTATTTTTAATTTTATGAAATAGATGTTGATGATGTACGAATGAGAATTTTTGTCCAAATTCTTACTGGAGAAGTCAGAACCTGGTTCAGGGCCCTTCCTGCAAATAGTGTTGCTGACTTACCAGCTCTTTATAGAACATTTTTAAATAGATGGGAGAAGAATAAAGATCCTCTTCAAATCCTATCAGACTTTGGAAAACTGAAAAGAGGACCAAATGAGACTGTGCAAGATTATGTTACCAGATTCAATGAATCTTATAACGTTGTTCCCCAAAACCTTAGACCTCCTCCAGACTCAGTACTAATCAAATTCCCTGATGGATTTGATTCTGATATAGCATATCAGCTTAGAGAAAGAGCTCCTCAAACTCTAGAAGAAATGCAAAGCATAGTTGTTAGTGTTGAAGCTAACCTGATAGAAAAACGAGCTAGAGCTAGAGCTAGAGCTGAATGCCTGTAAACGAAGAACCCTCATCTTTTGAGAAGAAACTAGACGCTATAATCAAAGGAATGGAAAGACTAGGAGACAGAGTAGAAACTATTGAAAAGAATAAAGCTCCTTGGGATGGTCAACCTAGTAATCCTGTGAGAAATCTGAACTTCTGAAGAAACCAAAATCAAAATACTAGAAAATATGGTCCTGATCAAAATATTAGGCCCCCATTCCAAGAAAATTATGTTGAAGGTTCAACTTCTGAGGAACCTACTGATGATGTTCAAATAAACAAATTTAATGAAGATGAAAATGAACCAGAAATTTTCTTGACCCAAGATGATCAAGAAGCTCACATTATTAAGAAATTTCAAACCCAATCAGGAGAATCATTTGATTTTAAGGAAGGATATGACACAGCCATCTACGAAGTTAATAAGCAATACAATTTGAGGAGTAGAAGAGTTGACGTTCCAGAATCAAGTTGAAAATTTATGGAATTTTTGTGTTAAAAATTGAAAATTTTCAAGAAAATTACAGTATGTGATAACTTCTTGTAAATGGTTTATGTTCTAACAAGTGGCATGGTAGGTAGATCAAAATGAAGGACAAGGACATGATCTGGAACATACAAATATGATGAAAAATATATCCAGCATTAGATTTGAAGTCCCTAGATATCCGGTCAATGCTGGTCAAACCCAACCAATCTAGCAGAAAAATCTAAGTCATAATGAATGAGCTTGATATTTTTCCTATGATTAGGAATTCCAAACTAATTCGATCTATTTTGGAGATCAGTTAGGATTAGAAGGAACGAAAATAGCCTCTTTTGATTGTAATTTTTTATAAATAAGTGAATGGAAGCATGTAATAGGCTAATGATGCTAGGGATATTATTGAATGTAAGAAAAGAGTTGAGACTGTGTACGTGGTTCAAAAATCTATTTTAATGTAACTCATTCCCATATTTTAATCAGAGACAAAATTTCATCATTTATGGTGTTTTAAGTTAGCGTTCTCATCATTTGAAGTTTCCCAAGTGTGCCTTCAAAGCGTGGAAGGGCCCCCATGTGAAGTCGGTACACTTTTCTTTACATTTCTATTAGATTTAGTATTCAGATCTAATTAGTATTTTATTTCATTTTCATGCTTTTGAGTTCATCGATTTTGATTAGGAGTTCTTGTTATTTTATTCATCATTTTTATTTCATGATTCATAGTTATAATTGAAGAATTCGATTACAAAATTAATGAACAATCCTTGTAAGAGGTTTAATTGAGTATTGAATTCCAAATCATTTCTGTGATCTTTGTTTTAATGAAATTGATTTTTAGTATGCTTTAGTGTGTTACTTTGGAAGAGTTTTACTGAACCATAACCTTGTAAAAGGATTGAAAACTCATACAATTAGTAGCACTCTATTTTTAGAACAATAGATCAGATTTAATTACATAAGTGTTTAAAGTGTGCGAGGAACCATATCCCAATATCTTGTAAAGAGTGCTAGAGCCTACTTGTTGTGGCTAGCAACAACCCCCCTTATTATTTAGTATTAGTGATAATACTAAATAAGTGGGGACCCTTAGTAAAAAAATCCAAAAAATCCAAAAAATCAATTAATGCTTGTTTTTCCTTTTTTCAATAAAACTTACTATCATAAGACTTAGGAGAAATTTCCTTGAAAAATCCCAAAAAACTTAAGTTTTATGATAGCATAGGGAAAAATCATTCTTTGGAGAATATCACATCGCAAAAGAATAATAAATGCCTCTTTAACAAGCGGAATTCTAAAAATTGCGATGCGAGACTATGCGCTAAAAGAATATTTATCGCATCGCATGTTTCAAATATCATATCTTATGCCGAAAACCTCAGATCATCGATGTGCGATAACGTATATCGCAAATCGCATTTCGCAGAAAATACATTAACGAATGTTTGTCATATATTGTGTTTTGCGATATTGCGACATTGTGATTTCGCGATGTTACAATATTGCGCTATTATAATATTGCGATTTGCGAATATTGCGATTTGCGATATTGTGATTTTGCGATTTTGCAAAGAAAATCGCATTATCGCATTATCACATATCTTTAAGGCTCGTTGTACGAAAAAAACTCTCCATAAATCAAGACTCCGTTATGCACTTTAAAATTTAATCAATAAATTGATTGTCACTCATTAATGAAAAATGGTTTCATTCTGATTAAAGAAGTTATTTCACGTAATGTGATATATTTCATAGCTCTTCAGCATTTAAAACTTGTCGTCACCTTTTTCATATCATTACTCTCACTTAATTCGTAAACCGCAGGAGCGAAGAACTGAGAACTATACAAAGCAACATCTCGATATTATGGGAAAGAAGGACAAAGCTCTGAGTTCTGAAAGTAAAGAGATGGCGTCCTTGTACACAGACACCGCCTGCAACAAAGACGCTGGTATTACTACTTGGGATGGTATGCATAATCTGCTTGAGGAAGAAAACCCCAGAGTAATGGATGTTACGGCTGCTGCAGGATCACTTGGATCTTCCGAAGCATCTCTTACAGAGCTGGCTTTTTCATTTTTACACCGGATAGCTGCAAGACCTAAAATTATTCCTTATATAGACATGATTAAATGGGTGCTGGATAGTAATGATATTACAGACAGACAGTTCAAGACTCAGGGGCAAGAACTCATTGGTTCATTTAATCCAGAAGATTTGAGGCTTATGTATCATTTGTTGGAGCCATAGGCAACCTACAACAAACAGTTCATAGAAAAGTTTGCCAAAGAAAATGAAAACTTGGCAGAATGCACCAAGGAGTGGTCCAGAAGAGACGAACCATTGAAGAAAGATAAACACGGTATGTACAGTACTGGTTCTCTCACTTCTCCATATTGTTTTTCTGTTGCTATGCTCTCTAGGCTTTTTGGAAAGCCTGACATCAATAAGTTTTCTTCTGAGTGGCTTCCGTTATTGAATGCTGCTGTTAATGCTACTATTGTGGATTGGGCTAAGATATTGTCTGATAACTTAGCCATGACTATTTTTAATTATCAGTCTAAACGGAATGTCTCTCAGAGGATTTATCCTCATTTTTACTTATCTGCCTATGTGATGGATTCAATCTGCTATGTTTCTAAGTTTCCTTTAATGGGTTGGCAATGGAAAATTCAGGATCCCTTACCCATTCATGTTTATCATAAAGAATTTTGGGATTCAAAGTTCATTCCTCATTTTTACAAGATTTTCCATGGCATAATGTTACCCCTGTACAGAATGTTGTATAATAAGGATGCTCCAAGGTTTTCCCCTGAAGCGGAAGTAGACATTCTCCCTATCGCAAGATGGTTTGGTGAAGAATTTTTTACCTATGTTATGGTTTTTGGAAGTTTTGCTTCTCCTCATGTTTTACCTTTGTATGTTCCGAATAAAATACTGGCCCGAGAAATTGCATATCAAACCTGTGGAAAGGGAGGTTTGACAAAAGAATTAAAGGATAAAAAGAAAGCCATCTGGCCACAATTTCCTGTGGCCTGCGGAGCATTTTCATTATTTGATGTTGGTCATGCATTTAAAGAAGTAAACAATATTACATGTTTACAATTGTTCAAGTTTTCAAGAAGGCTATTTGACCCGTATGATGTTGTTAAGAATTTCACCACTGTAGTCAAGGTAAGAGTATTTTCTAGAGAAGATGATCTTTTTGATGATATGTTCCAAGAAAAATGCACATTTAAAGAGATTCTATATTCAGCTCAAACACGTTTTTCTCCAGAAGAGTTCCAAGAATTTAAGATGTACAGAGAAAGGAGGTTGACCACTATTCCTTTGGATAATTTGTGCTTGGAACCCTTAAGGGAGCCAACTCCTAGTGTCAGTCTCAGTGGCAGTTCAGGTACAGAAAGGTCTAAGTCAAAGTCTGGAAAAGAAACTTCTGAACATTCTAAAAAGTCTGATAATGACTAGGATAAAATTGAAGGGTCCGTAAAGGATACTGCCCAATCAAAAGAACTTTCACAGCAACAGATTTCAACCACTCCGCAGTTAAATCTTCCCCCTCTCATTTTACAGCAACCATCCGTTAGAACTGAATTGGATAAGGAATATGAAACATTTAATGATTTAATTAATGTTTAAGGACAGAACACACAGACTCTTGTAAGTAATGTACAGACAACAAAAGGTTTAGTTACAGGAATAAGTGGCAATGTCACATAAACATAACATATACCCATTACCCCCTCTTCTGAGCTTGTACTTAAAATAGAGGAAATTCCTCCTCTCGATATATTCTATAGTCCACAACATAAAGCAGTAGTAATAAAACAAAGGAAGAAAAGGAAATTAGAAAGTGTAATCTCTCATGATGTAGAACAATTGGATGTTTTATGGCAAGATCCTACTACTAATCCAACTGAAAATCTTGCTAAATTATCTCAGATTACAGGAGCATATGCCTCTGCAGCTATCGATAAAGCATCTGAAGTACAACAATTACTGAATGAAAAATAAGATCAAATACAGGTTCTGCAACAACAGCTACAACAAGCCAATGCTAACAGTGAAGCACAAAAACAACTTGAAAAATTACAACAGGAGTTTCAACAAATGCAAGTTGGATATCAGAAAAGTTTAGCTGAAAAAGAGAAACAACTACAGGTTATGCAAGAGATACACAAAGATGATCCCAAGCTCACATAATTTATTACAGAGTCTATTTCCTTAAATAATCAACTACTGCAGCAACAGGATATATTATGCCAAAAAATTTCACAGCGGAACTTTTTTTGTCAAGAAAGTGATAAAATCACTAATCATGTCGTAGAATTACGACATGATTATGATTTAACTAATGAAAGAGTTAATGACTATTTTACTTGGCAAAAGACAAAGGAGGGAAAAAAGGCAGGAGCACCAATCATCAATGACAGTCATAAAGAAATGCTCTTCAATAATTGGGATGCACAGATCAAAATTGCAGAACAAGCAGCGGAAGAAGCAGCTACAACAACAAGCAATATTACTGATTGTGTAAATGAAAGTTTTCACAAGGCTAATTTGATTTCAGAAACTATTCCAGGATACCTACCACAAGCACAGCAACTGCAGACAGAATGGAAGCAGAAAGCTGAAGAAAAAGCAGAATCAATTAAAGGATTGACAAAGTTAAATTGGGATTCTTACTGGGAATTTCTGGTAAAACCACACAGTCAATGCAGCGCTCTCAATTAAATCATCAATTCTGCCGAGAAGATGGCACCAGCACTCGCCGATTCCGTTTTCTCAGGACAGTTAAAATTTGAAGTCAGCCAGCCTCCTCTTCTCAAATCAATGCTGAATGCTTGCAAATTCAAAGATCAAATTCATAAGTAGTTAGTTGATAGTTTTTAAATTTTAGATTTAGTATTAGTTTTACTTTATTTTTTCCTAGAAAAAGGACGGTCATTTAAACCGTATCCTACATTTTTGTAATAAGTTATTTTTAGATTTAGTTAGTAGTATTTAAACCCTTCTCATGCATTTAGAGAAGGGTCTTGAAATTTGTCAAAAACTTGTCCTCAGAACATGCACTTTTGCACCCTCAGAGGAGGTTTTGATAAATGAATGGAACAAGATTTATTGATATCTGCATTTAATATCTGCTACTGATGTTGCACTTCTGTACTCTTAGTGGATGTTGGATTAAGAAGAGATAAGTCATTATTGCTTCTAGCTCATGAGTAGAACTAGTTATAAATGGTACTTTTATCTCTTAACTATTTCTGCCCCTGTGTTAAAGTGATATTCATGTTCAGCTATTTATATATTGATGTTTGAATGCTTGATTTATCATTTGGCACTTTTGTACGGTGATAGCTATTTATTTATGCTTAATGTATGAATAGCTTATTATGCAATATGTTTTTCACAACTGTTTCATCTAACTTTTTATATGAAGTGGTTTATCTTTATTGAATTAATTTCTTATAATAGTTGAATGATCTTTATTATCAATTTTTATTTGAAATCATTTTAGATCGCATAAATAGAAAGATTACATCCCGGGTTAATTTAGAATTAGATATTTCTGTTTAAATTAGAATACAATTTGCATATGATTAGATTAGAAATAGAATAAAAACATTTTATTTAGGAAATTTAGAAAAGAAATATCAATTCTCAACACACACACACACATATTGGGAAAATGGTCTCATTATCCCCAGTCGGACCCACTACACCAAACGGAAAAGGAGCTGCTAACCAAGGTCTGGACCGGGTCGGTATCCCCCTTGTTGTAAGACCCGATTTTCGGGGCTTCAACACTACCACAATAAACATTTACTTAGGAAAACAGATCCTTTTAGGTCTATAAACATTAGACACGTGCCTCTAAGATTACCTACCTTGGTTGACAATAAATTGAGCCTAATCTAGAACACTAGATTGGTCTATACAACTAGGAAGCCTGCATAATTGGAATGAATTTGAAGATAGCTTCTTGAGAAAGTGGGGAAATAGAACCAACCTTGTACAAGCCCTCACTGGCTACAATAGTCTGAAAATAGCTATTGATGAAACTGTCCAAAATTTATCCAAGAGATTTAAAAAAGTTTATGACTCCATCCCTTCCCATCTTAAGCCTCCTCCAAGAGCAGCTCAATTGAGATATGATGAGGCCTTTGATTATGAATTTTCTATCTTGCTAAGAGAAAGAGAACCCCCTTCATTAGCTGAAATGAAAAATGATGTTGTGAAGGTGGAGGTCAATATGATAGCTCCTAAAATGTCCAATATGGGAAAGACAAAATTGAAAGAAGAAGATAAGCCTTCCACCTCTGACAATAAATTTGACTCCATGATGAAGAAAATGGAAAAAATGATGGATAGGCTTGCCCTTGGGAATGCATTTTCTCCTCCTGCACAACATGAACCTCTGTTTAGAAATTATCAATTCAGAAGACCTCAAAACCAGCAGAGACCGAGGGAAAAAAGATCTCATCCTGACCCTCAAGTAAGGCCTCCTTTTTAGAAAAAATTAGTTGATGAAGAAGATCAGCTTGAAATACTAGAAGACTCTATTCATTGCTTGGATGAAAACATGTCTGCAATGTTTTTGACTAAGGAAGAACATGATGAGTCACATCATGATGTTAACAAGGGTGATGAACCATATGATTATCTTAAAGGATATCAACATGCAATCTCTGAGATGCAGATCAATACAACCTCAGAAACAGAAATGTTCCAATTAATGCAAGTAAAACGCATCCCAAGAAAGATGCCCCTAAATCTACCGAGGTTAGAAAATATACACCACCTCCTCCTCCTGTCAAAGAGATTAAAAAATCTACTTATGTTTTTAGTTTGGAGAATGAAATATCCAAGATCAAAATCCTAGTCCCTTTTGGAGAAATTCTTAAGGTGAATGAATACAGAAGTAAGATTGTAAAAATAATGAATTCCAACCAGGAGCTGTTGACATCGTTAATGTTCAAGAATATCATCCAACCATATACTTGGGACCAATATTGGAAGATGAGCATAATGAAGAGGTGTCTCCTTTCTATGTCAGCCGTAGTATTCATGACATGACATTACAAAATGCCACGTTAGATTCAGGGGCCTCTCATAAAATCATGCCTAAAGTAATTATGGAAAGGATGGGATTGGAAATTACTAGGCCATATAAGAAATTGTTTTCTTTTTATTCAAAAATAATTCAGTGCATTGCTTTAATAAAAGATGTTGTTGTTGGTCCTACAAAAGTTCCTTCCAAGACAGTGGTAATGGACATTGTGGTAGCAGACATTCCACCTAAGTTTGGCATGCTGTTATCTAGATCATGGGAAACAAAGATCAAAGGCACCATGCAGATGGACCTAACTTATGCCACTATTCCTATTTCGGTGAGCAAAGAAGATTATATAGAGAAACAAGGATGGCTTATATGGTAAGTAGTAAGGACAAACCTAAAAAATTGCCAATATATGATGTTGATACTGAATTAGGATCTGTTATAATTTTCAATGAATTGATTGATGAAGCAGAAGATACAAAGAAAATAGAAATTCAGGGAGAAAAAAATTAGAAAATCAGTGAAGAGAAGGCAGAAGGTTGGTGGTTGATACACTTTGATGGATCAGAAGGAAGAGAGGGGGCTGGAGTAGGAATTTGGATCATAACTCCAGAAGATGAAAGCAAGTTCTTTTCTTCCAAACTGAACTTTGATTGCACAAATAAAATGGCTGAGTATGAATCTTTATTTTTGGGTTTAGAAATCTGGAAAAGATTGGGTTCCCAAAAGATTACTGTTTGTGGATATTCTGAATTAGTTATTAAGCAAGTTGAGGGTGCATATCAAACTAAGGTTGTGATAATGAGGGCATACAAAAATTTGATCATGGGGATGTTAGATAATTTTCAAGAATATTCATTTATTGTAAAGACTAGGTGTTGGTGTCTGGATATGAGCAAGATTCAATCCTTTTTCCACATAAATTATCAACTTGAGGGCATTAGTTATTTCAAGACTAACGACAAAGTATATGCAGATACAAGCACATGGTTTGTTGTGAATCACAGGTTTAATCTATGACAAAAATACCATTATAAAAAAAATAAATAAACTGCAGAAATAAAAAGCATCCACAGCGATTAATGTAACTGTAACAACAATTAAGGAGTCACACAAAACACAGTAATAAAAGGAAAGAAAGAAGAATGCAGCACCTGATCAAAAGAGTGGGCCTAACTCTTGGATCGGGGCTGCGGAAATCCAAGTATTATAGGAGAAACAACAAGTTGCTGTGTATTCAATTAATAATAGGAAGATTAGTTACAAGATCTGTATATGTGTAAAAGATGTTTGATTTGCAACCCATAGGCTTCTTTATACCATAGTCCGGAGATCTCCCAATTTCTCCCAACAACTCCATTGTTACAAAAATACACATTGTTACAACAGCAACCAGATTTCCCCGAAAGAAACCGTAAGAAACCCAAAGATAACGATGATACATCCATGGCTGTTATGCTGTAGCAAAAAATAAGGGAGGTGCTAGAAAAAGATGGGTTGTGCCTTGTCCTGTGGCCGTAACGTGCCTGTTGTAGAAAAATCTAAAGAAATATAAGAGTTAATACCTAAAAAGGTAAATCCTCCATGGCGAGTACATCATTAATAAAATATCCCATAAACGATAGGAAGAAGGGTTTTACCTCATGCTTTTAAGATGATTAATGGCACAAGGATATAGAAAGGTAGGGTAAAAATGAGAGAAGAAAATATACAAATATGGTGCCCAACACTAGGGACCAAAACTCAGTAGCTAACTCCCTAGTTGTCTCTACAAGTCTATTTATTATTCCTACACATTCCAATGAAATATATGAGGTTGAAGTTTGCCATAGGCCTGCTATCCCTGACAACATAATTCATTGGCAAGTTTTTGAGGATGATCAGCAAGTCAAAAACTTTATAATATTGAAAGAGGAGTTTGAAAGCACAAAAATAGACTGGCAAAACATGATTGTTGAAACAAAGGGGAG
The DNA here is from genome assembly GCA_034641835.2 of Pinus albicaulis. NCBI lineage: Eukaryota > Viridiplantae > Streptophyta > Pinopsida > Pinales > Pinaceae > Pinus > Pinus albicaulis. The sequence goes on along the minus strand of CM076583.1, from coordinate 1,287,554,911 downwards.
TTTTGAAGTGTTACAACTGAATAATAATTCTACACCCAAAGGTCTCATACCACTTGAAAATCTTTTTGACTAGAATGATGTGTTCAAATCTCCTAGGATACAAGCTGCTGAGGAAGAGGTAGAGAGTTGTAACCTTGGTACAGGAGCAATGCCAAAAATGATTAAGCTTTCAAAATTTCTTTCAGTTGACATGAAACTAAAATATATTGAGATGCTGAAAAGGTTCATAGATGTTTTTTCACGGAGTTATGATGATTTGAAGAAGTATGATCCTACTATCATTCATCATACCATTCCAATTAAAGAAAATGAAAATCCTTTCAAAAAGAAGTTGAGGAGGATTAATCCACTTCTCATGCCTCTGATTGAGAAGGAAATCAAGAAGCTCTTTGATGCCAAATTTATTGTTCCAATCAGATTCTCAAAGTGGCTTGCAAACTTGGTTCCTGTAAGGAAAAAGAGCGGAGAAATCAGAATCTGCATTGAATTCAAATACTTGAACAAAGACTCTCTGAAGGAAAACTACCCTCTCCCAAAGATGGATCAAATTCTGTAGAAAATTGTTGGTTCCCAAAGGATGTCTATGCTGGATGGTTTTTTAGGATAAAATCAGATACTAGTGCATCCAAAAGATCAGGAGAAAACTGCCTTTACCACACCATGGGGCACATTCATGTATGCCAAAATGCCCTTTGGTCTGATGAATGCAGGAGAGACCTTTCAAAGAGAAATGGAAATTTCCTTTGCTGAGGAGAAGGATAAGTTGGTGGTTTTCTTTCTGGATGACATAATAGTTTTCTCAATGAGAGAAGAAGACCGTTTGAAGCACTTAGAAAACATTCTACTGAAGTGTAGAAAGTTTGGAATTTCTCTCAATCCCACCAAAAGCATTTTTGCTCTGACTTCAGGGAAGTTACTTGGGCATATTATATATATATATGGGATTAAGATTGATCCAAGCAAGGTCAATTCCATTCAAAAAGTAGATCTGCCTAGAAGCAGGAAGGAAATTCAGTCTTTCCTTGGAAGGGTGAATTTTGTGAGGAGATTTAGTCCTAATTTTATTGAGATTGTAAAAGACATAACCATGACGCTGAAGAAATGAGATGAAATCAGGTGGACAGTAGAAGCAAAGCAGTCATATTAGGAGATAAATAAGGCACTCAATTAAGCACCAGTGTTGATCAGCCCGGATTTTTCAAAGGAATTTATGGTTTTTACATTTGCATCAGAAAATACAATTGCTGGAGTTTTGCTGTAGAAAGGAAAACAAGGGACTGAGCAGCCTATTTCATTTTTTAGATGGAATTTAGCTAATTGAGAACTGAAGTGTAACATCTTAGAGAGAGGCCTATTCTTTGGTCAAAGCCATCAAAGATTTCAGAATTTACATTTTTCATTCTCATGTTAAGCATTTGTTCCTAATGCTGTTGTGAAGGAAATCTTAACTCAAGCTGATCCTGAATGTAAAAGAGGGAAGTGGATAGCTAACTTGCTGGAATATGATATAGAAATCAGAAATACAAAATTGGTGAAGTGTCAGGGGCTAGCAAAGCTGATGGCATAGTCAAATTTTGACTATCTTGATATGAATTTAATTGTAGAAATTTCAGAGATATCAGATGAAGATGAAGAGCTGATTCCCATTGAAGAGAAGTACATACTTTCTGACTGGTACATAGACTTTGTCTTTGTCTTACATCATCATAGAGCTCCTGCTGAATTGACAAAGTCTAAGGCAAGGTTTGTGAAGCTAAAATCCCCAAGGTACTGCATCATAGATAAAAATATGTTTTGTAAAGATACTGGTGGTATTATTTTTAATTTACTAGAAGAAGAGGAAGAGAAAGTGATTGAGGAGCTTCACAAAGGAGATTGTGGAGGTCATCATTATTGGAAGGACAAAAAAAATAATATTCTCAAAGCACGATACTACTGGCCTACTATGTGTTAGCTCCCTGTAATTTCAGCAAATTGGCAAGACTAAAACTGCAAAGAGAACATTTGAACCACTTTTGGATTCTAGGATCTAGCTGTAGGTTTTAACCCCGAACAAAAATTATCTACACACGAATCTTATGACAAAAAATAAACAATAGTGAGAGCATAAAACATAAAACAGATAAACACAGAGATTTTCCCCTGGATCCCAAATCGGGACGACCAGCTTGATTTTTCATTATATTCCTTTTAGTGTTACAACACATATATATACATGCCGAAGCATACATAAAACCCAATCCATTAACCTTGGATTAGAACATAATCGTAGTTCCCTTGACCGGATCTACAAAATACCAGGGGACGAAAACCATCGTACCCCAAAACCATGTGCAAAATCATGCACAAAACATGGGTGGGTCCGCCTATGAGTGGGTCCGCACACCAAACAAATTTTCACCGGGGCGCTGCCCTGGACCCCAACAGTGGGGGCTGCCCCCCCCTTTGTGACCCCCCTGCTACGCCCGGCGCAACGTACAGCGCATGGTGCTAGTCGTGGAAAGAATATAACACATACCCAACATTCTCCCACTTGTTGTTTTCTTTCCACAGGGGGCGACATGAGAGCTTAGTCATTGGGTCAATTCTTCAACATCCATTGTTTCTCTACACCAAGAGAACTTCTGAGTGCTCACAGACTTCGTCAATACATCTGCAAAATTATTCAAAGTGTCCACCTTTACCAGCAACACCCTTTTAGCCTCAACCATATCTCTAACAAAGTGATATTGAACATCAATGTGCTTTGTATTTGAATGGTAAGAAGGGTTCTTAGCCAAGAAAATTTCACTTTGGATATCACAGTCTATACTTATAGCTTGTTGTACCAACCCCATACTTGAACACAATCTTTGCAACCAAACTGCTTCCTTTCTTGCATGAGTGGCTGCTATGTATTCTGCCTCTGTAGTTGAAAGAGCCACTACAGACTGTCTTTTACTCATCCAACTGATTGCACCTCCAAATAGGCTAAACACATACCCACTAGTAGATCTTATTTGGTCCAGATTGCCAGCCTAGTCTGCATCAAAAAAACCACGAATGTCCAACATTTTTTCCAATCCTGGTCTTCCCTGGTAGCACAAGCCATAATCACTAGTGCCACGTAAATATCTGAAAACCTGCTTCACTGCTATCCAATGCTCCTTCCCTGGGTTTGACATAAACTTGCTCAATACTCCCACTGCATGTGCAATGTCTGGTCTAGTACAGACCATTGCATACATCAGGCTACCCACTGCACTTACATATGGAACACGGGACATATCCTCCTCTTCTTCTTGTGTCTTGGGACACTGTTCAACAGATAGCTTTACACCTACAAGAATAGGAACATTCACCAGTTTACTATCCTACATATTGAACCTCTCTAATATAGTCTTGAAATACTTCCTCTGAAGTTAATCAGAGCTTCCTCTTTGCCCGATCTCTCTTAATATCCATGCCCAAAATATAGTTTGCAGCACCAAGATCCTTCATGTCGAATTTGGAGAACAACCGGGTCTTCAAATCTCGGATAATTTCTTTGTCATTTCCAATCAACAACATATCATCCACATACAAGACCAAATAAATAACACGGTCACCAATTAATTTAAAATAAACACAGTGATCCTCCTTGCTTCTGGTGAAGCCAAGTTCCCATATATAGGTATCAAATTTCTAATACCACATCCTTGGTGACTATTTTAACCCATACAGATACTTCTTCAACCTGCACACCAGTTCTTTCTTACCCTTCACCATAAAGCCTTCAGGTTGATTCATGTAGATCTCCTCTTCTAGATCCCCGCGAAGAAATTTTGTCTTCACATCCATCTGTTCTATCTCAAAATCAAATGCAGCAGCAATAGATAAAAGTAATCTAATAGAAGTAACTTTGGCAACAGGAGAAAAAATATCACCAAAATCAATTCCCAGCACATGGGAATAACCTTTTGGTACCAACCAAGCTTTGTATTTCTCCAACTTGCCTTCTACATTCATCTTCTTTTTAAACACCCATTTGCTCCTGATGGGCTTCCTTCCAGCCAGCAACTCCACCAGATCCCATGCCTCATTTTTGTGCAAGGATGCCATTTCATCAACCATGGCCTCCTTCTAGAGTTTTCCATCCTCTGAATCTACTGCCTCCTTGACAGTTTTGGGATCATCATTAGTTATAGTTAAGGCAAAACCTGAACAAAAAGCAAATAGACTATACCTTTCTGGTTGCCTTCTTTCTCGAACTGATCTTCTCAAAGATGGAGTTTGTGGCTCTTCCTCTTCTGAATCTTCTTCTGCTGTAGAGTCTGATTCATCCTCCTTTAGCTCAAACTCTATCTTCTCAGGTTCCTTTGGTATGATTTCATGTTTAACAACATCTTTCACCTCTCTAAACACTACATCTCGGCTGTACACAACCTTCCTTGTTTTCGGGTTCCAAAGCTTGTAACCTTTTAAACCATCCTTATACCCAATAAAGATGCACCTTTCAGATTTATTATCCAACTTGGTCCTTTTCTCCTTTGGAACATGTATATATGCATCACATCCAAATACCCTTAGATGTGAAAGAGAGGGTTTCTTACCAGTCCATACCTCATGTGGAGTCTTATCCTCCAACACTGATGAAGGTGATCTGTTAACTAAGTAACATGCGGTCTCCACTGCCTCTACCCAGAATTCTTGTCCTAACCCGGTACCACTGAGCATGCTTCTTGCCTTTTCCATCAGTGTTCTGTTCATTCTTTCTGCAACTCCATTTTGCTGAGGTGTGTATGGAGTAGTCTTCTACCGTGCTATACCACACTTCTTACAGAACTCTTCAAATTCCTTCTTGCAGAACTCCCCACCATTATCTATCCTCAGCGCCTTTATCTTCTTCTCTGTTTGGTTTTCCACCAGAGCCTTAAATTCTTTAAATCTGTCAAAGACTTCATATTTCTTCCTCAAAAAATATATCCATGTATTCCTTGAGAAGTAATTTATGAATGAAACATAGTACATAGATTTTCCCAGTGATGGAACTGACATAGGTCTAAACACATCACTGTGCATAAGTTCTAATATATTGTTCGCCCTCTTAGCACCAGAAGGAAAAATCACCCGATTTTGCTTCCCATATACACAATGTTCATAGAAATCGAAATCCAGAGAGCAATTAGAAATACCTTCTACCATACCATTTCTATGCAGTATCTGAAGGCCCTTCTCTCCAATATGTCCAAGCCTTTGATGCCATAGCATGTTCTTTTCTCCAGAGACAGTTAGGCTTTCCGCTCCACTTTCAGGAACCATATAGCTGTTACACCCATCAATAACAGTGCTACCTTGTAGCTTGTACAGAGTTCCAGTCCGAACTCCCCACATTAATACCAGTGCTCCCCGAACCATCTTGCAGGCATCTTTCTCGAACACTGTTTTTACACCTACATCAACCATCTTGCTTACAGAAATCAGATTTCTGGCCAATGCAGGAATATGTAGAACACCAGGAAGTGTTCTAATCCTTCCTCCTTGCAGCTTCAGCTTGACCTTTCCACGTCCGATGATTCTGGCCTTCCTATCATCCCCTAGGAAGACATCACCACCATCATATTTCTCATACTCGCAGAACCACTCCCGATGGGGAGTGAAGTGAAAGGATGCACCTGAGTCAATCAACCATGACTCATGATCTCCATGTGTATTTGAAGAAGAAGCAAAATACACATCCCCACCTTCATTCGAGGTGGTTTTTGCCTCTACAGAAGGAGCATCATCAGATCCCTTTCCTTTCTCAGGAGCTTTAGATCTGCACTCCTTTTTGTAGTGCCCTTCCTTTCCACATTTCCAGCATACCTTTACAAACTTTCATATCTCCCTCTAGATTTGGATCTCCCACTCGAAACCTTATTCTTGTTTCTATTTTGGGACCTTCATCGTACATATAAGACATCTCCATTCTGGCCCTCCATATTTCTCCATCTCATTTCCTCCGACAGTAAGGCTGAGACAATGTCATCAAAATTCAAGGTAGTTGTATTGCTACCTATTGCAATAACCAGACTATCCCACGAGTCTGGTAGAGAACACAACAAACTGATGCACTTATCTTCATCTGAGATTTTAATATCAATAGATGACAACTGACTTACCACAGTATTGAAGGCGTTCAGATGCTCTGTCACCGAGTCTCCATCCTTCATCCTCAGGTTATACAGCTTTTTCCGCAGGAACAACTTATTCACCAGAGACTTAGATTGGTACAAAGTACCAAGTTTTTCCCACAAGGTCTTCGCCGTAGCTTCCCCAGATACATTCAACAATACTGAATCTGAGACACACAACCGTATTGTGCTCTTAGCCTTCCGATCCAGTTTCTTCCAGTCTTCATCTGACATTGCCGTTGGTTTAGTACCTGGATCTACCGCGATCCAATGATCTTTATCCACCAGCAGATCCTCCATCTTGAGCTTCCACAACTCAAAACTCTGACCATTAAATTTCTCGATCTCTATCTTTCCGCCGCTCGCCATATTCTTTCACCGCAAGAATCGATCCCACAGATCTCCCACTGCACAGGGTCTACCACAGGCCCGAGCAAAAAACCCTCAACAACAAAGGCGTCCCCTTGAAGCCGAAACAACTCCGATACCAAATGTAGGTTTTAACCCTGAACAGAAATTATCTACACACGAATCTTATAACAGAAAATAAACAATAGCAAGAGCATAAAACATAAAACAGATAAACACAGAGATTTTCCCCTGGATCCCAAATTGGGACGACCAGCTTGATTTTTCATTATATTCTTTTTAGTGTTACAACACATATATATACATGCCAAAGCATACATAAACCCCAATCCATTAACCCTGGATTAGAACATAACCGTAGTTCCCTTGACCGGATCTACAAAATACCAGGGGTCGAAAACCATCGTACCCCAAAACCATGTGCAAAATCATGCACAAAACATGGGTGGGTCCGCCTATGAGTGGGTCCGCACACCAAACAAATTTTCGTCGGGGCGCTGCCCTGGACCTTGACAGTGGGGGCTGCCTCCCCCCTTGTGACCCCCTTGCTGCGCCCGGTACAACGTACAACACGTGGGGCTAGTCGTGGAAAGAATATAACACATACCCAACACTAGCCCTCATGAATCCAGAGAGGGATCTCTCTATAAGTGAAAATATTGATGTATCTTTAAGGCTTGAAATGGGATATTAGGCTAGTTATGAGGAACAAGGTTTTTGTTTGGTTTTGGCTGGGCAAAGATACGTGAAGATGAAGGAAGTCTAAATGAAGGGTGAAGATGTATGAAAGTGAAAGATTGATTCAACTAAAAATATAGGCAAGAAACAACTTCAATCCATTGGGATATGGAGTCATAGTAGGATTTAATTGAAATAAGATGGTTCAAGAGTGGTCCATGGGGCAAGTCATCTATGTCAAAGGATCTCTTTAAAGTTGATTTTATGGAATGGAATGAAACAATAAGGAAGGGAATCGAATAGATGAAGAACAAAGAGTAGCCTAAGATCAAGTAAGTACTTTGAAACTATCCTGCTTTTGACATACACTTGAGAAAGACACAAAAGTTATCTAAGATCATGTAAGTACTTTGAAACTAGCCTTCTTTCGATGTACTTTCAATATAAAACATTTAAAACACAAATAGAATAGCTTAAGATCAAGTAAGGACTTTGAACCTATCCTACTTTCAGCATATTCAAAGGGAAAATTTTCAAAGCAACTGTTGGAGACGAAAACTAGAGGACGGGGCTAACCATAGACTTCCCTAGTTCATTCTTTAATTAGTAAACTTATCAAGACAAAATTTAAGATAAACAAAGAATAGTCTAAGATCAGGTGAGGACTTTGAACCTAGCCTGCTTTCAACATACTCTTAGGGAAACTTTCAGACAACCTTTGGAGATAAAACTAGAGGACAGGGCTAACCATAGACTTCCCTAGTTCAACCTTACTTAGCATAAACTGAAAATAACATTCAAGAACAATGTTTAAAATCTAGACAGTAAGAGAAGGGAACACCAACATCTTGTCTGCTTGGACTGTATTAAATCATTATTAAACAACACAATTAGAAGAAAACATGTAGATAAAGCTTATCAGTGAGAGCATGGTACCTTTGACAGTAAATCCTAACTCTATAATTGTTGTTCTTTATCAGAGAAGATGGAAAGAATGGACACAAAAACAAAATGACAAGTTACAATAAGAAAAAAATCACTGTTGACATAGACCAGGATCCCATAAATCAACTTGTATTTGATGCTTCAAACCAGTTACAATCTTCAAGTCTAGTGGGCCTCTACAGCTTCAAACTTCTCATATCAACTTTAGGTATCTTCAATTACAAATAGAGCTTACAGCAGCTTCAGAAAACTATTTACATGCATCAGATATTCAGAGACCAACCTTTGTTTAATATTCTACAGAAGTATTTATAGAAGAAATGAGGAGGTGGGATGAGAGGAAATATCTCTGGGTTCAATTAATACAATTTAATGCTTCTCGGCCTTTGAGGGGATCAACAGGGAGGATTTTTGATATTTCCTCAGTATTAATTGATTTTCATTAAGTTATTGAGCTACTTAGGAGAATTTGTTGAATTTAAGGCTCTTTGTTATCCTTATAATAACTTTGCTGACAGTTGTAATAAGTTATTTTGATTTGAAATAACTGTTCAGCTCTATTGAGGCAAATATCTTCTGTTCTGCAATAACTATGCCTCCTTTGATTGCTACGAGGTTGTAGGTGGCTTTTGGTAGCTGGAGAGGATTCAATTAGCCTCTGATGTGGCAGTGGAGGCTTCTTGGATTAATATCATCCTTTATCTTTCCCTAAAACACCTTTAATTCACTTTAGTTCTGTGTTTTAGGATAGGTTTGGCTTAATCTGTGTCTTTCAGTCTTCATGCTGTCTTTAACTGTGGATTAGGGTTTTGGTTTGCTGAATGTGTGCCTTAATTCTTCAATTTTTTTTTTAAAACCTTTAAAAATTTATTTCTGCTTTGATTTTATCCCTGGATACAGATACTCTTTGTCTATGGAATTTGCTGTGTTTTCATTGCTTTTGCAGGCACGCAGAGGGTTTTAAAATAGCATCAGTGCTCATGAGGCATGGATGAAACTTGATATGGAACCTTGTAGAGTGATCTCCTTGAATGATAAAGGTCTGGGGGATCGTCATCCCCGACCTTTAATTTCCTTTAAAACTATGGATAAACCTTTAAAAACCTGCACAAATAAGAGAAAGTTATAAAATCCTGCGTAGACGGGTTAAACGGCTTTGGAGGTTGAGGTTAAATCGCAGCCATTAGATGAAAGCATCTAACGGTGAGGATTGCTTGTTGGGATCAAAAGGGGAAGCGGTGGACAAACAGTGGGGAAAATAAGTCTAGGCCGTTGATCTACAAAGATCAATGGTTGAGGTTGATCGGGAAAATATAATGTAGAGGGGAAACATTGTAACGAAATGGGAGAATATACAAAGGAAATGGGTGAAAAACCTTTGGCGGATGGAAAATAGGGTTAAATGAAATTTGGTGTTTCGGAAAGACTCTGGGCCATCGGATTAGATCAGCCAACAGAGATCAACGACGGAGATTCGTTGATGAGGTCTCTTGGAAGAAAGGCGGAGGGCGATAGTGTAATGGTTATGTTAAATTGGGACCGTTAGATCTCAGAGATCAACGGTGGAGATTAAAAACGAGGGAATGTAATGTAAATGGGGGAAAGGTGGTTTGGCAGAAAACCATAATGGTTTTTGTGCAGATCTGAGGCAGAAAGGCAGTATTTCCTTTTTGAACATGATATGCGTTAGAGCTTGACATGTGGCTTTTTAAAACCACCCATATCGCGTAAAATTAAAACATTAACCTCCGGATGCGAAATCACGTGAAACCGCATGCTAGCCGTCAGATCTGGGGCATCAGATCGGACGGTTGTGAGGAGAGCGTGATGGAGGTAAGATGCACGGGCGGAAAATGGTGGGATGAGCAAAGGTGGTTTTAATCTAGGCCATTGGATCAAGGAATGAACGGTCAAGATTCATTGATGGGAAGGTAGGTCCCAAAGGAGTTGGGCCTACCGGATCGAATACAGGCTGTAGGATCAAAAAGCTTAACGGCTCAGATTGAACCTTGGGGTTAATGAAATGTAATATAAAGCAAGGGTCGGGCAGAGATCGGGTGATTGTGAACCGTTGATCTGGAGAGATCAACGGTGGATCTTCATCGAAGAACTTTACACAATAGGGTTTATGAAACAACAGAGGGTTCAAGGTTTGATATGGATCGTTGGATCAGTGAAATGAACGGCCCAGATGTAATCACAGGGTCATCGATCGGTGAAGAAAAGAGGAAAGGCACAAAGAGAATTTACGATGCGATTGCATGGTGACCGTCAGATCTGGGAGTCAGATCGATGGTTGAGTTTTAATCCGATGGAAAAACACAGAGAAATATGGGCGGAGTATCGATTAATCTGGACCGTCGGTTCTTGTGGATTTGATGGACCAGATTAGATCACAGGATTTCAATCGGTGGGGAGAGAGGAATGGCACAAAATGTTTTTGCGATGCGATTGAATTGGAGCCATTGATCTAGAATTAAATCAATGGTGGAGATTAAGTTATGAATGCCAAAGGCAGATATGCGGGTTTTGGAACGGAGCGATGTGGACCGTTAGATCTGGGTATGGTGGAACATATCAACAGTTGGGAAACCATCAGAAGGTTGCAATCGTAGGTAGAAAATAAATATTTGCAATGCGTTCAATGAAAAACTCCGATGCGATGTGCCGACGCCTGTTGATCGGTTTTAGATTAACGGCTGACAATTCACCAAACCATGAACTGTCGAGATTTGTTAAAACATAGGAAAATTGGGTTTTTAATAAAATACAAAGGAATTTTATGTTTTAGGAAGGGTTTTTTATGGTGTTTAGCACCCGATTGCGGGGCTCGAGGTTATATGAAAAGACAAAGGGATCGGGGGTTAGAAAGAGAGGGCCAAATCACATCGGAGTTTTTGAATGAAAAAGGCGAAAAGGAACATAAGAACGCCCCGATTGCGATTGCACGATGGGGGTTTAACTGTGAGTCACTGCTTCGGTTTTATGCGGGAAAAAGAGCTAGGGGCTAAGGCCAAAGGGGCTTAGGGCCTTAGTACAAAAATGAGTTTTTTAGGCCAAAAATGAAGAATTTTTAAGGAATTTTTAAAGGTTTAAGGGGAATTTTGAGGGAATGAGAGGTAAATGAACAGTTTTATGAATGAAAAGGAGAAGGAAAATGGAGAAGGGAAAATGAAAATTTTTAGTAGTCTTTTCCTTTGGTAAACAACATATTTTTTTAGTGTTATGAGGGAAACAACAGTGAAGGTTTTCTTGAAGAAAAAGAGACATCATTAAGACTTCAAGAACTCATAATTTTGAAATGAATTGTTTCCTGAAGGCTGAAAATGATTTATCCACCATTTGGTATAAATTTTTTTTATAGGTGGCTAATAGCGGCTCCAACTTGGGATGATGCCTTCTTGAAGTTATCAAGAACCTCAGACCTGTCTTCTTTGGAAGCTGATCAATGCCTCATCCATTAGGCTGCACTTGCTTTCTTTGCTGATCTTCTTTTGCTCTGACAAAGTTAGCAGCCATTAAAACCAATGGAATTCTATCAAAACAAGCTTTCTATCTACCCAATCCTAATGATCTAACATTTTCTTCTTCTTTTCAAAGTGCATTTGGATTGGTAAACTCTTTTTACAAACATTTTATTCTTTTTGAAAAAATAAAACTAGTCTATTTCTACCCTTATTTCTCCATGAACTCAGATTAAGTAGTTGAGTTCATAAGCTTCTCTACCTAACTACTATCTGTTAGGATTAGACTGTCTAACATATTTTTATTCACTAAATTCTAAAACAAGAAATTTAATAAGAAAACAAGCCAGGATTGAACAGTCTAACTTGTTGCTGATCTATGGCATAAAAACAATCTACACATAGATAATTATTGCAGAAAATTAAATAAAAATGGTGAAGGCTTAAGATCTGAAAGTTTAAGAACATCCTTCTTTTTTCTTCAGCTCTGTTTTTAAATTTTTTTTGAGTTGTCTTACATTCTTTTCTAGTTCAAGTTTTGGGCATATTAGAACCAGTTTTCTTTTGTTTTTGGCTCAATATTAAAACAGATTAGAGCCATGCTTCTTTTGAAACTCATAGGTTCAGATTGTGAACTTGTTTGAACCCTTTTTCTTCTATCCTAATCTTCCTAACTGATAAGCCAAGATTAAGCTGTTTGGAAAATCTAATTTCACTAACCTATCAGTAGTAAATTGAAAAATAATTAGTCATGATTAGGCTGTATGACTAACTAGGAGTGTGTTTCTCAGGAGTGGCATTGGTGCTTGCACACTTTCAGATTTTGTTTCTTTTTTTTGGTATGGGGCTATACCTTTCTTGTTTTTTACAATCTGCCCTCTTTTTCTTGTTCTTTTGTTTTTGTATTTTTTCATTTTCTAACTTTGAATGTAATGATGGATGTAATATTCACAATGAGAAAAAAATAAAAAGGATTCCAAACTGATATGGTCAAGAAAAATAATGTTTGACCATCCTGCCATTGACAGGACCCCCAAACAGTTCAGCTCCACTCAATTCTTGTAAAAAATAGGCATTGTTACCAGTAGTAGAATGAATGAGATAAAGGCCAAGCCATAAGTTATAAAATTTCCCATGCTTACCCTTATCTTCTCTCCTTGAATCCCACTTTAACACTTTTTCCCCAATGTTGAAATTGCTGGCCTTTGTCCTTCTATCAAAAAGCTTCTTGATGCTTTCTTGCTTTTGTAATACTCTATTGTAGACCTCCTCTCTGGTTTGCTGAAGATGTATGGTCTGGTTTATTCTTCTGATCATGTCATTGTCTTCAGACTGTACTTCTTGGATCAATTTCATGACTGACACACCAAGGTTGGTTGGAAAAATTGCATCTACTCCATATACAAGCTGGTAGGGTGACATCCCAATTGATTTTTTAAGTGTCAATCTGTCCGCCCAAAGTGCATGTACCAGCTTTGTGTGCCATGACTTCTTATTGTCCTCCAAAAACTTCTTGATTATGTTCACCAAGATTTTGTTTGAGGATTCTGCCAGCCCATTACCTTGTGGGTAATAAGCAGTAGAATGCCCCAATGTAATGTGATATTTGTGACAGAATTCAACCATCTTTTTGGATCTAAATGCAGCAGCATTATCAGTGATAATATTCCTAGGGTAGCCAAATCTGGAGAGGATATGATTTTCAAGGAATTTTATAATGACAGAGTCATTGGCTTGCCTAGAATGGATGGCTTCTATCCATTTGGTGAAGTAGTCTGTTGCAGTGAGAATCCATCTATGTTGGGCAGATGATGGTGGATGGATTTCTCTTACGAAGTCTAAACCCCACTGTTGAAAAGGAGCTTCAACAGTGATTGGATGCAAGGGTAAGGGAAGCAATTTTCTTTTGCCTTCAAAGAGTTGGCATTTATGACAGGCAATGATCATCTTATGGACATCTTGAAAGAGAGTGGGCCAATAGTAACCAGCTCTAAGGATTTTGTTGACTATTGTTTTCTAGTAGAGGTGGCCTCCACATTCTCCTTCATGGAACTCTTTCTTAACCTTATCTACATCATTCTTAGGCAAACATTTAAGCAATAAACCACTAGCATTTTTCCAATAAAGACATTTATCTAAAATGCAGTAGTTCACAACTTTTAACTTTAAAAACCTTGCCTTTGTTTTTGTCAAACCAGGAGGTGTATTCAGATTGAGCAAAACATATACAATATCAACATAGCAAGATGAATTCAAGAAATGATTTTCAATAATAGGAGTTGACAACTCCTCTTGTTCATCTAATGCATTTATCATAGTTATATCAAGAGCTTCAAATTTTGACTCAGCCATTAATCTTGCTAGTCCTTGGCCTTTAATGAGTTTAGTGGGCTTGATTTCTAAATCATATTCAAGTATCACAACTATCCACTTACCTCTCTTCCCATCTGGGTCCTGTGTTAGAATGTCTTTCACAACTGAATTGGGCACAAATGAAATGATGTGGGAGTGTAGAATGTAAACCCTGAAGTCTTTTAAAGCTTTGACCAAGGAAAAAGCTTATTTTTCCATGATGTTGTACTTCAAAGGCGCATCTCTAAATGCCTTTCTAAATAATGCATTTGGCTGCTCTTGTCCCTGTGGATTTTTCTGCAATAGGACAACAACCACTGTATGTTCTGATGCGAATGAAAAAATGAAAAAATCTTTTGAAAAGTCAGGACTAATAAGAACTGGTGTTTTGGTTAATGCTTGTTTTACCAGCTCAAAATATTTCTTTGCTTCCAAGGTCCATTTAACTCCTTGTTCCTTTTTAGCATGTTTCTAATGTTTTTAAGGAGTTCAGCCAAGTTGGGTATGAACCTTCTCAAGAAATTAATCTTTCCAATGAAAGATTGGAGTTCCTTGATGTTTCTAGGATGAGTGATTTGCAATATAGCCTCAATCCTTTTTGGGTCTATCTTTATTCCCTCTTCTGATATGAGGTGTCCAAGCAGCTTACCTTCTTGGAGACCAAACATGGTTTTCTTGGGATTTAAAGACAAACCATACTTTCTGCATTTATGGAATACTATTTTCAAGTGTTCTAGGTGCTCTTCATCTGTCTTAGAAAAAAAAGTGATATCATCAAGGTAGATAATGATGAAGTAGCCTAATTCTTCTGAGAATGCTATGTCCATGGCTCTCTGAAATGTAGCACCAACATTCATTAAACCAAAGGGAATTTTCACATACATGAAAGTACCCCAAGGTGTAGTAAAAGTTGTCTTTAATTGATCATTAGGATGTACTAATATCTGATTGTATCCTGAGAAGCCATCTAGCAAAGAAATTATTTTAGAACCAACTACCCTTTGTAAAATATGATCCATCTTGGGTAAAGGGTAGTTGTCCTTTAATGAGGCTTTGTTTAAGTCTCTAAAGTCAATACAAAGCCTAATATCTCCTGTTTTCTTCCTAACTGAGACACCCATTCTGAATATCTAATAGGAACAATAATACCAGCTTCATACGTTTTCTTGATTTCCTTATCAACCAAAGGTAACTGAACAGGGTTTATTTTGCGCATTTTTTGTTTGAAAGGTTTTTGTTTTTCCTTGAGGGGTATCTTGTGCTGAATTATTTCTGTTTCATAGGATTTTAGATCCTCATAACTTCACGCAAAAACATCACAAAATTATTTAAACAGCTCTATGTATTTCAGTTTTATGTGAGCTGGTAAAGTTTTAGACAGTTTGATCATTTTTGGGTTTAGTTCACTACCTATATTACACTCTTCTACCTCATTTTCCATAGGCTCTAGATTTGGTTTCTTGGCCACATCGTTGAAATCAAACAACTCTTCCAAAGGGACTAGTCCTTTTGGAAAATCTTCAATGTTAGATTGCAGTGTTTCTAAGTCTTCTCTTTCTAAATCTGCGCTAATATCTGCGTTATATTCTATTTTATTAGCTAAAATATTTATTTCAACAATATTTAGAGAGTTTTATTCTTCATCAAGTAGATTTTATTCATTAGAATAGTCCGTGTCATAGTCTGAATCTGAACTTGGAAGCTCAAATTCATTTCTGGATTGTAAGAAGTCTTATATTTGTTTGTCTCCGTCAAATACTTGCCAATATTTCTCACTGTTAGGGACAACTGGTCTTAATTTGATTTGGGTAGTACATATTTTGGTTTCATATGGTGTAAGGCATGTTCTAGCAGCAAAAGCTAAACCGTTGGCTTGGATATTTCGGTCTCTTGGGACAAAAATTACTTGGAATTCCTCAAACGTTTTCAATAAATCCATGACATCTCTCCTGTATGCTCTAAGTCTGGGGTGTTTGGGACTATATTCCCCATTCACTTGCTTGATAATCAGTTTAGAATCACCATGCACTTTAATCCTTTTGGCCCCTAATTTCTTCAACAAGTGTAGGCCTAAAAGAAGGGCTTCATACTCAGCTAGGTTGTTGGTGCATTGAAAGTTTAATTGGCAGGAATGTCCTTCAATATGATTGTTCAATGTATTGTGAAGCCACAATCCTACACCTACATCACTCTTAGTACAAGATCCGTCAAAGTGCATACTCCAAAGAGGACTAGTCTCAGATTCACTAATTTGATTACTAACCTCTTCATCTAGTGTGCTTTTGGATTGTTCTTGAAGATCAGCATTATGTTGAGTCCGTTTTAGTCCCTCATGTTTTTCATTGTGTTGAGGACTCTCTTCTTGACTCTCAAGGTTGCAAATCAATGGATGATTGATATGCAGCTCTAGACCTGTGATCTATTTGCTATGATTTTTTGATTTAGCAAATTTTTTTGACACTTGTGTCTTGTCTTCCTCTCTTTCTGTATCTGCCTCTAATTTAGTTAAAGTCTCTTGTTCACTGAATATTTCATCATTGAAAAGGATAAATGAATCAAGGCCTATGTGAACAGAATGAAGAGGAGAGTTTTGTGGTCTATCTTGGCTGGTAACCATGTATTACATATGGGATTCCCTATAAAGCTTCTTGTTTGATTAAAAACAGGGATGGTTGCATAGGTCATATCCATTTGCATAGTTCCTTGTAACTTAGCTCCCCAAGATCTTGATAACAACATACCATACTTGGGGGGAACATCAGCCACTATAATATCCATCACTAAACATTTGGCTGGAATTTGTGCTAAGTTTACACAGAGGTCTTTGATTAATCCTAAACATTTTACTCTGCTTGAGTCAAAGGAGTAAAGATCTTTGTATGGCCTAGTGATTTCAAGGCCTAGGCTCTCCATTACAGCTTTGGGAATTAAATTGTGGGAGGCCCCTAAGTCATGCATGAAGTTGTGCAAATTTTTTTAATGAATTTGTAAACTAACATAAAAAGGAGGAACTGGACCTTCTTGGTATCTACCTTCAATCTTTGGACCAAATAAAAGCTCTGGTTGGTCATCATTAAGATTAACAGTGTCATTATTATCTTCTATGTTAAAAGCCTTCAAAATTTTGGATCTATACACATCTTGGGTAGCTAATTCAGTAAAAGGAACATAGATTTTGATTTTGGCAATTTCCTGTTCCAAACTAAAAGGCAACTGGTTTTTTGAAATGCTTGTTTAGCCTTATTAACTACCATTCTATCAGCAAAATTAGTTTTCTGATTTGTTCTATTTACATTGGTCAAAATTGTTTTGATAGGAGAATTAGCTGAAGTGCTAACGTTACTAAGGTCTGCACTCTGTTTTTCATTTTCTTGAGTGATTTTCTCTTTGCTTTTATCGAAATTTCCAGCCATTGTCTTGTCTTTCTGTTTTGCAGTCTTGGGTTTGCTTACAGGGCTATTTTTTGTAGATTTATCAGAGATTTGGGTTTTGGGAATTTCCTGATTGCTTTTACTCCTAAGGTCATACTCTTTTGGAGTCTCTATGATGAAAATTTCCATCTCTTGATAATAACTTTCAACCTCTTCTCTTTTATCATCATAGGGTGTGTATAGACCTTGTTTCTTATTGTAATGAATATTAAAATCATCATTTTCTATTCCCAACATGTTTATGTCATCTTCCTCTATTTGGTCTATTGTTTCTTCAACCTTACTTACATAGTTTTGATGAAAAGGAGGTTTAATATGTTGATCATCATCCCTTGGTCTGTTTTGAGGTTGGTTTCTCCTAAAATTCTGATTTTGATTTTGATTTATACTTTGAGGAGATGATTGGTTTTGACTAGCTTGTGCTCTCTCAAGTATGCTCATATTTTTCATCATCTCCTCCATCATTCTTTCCATCTTTGAGCTGGATGTGGAAGGTGTGGATTCCTCTCTAAATGACACTTTCTTCTTGTTTCTCATTCTAGCTCTTTTCTCCATTAGATTTACTTCCACAACCAAGGCTCCCTTTTGCATATCCTCTAGAGTTTGAGGGTCTCTTTCTCTAAGTTGATAAGCCATTTCAGGATCAAATCCTTCAGGAAACTTATTTAGGGCTGAGCCTTGTGGAGGTTTCAGATCTGGGGGAAGTGCATTATACACACTATTGAACCTAGTGCAATAAGCTTGGACACTTTCCCCAGCGTTTCTTTGGAGATTCTTGTAGTCCGAAAGTATTTGGAGAGGATTTTTCTTAACTTCCCATTTGTTTAAGAATAACTGATGGAAGGCTTGAATATCATTAATACTATGAGGGGTTAAGCCTTTGAACCATTTTCTTACTTCTCCCCCTAAATTTTGAGCAAATAATCTAAGTTTGACAGAATCATCATCAATCTCATTTCTGTCAAAGTAGTCATTCATCTTATCCACATGTTGTGAGGAAGTAGTAACACCACTGGCATCATACAAAGGTATCTTGGACTGATAGTCCTGTGGAATATTGACTAAGGGTAAAGGAAGGACTAGAGGGGTATACCATGTTGCCATGATAGGAGGTTGTGGAAGAAGTGGGGGGTTTACAAGTGGAGGATGTTGAATGAGAGGGGTTTGATGGAATGGAGTGGTTTGGACAGTGGATGTATGGATAACAGATGTGGATGGACTAGCAAGAGATTTTTGAGCAGATCTAGGATGAGAGAAACCAAAATTATGAAGGAAATTTAAATCAGGTGGTGTAGTTTCTCTGCTACTAGGATGCTCACTTCTGTCTTGGGATGAAGGTGGAGATTCAGAGTCTATCTGAATTATATCATCAAGTGACTTGGTTCTAAATGGGTTTCTTAAGTCAACTTGTGATTGTTGTAGAGCTGTAAGATTATCTAGGACAGAATTAGCTCTATGGGGTGATCTGAAAATAGTTGAAGATGTGGCCTTAGGAGACTTCCTAAGTATTCTTTCAGGGTTGTCAACTATCTCAGGGGGGTTTGGATCAGGATGGCTTCTAGTATAAATTATTTTAGAAGCCACCATGCTATGATTTTTCAGACCCAACTAACAATAAAAGTTTAACCAAATATGACAATCTTGAGGAGGCTAACTGATCTTTAAAACAAGAAAACTTTAATCCTTAAAGTCTTCTGACTGAGTTTGTATGATGTTATGAGAATAATGGGTTTCCCAGTGGAGTCTTATGGTCTATTTTGGATTGTGGAGTCACCAGGTGGAAATTTTTAGCTCTTTTGGAGGTAAAATGTTTTATGGTCCACCACCATGTTTATTTGGATACCAATATGAAATGTTTTTTGGGTTTTATGAGTTATCTTCAGTCCTATGGGTTCTAAGAGTGTCCTAAATCTATTCCAACACTTAGCGATGGTGATGAGACAAAGAAAGTTGACTCTTATGGCTAAGCCAACTGATTCCTTCAAGGTTTGATAAGGTCTTATGATAATCCTAAGGTTTCCTTAGTTTGTCACTGATTCAGATAAGTTTTATCATGATTACCGTTTTTTTGGTAGTGCTTGAAGAGGGCTACTTGTACTCAAGGGGTTTTCTAGAATGAATATTGAATCAGTCCCCAACGGAGTCACTAGAAATGTTAGTTATGGTGGCACAACTGGCTAACAGAACAAATGTCATTGAATCAAGAGGTTTTCTGAGGTACCAAAAGTATCTAGGATTAAGTTTGCTCAGAAATCCCCAACGGAGTCGCCAGAAAATGTTAACTCCCTGTAATTTCAGCAGATTGGCAAGACTAAAACTGTAGAGAGAACATTTGAACCACTTTGGGATTCTAGGATCTAGCCCTCCTGAATCCAGAGAGGGATACCTCTATAAGTGCAAATATTGATGTATCTTTAAGGCTTGAAATGTGATATTAGGCTAGTTATGAGGAACAAGGTTTTTGTTTGGTTTTGGTTGGGCAAAGATACGTGAAGATGAAGGAAGTCTAAATGAAGGGTGAAGATGTATGAAAGTGAAATATTGATTCAGCTAAAAATATAGGCAAGAAACAACTTCAATCCTTTGGGCTATGGAGTCATAGTTGGATTTAATTGAAACAAGAAGGTTCAAGAGTGGTCCATGGGGCAAGTCATCTATGTCAAAGGATCTCTTTAAAGTTGTGTTAAACACCATGTTAAACACACACATGGTGTATGAGAAGTATGAACACACACACACAAGAGACTCAACACACAATGAAATATAAGCGTGAGGCTTTCTTATTTTCCATTATACAAAGATGTACATTTATAGTACAATGGTGTGACTCTTGGTTTCACATTCCAAGGTCACTTGGACTCCATTGTGACTTTTTGCATTCCACACCTACCCATGTGGGATTAGGTGTTCCAACATCCTCCCTTAATCCGAAGGGGTATGTGTGAGTTCAAGAAAAGAGTTGTAATACAAATCTGCAAAGTATACATGGCAGCACTTGGGTTGAATCAACTCTCTGAAATGTTGGAAAAAATTGGTGGTTTAAGGATGACCACCAACACTGGAACGAAAAACTTTTTGCAGTTCCCGGAACTCTTCCAAAACTGGCAAGAAGCTGAAAAATTCTGCTAGAGGAATTGTCCCTCACAAAAAAGGGAGACCTTCAACCTAAAAGAAGGGAGGTCTACTACCTGTGATGGTTTTAGGATTACCAACAAGTCTAAAATGCTTTGAAACATTTCCTGGAACTCAACCAAAGCTGGCAAGAAGCTGAAGGCTGCTAAGCTAAAGGCTTCTGCTAGAGGAAGTGTTCCTCATATATGAAAGGGAGACCTTCGACCTAAAATAAGGGAGGTCTACTACCTGTGGTGGTTTTAGGTTTTCCACCAACCAAAGATGATGGTTTAAGGTTGTCCACCAACCGAAGGCATGCTCATGGGCATCTGTGTCTCTGGCTACATCTTTGAATCCAGAATGACGAATTGTGGCTCAGGCTCGCTTGAACTGCTGGCTACAACTCTGAACAAGGAATGAGAGATTGTGGCTCAGGCTCGCTTGATCTGTCGTCGAAGC
Source organism: Pinus albicaulis (assembly GCA_034641835.2). NCBI lineage: Eukaryota > Viridiplantae > Streptophyta > Pinopsida > Pinales > Pinaceae > Pinus > Pinus albicaulis. The sequence goes on along the minus strand of CM076583.1, from coordinate 1,287,533,971 downwards.
TTGTACATGACCACCATTTTCCCCCCTGTTAGGGACAAGGTGAGATGATGGCGAAAAATCAACTGCAAGTTTGTTCAATATTCGTGAACATGTTCTGACATGCGACTTAAACATCTTCTTGGCTGCTGATGCCCATTGCCAAGAAGCGATCCATCCAAGATGAATATTTGTTCTTGCAGGAGGCTTGATTATGAAACATCTGTCTGAAGAATGAGTTTTCCGACCACAGTGCTTGCATGGATGAAGATCAAAATAGTGATCTTTCATATGGCCAACTCGATCACAGTGTTGGCATTTCTCAATCTGTTGTCGTTGTGGTGGAGCAGGATCTGGAACAGCTGCAGGTGAACTGTCATACAAGAATCTGGCACTCTGAAATATGATGGGCTTTGTGTAGTCTGGAATATGAAAGGACACATCCTTGTCATATCCAAGACCAGTTCTGTGCTTGTTGTGGACAAGCTCTTCCCAAGGTCTGATGATGGGCTTGAGAAGTTCACGCTGAGCTGCTGCATCTGCATGTACATCTGCTCTAGTACAAGGAATTGAATGTGGATTAGGTTTAGAATGGTGACTCTTTTGCTGAAGCTCATCTTGCTGAAGCTGAGATTCCAACTGCAAAAACTCAATCTTTTCATGTGCATCTTGCAAACAACTTTGAATATCAAGAAGAGCATTCTTGCTCATTTTTATCATATCATCAACATTTGAATGAATGAGGTTATTCAACAACTCTAACACCTCATTGATTTTAGCCATTTTTCAACAACTTAGGCTCAAAAAATGAAAGGGTGTCGGCTTCAACTGAAAATGCACCTGTTTAGAATGTGATGCAACTTGCTTTCAATAAATACAAATGACTCAAGAGAATTTCCAACGATGGAAATCTCAAGTACAAAATCTACTCCTCAAATGATGGAGGGCAATCAACAATGACTTGTATCAACAATTTTCCAAAAACTCAAATACTGATTGCAACTATGAAGAAGCAATACAATGTCAACTCAATAAAATATTTCTGCAAAATATTTTGTAAATGTGCAGCTGAAAACACTATGCAAGAGGCCTTTAAGACAGCTGAATTTTCCTTCAAAGAGTTGTTTTGCAATGATGGCAAACTTGTCTTCAAATGTCAATTTCTTCAGAAAATCACCCTCATATATGCCACAAATCATAAAATGTCAAATCTGCAATATGTATATACCATTTCCTCATGTGTCATTTCTCTTTTTTATGCTGTTCATGTCTCTCTTTCCTCTCTCTCTCTGCTATTTTTTTTTTAATTAAAAATTAATTAAAAAAATGGGAATAATTAAAAATGGGAGTAATTAAAAAATGGAGAGGGAAATTTAAAGGAAATGTTAATTAAAAAAAGGGTTATTAAAAAAAGGGATGGGAGGTGGGTATTATATGGGGGTTTATTAAATAAAAAATGGGAAGGGGTTTTAAAATATGTGAAGCTAGTGTTAATTATATGGAGAGGGGAGGGTGTATATTAAAATAAATTTTAAAAATCGAATTTAAAGAGGGGCGTATTGTATGGGTAGTGAATAAAAAAATTAAAAAATATTAAAAACGATTTTTAAAAGAGGAGGGGTGTTAGGGTAGATTGATAGGAAGAAAAAAATTAAATATTAACAAAATCAAAATTTAAAAATGGAAATCGGAATATGAGAAGGGGAGGGGGAGCGTTGAGTGGAGTGAAGGGGGCAGTGGTAAGCGCAGGTTGGGATGGGTTTGCAGAGAGGCCGAGGGTGCAGTTGAAAGGAGGGGTCGGGCGAGGAGGGCAGCTAGCTTAGGGAGAAAGGGCCGAGTGTTGTGTGCAGTAAGTTTAAGGAGGGAGTGAGATAAGGGAGGGGGACGGGCCGACGTTGCCGTGGGGGGTATGTAGATACGGGTGAGGGTCGAGCGATGGGTTGGGTATGAGTTAGACGCAGGGAGGGAGGGTAGGCATTGTGTGGATGAGAGTTCGGTGTGTTGAGAGATGTATGGTGAGGGCGTAGTGGTAGGGGGGTGCTGAGAGTTAGCACAGGGAGAAGCGAGAGTGGCGCAGAGCGGGTTGGGTGCTGTGAGTGGAGGAGGGCCGTGACGTATAGCTGGGCGGGTAGAGAAATGTTGTGCGTAGGGTTGTGAAGAGGGGGTGTCGAAGGTCGATTGGAAGGAGAGCTGTTGCAGGGTTTGAGATGGGGGCCGAGAGGACAAGAAGAGATTTTTTATTATTATTATTTTTGTTTGTTTGTTTGTTTTAATTAATAAATTAGCAGAGTAGAATAGCAGAGAACAACAGGAAATTCTAGTAGAATTACATGGCAGATGACACAGCAGAATTTTTTCTTTCAGATATACAGCAGAAGCAAATCCAGCAGCAAAAAATGTAGAGATTGAAGAATTTTTCAACCGAAAAAATCAAATTTCTTTCAGTGCAAACTTAGAAATTTCTCCAGTAGCCCAGCAGTAGGAAAATGGACTTTAAAAATGTAGAATTTTCCAGAGAATTTTAGCAGTAAAAATCCAGAAACTTCTTCAGAAACCCTCTTTAAACTATTTTCCAGCAGCTCAAAAATGCAGAATTTAACAATACTCAGAAATATTTTCCACTAAAAACTCATAAACTTCTTCAGGAATCAACTTTAAGCAATTTTTCCAACAACTCTCCAAAATGCAGAAATTGCAGGAAGAAATCAACCTTCAGATGCGTAGTGCTGCTTGCTGCTCTTCTTCAAAACAAATGCTTGAATGCTGCCAATTTCTGAATGCTGCTCCTTCTCCAAAACCACTTTCTGAATGTGGCAAAATCACTGCTGCAGAAACTCTGAGTGCTGCAAAAATGTCAAGAATTTTTGCAGATATGCACAGGCCATAAACACAAATGGCTCACTCAATTTGGAGCAGGGCCAGCAATCACCCACTCTGATACCATGTTAAACACCATGTTAAACACACACATGGTGTATGAGAAGGATGAACACACACACATAAGAGACTCAACACACAATGAAAGATAAGCGTGAGGCTTTCTTATTTTCCATTATACAAAGATGTACATTTATAGTACAATGGTGTGACTCTTGGTTTCACATTCCAAGGTCACTTGGACTCCATTGTGACTTTTTGCATTCCACACCTACCCATGTAGGATTAGGTGTTCCAACAAGTCGATTTTATGGAATGGAATGAAACAATAAGGAAGGGAATCAAACAGATGAAGAAAAAAGAGTAGCCTAAGATCAAGTAAGTAATTTGAAACTATCCTACTTTTGGCATACACTTGAGAAAGACACAAAATTTATCTAAGATCAGGTAAGTACTTTGAAACTAGCCTGCTTTCGATGTAATTTCAACAGAAAACATTTAAAACAAAAATAGAATAGCTTAAGATCAAGTAAGGACTTTGAACCTATCCTACTTTCAGCATATTCAAAGGGAAACTTTTCAAAGCAACTGTTGGAGAAGAAAACTAGAGGACATGGCTAACCATAAAATTCCCTAGTTCATTCTTTAATTAGTAAACTTATCAAGACAACATTTAAGATAAACAAAGAATAGTCTAAGATCAGGTAAGGACTTTGAACCTAGCCTGCTTTCAACATACTCTTAGGGATACATTTAGACAACCTTTGGAGATAAAACTAGAGGACAGGGCTAACCATAGACTTCCCTAGTTCAAATTTACTTAGCATAAACTGAAAATAACATTCAAGAACAATGTTTAAAATCTAGACAGTAAGAGAGGGAAACACCAACATCTTGACTGCTTGGACTGTATTAAATCATTATTAAACAACACAATTATAAGAAAACATGTAGATAAAGCTTATCAGTGAGAGAAAGGTACCTTTGACAGTAAATCCTAACTCTATAATTGTTGTTATTTATTAGAGAAGATGGATAGAATGGACACAGAAACAAAATGACAAGTTACAATAAGAAAGAAATCACCATTGACATAGACCAGGATCCCCTAAATCAGCTTGTATTTGATGCTTCAAACTAGTTACAATCTTCAAGTCTAGTGGGCCTCTACAACTTCAAACTTCTCATATCAACTTTAGGTATCTTCAATTACAAACAGAGCTTACAGCAACTTCATAAAACTATTTACATGCATCAGATATTCAGAGATAAACCTTTGTTTAATCTTCTACAGAAGTATTTATAGAAGAAATGAGGAGGTGGGATGAGAGAAAATATCTTTGGGTTCAATTAATACAATTTAATGCTTCTTGGCCTTTGAGGGGCTCAACAGGGAAGATTTATGATATTTCCTCTGTATTAATTGATTTTCATTAAGTTATTGAGCTACTTAGGAGAATTTGTTGACTTTAAGGCTATTTTTTATCCTTATAATAACTTTGCTGACAGTTGTAATAAGTTCTTTTGATTTGAAATAACTGTTCAACTGTATTGAGGAAAGTATCTTCTGTTCTGCAATAACTATGCCTCCTTTGATTGCTCTGAGTCTGTAGATGGATTTTGGTAGCTGGAGAGGATTCAATTAGCCTCTGATGTGGCAGTGGAGGTTTCTTGGATTAATAGAATAATTTATCTTTCCCTAAAACACCTTTAATTCACTTTAGTTCTGTGTTTTAGGACAGGTTAGGCTTAATCTGTGTCTTTTGGTCTTCATCCTGTCTTTAACTATGGATTAGGGTTTTGGTTTGCTGAATGTGTGCCTTAGTCCTTCAATTTTTTTTTTTAAACCTTTAAACATGGATTTCTATTTTTATTTTATCCCTGGATACAGATACTCTTTGTCTGTGGAATTTGCTGTGTTTTCATTTCTTTTGCAGGCACGCAGAGGGTTTTAAAATAGCATCAGTGCTCATGAGGCATGGATGAAACCTGATATGGAACCCTACAGAGTGATCTCCTTGAATGATAAAGGTCTGGGGGATCGTCATCCCTGGCCTTTAATTTCCTTTAAAAATATGGATAAACCTTTAAAAACCTGCACAAACAAGCGAAAGTTATAAAATCCTGCGTAGATGGGTTAAAATACTTTGGAGGTTGAGGTTAAATCATAGCCGTTAGATGAAAGAATCTAAAAATGAGGATTTCTCGCTGGGATCAAAAGGGGAAGCAATGGACAAACGGTGGGGAAAATAAGTCTGGGCCATTGATCTACAAAGATCAACGGTCGAGGTTGATCGGGAAAATATAATGTAGAGGGGAAACATTGTAACGAAATGGGAGAATATACAAAGGAAATGGGTGAAAAACGTTTGGCGGATGGAAAATAGGGTTAAATGAAATTTGGGGTTTCAGAAAGACTCTAGGTCGTCGGATTAGATCAGCCAACAGAGATCAACGACGGATATTCGTTGATGAGGTCTCTTGGAAGAAAGGCAGAGGGAAATAGTGTAATGGTTAGGTTAAACTGGGACTGTTAGATCTCAGAGATCAACGGTGGAGATTAAAAATGAAGGAATGTAATGTAAATGGGGGAAAGGTGGTTTGGAAAAAAACCATAATGGTTTTCGCGCAGATCTGAGGCGGAAAGGTGGTATTTCATTTTTGAACGCGATATGCATTAGAGCTTGACACGTGGCTTTTTAAAACCACCCATATCGTGTAAAATTAAAACATTAACCCCCAGACGCAAAATCACGTGAAACCGCATGCTAGCTGTCAGATCTGGGGCATCAGATCGGACGGTTGTGAGGAGAGTGCGATGGAGGTAAGATGCACGGGTGGAAAAGGGTGGGCTGAGAAAAGGCAGTTTTAATCTGGGCTGTTGGATCAAGGAATGAATGGTCAGGATTCATTGATGGGAAGGTAGGTCCTAAAGGAGTTGGGCCTACTGGGTCGAATAAGGGTCGTAGGATCAAAAATATTAACGGCTCAGATTGAACATTGGGGTTAATGAAACGTAATATAAAGCAAGGGTCGGGCGGATATTGGGTGATTGTGAACTGTTGATCTGCAGAGATCAACGATGGATCTTCACCGAAGAAATTTACACAGCGGGGTTTATGAAACAATAGAGGGTTTAGGGTTTGATCTGGACCGTTGGATCAATGAAATGAACGGCCTAGATGTAATCGCAGGGTCACTGATCGACAGAGGAGAGAGGAAAGGCGCAAAGAGAATTTACGATACGATTGCATGGTGACCGTCGGATCTGGGAGTCATATCGACGGTTGAGTTTTAATCCGATGGAAAAACGCGGAGAAATATGGGCGGAGTTTCGATTAATCTAGACTGTCGGTTCTTGTGGATTCGACGGTCCAGATTGGATCGCAAGATTTGAATCGGTGGGGAGAAAGGAATGGCACAAATGTTTTTTGTGATGAGATTGAATCAGAGCTATTGATCTTAGAATTAAATCGACGGTGGAGATTAAGTTATGAATTCCAAAGGAGGATATGCGGGTTTTGGAACGGAGTGATGTGGACCGTTAGATCTGGGTATGGTGGAACAGATTAATGGTCGGGAAACCATCGGAAGGTTGCAATCGGAGGTAGAAAATAAATCTTTGCAATGTGTTTAAAAAAACTCCGATGCGATGTGTCGACGCCCGTTGATAGGTTTTAGATCAACGGTTGACAATTCACCAAACCATGAACTGTCGAGATTTGTTAAAACATAGGAAAATTGGGTTTTTAATAAAATAAAAAGGAATTTTATGTTTTAGGAAGGGTTTTTTTATGGTGTTTAGCACCTGATTGTGGGGCTTGGGGTTATATGAAAAGACAAAGGGATCGGGGGTTAGAAAGGAGGGGGCCAAATCGCATCAGAGTTTTTGAATGCAAAAGGCGAAAAGGAACATAAGAACGCCTCGTTTGCGTTTGCACGATGGGGGTTTAATTGTGAGTCATAGCTCCAGTTCTATGCGGAATAAAGGAGCTAGGGGCTAAGGCCAAAGGGGCTTAGGGCCTTAGTACAAAAATGAGTTTTTTAGGCCAAAAATGAAGAATTTTTAAGGCTTTTTTGGCTTTCAATAGAAGGGGAAAAAGGGGTTTTTAAACCTTCCAAAGGAATTTTTAAAGGTTTACGGGGAATGTCGAGGGAATGAGAGGTAAATGAATAGTTTTATGAATGAAAAGGAGAAGGAAAATGGAGAAGGGAAAATGAGGGAAAATGAAAATTTTCAGTAGTATTTTCCTTTGGTAAACAGTAGATTTTTCAGTGTTATGAGAGAAACAACAGTGAAGGTTTTCTTGAAGAAAAAGAGACATCCTTAAGACTTCAAGAACTCACAATTTTGAAATGAATTGTTTCTTGAAGGCTGAAAAATATTTAGCCACCATTTGGTATAATTTTTTTTTATAGGTGGCTAACACTATGTTCAAGGATATCTACAAAAAGATTGTTGCCTGCCATGAATACCATATTTTTGATGGTAAGAAAAAGTTTGTTCCTTTACCCTTGATGCTTATCTATGTTGAGGCACCATTCTAGTACTGGGGGCTATATTTTATTGGTGATATTCATCCATCATCTTCAGGTCAACATCACTAGATCCTGACAGCTACTGATTATTTCACCAAGTGGAATGAAGCAATCCCAACTAGGCAAGCAAATGATTCAATTATCATTTCATTTTTTTGAAAATAATATATTGCTCAGGTTTGGCTGCCCTATGAAGATCATCAATGAAAATGCACAAGCATTCAAATCCAAGAGGTTGATTAGTTTCTGTCATAAATATCACATTACACTTGCGAATTCTACTGCATATTATCCACAAGGTAATGGTCTTGCTAAATCTTCTAACAAAATAATTGTGAGGATTATTAAGAAGGTGTTGCAGGAAAATAAGAAGTCATGGAATTTGAAGCTAAAGTATGACTTGTGGGTTGATAGAGTGTGCACAAAAGGGTTAATTGGAACTTCACCTTATGAGTTGGTATATGGAGCTGAAGCCATTTTTCCTACATCCTTGGGAGTGCCTGTCATGAAGTTACTGCAAGGATTAGAGAAGGAGCCAAATGAAATTTAGAGGAGGATAATCCAGTTGATAGATTTGGAGGAGAAAAAGGAGGAAATCTATAACAAACAATCAGCAATCTCAAAACAGAATTAAGAAGATGTTTGACGGGAAGGTCAAAGAGGAAAACTTTCAAATTCAAGATGTGGTTTTAAAGTGGGAGGCCAGGATTGAAGAAAAGGAGAAACATGGTAAGTTTGAGAATATCCGGAAAGTACCATTTATAGTGGCTGCATTTCATGGAAACAACACTTACATGCTGCAAGAGATGGATGGAAAACCTTGTGCTGGAGGGTCTGTGAATGACAGATTTTTGATGCACTATTCCTCTTAAGTTCTACTGATATTTTATTCCATTGTAAATATTCCATTTTTATATGTTTTTCTACTAATAAATACAAGCTAATCATAAAGCTTGAGCCCGAGGTGAAGCCCATTAGAATTTGAAGGAAAGCTTGGAAAATTTGAGAGTTTTTGTTTTTAAGATGATGGATAGCACTAGAACTATAGGTTATTTGGTGTACCACAGGGGCACACCATCCCAAGTGGAGCCACTGTTATCACTCAGAAAAAGTGAAACATCATTTGACATAGTCTTAGAAGTTCATTTGTCAAAGGTATGGTCATAGAGTTCATTAGAAAAATTTTAATTTTTTCATATTAGCCTATCCTAAGGTCTAAACCCACCCCCATGCAAGTCATATCATTTTCCATCAGTCATCATTTTTTGACATGTTTCATTTCCAAAGATTTTGAATTTGAAAAGGTTACTTTAGCTAGTTTTTCTTGTTTTCATAGTGAATTACACAGTGAAAAGGCAGTTTTCACTACAAAAATGATAATACTTTCGTAGCGAAACTGTCTGGAAATGAACTAACTATGCTATGAAAAGAGGTTTTTCTATTTGTCTTTTCAAATTTGGTGCAAGGTGTCAGTCAATGATTAGAAGTGTTAGGGTGGATGTCATTCGAGTCAGTTAGGGTTAAATCAAGGTACAAAGGTCATGGTTGAGGTAATTATTACTGTTTTTAGTATGTATGAGTAATTATTAAGCCTTGTGATGTCATCGAAACTTTAAAAAATTTCCCAATTGAATATTTTTTCATTCTCTACTTCATATTTGCATGCTAATGAGTTCTGGAGAGTTGTTTCACCAAGCCAAGCTGGTTGCTGGTATTTTCAAAATTTGTAGGTGTCACTAATCAAGCAAGGAAAAGAACGTATAAAATCTTCATGGCTGCAAGGAGGAATACCAAAAAAGGTGGCCGCTGCCTCAGATATGAGCCATCAGACATGAATTTGATTCATGAAGACCCAACTGCCTTAGAAGTTTTCATAAGAACAGGGTGTTTGCAGTTATTCCAATGATTGCAAGGATGTCATGTGCAGGTTTCTAAGGAGTTTGCTATATGTTTCAATGGGACAACTTCAAAGGTGAGAATGTCGAACCTCATTGTAACACCGGAGACCATTGTAGCAGCAACATGAATCCCTAAAGGAGGAGAACAATCGTTCAAAGGCTTCAAGTTCACCATGCAGGACTGACTGTAAGGAATTTATCAAGCCAAAGAATAGTGAGATTGATCTCACAAATTCCATCCCAAGGAACTACATGAAAGACAACTTCTCAAAGCTGCTGCTAATCATTCAGAAGTACTTCACCTGTGAAGAGAGGTATCATATAGTTTATTCTTACCACCTCAGGATTCTGCTACATTTTGTTGGTAAAGGTCTCTTGATTTACCTTCTTACTTATACAAAAGCTTAGCAAAAATTTCAGACAAAGTTCAAGCTAAATATGAAGGAAATGAAACCTCAATCTTTCATCATGCTTTAATCAAGTTGCTATTATTATAAGAGTTAAAGAGATTAGGAAGATACTGGTCACATTTTCTGTTCATCAGTGGTTTTTAAATAGATTCCATCACTCTTAAAAGAAATCCTAAACCTAGAGATATACCATCACCTTCAGTGGCAGAGAAAATTGAGCCAGTGATCATGGAGACAGAGCCATTGCAGAAAGCTGACACACCCAAACTTACACCTGCAAAAAAAAGCCAATAGTGAACAAACAAGGCAACAAGAGGGTTACAAGAAGCCAACTAGTGGCTAAGGGTAACTTAGAAGACATTCTGCATTCTATTGATATTGAAGAAACTCCCATAGTCCAAGCTGAAGATATAGATGAGGGAGGAAAGAAGCTCAAGAAAGCCAAAACAACTAAGAAGTTAGAGTTTGCAGGTGAAGATGTTTGATTCATTTTTCAATCTAGGAAACCAATCACAAGACATGCCAGAAAGGTCTTGGAAAGCAGTAAAAAATCTTAGAAGGTCACTGAAACTGTCCAGCCACCACCAAGCATCATTGACCTCTCATCAACTGCAAAAGAAGATCTTGTCATCAAGCAAAAGAAGTGCAAAGAGAAAATCATTGAAAAATAGAGATTGAAGTCCTTAAAGAGCAGTTGAAGCTAGAAAATGATGAAATATCAGTCTTAAAGAAAGAGGAAAGGAAGCACAAGGTTCAGAAGGTACAGTTTGAGAAAATGAAAGATATTTGGGAGGATTAAGTCACAAGTGTCTCTAAGACCTTAGAAAACACATAAAAACTGATCAAATGGAATCAGCCATTGAGAGGAGAAGTGAAACATATCAGGAAAATGAATCTGCACTTACAGTCTAAGAACAAGAAACTAAAATGCCAAGTCAAATACTTACAAGAACAACTGGAACTGATTCATGAAGAGCTGGGGAAGAAGGGTTTGAAGATGACTGTGGTTGAGGAGCCCATTGCTCAACCAATCATTAATGAAGAGGAAACACCTCAAGGATCTTAAGTTGAGTTTGAATGTGTTTTAGAAGGTTCATTGCATGCTAAAGATCAATTTTTTATAGCTGGAGGTAAATTTTTTGAGACAATGTTGAAATCTAGAAATTCTACAGTTTTTCACAGTTTTGTAGCGTTTCTTAGGCTTAAAGCCAGGAAAACGCTACGAAAATTTCTGTAGCATCCTATTTGCTTCCAAAATAACTTTTTACAATTTTTAAGGAGGGAATTTAATGGTGATGATGTGTCATGACAAGGTTGACATCATGGAACAACAAAAGAGCAGAGTTTTTGGGTTAAAAAGCTTCTTTTTCAACGCTAATAAAGCTCCCTACAAAAATGTCATGTTTTTGTTGAGAGCTATTTTTGGAGGTTTTGGAGCAACTTAATGACAATTTTGGACAACTGGACTCCTCCAACATGTAAATGGACCTTAATATCAAACATTTATGACTTGAAGGAAGTGTTATGGAGACAGATCATCAGCTAAAGCTCTCGTTGAAGATAAGATCATGCATTCCTGAAAAATAAGGTTTTTTTCCACATTTCTAGGAGGGTTCTAAAGATGTAAAGGTGGTAATGAACCTATCATCTCTCATTCGAGCATGTGATGCTTATTTGTAACTGACATGTAACTGTTTCAAAAAGATAAGGTATAATATGCAATAAATAGGAGTTACACTCCTACTAGGAGATGTCTTCCTTAGGGTGTAGCTGTCACTTTCTTGTTAGAAGTCATGTTTTTTAGTTATGTGATGTTTCATAGGAATAATTTGATGAATCTAGCCATCAGGAAGATCATACTTGCTGTAAGAATGTCTATTTAAAGGAAAATTATTGAAGTAGTAAAGGGTTGGATATTTTTTGCACCAAATTGTTGCTTTATGTATTTTGACTTATATCAATAATACATAGGGATTTTCTTCTTGACAGACTTGAGATTCTCATGAAGTTTTTAATGTCTTATTGGTCTACATCTTATGTTTTATCACCTACAATAGATTTCATTTCTATTACTCAGAATTCATAACTCTATGCTCTGACTTCCTTTAGTAATGAAATGACTGTGTTTTCTTATGTTTTATGAGTGAATTTCCTTTATTAAAGACTCCTATCTGCCCCATCTTCCATGTCAAGAAACCTTGCCACTGAAAATACTGATTGTTGACTCCATAAGCCCAATGGTAGCAAGCTTATTTTCTTTAAACCTGTAATTATAGAAAAAACAAGATAAAAATTATATAGAGTTATCCATCTATCTTTATCATTAACCAATATCATAAATTTCCTGTGAGAGAGCCCTCTCGGACTGAAGAGGCTAAGCTTAAGTCAAAATCTAGTTTGAAATAGTTACATAGAGTTTTCTGATCAGCAGTCAATCAAGTACAAATTTGTGATAACAGATTGGTTAGATTTAGAGACAAAATATGTATACCAGACAATAATGAGCTCAAGAAGGTGATATTGAGGGATTTTCATGCAAAATCATATTAAGGTTACCCATGCCACCATAAGACATTTACTACAGTGAGGAGATTCTATTATTGGTCAAATCTAAAGAGGGATGTGGTAGAGTTTGTAGCCAATATTTTGGATTATCAGATGGTTAGGGTAGAGTGCAAGCATCTAGGTGGATTTCTATAACCAATTGCGATCCCAGAGTGGAAATGGGAGGTCATTTCCATGGACTTCATCACAGGGTTGCCTAAGGCAACTAGACATCATGAATCTATTATGGTTGTTGTGGAAAAATTGAAAAATGTTGCAAACTTCATTCCAGTAAATATGACATACTCAACTAGAGATGTAAAACATGTGTTCATTAGAGACATAGTCAAATTACATGGTGTTCCGAAGAATATTGTGTCCGACAAGGATGCAAAGTTCACTTCCAAGTTTTGGAAGGATTTGTTTGCAGATTTGGGCCCTGAGTGGGCCTTCAACACAACTTATCATCCACAGGTAGATGGACAGGCAGATAGGGTCAACCGAATACTAGATTATATGTTGAGGATGTTGTGATGCATCAAGAACAAAAGTGGGAAGAGTATCTTCCACTAGTAGATTTCGCTTAAAACAATGAGTACTGAGAGTCATTAAAGATGAGTCCATTTGAGGCTATGTATAGACGAATTTGAAACACTCCTATCAGTTGGAGTGATCCGGTTAATAGGGTACTGATTGGACCAAAGATGTTGGAAAAAATGCAAGTGATCCAAAAGAACTTGAAGGCAACACAAGATAGGCAGAAGATTTATTCATAGGAACATGTTGTTCAAGGAGTTTCAAGTGTACTTGCATATCAAGCCCATGAAGGTCTCCTTGTGGATTGGATCATGTTCCAAGATGGCACCACGGTTTCGTGGACCCTTAAAGATTATTGAGAGGATTGGACTAGTGGCCTACGACTTGCAATTCCTTCCACAGTGAAATTCCATGATGTTTTACATATATCATTGCTGAAGAAGTATGTTAAAAAATGTGATTGAATGGTCTATATTGCAGGTGGAACCAAATGGAGAATTCCAGCTGGAGCCTCAGTGTATATTGCAGGAAATGTTCTCATGCTCCGGAATCGAGAAATAGAGAAATTTAAAGTGCAATGGAAGCACTTTGGGCCCGATGAATCTACATGGGATATGTTAGATCAGATGTGGGCCATGTATCCTTCCTTGTTTTCCATTTGAAGAAAATCAGTTTTGGTGTGATGTTGGTTTTTGTTTAGCATATGTTTTAATATATGTTTTGATGTGATGTTAGGGTTCATGTACATATGTGTATGGATGTAAATTCTGCCATGATATGTGTTATAAATCTCCAATAAGTGGTGTGGGTGTCATGTTAGTATAGTTATCTTGTTTCTGTGATGTCATGTTGTTGTGTTTTCATGATGAGTTGCTTTTTAGCAGGGTGATCATTGTAAATACTGCATCGAGATATGATTTAAAGATCCATGAGTAGTATGTTGTCTTCCAAAGATTTGCTAAGATATATGTGTGATTTAAAACTGAGGATGGTTTCCCCCAAGGGGGATGGTTCTGTAACAACCTTGGTGCAATTTCCATGTAATAAAAGTTAAAAATAATAGCCACTATTAACGGGACACTTCTTCCAAGCTAAATTTTGGGAAAACATCCTGGGGGGTGTTCATTTTGTTTATTATGGCTAAGGAAATTGGAAAAGGCTATGAATAATGCATTAAAGAGGAAAAACATATTTTTGGCGCATTTATTTATGAAAAATAATGGAAATTAGCAGAAAATGGAGATGAAAGGTCACAGGTAGCATGTGAGAATGAAATCGAAAGGAAAATAATGAAAAATGAAGAAAATAGAGGCCTCTTCTATAAAAAGGCTTCTAAGGATCAGTTGGTACCTTTTGTCAATTCAGTTTTTGAGCTCTCTCATTATTCTCTCTCTCTCTGTCTCTCTGTCTCTCTCTTGTACACTTAGAGTTTTCTTGGACCATTTGGGCATTGGAGCAAGAAGGAAGAAGAAAGCAAGGAAGATCAAAATGAAGCAACTACAACACGATTCTTTGCAGGTATTTATTTTCACATGTGATTTCATTAATAGATCTACCATGCATGGTATTGCATTTGGTTTTTTACTGTCTTGGCATGAGTTTTTCCATGTGTGACAATTTTTTTAGCCTAACCTTGCCATTTTCATATAGCGTTGATGAGATTGGTTTCTTATACTTCGGTTGAGCTGGATGGCCAGATCAGATTTGAAGCTGATTGGGGTGGATATCCGAAATGAAAAACACATGGCCTAATGGTCCCTGAACTATACTATGGATGACGGTAAGGCCACTGACCTAGTAACCCCTAAGCCAGACTGTGGGTTGTGGTAAAGCAAGATTGTGTGCTTCGGTGGGCCTAGGAATCCTTGCTGGTGAATGACATGATATACGGTAAATCCAAGAGGTGGATTTATTTCCATTGGGCCTAGTAGTCTCGGGATTGGATGTATGGTAAATCCTGAAGAGATGGTGTCGGTGTAGGGATTAGTAACCCATGTATCAGACCGTGGGTTACGGTAAATCTTGAGAGACTAGGAGGCACTCAAAATACCTCACAGTGTAGGTGAAGAACTATGGTAGCATCCATGCTTGTTTGGTTCCTTTTTGGTTGGTTATGAGTCCCACATTCATGCTTGGGATATGGCACGGGGGTGATTTGCTGAAGAGAGATTTGGATAAGCCAATCTATGGTTGGGTGGAACGTGGTAGACCCATCTATGGTTATTTTTTACACACATTAATGAAGAGCTCATTCCCTGGTATTTGATATGAAAATGTACTGGTTTATGTATGATTTATTGTTATTGTATTCATTTTATTTCTGTTGTTATTAAGTTGGTTATAAGCATGTATTCGATCAATGATGATGTATGGCTCTATCCATATTTTTTACTTGTCAATGAATACAAAATGTATCTATGCTCAAATAGATTGTATTGATACTTATGATGTAGGGGAGAAATTATTCTTAGCAATTATCAAATAATTATGAGACCCCTATGTTTAATTCTGATGTTTACACTTGTAGATACAAGGTTTGTGACATGTTTGAAGAAATTCCTTTCATGGCTAGGAGGGGTCCAAATGAGTCCCTGATGATGTGATTTATTTTGTACCTTTGTTTTAATTTTATTCATCATCCCTTACAATTTCATAAAGATCTAGGTAGTGACTTGGGCTCTGGGGCTAAAAATGTGGCACAAATCCTGGATTTGCAGGTACAAAACTAACCATTTGGGGCCCTGACCGCTACATTTCCTTGGCATGCCAGGATCCCACCACTACCTTTCCTTGGAATTCCTAAGGCTATGGCTCAAAAGGGTCAAAAAGTCAGTATTCCTCAGGGTTCATGGGCCTGGAAGGTTGGGTTACCTCCTAAAGATGTTTTTGATGTTGTGTAAGGTGTGTTTGTCTTGTTTCCGTCGATTCCACTTCCTTAAGGTGATATAGGAGGTTGAATCTCATATTAGTAGCCTCTCATCGCATGTTTACCCCAGTTTTCCGGTTACTTTGGATGTGGGAAGAGGGAGTTACATAAATCCTCGTAGATGTTTTATGGTTGTGGGGATTTTCCATTCCTTAATGGCTTTAATTTTGTCAGGGTCTACCTTAACACCCTCATGAGATACAATATGACCCAAATATTCTACCTCTTGTACTCCAAAGAAACATTTGGAGGGTTTTACATATAATTATTTCTCCTCCAATAGTTTGAGCACCATGTCAACATGTTGAACATGATCCTTCCAAGAATTGTTGTAGATTAGTATATCATCAAAAGATACTAACAAAAATTTTCTAAGGAAGGGCTTTAAAATGGAATTCATCAAACCTTTAAATGTAGAAGGTGCATTGGTAAGGCGAAAATGCATGACCAAAAATTCATAATGACCTTCATGAGCTCTAAATGATGTTTTCAGAATGTCTTCAGTCTTCATTCTTATTTAATGATATCCTGAAAGAAGATCCAACCTAGTGAAGTAAATTGTTCCATGTAATTCATCCAATAATTCATCAATGAGAAGTATGAGAAATTTATCTTTAATAGTGATATTTTTGAGCTCCATATAATTGGCACACATGCACCATGATCCATCCTTCTTTGGCACCAATACTACTGGAGTAGATAAAGAACTTTGACTAGGTTGAATTATACCAACCTCTAGCATTTTTGCAACCATACGTTCAATCTCACTCTTTTAGGCAGAAGGATATATGTAAGGCCTGATGTTTAGAGGAACACTTCCTGGAATCAAACGAATAACATGATCGTGATCGTGAATAGGTGGGAGGCCTTTGGGAGTCATAAACACTTTGGAATGATTGTCCAAGACTTTTGGAGATATGGAGAAATAGATGATTTTGATGTCTAAACCTGTAATGAGCATAATTGTGCAATTACGCCTCGTTGATATTTCTTTAGAATATTTTTCATGACATTAGAGCTTATTATATTTCTTAGTTTCCCTGCGATACCCCATAATTCAACTTCCTTTCCTTCCCAAAAAAATTTCAAGAAAAGATCTTGAAAATTAAAATATATAGTCCCCAAATATTGTAACCATTGGACTCCTAGTACAACATCAACACCACCCATTGGAATATTCAATACATATTCCCTCATGGTTAGCTTGATATTATGGCACTTTCTAGAGAAATTTATAGTTCCTCCATTTGCAACCATCACTTGACACTCTTGTGCTGGATGTAGGAAGCAATTCAATTCCATGGCTATCTTACAATGAATAAAATTATGTTTACTACCCAAATCAATCAAAACTATTATCTTTTCTTTCTTGATATATCCTTCTATCTTGAGAGTTTTAAGAGTGCTAATTCTTGACAATGCATTACAAGATATGATTGGATTCATTTATTTCTTCTCCGGGGTTGGTTCATAGTGTATATCCTCCTCTTTTGATATTTATTGTTCCTTTTCTTCCTCCTCTTCACAATCTATGTAAAATAATTTCTCCTCGGTGAACTTATGAACTTTAGTGTATTTTCTTTCACAACTATAACAAATCCATTTTTTTCTTTTTTCCTCCAATTTTTGTGGTGTCGACCTTGTAGGGTGCGGAAGGCTAAGAGCAATAAAATTTCCTTCTTTATAGTTGTGATTGGTAGACTTCCTTGTTGCCATAATTTTTCATTCAAAGTTTCTTGCCACCTTGAATTCCTTCTCTAATGAATTAGGTTACCAAAGTCAAACCTCATGTTAGATGTTATCATTTAAATTCCTTATGAATAAATCAATCCTATGCTCCTTTGGAATATCTGCTACCTTGATATTCAATTTTTGGAAGTCCTCAATGTGATATACAATTGAACCCTTTTGTTTGATATTTATCAATAGACTAAAGAAGGTTTCTATTTGTATCCTCGTAATGTGCTATCATTTCCTCTGTAAAAATTGACCAAGTGACAAGTGGTTTACAAGAACAAAGTTATTGGTACAATACAGTTGATTGGGTTCTAAATATAAAGTTGCAATGTGTACCTTTTGTGAGTGTTGCACATCATGGAGATAAAAATTTTTCTCCATTTTTAGTATCCATGTTACTGGATCCTTGCCATCAAACTTCCTCATATTGATCTTTAGAATGTGGTGGTTCTTAAACCAAACAATCTATTAATTTTTTCAACTAGGGTGAAATTCCACATTGGACAACTCAGATGATTAAGATAATAATTTAACTAGATTCCTATTTTTGAGAGGATCAAGATCAACCTATATATCAACCCAATCAGTTAAGAAAAATTTAAGTTATGAATTAATTTATTATTTTATGGGTCGGCCTAACTGCATGTTGATCTGGTCAAAGCCCAAAGCGGTAACTCACAAAATTATAAATGGAAGCAACCTCAAGTTCAATTGCACACATTTTCTCATGAGATCTCCTCCATGCTATTTTTTTGGTCGTATTTTCTATTTCTGGATTGCACAGGTGTGTCGGCAGGAGATTGCATAAAAGTTCGGGGATCACACATCAGATCTGGGTGATTTTAAGCAAAGCCGTGGGCAGGAAAGGCTAAGGTAGAGATCTTGCTGAGCAAAGCCGTGGGCAGAGTGTGTTGTGTATGTGGCCAAGGAGCCAAATCCATTGGCATATCTTGTTAAGGGCGCGACCTAGGTCCTGAGATCAGATCGGGTGATATGAAGCAGAGCCACGGGCACATAGTGTTGTGGTAGTGGCTCAGAGCCCCAAAGCTGCAGGATGAGTGTGTTAAGGAATTGGCTCAGAGAATTACTGGGCAGATCTAATTTGGTTCACCTTTAGTTATTTGCAAAATGCTTCCAGACATCAGTCGTTCAATCACAGTTGCGTCAGAGTGATCATTGAAAATCTTCTAGATTGAGATCTAGGACTTTAGAGTTGAGATCTCTTGGTGATATATCACATCCATGTTTTGATATTATAGATATGTTGATATGTAGATCAGATATGTTTTTTTCTGCCGCCGATGCATCTTCAGTCCTCATTCAATATCATTTGTATTCATCAGTTTGATACAACCTGTGTCAGTGCATTTCAGTTTTCAGATTCAGTTTCCTTCACACATAAGTATGGGTATGGTTTTATTGCGTATAATGGGTGAAAATGTGAATTTGGGTTACACTTTTTGCCCTTTTTTGAGAAAAAACTTTCATTTTTTTTAGTTCTTCAACTTTCTGCAAGATAAAACAATTTTTCTGTTTAGAATTTCATTTTGCGATAAAAATAAAAGCTGTCAGAAATTTTGTTAGCTTTCTATTACTTATTTTTTGGAATTTTTTTATACACATTTGTTATGTCAACTTGGCATTTCTTTGAGTGTGTGTTTTTTAACAATCAACGGATTCATAAGAAGTCATGTTAATACGCAATATCGTATTATTTAAAAAATTGTGTTTTTGAGAAACAAAATGTGTTACAACAATCTAGACAGAGACTACTTCGGTTTTGTCATATTTACAAAGCCAATGGATGCATATCATAATTACTAGAATTTTTTGAACATGTCCAATATGAAAAACTGCATGTTTTGAATATGTTTCGCGATGCAAGAAATTTCTTAACATATAAGTTATAAACTAAAAATCTAAAAGCTACCTATTAGAGACAATGTGCCAATGTAATGTACTTACAATGTATTTTGGAAGATACAGAATTTTTATTTCACTGAATCACAATGACTTTTAGAAATTGTTTGCATCCGTTTTATTACAAAATTAATTAAAATTAGTAAATATTTATGAAATTCCATGAAAGTTATATTTCCTGAAAGTAGATTCAATTCTGAAAATGCTTGTCTTGGTTCTGACACTTAATTTAGAATGTTTCATGGATTTTAGTCACTCCAAAGTTGCAGAAACGTATTCAGGGCTTGGCTCTGCGTAACTGGTGATGTGTTAGTTTGGTCGAACTCTTAAACAAAGTTCGGCTGAACTGTTTTTTGCGCCAATGGCATGTTAAATCAAACGACAAAGTAGTTCAACCGAACTTTTACTTAATCATTACACTGAGTACCACTGTTTTCCTC
The DNA here is from genome assembly GCA_034641835.2 of Pinus albicaulis. Lineage (NCBI taxonomy): Eukaryota > Viridiplantae > Streptophyta > Pinopsida > Pinales > Pinaceae > Pinus > Pinus albicaulis. The sequence goes on along the minus strand of CM076583.1, from coordinate 1,287,514,167 downwards.
ATAAAAATTTATAATATAAATGTTTTAAAACTATTTACATTATTTTCATTTTCTGATTTTTGTCCATTTACAAAAGTCTTGATCTGATTTTGCAAAGAATTGTTTTGGGTTGAAGGAATTTTCTTGGAAGTACATTCAAAGGACTTCAAGGGAACTTTCTTTGAGACATATTATTTTCGTACATTTGATTTGATTTTGCAAGGAATTTTTTTGGGTTTAAAGAATTTTCTTGGAGGTACATTCAAAAGACATTTCTTAGAGGTATGTGATACAATTTTTTGGGATTTTTTTTTTTAAAGTATGGATTTGGGATTAATTTCGAAAGGACATTTTTTGGTTTTGGGTTGAAGTAAATATTTTACAATGATTTTTTAAAATGAGTTTTTGTGTAACTTTTTAAATGAAATTTTTTTGTAGGACTTGGAAGGAAATATTTTGAACTTCATTTCATTTTTATAAGACATTTTTTTCTTGAATTTTTTAAAGTAAGTGTTTTGGATTGGAGTATGTATTTTTTGCAAAAATTTTAAAATGAGTTTGTTTTTTAAATTAAATCTTTTATGATGTTTTTTTAATTGGGTTTTGTCTAAATTTTTGAAAGAAATTTTTTGAACTTCTTACTCTATTATCATGGGAAATCGAAGAAATTGAACAAGAAAATATGATCGAAAAATAGACCCTGAGGAACGTAGAGAAGAGACGAGACAATCTCGCAAAAGAAATATAGAAGCACTCTCAAATATTGAAGGGGAAAATCAACCTCAACTAGAAGTTGAAACAGGTATGTAAATGTAAATATTATGATTTTGATATATTTAAAATTTTCCTAGTGTAAAATGTGAAGCTTAATTTTTATTTGATGAACTAATTTGAAAAATATTTTGCATTGTAAACAGAGAGAGATATTCCTCAAAATATGGATGATGAGGTACAAAATTTTGAAAGAGAAAGTGAAAGAGATATTGAACTAATGATTGAAGATGGTGAAAATGATGAAAGAAATTCAAGTGAAGAAATTGAATCACAAGGTATGTACACACACACACACACACACGCACACACACATATGTTGAACACATGCACGTATTATTGAAATTATACATATATTTATTAATTTAGTTATTTATTGAATATGTAAAATTATTATGTACTATTCATTCGAATATGTATAGATGAAATCAATGTCGATGATGAGATGTTATAAAATGTTGACACTCATACATATGGAGATAAAAAAACTGACCATTATATACAATATCGTGTTAACCGCATTTTTGAGAAGTATTTCATAAAGGAAAATATGACAGTTCAAGCCCAAATGTTGAAAGGTCTCCTATTATTAAGGAAATTAAAAGAAGCTACGAATTTATTGGGTATTCAAAAATCAACCAAAGATAAAAAAATGAAGGAAAATGTGATACAAAATATAAATAGTGCTATAAATTCAATGAAAATATCTAGAAAGGAAAATGTTTCAGTTGTACGTAGAGAAATACATATGGCAGTGGTTTCATCAAGTACTAAATAGAATCGCTTGGTAAAATCTATGGCACGAGCATTAGGAACCTCGCGAAAAACTTTGCACAAACATTGGAAATTTCGGTTGCAAATAGATGTAAATGATGAACTTGCTTGTTGGAGAGCTATTTGTAGGCAACCATATAAAGATAGAATTGGAGAAAATGTTAAAAAAATAATATATGAATATTGGAAGAACAATTTGTGTGTTTCACCAACTGCAAGGCATGTGATGCAAAGAAGAATAACACGAAATCAGTACGAAGAACATGAAAAACATTTCTTGGAAACCACTCAGATAGAGTTGTTCAACAAGTTCAAAGAAGAAAATCGTGAAATTCATGTTTCAATTAGTGCTTTTGTTCAACAAAAACCATGGTATGTAAAACCTATCACCGTACGTGACACTTGTTGTTGCCGTTATCATGTGGAATTTGAGTTATATTATGACACATTCGTTGATTTTGGTATAACATTTTGGAAGGATTCACATCCTCCTTCCACTATCCGTGATTTCATATCTCAAATTCTATGTGAAAGAGAAAGCGATGAACTATTTTACGAAAAGAAATGTGTTGGTGGTAAAAAATGCGATGATTGTGGAAATTTGACTAAATTTCATAACAGATATCGTATTGATAAAAATGATCAATCATTGTCCAACATGAAAGTGAAATGGAAGAGATATGAATATATCCATCATCGATTCAAGGTGCAAACAGTGTTAAAAGAATTGAATTACGAGAAGAAGAAATTTTTGTGATAGAATTTTTGAGAAAGTTTGAGGCAGAAATTTACAAATACACCAAGCATTCCCATAGAGTTCGAAGGCAAGACTTGGAATTCAAAAAATCTCGTGAATTTTTTCCACCAGGGACGATTTTGTCAGTAATTGATTTTGCAGAAAACTACACATTTGTTCCACAAAAAGAAATTCAGAGTGAATACTATCATTTTGACCAAGTCTCCATGCTCATCCATATTCTATATAGACATGCTGAACAAAACGTCGATCATATAGAAATCACTAGTGAAAATCGACATATTATTAAAGAATATCACTTTTATATCAGTGACAATCGTACACATGATACATATTTTTTACAACATTGTTTTGGAAAAATTTATGATTCCTTGAAATATCGTGGAATAACATTCAATGAACATTGGATATGGTTAGAAGGATGCGCATGAAAATTCAAATTTGCACGATCATTCTTTTGGTTGTGTTGTCTTCATAAGAAAACTTGCATTAAACATTGTTGGAATTTCTTTGAGACTGGCCATGGAAAAGAAGAACATCGCAGTGCAGGGGCATGCATAAAATGAGCACTTCGAAGATATCAAATTAACCCCTCTACAAGCCGACTTGTGGACGCGAAAGAAGTTGTTCAATGGTGCATCGTTGCTCTAAGCCATGAGACTAATCAATCAAGGGAAGTGTGAAGGTACAATTAATTTAATTTTTATTGAATATATAATTAAATAAATAGTGTAAATTTATCACAATGATTATATTTGATTGTATTTTGATATCATATTTACATTCTTCTTTAAATTTTCCATATAAAGGTTTTTTTGGCATATTGGGATCGAAGACGTAGATAGATCAATTGGAAATGACGTTGAAACAATAAAAAGGACTCGAAAATTGCATTCAATTAAAACAAAGTTGTCCAGAAATGTGTTTGCATTGGATAAAAGAAAATATTCTTGTTTTTGTCCTGTTTGCATAGACAACACGAAATCCAATGACGTTTGTGAAAACAAAATGTATGTAAAAGATTGGAAACATACAGAGCTAAATACAAAGGGAAAAATGTTCATTGTAATGTTTGAAGAAATGCAATCAGAGGAGACTACAATATCATCCGATGGTGATCGATTTTCTGATCTTGTTAAAGAAGGTAACATTTGAATTGCTTTCTAATGATAAAGATCTAGAAATAAATTTGAATATATGTATAATTTTTTCAAGTTTGTTTTATTGTACAGGAGATGTTTTTGTTGTAGTCGCACCTACTGACAACGATGAAAATGTGAAGTATTATTTGATGCGTTTCACTGAACGAAAAATAAAATTATTAGAAGACTATAATGATCACAGATTTCCATATGAAAGAGGATCTATTATACTGAAAGGTTATTTTTTCAGACAAACTAATCAAAGTGGGAATTTTGTTTACTTTGAAGACTATGAACCTGATTTCATAAGTTGTAAATATAGTCACTTGGTGTGTGCAACACGCATAAAGTTGATTGAGGTTCAATCAAAGAAAAAAACGAATATTAAGAAATGGAAAATGTCAAAATCGATCATGAATGGATTATTGAAGATGGCATTCCATTGGAAATTTTTTGATTGAACTACCCAACAATTTATTCTCTTTGGATTATATGTGCTAGAACTTCTAGTACTCAATTAAAAATTGAGCTGCCTTGTTATGTTATCTGTGCAAGTGTTTGCACATGTACAAATTGTTTTGGTACATGCACACTCTAGTATCAACTGAAAGTAGTTTTTTTTACATGCATTGATGAAAAATGTTGCATACATATTGGATATATATGTATATGTTCTAGAATGCAATTAACTGTTCAAGTAGTTTTACTATGTGCATTGATGAAAAATGTTTCACGTACTCAATATATATGTTCTAGAATGCAATTAACTGAAATTAGTTTTTCTATGTGCATTGATGAAAAATGTTGCATCTACTGGATATATACACGAACTCAATGCACACATTTTTTCTTGTGGGATTTTTTGGTAAAAAGTATCCACAATGTAAATAAATTATCCGCAGTATAATTTTGTATGAAGATTCCTTTCAGACAAGAGATTCGGAGCACTTCTTCGACTTTTGGTGGGATTTGACCCACATCTCTATTCCTGATTGAAAATATAGTACAAAATTTGTCTGTCCAATGGTCGAATATGTTCTATGTGCATTAATGAAAAATTTACATACTACATACTATTGTTTGAGTGAATTTTGTTTTGAAAACTTACTGAATGTACTTCAACCATGTCTAAAACTTGAATTTTAAAAACTTTTTGATTATATCAAAACAAATTACTTCACATGTCATGCCAATTGTAGTTCAACTATCCAATAAAAAAATTAACCATTTAACATTATATCACATGCCAAATTTAGATTAAAATGGTATCCAAAACTTAATTTTAAAAACTTTTTGATTATATCACAACAATAATTCAAAACTTAGTTTTAAAAACTTTTTGATTATATCACGACATTACTTCATATGATTAAATGTACTTCAACCATCCAAAACTTGGGTTTTGAAATTTTTTTGATTATATCACAACATTACTTGACATGCCATCCAATTGTAGTTTAACTATTCAATAAAAACATTTAACATTATATCACATGTGCCAAATGTAGATTGAAACCATCCAAAAATTAAGTTTTAAATTTTTTTTGATTATATATCGTGCAACATTACTTCACATGCCATGCCAATTATAGTTCAACTATCCAATAAAAACATTTAACATTATATCACATGTGCCAAATGTAGATTGAAACCATCCAAAACTTAAGTTTTAAAAACTTTTTGATTATATATTGTGCAACATTACTTCACATGCCATGCCAATTATAGTTCAACTATCCAATAAAAAAATTTAACATTATATCACATGCCAAATGTAGATTGAAACCATCCAAAATTATAGATCACAACATTACTTCACACACACACGTATTACTTCACATGCCAATTGTAAGCCCTTTGATCATCCAATAAAAACATTAAAACATTTAATACTAAATATCACATGCCAAATGTAGATTGAAACCATCCAAAAGTTGAGTTCTAAATTTTTTGATATATATCATGTAACATTACTCACATGCCAATTGTAGTTCAACTAGAACTAATAAAAATATTAAACATTTAACACTAATACATGCCAAATGTAGATTGAAACCATCCAAAACTTGAGTTTTAAAAACTTTTTGATTATATCATGTAACATTACTTCACATGCCATGCCAATTATAGTTCAACTATCCAATAAAAACATTAAACATTTAACACTAATATCACATGCCAAATGTAGATTGAAACCATCCAAAACTTGAGTTTTAAAAACTTTTTGATTATATCATGTAACATTACTTCAGATGCCATGCCAATTATAGTTCAACTATCCAATAAAAACATTTAACATTATATCACATGCCAAATGTAGATTGAAACCATCCAAAACTTAACTTTTAATTTAACAAAAAATTATATATCACAACATTACTTCACATGCCAAATGTACTTCAAGCATCCAAAACTTAAGTTTTAAAAACAAAACAAATTATAACACATCATTACATAACATGCCAAATGTAGTTCAAAAGAAAAACATTAATTTATAGATGACAACATTACTAGTAGTTCAATTATCCAAAACTTAAAAGTTTTAAAAACCAAACAAATTATATAACAACATTACTTCACATTCACATGCCAAAAGTACTAAAACCATCCAAAACTTAAATTTTTGGAACAAAACAAATTATATTAATATTGTAATAAAATATGTCCAAAAATTGTAGATCTCACAAGTATCAAGTATCAAGTTACATATATATATATATATATATGACAATGCATCTAGATAATATATAAAAAAGTAAATTTAAGACTATCTAAATCTTGAAACAAAATCTGCAATTCATGTCCATCAAATAGAGATGGATGTAGCGTCTTTCCTATCAGGGTCTCAATCCACGCACTATCATGTGAAGCATGGGAAACCTATACACAATGCACATGTACAAACTTTAAAATTTGATGTTTTAAAAATGAGTGAGAATATATATAGAACTTCATGTAAAAAACAAAAAAACAAAAAAAAAATCATGCAATACCTCAGGAGGTTCCCTCTCCATTTGTTCACATGCTACAAGTTCCCTCCCCCATGGAAACATCTGCAATGGTAAACTGTACAATATACATGTACAGTTATATATGTATATATATATATTAAAAATTTTCAGATGAAAATGCACGTGTACATATATAAACTTATTTTCAATAATATTAAAAAAAAAGTTAGACAACTTGTTCAAATGGTTGAAATGGTGTGGATGTTCCTATCTCCGTCGCTAGAGCCCATGGATTAAAGAAATATTCTATAGGAACCTAAAATTCAAAATTTTAAAAGTATAAAATAAGATCAAGATCTCAATTTATAATAAAACTTAAATAAACAACAATTTATAAATTATAACTAAATTAAAAAAACATACATATATATATATATATAAGTGAAAAATTGAATACTTCTACAGGTGAATTTGGGACATCTCCTAAGAGAGGCTCCAAATGAAAATATCCAACAACCTAAAATTCAAAAAAATTAAAATAACTCAAGATATATATATATATATATATCTCAATTTTTAATGGATCTTTTTGAGGTGGATTATATATATATTTAACTTAAAAACATAATTTTTAAAAGTGAAAAATTGTCCATACATGTTGTGGATGTGGCTCATCTCCTAAGGAAGTAGAAGGTACATCTCCCAAGGAAGAAGAAGGTACTGCCATCCCAAAAACATCGGACGGAATCGGAATCTATTAAAACATTTTATCATTATATATACATACATGTACATGTGTGCACAATTATTTATTTTAAAATATCACTTAAAAAACACTAACATTTTCCAACATATCTTGATGGTGAGACCCATCTGCATTGTTTGAACCAGAGGTCCCGAACGTGATATTAACATTTTCGTCATTCATCATGCGTGACAACTGCAAATGGTGTTTTAACATATAATGATACATTTTTGTTAGATTAATGTACATACAAATAAATGTATACATGTACATATACATGTATTTATTACAAATTGTACACATGTATGTGTTAAAATAATTGAACCCTAAGGTCATTAACACATACTGTTCCCGTGCCCTCTTCCTCATGAAGAATTAAGTCTTGCCAACCATTGCGACAATTCTTTGCATATATTCGGAGATCTTCAACATTCATGTTGTCAATCTCTTCATCTGTACAATACAAAAAATTGGCATGTGCATTCTCACGTGCTCTTTGTCGATTTAGACAAACATAGACTCCACTCAATCCACTGTAAACATTGTCGATCATGAAATCCATTGCTTCTCGACTTATTTGAGAAGTCGCATCCATCTCTGACCGCAGAGTTTCGACCCGAAAAGGTCGACTCACCAATGGCGGCTCAGGGTGAGGCAACTCCACATCTCGCTTAGCACCCTTACAGTCATACAATCAACCTTTCCCTAGACCAAAAAATTCTAACGGAAGGTCATTGTAATTGGGTTTCATTTTCAAAAACAATTCTGTGTAAAACAATTGTGCAAAATAAACAGGAATCTCGTCGTTCCATGTGAGCCTTCCATAGGCTGTAAGGTGCCTATCATACAAATAGTGAGCTATATCGGGGTGCTTGAAATATTTCATCTTCAACATTTTTCTTTTTGGCCCTTCCTTGAAATTAAACATTGACTTGGTCATATTTTTTGTAACTCTTTGTTTTACATCCTCCCATTTATCGGGACCCATTACTGTTTCCTTTCTCTTTCTCATGAGTTCTACAAATGTATCAGTCATTGGCCCAAGATTTTTGTACACAATTACTATTTCACCCAATGAATGTGTAACTATTTCAAGGCTTTGTCGAGTCTCAGTAAGTAGAGTCAAAGCCACGAGATCTCTTCGCAATTTTGCATGAAGTTGTTGACACCTTTGTAAGGTGCATTGCACCATGTTTATTTTCCATGGTATATCAGAAATGTTGTCCAGATAAGTTATGGTGGGTAGACAACCTTCTTCTTGAATGTAGCGTTTTTCTCTACGTCTATTTTGACCAATATTTGGAACATTTTCAGCCTTTGCATCAATATATATAAAATTTTGTATATTAGAAAAAACAAATGTAAACAAATTTGTACAAATTCAATGAAAAAAATATTGAAATTGATGGCAACCTCGACATGGTTGGTTAGCATCTTCTCCACCCTGAAACTGTTGAGACCTAGAATGACCCTACTGAGAACCAGACCCAGAACGACCCTGCTGAGAATCAGCACCACTAGCCGTTGATTGGCCTTCGAGAGAATAAATATCGCCCCCTTCACGCAACCTGCTACCACTTATTGATGGCACTCTAAGGGGATTTGAACCACCACCAACCTCTCGAGAGGAGAGAGAAGATTCATAAACAAATACGAATTTATAATCAATTGAAAAATACATTCATGTACATATAAATACACACGTAAATATTCATTGATTAAATTGAGTTCAAACCATACCACGACTGGGTGAACCCTGGGCATCCATGGTTGGAGTAGAGACCTTTCTCTTCTTATTAGCTCCTAAAAAATAAAAAATGAAACTTATTAACAACTAATTTGACTCACAAAGTTGATAAAAAATCAATTCCATATGTACACACATGTATGGAGATTTAAGATTATATTTAAATTTACCATGAACAACTCTCGATCCCGATCCGTGATCCTCCCCTCTCGCAGAGATATGGGATTATGTTGATCTTCGTCGTTCATCCTCCATGATATATATATCTACAGTGGACATTTACAATTAATTTTTAAATAACTAATTTAAATTAAATTTAAGATAAAGTTCAGAAAATTAATGTTTAATTTAAAGTGTAAACAAATTATGTCGATGAATAAATTTTGAAGGAGAGCGTCTCAACACTAATTCATCTTTAAGAGATGAATCTTGAATTTTTGAAGAAGAGCATCTTAAAACTAATTGGATGACTTTTCTGGCGCAATATTGGAAAACACATATGTAATCACGCATTCCCTGGATTGGGATATGAAAATTAACTGCATAATTTCATTTTCAACCATATTTAATGGTTTTCTTATCCCTAAAAAAACAAATTCAATAAAAATATATATATATATTAAATTGAAATTTATTGCAAATGCATGGGAGAAATGAAAAACTTATATTTAGATCTATTCCAGAGATTGACTATAGGGGCATTTACTAGATATGTCAACTTTCATAAAATATGAGATCCAGAGGCTACCTAGCCCTTTACAGACTCTGTCTATAGAACTACCATGGATATGAAAATGAAAAACTTCTAATTAGATCTATTCTAAAGATTGAATGTAGGGGAATTTACTAGATTAGGTTTTAAAACCTATATGTTTTGTATCAAATCACTTTTGGTTTCAATGGTAAAATTTTATGGCTAATTTGTGTTTTACGTGTTGAATATAAAAGGTTTTTTCTCTCCATTGTTTGAGACCATGCATATGAAAATGAAAAAATATATACTTGGTTAAAACCTATGTTTTGTATCAAATTACTTTTTGTTTCTAAATACTATATACATGTTGACTGTAGGGGAATTTACTGTAGGGGCATTTATATCTATTCCAGAGATTGACTGTAGGGGCATTTACTAGATATGCCACCTTTGATAAAAGATGAGATCTAGAGGCTACCTGGCCCTTTACAGACTCTGCCTATAGAACTACCGTGGATATGAAAATGAAAAACTTCTAATTAGATCTGTTCTAAAGATTGAATGTAGGGGCATTTACTATATTAGGTTAAAACCTATATGTTTTGTATCAAATCACTTTTGGTTTCAATGGAAACTTTTATGGCTAATTTGTGTTTTACATGTTGAATATAAAAGGTTTTTTCTCTTTCATTGTTTGAGACCATGGATATGAAAATGAAAAACTATATACTTGGTTAAAAACTATGTTTTGTATCAAATTACTTTTTGTTTCTAAATACTATATACATGTTGACTGTAGGGGCATTTACTGTAGGGGCATTTAGATCTATTCCAGAGATTGACTGTAGGGGTATTTACTAGATATATCACCTTTCATAAAAGATGATATCTAGAGGCTACCTGGCCCTTTACAAACTCTGCCTATAGAAGTACCATGGATATGAAAATGAAAAACTTCTAATTAGATCTATTCTAAAGATTGAATGTAGGGGCATTTACTAGATTAGGTTTTAAAACCTATATGTTTTGTATCAAATCACTTTTGGTTTCAATGGGAAACTTTTATGGCTAATTTTTTTTTTTACATGTTGAATATAAATGGTTTTTTCTCTCTCATTGTTTGAGACCATAGATATGAAAATGAAAAACTATATAATTGGTTAAAACCTATGTTTTGTATTAAATTACTTTTTGTTTCTAAATAAGTTATATACATGTTGAATATAAAAGGTTTTTTCTCTCTCATTGTTTGAGACCATAGATATGAAAATGAAAAACTTCTATTTAGATCTATTCTCTAGAGCTATGGCTAATTTATGTTTTACATACATTGACTCTTAGGTTAAAACCTATGTTAAAACCTATGTTTTGTATCAAATCACTTATGGTTTCAATGAGAAACTTCTATGGCTAATTCAAGTGTTTTACATGTTGAATATAAAATGTTTTTTTCTCTCTCATTTTTTGAGACCATGGATATGAGAATGAAAAACTTCTATTTAGATCTATTCTAGAGATATGGCTAATTTGTGTTTTACATGTACATTGAATATAAAATGTTTTTTCTCTCATTGTTTGAGTCCATGGCTATGAAAATGAAAAAATTCTAGATATTTAAAACTACTCAAGAGATTGATTGACTTGTAGGGGCATTTACTCTTAGGTTATTTAAACCTATGTTTTGTATCAAATCACTTATGGTTTCAATGGGAAACTTTTATGGCTAATTCAAGTGTTTTACATGTTGAATATAAAAGGTTTTTTTCTCTCTCATTGTTTGAGACCATGGATATGAAAATGAAAAACTTCTATTTAGATCTATTCTAGAGATATGGCTAATTTGTGTTTTATATACATTGAATATAAAAGGTTTTTTCTCTCATTATTTGAGACCATGGATATGAAAATGAAAAACTTCTATTTAAAACTATTCCAGAGATTGACTATAGGGGCATTTACTCTTAGGTTAAAACCTATGTTTTGTATCAAATCACTTATGGTTTCAATGAGAAACTTTTATGGCTAATTTGTGTTTTACATGTTGAATATAAAAGGTTTTTTTCTCTCTCATTGTTTGAGACCATGGATATGAAAATGAAAAACTTCTATTTAGATCTATTCTCTAGAGCTATGGCTAATTTGTGTTTTACATACATTGACTCTTAGGTTAAAACCTATGTTAAAACCTATGTTTTGTATCAAATCACTTATGGTTATGAAAATGAGAGATGAATCTTGCATTGGCATTGGCATTGACCCCGTATAATATAAAAGGTTTTTTTCTCTCTCATTGTTTGAGACCATAGATATGAAAATGAAAAACTTCTATTTAGATCTATTCTCTAGAGCTATGCCTAATTTGTGTTTTACATACATTGACTCTTAGGTTAAAACCTATGTTAAAACCTATGTTTTGTATCAAATCACTTATGGTTTAAATGGGAAACTTCTATGGCTAATTCAAGTGTTTTACATGTTGAATATAAAAGGTTTTTTTCTCTCTCATTGTTTGAGACCATGGATATGAGAATGAAAAACTTCTATTTCTAGATCTATTCTAGAGATATGGATAATTTGTGTTTTACATGTACATTGAATTAAAATGTTTTTTCTGTCATTGTTTGAGTCCATGGCTATGAAAATGAAAAACTTCTAGATATTTAAAACTAATCAAGAGATTGATTGACTCGTAGGGGCATTTACTCTTAGGTTATATTTAAACCTATGTTTTGTATCAAATCACTTATGGTTTCAATGGGAAACTTTTATGGCTAATTCTTGAGTGTTTTACATGTTGAATATAAAAGGTTTTTTTCTCTCTCATTGTTTGAGACCATGGATATGAAAATGAAAAACTTCTATTTAGATCTATTCTAGAGATATGGCTAATTTGTGTTTTACATACATTGAATATAAAAGGTTTTTTCTCTCACTGTTTGAGACCATGGATATGAAAATGAAAAACTTCTAGATATTTAAAACTATTCAAGAGATTGATTGACTTGTAGGGGCATTTACTCTTAGGTTAAAACCTATGTTTTGTATCAAATCACTTATGGTTTCAATGGGAAACTTTTATGGCTAATTCAAGTGTTTTACATGTTGAATATAAAAGGTTTTTTTTCTCTCTCATTGTTTGAGACCATGGATATGAAAATGAAAAACTTCTATTTAGATCTATTTTAGAGATATGGCTAATTTATGTTTTACATATGTTGAATATAAAAGGTGTTTTTATCTCATTGTTTGAGACCATGGATATGAAAATGAAAAACTTCTAGATATTTAAAACTATTCGAGAGATTGATTGACTTGTAGGGGCATTTACTCTTAGGTTAAAACCTATGTTTTGTATCAAATCACTTGTGGTTTCAATGGGAAACTTTTATGGCTAATTTGTGTTTTACATGTTGAATATAAAAGGTTTGTTTCTCTCTCATTGTTTGAGACCATGGATATGAAAATGAAAAACTTCTATTAAGATCTATTCTAGAGATATGGCTAATTTGTGCTTTACGTACATTGAATATAAAAAGTTTTTTATCTCATTGTTTGAGACCATGAATATGAAAATTAAAAACTTCTAGATATTTAAAAGTATTCGAGAGATTGATTGACTTGTAGGGGCATTTACTCTTCTAGGTTAAAACCTATGTTTTATATCAAATCACTTATGGTTTCAATGGGAGACTTTTATGGCTAACTTTATGTTTATGAAGGTTAATATAAAAGGTTTTTTCTTCCTCATCATTTTATAGACCTGAGAGAAACAAAAACCCTTATTTGATCATCTTATGATATGCCTAATTTAGTTTTCCATACATTGAATATATATTTTTTTCTCCTTACTGTTTAGAATTAAGTGGATATGAAAACAAAACCTCAACATATTTAAAACTATTCCAGAGATTGATTGTAGGGGAATTTACTCTTAGGTTAAAACCTATGTTTTGTATCAAATCACTTTTGGTTTCAATGGGAAACTTTTATGGCTAATTTGTGTTTTACATGTTGAATATAAAAGGTTTTTTTCTCTCTCATTGTTTGAGACCATGGATATGAAAATGAAAAAAATTCTATTTAGATCTATTCTAGAGATGTGGCTAATTTGTGTTTTACATACATCAAATATAAAAGGTTTTTTCTCTCATTGTTTGAGACCATGGATATGAAAATGAAAAACTTCTATATTTAAAACTATTCCAGAGATTGATTGACTGTAGGGGCATTTACTCTTAGGTTAAAACCTATGTTTTGTATCAAATCACTTTTGGTTTCAATGGGAAACTTTTATGGCTAATTTGTGTTTTACATGTTGAATATAAAAGGTTTTTTCTCTCTCATTGTTTGAGACCATGGATATGAAAATGAAAAACTATATAATTGGTTAAAACCTATGTTTTGTATTAAATTAATTTTTGTTTCTAAATAATTTATATGCACATTGAATATAAAAGGTTTTTTCTCTCATTGTTTTCAAGTCCATGGATATGAAAATGAAAAACTTCTATATTTAAAACTATTCAAGAGATTGATTGACTTTTAGGGGCATTTACTCTTAGGTTAAAACCCTGTTTTGTATCAAATCACTTATGGTTTCAATGGGAAACTTTTATGGCTAATTCAAGTGTTTTACATGTTGAATGACTTGTAGGGGCATTTACTCTTAGGTTAAAACCTATGTTTTGTATCAAATTGTTAGGTCCCTATATCACTAGTATAGCCCCTTATTATTGTTAGTGTAAACCCCTTATTGTTATTGTTGTACCCTTGTAACCCCCATTTTGTTATTATTGTGCCCTTAAATTATTATTGTTAGGTCGGCTAGGATTACATTGTGGCCCACTAGGATTACATTATGGCCCCATGGACTCCTATATATATAGAAAGGAGGTTTTGTGAATTGTATCATCCAAGAATTGTTCATTTTATGTAATGTATTGGAGGTTTCCCCCTCGAAGTGGCTCATTTCTCAAAAGGCGTTTATATCTCTTTTCTTCTATTTTTTGGAGTCTGGTTACACAACATTTGGTATCGAGGCTTGGGATTCTAGGGTTTCGCTGCTCCAAACATGTGTCATCGATGGCATTTTCACTATAACTTTTTACTATACGAAGTTTCAAAAGCTGAAATGTTTAGGGTGCAAAGCTGAAAATCCTGAGGAAGATTGTCCAAAAATTTCAGATCTTGGTTCGCAATATTTGCGGAGATATCATCCGTGGAAGTTAGGGTCTTGTTTCAAGTCTCCCTAAACAGGTGCATCAGTGGAATTTTCAGCTATACAAAATTTTTTTCTAGCAGAAGGTTCATAATCTGAAAGTGGACAGTGTGCAGCTGAAATCCTGAGGAAATTGGTCAAAAAATTTTAGAGCTTTTTTTCACACAATATTTTCGGATATATGATGCTGTGGAAGGTAGTGCTTTTTCGGTGCTCCCGAATTGCATCTCAAAGAGGTGATCGTGGGAAAAGTTCAATAACTCTCTCTCTTGAGAGATTGGGATTGGAGTGCCGTCAAAAGTGGTCAGCAATTACACGGCCTGTAGTTTCTTGGCTATCAATTTCGAGAGACAAATAACAAAACAGTGACACGTGGCAAGTCAGTACAAGTTAGCGCTCTACTGAACCAAAGTCCAAAATTAGGTCATTGTGGGAGATTGGACACAAATTTGTCTTGGAGAATCCACAATCCAGGGTCAGACCTCATGGCATTTGAAAGAAGCTTCGGAAGGGCTACTGACAGTAGGATGAATTTGAGATATGCAAAAGATTTTCTAATTACGAGAGATAATTCAATTTCAAGATCGAGCTCCTAAAAGCTAGTAAAAGGTGTGTGTATCCGAATTACATAAGTCTTGTTGGAAGAATCAAGTTGAATTGATTTCAAGGGAAAATTGTAGAATAGATATCAATATTGGATTTTAAAATGGCCCCTAAAAAATAATTCAACTTACCCATTAAGCCTTCGAGAAGGCTCTACTATGACTCATGAAGATGAAGAATTGCAACATGATCTATATCAAAATTACAAGAGCAAAATGCAACGAGCTTTTCACTCTCACAAAGAGCAAAATGCCAAAAAATGAAATGGAAGTTTTGAAGAAAGGCATGGAAGTGAAGATGGAGGGTTTGAAGAAAGGCATGGAAGTGAATATGGACGGTTTGAAGAAAGGCATGGAAGCTAAAATGGATGGCGTGGAAGCTAAGATGGATGGCGTGGAAGCTAAGATGGATGACATGAAAAGACAACATGGAAAACATGAAGAGTATGATCTAAAAGCATACATGGAAGGCTTGATGACAAGCTTCAAAACCAGAAATGATTCCTAATGGTGGAAATATAGGAGAAGAACCTCATGATGAGAACAAAATAAATGTTAATCATGATTTCTACTAAACTCGAATGTTGGCGGGAAGAACCACCATATTCCAAAAATGGATATGAAGAAGTTTGATGGAAAGGATCCGGAATCCTTGGATACTACGGCATGGAGCCCAATATTTTGATCTCCACTAACGTGCAAAACACACAAAAGGTACGCATTGCAACTTTATGCATTTAGAGACAAAAATACATTTATATGGTATCAATGGCTTTTTGTTTCCCGTAGCAAAAAAATTGTCACTTGGTCAATTTTTACGGAGGAAATGATAGCACATTATGAGGGATACAAAGAGCAACACCTTCTTTACCCAATTGATAAATCTAAAAAAAAGGGTTTAGTAAGCAACACATTGAGGACTTCAAAAAATTGAATATAAGGGTGAGTGATATTCCGTAGACACTGTGGATTGATCTCTTCCTAGGCACTTTAAAGGACTAACATCCAACATGAAGTTCGCGTTTTGGAACCTCCGATTCATTGGAGAAGGCATTTAGGTTGTGCAAGAAAAGTTGAATGTAAAATTATGGCGACAAGGAAGCGCCTACCACTCAATTCTATAAAGAAGGAAGTGTTGCTATGCCTAGATTTCCACAACCTACAAGGTTGACACCACGAACAATTGGAAGAAAAAAGACGCAAAAGGGCTTTGCAAGGACGTGATAGCGAGTACACGAAAGGTCATAAGTGTGCTGAGAAGAAATTATTTTACATGAATTGTGAAGAAGAAGAAGAAAATGAACAAGAAGAGGATATACACCAGGAACCATCTCAGAAGAGGAAGAAATGAATCCGCACCATAGTCGTGTATATGCACCGGGCAGAATTACCACTCCTCAAAACTCTCAAGATAGAAGGACATATAAAGAAGAAAAGGGTAATAGTGTTGATTGATTCAGGTAGCACCCATAATTTTATTCATTATAAGGTAGCCACAGGGAATTAAATTGTTTCCTATACCCGCACTGCGAATGTCAAGCGATGGTGGTTGCAAATGGAGGAACTATAAATTGCTCCGGAAAATGCCTGTATCAAGATCAAGCTACCATGCAGGAAATATGTATTGACTAGTGTCCAATTCTTTCGCCATTCCTATGGGAGAGGGTGCCGACGTTGTACTAGGAGTACAATGGTTACAATCTTTGGGGATCGGTAGCTTTTAATTTTCAAGAACTTTTCTTGAAATTTTTTTTCGAGAAGGAAAGGAAGCTTCGAAGTTACGGGGTATCGCGGGGAAGCCGGGAAGGATAATAAGTCTCTAATGTCGTGACAAAGCTTCTAAAGAAAGAACAACGAGGCGTAATTGCACAATTATGCTCACTGAGAAGTTCCAACATCAAAATCATCTATTTCTGCGGATCTCCAACAAGTCTTGGACAATCATTCCAAGGTGTTTGGAAACTCCCAAAGGACTCCCCACCTATTATTCGTGATCATGATCATGCTATTCATTTGATTCCGAGGAAGTGTTCCTCCAAACATCGTGCCTGTATAGATATCCTTACTTCCAAAAGAGCGAAATTGAACGTATGATTGCAGAGAATGTTAGAGGCGGGTATAATTCAAACGATCGAAAGTTCTTTCTCATGTCCCCGTAGTATTGGTACACAAGAAGGATGGATCATGGCGTTTAATGTGTTTAGATTATAGGGAGCTCGATAAGCTCACCATTAAAGACAAATTTCCCATTCCCGTGATTGATGAATTATTGGATGAATTACATGGAGCGAGCTTTATTTTACCAAGTTGATCTTCGTTGTCCGGATATCATCAAATTAGAATGAAGATCGAGGATATTCCAAAAAGCAGCATTTCGAACTCATGAGGGTCATTATGAATTTTTGGTCATGCACGTATTGGCCTTACCAATGCACCTTCTACATTTCAAGGGTTGATGAATTCCATTTTCAAAGCCACTTCACTAGAAAATTTATGCTTTAGTATTTTTTGATGATATACTAATCTCCACGACGGGTTCTGGAAGGATCATGTTGAACATGTTGACAGTGGTGCTCAAACTATTACAGAGGGGAAACAATTATATGCACAAAAAAAATCCAAATGTTTCTTTGGAGTACAAGAGGTGGAAATATCCGGGTCATATTGTATCTCATGAGGGTGTTAAAGTAGACCCTAACAAAAATTAAAGCCATTAAGGAATGGAAAGTTCCCACAACCATAAAGCAACAGCAGGATTTCTCGAAGTTAATGAGGGTATTATCGCAAGTTTGTTAAGAATTATGGGAGAATAGCAAAGCACCTCTAACAACATTATTGAAGAAAGATGCATTTTTCATGGACTCTGAAAGCAACTAAGGCCTTTGAACGTCTTAAGAGAGGCAATGTGCCTAGCACCGGTCTTAGCTAGCACCGCGACTTCACAAAAACCTTTATTGTGGAATTCTGTGATGCCTCAGGGAAATGGAATTGGTGAGTTTAATGCGAGGAAGGAAGACCCATTGCTTTTGAAAGTCGTCAACTCCAAGAGGAAAGTATTCTACGAAACCTATTTATGAGAAGGAAATGTTAGCAATACTACATGCACTAAAGAAATGGCGGAACTTACCTAATGGGAAGACACTTCAAGGTAAAAACCGATCATGATAGTCTTAAACATTTTTTGGAACAAAAGACTATCACTCAGAAAACGACAAAATGGGTCTACAAAGATGTTGGGTTATGACTTTGAAAATAATCTACAAAAAAGGAAAAGCTGAATGTTGTTGCGATATGCACTCCAAGAAAGAATGAAGAGAAGGTGGAAGCATTTCTTTGTGCCATTTCTATTATCCCAACCAGTATTGATAAGCTCAAGCAAGAGATGAATGGAAGAAGGACAAAGATGTATGGATACTCATTCAAAAGTTGCAACAAGATCCTAGTACATCCGATACATTTAGTTGGAAAAATGATCTCCCTTATGGTACAAAAGATCGCTTATATCTTTGTAAGAATTCTCAACTAAAACACAAAGATTCTTCGGAATTGCACACTTCTCCTTTAGGGAGTGACACTCGGGATTTTTAAAAAACTTACCATGTGAAATTGAAGAAAGAATTTTTTTTGGGATGGCCTTAAATCCGATATTCGAAAGTTTGTGGCGGAATGTTTGGTTTGCCGGTCAGTATTAAAGTGGAAACAATTAAGCACCCCGAGGACTTCTACAACCTTTATCCATTCCAAGTCAACGTTGGGAGGAGATTTCAATGGATTTTATCACAGTTTTACTCTAAGTCCCGAAGGAAAGAGTGTCATCATGGTGGTAGTTGATAGACTTACCAAGTATGCACACTTTTGTGCTTTATCTCATCCATTTTAAAGCAAGCATGACTTGCTACTACATTTATGGACGGAAATTCAAAAGCTACATAGAAGCTCAAGGGTTATTGTGAGCGACGCAGAGATCCCATTTTTGACAGGAAATTTTTGGACGGAGTTATTTTCTCTTGTTCTGGGTACTCAATTAGCTCATAGCTCATCTTATCATCCTCAATCACGATGGTCAAACCGAGATAGTAAATAAATGTTTTGGAAGGATATCTTCGTTGTTTTGTATCCGATAAACAAACACAATGGGATTCAAGTGGTTACCCTCTTCGCGCTGAATGGTGGTATAACACTTCCCTTCCATACGCACAGCGACAAAATGACCCCATTTATGGCAGAACTTTTCATGGATATCATCCACCATCCACATCGCATCATCTTTAAGGAAAAATTCGAAGGTTCAAGCAAATGGAAGATCACATCGAGCATCAACAAGAAGTTCTCCAACTCTTAAAGGATAACTTTCGAATTTGGCACAAAATCGAATGAAACAACAGAAAGCGAGATCAACATCGTAGCGAGAGAAGTTTTGATGTAGGAGATTGGGTATTTTTACAAACACAACCATACAAAAACAAATGATCCATGCCAGAAGCAAGCAAAGAAGGATAATAAATTATCGCCAAGTACTATGGTCCTTACAAGGTGTTGCAAAAGATTGGTACTATGGCATACAAATTGGAGCTTCTCGCTTCTTTGCGCAGTACATCCAGTTTTCCATGTTTCATGCTTAAAGAAGGTTATAGGGTGAAAAATCTTTCTGGCCTGCCAAACAAAGATGTGCTCGCGATCCTGATGGGGAAGGGAAAATCATATTGGAACTCAAAGGCTCATGGAAAAAGAACTCGACAACTACGGAATCGATCAATTTCGCAGTATCTCATCAAGTGGAAGAACTTACCCCACTGAATATTCTACATGGGAGGATGAGAATTTTATACAAAAGCACCTGGAGCTACTCTAAGTGTTGAGGACAACACTTTTTTGAAGGAGAGGGCATGTTAGGGTCCCTATATCACTAGTATAGCCCTTTATTATTGTTAGTGTAAACCCCCTTATTGTTATTGTTGTACCCTTGTAACCCCCATTTTGTTATTATTGTGCCCTTAAATTATTATTGTTAGGTTGAGCTAGATTACATTGTAGGCCCACCAGGGATTACATTATGGCCCCATGGACTCCTATATATAGAAAGGAGGTTTTGTGAATTGTATCATCCAAGAATTGTTCATTTATGTAATGTATTGGAGGTTTCCCCCTCGAAGTGGCTCATTTCTAAGGCGTTTATATCTCTTTTCTTCTATTTTTGGAGCTGGTTACACAACACAAATCACTTATGGTTTCAATGGGAAAATTTTATGGCTAATTCAAGTGTTTTACATGTTGAACATAAAAGGTTTTTTTATCTCTCATTTTTTGAGACCATGGATATGAAAATGGAAAACTTCTATTTAGATCTATTCTAGAGATATGGCTAATTTGTGTTTTACATGTACATTGAATATAAAAGGTTTCCTCTCTCATTGTTTGAGCCCATGGATATGAAAATGAAAAACTTCTATTTAAAACTATTCAAGAGATTGATTGACTTGTAGGGGCATTTAATCTTAGGTTATTTAAAACCTATGTTTTGTATCAAAACACTTATGGTTTCAATGAGGAAACTTTTATCGGCTAATTTGTGTTTTACATGTTGAATATAAAAGGTTTTTTTCTACTCTCATTGTTTGAGACCATGGATATGAAAATGAAAAACTTCTATTTAGATCTATTCTATGAGATACTGGCTAATTTGTAGTTTTACATATATTGAATATAAATTTTTTTTTCTCTCATTGTTTGAGACCATTGATATGAAAATGAAAAACTTCTATATGTAGGGGCATTTACTCTTAGGTTAGAACCCTATGTTTTGTATCAAATCACTTATGGTTTCAATGGGAAACTTTATGGCTAATTTGTGTTTTACATGTTGAATATAAAAGGTTTTTTTTCTCTCATTGTTTGAGACCATGGATATGAAAATGAAAAGAAACTTCTATCTAGATCTACTTCTAGAGATATGGCTAATTTGTGTTTTACATGTACATTGAATATAAAAAAATGTTTTTTCTCTAATTGTTTGAGACCATGGATATGAAAATGAAAAACTTCTATATGTAGGGGCATTTACTCTTAGGTTAAAACCTATGTTTTGTATCAGATCACTTATGGTTTCAATGGGAAACTTTTATGGCTAATTTGTGTTTTACATGTTGAATATAAAAGGTTTTTCTCTCTCTCATTTTTTGAGACCATGGATATGAAAATGAAAAACTTCTATTTAGATCTATGCTAGAGATATGGCTAATTTGTGTTGTACATACGTTGAATATAAAAGGTTTTTTTTCTCTCATTGTTTGAGACCATGGATATGAAAATGAAAAACTATATACTTGGTTAAAACCTATGTTTTGTATCAAATTACATTTTGCTTCTAAATACTAGATACATGTGACTGTAGGGGCATTTACTGTAGGGGAATTTTGTGAATTTTTGTAGATGTTCTATGCTTGAAGCAACTTTACTTTCTTACAGCAATCACACAAATAGTTAAGTAAAATGCTGATAGAACATATAAGTGGATCTTATAGAAGACAAAACCGTAGGGGATAGAAAAAAATGTGATGAGTGCGTTACGTACAGGTCAACGGGATGCTTCAACGCAAGCAAAGTCTCCTTAGTCGGCCAACCCGAATCGTGTCATAGTGAGTCCTCGAGTCAACCCAAGTCAACTCCAAAGTCAACGCCTATCTAGAAAAGTCAACGCCAGGCAGCAAGCTAAAAGTCAATGCAACAGCAGTTTGGTCAACCCTTTTAACCTCGATTTATCGCTAAGCAAGCAAGTACGGCCTTCCAAAATCGAACTTCCCAACAATTTTTCAGTTCTTTTCGGGACCATGCGTTGACCAAAGTCAACGCTGGTCAAACTTCTAGAAAAACCTAGCCACAGCAATTACGTCCTCGACTTCGGCCGTACTGTAGTCGTCCTTCTTCTTCGCGACGTGGTGGGTACGGAAATGTCCTCCCAAGGAGCTGCGTACTCAATCGCATGAAGAGAAGAAGATGTGTGTTGAGTTGTGGTGAAATGCTCTCCAACTTTGCCTGTATTTATATCCATCATTGGGGTGTGTGACACATCTGCTGGGGGTGTGAAACCTTAAGGCCGACTTGCACATATACTTTATTATAAATAATAAATTCAAAATAAATGTTATGCTCATCGGATTAAGATATATTTTATATGGATTTTACACCTCTTCGAAAGAGGAATCCAACAAAAATACTAGCCACTTAAATTAAGACATCATAACATGGAGTTTGGACCTAGTTGTCCAAATTTAACCTCCCTCTCTCCAACTGAGGAGAACTCCATCCATCGGTACACAATCAAACATCGTGCGTCATCCCGCCGTAACTTGCTTTGCTGGCCTCTTTATTTCAGAACAAAAGTGGGTCAGTCACAAAGACATCATCCCCCGGCTGACATATTCAGACCAGAGGTTCGAAACCTCTATCAGACTCATAAAAAGTCTCCAACCAACCCGAAGTTGGTTCATCTGACCCGAAGTCAGGCAGAGGTCCCAGACCTCACTAAACTTGATCCTAGATGAAGTGGTTGGACCATGCCATCCTAGATAGAGAGTACGGCAATCTCTGATGCGTCCATCAGTATTTGCTACTAGTCTCTAGCTTTTCCCACCTCTTTGGCCAAATGAGAGGTACTTCCCATGAGCCACAGACTCCAATGGGTGGGATTTCATACGGGGGGCACGGATAAATGAGACGAACGGCTCAATAATCACAAGGGTGGGGCGGAAGCATTATGAGTGCTTATGGCTCGAAGCTGTCCCAAGCCCCCCGAGCTCCCGAGCTCATCGTCCAACGGGGACCCACATCATAGGGTCTTTCACGACTCTCTTTGACTCCACCGGAAGGTTAGGAACGGCCTTCCCCCGGGGCTTAGTGAGGAATGCTCACGCGACCTGCTCATCGGTTCTATATGATCGAGCCTTACGGCGCCTCGGCCCCATGCCATATCCGGAAAAGTGGTACACGATATCAATATGCTTGGATCGGTCGTGGAGCACAAGATTCTCAGTCATACGAATCCCACTCTGGTTATCACAGACTATCACAGTGGTATCTAGCACATGTCCAAACAGCTCACTAAAGAGCTTACGCAACCAAACTGCTTCACAACAGGCCATACTCGCAGTAATGTATTCGGCCTCAGCGGTGCCAAGCCATCGACCTGCTTCCTGCTCATCCATGAGATCGAATCAGAACCAAGAGTGAAGCAACATCCCGATGTGCTCTTACGATCCACCACACTGCCAGCCCAATCGGCATCAGTATATCCACAGAGTGTCACACTCCCGGCAGTGTATCTCGGCCCATGGTTTATCGTGCCCCGAAGATATCTCAGAAGATTCTTGGCACCAACCCAGTGAAAATGATGAGGCTCAACCATCTGTTGACTCAAAGTGTTCACTGCAAAACATATATCTGGTCGGGTGTTCACTAAGAACATCAAAGCTCCTATGAGTTGACGATACTCGGTAGGATTGGCCAAGATAGGCCCAGCAGCGCTGCCACTCAACTTCTTAAAGTTGAGTTCCATCGGTGTCGACACGGACTTACAGTCCACCATTCCAAATCTTTCCAGAAGCTTCACAATGTATTTTCCTTGAGAAAGGAAAATCTCTCAGTATACGCGGACCTCCGGACACAGAAGTAGTGCATCGATCCCTAGGTCCTTCATCTCGAACGACTTTTCTTCATTGATGAATGAGAGGTCGGCTTTGTCAGGAAAGATCATCCATACAACAGAATGAGAAGCTTCCCCTGCCCCAACCTTGAAGTAAAGGTTCGGCCGGATCGACATTACTTAGTGAAGCCCGACTTCATCAAGTAACTATCCATCCTCTCGTACCAAGCTACAGGTACTTGCTTTAACCCATAAGAGGACTTTCTTCTTTGCATACATAGTGTCTCGATCTGAACACAAATCCCCGGTGTACTACATACACCACTCTTCCTTTGTTACACCATGCGAGAAATACGGTCTTGACATCCATCTGATGAAGACTCCATCCTTGCGTAGCAGCAAGGGCTATGATTGATCGGTTGGTGGTATATCGTGCCACAGGTGCAAATATGTCATCATAGTCTATTCCTTCCTTTTGAGAGAAGCCACGGGCAACAAATCTTGCCTTGAACTTTTCAGCACTCCCATCGGATCCATGTTTGATCTTGTAGAGCCATTTCGCGGTGACAACAGATTTGTCCTTCGGTCTCGGGACCACATCCGAGACATCATTCTTCATTATGGACTCATATTCTTCGTGCATAGCATCCTTCCAAACTTGATGCTTTACGGCTTCCTCAAAAGATCCAGGTTCAGATTGTACAATAGTACTCATGGCGGCTAGATACCCTTGGTATCTACACGGCTTCTTGCTTTCTCGGAATGTCCCCCTTGGGGCAGCATGACCCTCAGCATCTTCGAGGGTGTCCCTGAGCCATGATGGTCTCTTTCCCATTGAAGGAGATGGATCAATAGGGTCCATTGGTCCTTCAATATCAGGCATTGTCTCATCCTGCGGTTCTTCTTGATTTCCAGGCCTTTCTTCATGATTTTCTTCGGATCTTGGAAGATCTACTACTTTCTTCAGGGAAGCATCTTCGTCAAAAGTGACATCATGGCATATCTCTACTTCCCTTTGACCAGGTACATAGACTCTATAGGCCTTAGATGTCTCACTGTAGCCCACAAACATTCCTTTCTTTCCAGAAGCATCCAGCTTACTTCTCTTTTCTTTCGGCACATGAAAATAGACAGGACATCCAAAAATTCTAAAATGTGAGACATCAGGTTTCTTACCAGAGAAAACCTCTTCGGGGGTTTTGGAGTCCAAAGCGGAATGAGGGCATCGGTTTTGAATGTACACAGCAGTATTTGCAGCTTCTCCCCACAGAAACTTCGGTAGACCCTGGTCACATAGCATGGCACGGGCAGCTTCCACAATAGTCCTATTCTTGCGTTCAACAACACCATTCTGCTCAGGAGTATATGCAGTAGTAGTCTCCCTCTTAATGCCAGCTTCTCTGCAAAAGTCTTTGAACTCATTTGACTCATATTTAGTGCCATTGTCGGTCCTCAAAATCTTGATCTTCTTTCCGGTCATATTTTCCACCAAGGCTTTGAAGGTACGGAACCACATGAAAGCCTCATCCTTCTTCAAGAAGTATATCCAGGTTTTGCGAGAGAAGTCATCAGTAAATGTCATATAGTAAGAACATCCCCCCAGGGATGTTACAGGCAACATACCAGAAAGATCAGAATGAACCAGTTGCAATATCTCAGATGTCTTTGTGACACTTGGGGGAAAAGGTCCCCTTGTATGTTTTCCTTCAGCACAGCCCTTACATACACCTTCATGATTATTTCCAAAATCAGGCATCCCTGTCACCACCTTCCTTGCTTCGGGAAGGGCCTTGTAATGAAGGTGTCCAAATCTTCGGTGCCATAGTTCGGTTTGTCGGATAGTATCACAAGTCATTGCTCCCAGCGGACTTCCTCCAACCTGGTAGAGTGTACCAACTCTAAAACCAATCGAGATGGCTTCCTTGAAGCTCTCCTTCCACATGAGCACCTTTCCATCAGAGAATGTTACATTGAACCCTTTTTCTTCCATGGCTGATACAGACACAAGGTTCTTCTTCAATTTAGGTACATAGAGTACATCTTGCAAACGTAGGACTTGTCCTTGAGACAAGTGGAGGGTCACAGTCCCTGTCCCTTTCACGGGATATGTGGCATTATCCCCAAGGATAGTTTCTAGATTAGTATCCCTTTCAACCATGTCGAGAGAGTGCTTCCTTGAATCCGGTGATGTGTCTTGAGGCACCCTTGCTCGATTAACCTTGAGACATCCATAGTGTCGGGCGGAGATATAGCAGAGAGAGTAGTACAAGAATATACTCATTTCTTTTATCATGACATTAGACTCCTCATACCTGGTGTTCCTAAACCTTTTAGAAGGTTGATTGTTTCCACCAAAGTGAGCCTTCCTCTTTCCTTTGGATTTGTCGTTTCTTCGATTCCCATTCCTTCGATTGTTGTTGTTATCATCACTATCGGGAGAATCCTTCTTGAAGGGGCATTCTCTAGCATGGTAAATAATACTATGAAATGTGTAGGTAAACACACTGCCCTTCTTTTAGCACTTCTTAGATCACTTGTTCTTGCATTTCGACTCATGGGAACACGAGTTCTTCTTTCGGGAATGAGCACCATAGGCAGCATTTCTGTCATTATCGAATTCCTTCATCCTTGTTTCTTCTTACATACATCTAGACAGAAGCTCATCAAAGTTAGGAATGGTATTATTATTGAGAATGGTAGTTGTGAATACTTGCCATTCATATGGGAGTCCTCCAAGTGCGGTGAGAACCATCTCACGATCAGCTATTGTCTCCCTAATAGCCAGCAGATTGTTCCTTGTTTCGGTCAATTTCAGAAAGTAAGTTTGAACAGACTCATCCCGGCCCTTCTTCATATTCTTCAACTTATTCTTGAGAAATAGCACTTGGTTCACATTGTTTACTTTGAACATAAGGATCAATTTATCATACATCTCCTTGGATGTGCCTAGTTCAGATATATAGGCAACCAGACTCTTATGTATGGATTCCCTGATCATCAGCTTTGCTTTGATCTCTCCCTTTTTATACTTGTTTCTCACAGCAGCGGTAGCATTAGATGGAGGTTCTTGTATTCTACCTAGTACATGATCCAAGAGATCATGGTCTTCCAATTTGAGATCTAATATCATCTTCCAGGCATGGAAGTCATCCCTTCCAGTCAGCTTGTCATTCTCCTTGAATTCAAGACTTGTGGAACCCATTTCTTTCGATGGTGATTGCTAAAGATAGGGCTTGTCTTCACCTCAGCTCCGATACCATGTGAATTTTTGTAGATGTTCTATGCTTGAAGCAACTTTACTTTCTTACAGCAATCACACAAATAGTTAAGTAAAATGTTGATAGAACATATAAGTGGATCTTATAGAAGACAAACCAGAAACAGAAAAAATGTGATGGTGCGTTATGGCGGTCAACAGGATGCTTCAACCAGCAAAGTCTCCTTGGTCAGCCAACCCAGAATGTGTCACTTACTTGAGTCCTCGAGTCCAACCCAAAGTCAACTCCCAAGAAAAATTCAATCTTTGTCACGAGGAAAAGTCGATGCGAGTTTGATCAACCTTTGACCTGCCGATTTGTGCCAAACGGTGCGGCCTTCCAAATCGAACTTCCGTTTTATTTTCGGACCATGCGTTGACCAAAGTCAACGCTGGTCCGCTTCCGACAAAACCGCAGCCGCGGCAATTGGGTCGCCCCGACTCAGTAAATCACAGTCGTCAGCTACTTCTTCACCGTACCCAGGATAGAAATGTCCTCCAAGGAGCTCGTACTCAATCAGATGAGAGAAGAAGATGTGTGTTGAGTTGTGGTGAAATTCTCTCTAACTTTGCCTGTATTTATATCCATCATTGGGGTGTGTGACACATCTGCTGGGGGTGTGAAACCTTAAGGCCGACCTGCACATATAATTTATTATAAATAATAAATTCAAAATAAATGTTCTGCTCATCGGATTAAGATATATTTTATATGGATTTTACACCTCTCCGAAAGAGGAATCCAACAAAAATACTAGCCACTTAATCTGAGCATCACAACATGGAGTTTGGACCTAGTTGTCCAAATTTAACAAATTTAGATCTATTCCAGAGATTGATTGTAGGGGAATTCACTAGATATGTCACCTTTCATAAAATATGAGATCCATAGGCTACCTGGCCCTTTACAGACTCTGCCTATAGAACTACCATGGATATGAAAATGAAAAACTTCTAATTAGATATATTCTAGAAATTGAATGTAGGGCATTTACTAGATTAGGTTAAAACCTATGTTTTGTATCAAATCACTTTTGGTTTCAATGGGAAACTTTTATGGCTAATTTGTGTTTTACATGTTGAATATAAAAGGTTTTTTCTCTCTCATTGTTTGAGACCATGGATATGAAAATCTTAGTTCTATAAGCTAATTTTAGTCTCATGAAGTTAAAATTTCTTTCATTCATACATTCATAAATAAAAGGAGACCCGAATAGTCAGCCATGCAATGACAACTGTTTTACTGTTTTCTTGGAGACTTAACTGTTTCTTGTAAAAGGATCTAAGGATCTCCTCTAATCTCTAATAAAAAACACTTATTTACTTTTCAGAGAACGACATGCTTGCACACTTAAAAGTTACTTGTTCAATGATCTAATCTTCAATGAATCACAATGATTTTAATTTCCAAACGATTGTTTTCTTTGATTCTAAACTCGTTTTCTCTACAACTAAATAATGAAACACTCTGGTTCTATATTTCGGGGATTCTCTCGCATTTATGATGAAATGTTGATGTTATATAGCAAAGATGAGCTACCAAGGACACATGCCTCTACTGTTGTGCTGTGGAACAACATGAAGAAACTCTCTTATCATATATTCTGAAAAATATCCCCACATTTATTCTAACAATGTCACTGATCTATAAAAAAAGAGGAG
Organism: Pinus albicaulis; assembly: GCA_034641835.2. NCBI lineage: Eukaryota > Viridiplantae > Streptophyta > Pinopsida > Pinales > Pinaceae > Pinus > Pinus albicaulis. The sequence continues at coordinate 1,287,485,231 of CM076583.1, read as the reverse complement.
GACCGTGCCTCAACAGCCACCGGCCTCTAATGTTTTGCTGTGAAACTACATGGTAAAAATCCCATAACCTAATGGCTGCAAGTCCAACCCACTACAGTAGATCCTACCATATTTGGTTAGTGATATTTTTAATTAGATCCTAAGCTGAATATGGAATTAGGTGAATAAACCAAATTTCAAAGTGTTTTGATATTTTTTGGAAGTTTCCAGATCACTTTTCAACCAGTTTTAGGGATTATTTTCAAGAAATCACGGAATTCATAATAAATATAGAATCTACTTTCAGACATAACAGATGCAATAAATTTAAGTATATCTACATTCATAATAGATGCTGCTAATAATAGTCATAACAGAGGCTGATAATAGGACACACATTGTCATAACAGAGGCTGATAACAGGACACACATTGTCAAGTTTTTGTAGGTTTAGTAGTGGATAGGAATGTTGTCATGTTCCCCCACCTTGTTCTAGTTTTGATTGTTTAGTATATATTTGCATATCATTGGTATGGGCCCAACGAGAGATGGTAGCTTATGAGTTACTCCATTAATGGTAAGTATTAAGGTAGTAGTCAGTGGGAAACTGGAACATTTAAATAGCATTTAAGTTGAACTATATGTATAGGTATGAAATCAGATATTATAAATTTTTACATTTTACTTGTGAAATTAGACTTCATTTTGATAGGTTGGAGAGTTAAAACACATGTAAACCTGAAGTCGCAGCCAAAAAGATAGAGACAGGGCCAAAAAAATAGATATAGGGCGAAAAAAATAGAGACAGGGCCAAAAAAACAGAAACAGAGCCAAAAAAACAGAGATAAAGCCTCTCTCATTCATAAATTCCCTACTGGATGCTGAAGACGTACCTGGACGCTGAAGATGCTGAACTCGCTGTAGAGGACGTTGGAGTCACAAAAAAGGACACTCAAGACGTCGCGGAAGACCTCTGCAACAAAAAAATCAACAGAAATTAAAAGATCAAACAAAAATTAAAACCAAATTACAAAATCAACACAAATTAAAACCAAACTAAAAACAACAGCAAAAAAAACTTACAGAAATTTAAAATCTTACCTCGAGTTTAATGCACGCGAGAATGCTGGACAGAAGTGAGCGCGCGCGAATGATGGACATAAGTGATCACGCGAGAATGCGACAGATAAGAGCATGTGATAGAATGCCAGACAAAAATGAGCATGCAAATGTGAACATCAACCCAGAGAAGGTTGTGGGCGATATATTTATAAAATAATAGTTTGGCCGAACTTTTATTGCCGGTTTTCCAAACTCAGGAGAAAAATATGTTCGCCATTGCAGTCAGTATGCGGTCACTGTAAACGGAAAACGAAGTTCAATCGAACTAAATTCAATAGTTCGGCTGAAGTCCTGAATTGTTTGGCTGAACTATGACAAGAGTTCGACTGAACTCTGGAGGAAAAAAAATTTCCGCCCCGAATTGTCACAAAAGTGTTACCCATATTCGCATTTTCACCCATAAGATATTTTTTTTTTGCATCATAATGATATGTAATCATGAATCATTGTACTCTTGTTGCTGAATCATTTTATGAATATCTAAGAAGAATAATTTTCCAAGGGTTTTCCCCGTAGTGTGTTTTTGACTAGTCTCAAACCAATCCTGGTGTCTCTATGTGTTCATTCTTCTCTTCCTTTGATATTTTATTTTTCGCTGCTTAGATGACGACAATGATGATGATGGTATTTCTATTTCTACATGGTTTCATATTTTGATGGTTATTAATACATATTTGTACATTGGAAAAATTATTTGGGGTGAATGTAACATGTTAAAGATGAAATGTAACTATCAAAGTAAAGAACAAAGCTTCTTTATGAAAAATTAACATGGTATTAGAGCTGGTTGAAGAAAAGCCATGGAGATCACCCCAAGGAGAGACTTCTATGGAGACAACCAGAGGATGGTAGAGACCTAAAATAATTCTAGGGTATGAAGAAAACCTTAGGCAGTTAGTGGATAAGGGTTTGAGAGAAACCCTCGTTTATGATAAAATCTTGATATTTGGCATATGAAACCCTCGCATGGTCTATGAGGAGATGATCTAGTACTTGGGATCAGTTTGATAGTTGACTTGGTTATTGATAAAGTTGCTGATTGAAGGCATCATTGTTTTGTGATCATTGGATTGCTCTTGAAGGTTGGTTCGAGAGGGAGAGGATCATCTCTCATTAAAGATAATCATTCCTTGACTTATAACCCTTACTCTTGTTTATTATTATGGATCTAATTTCTACGATTAATATTTCTAGTCATTACTTCTTGCATGTACATTTGAGCACCTGGAAATATCTAACCTCCGTGATGAGATGTGATGAGTGGATCCCTCTTGAAGATCTTTGGAAATGGAGGAAATATGGCTAGATCGTGAAATGCAAAAAAGTTGGCTAGATCTGGAAATTCAGCTAGATCTAGAAATGCAGCTAGATCGTGAAATGCAGAAAAGTTGGCTAGAAATAGAAAAGGAAAGATGGCTAGATCAGGAAATGCAGAAAAGTTGGCTGGATCATTAGGGGAATTTTGAGGTCTAAAATGGGCCTCATAAGAAAAATGTACAACAAAAATAAACTTTATAACAACCAATAGGATTCAAGATGATGATGTCATCCATAATGGATGATTCATCATTTTTGGAGTAAAAAAGTAAAAATATTAAAAATAATAAAATAATAAAACTACTTTTTCAACTCGTATTTTAAACTTATCTCCCAAAATTTTTACTCCAATTTCGAGCGGGAGTACTCATTGGATGTGGAATTTAATTCCTCATCCAAGGAGTACCCATGTTGCATACTTTCGATGAACTCTTCTACACGAAAAATGAGAAATACATAAAAAACGTGATTGTAATCATGTTTTTTTTATGTATTTCTCATTTTTCGTGTAGTAGGACCCATCGAAAGTATGCAACATGGGTACTCCTTGGATGAGGAATTAAATTCCGCATCCAATGAGTACTCCCGCTCGAAATTTGAGTGAAAACTTTGGGAGATAAGTTGAAAATATGAATTGAAAAAGTAGTTTTTTCATTTTTCCCTCTAAAATTTGATGATGTCATCAAATCTTATTAGATCTTTTCCACTATTATTTTATAATTTCCTTAGGAGGCCCATTTTAGACCTCAAAATTCCCCTAATGCTAGAAATGCAGCTAGATCTGGAAAAGGAAAGATGGGCTAGATCTGGAAAAGGTAAATAGGCACTTGAGCACTACAAGTTGCCTATGTGAAGGTGCACAGGTAATACCGATAGTCATGCATGGTATATTGTTTTAACATTATGATTTAGCTACAACATTGGATGACTAGGTAAGCCCTACGATATATTGAATGGTTTGATCATGATTATCTTCTTGATTATGCAAAGAGTACTTGATGTGATTTCTGATCTTGGATATAGTGGCATAACTTAATGTATGGCTAACATCCTATTGTTATGAGATCCCGATTCTAATTTTAGTGGATGATACTCTTGATTCTTGATACGCATAAGGCATGTTGTATATCTTATAGAAGGTTACCTCATTTATATGGTGTCGATAATGCGTGTGATAAACATGATGAAAGCTCATAGGAAAACAAAAGTGATTACACCTTGGTGATTTATTGATTAACCTAACTTGATCCTATTGATTATGATATGCATGGTATTGGAAACTATGATGATAAATACATATTTATGAGATTGATGTTACAGATCTTTGACTATTTTTGGTTATAGCATGTGGTGAAATTAAATGCTCTAACTTAATGTATTATTATTGGGATCATAAGATTGTGTTGTCACATCACTCTACTATCTTGATATTTCAAGTCCAACCCTTGATGAAAGATTGATGACATGATATTGATGATCATGATAGATATGTGTTTATGATCTAATAGATTTGCTATTGTTGATCCTTGTAAAGACAAGTTAATGATATGAATGAAGTGGATTCTCATTCAGAGGGAGAATCACTGTCCTAAAAGACTCTTACTCTTTTTTATAGTTTCTGATATATTGAAATGTGATTTATGAGTGTTTACAACAGAGCTCCGAGCCTCATTATCGCAAAGGAAGGATCATAGATCTGAATATTCCTGAGAGATATAGAATTGAATTTCTATACAATGAATTTGGTCTATACTCTGAATCCATGGATCTCTGATTTGTCTTGTTGTTGCGAAATTATTTATGGAATTTCTGGAATTAAGCATGAAATCATATGGTCACTTGAAATATGCCAGTTCTGCAGATGCCAGTAAGATCTGTCAGCTAGGAAAGTTTGTATGTTTGAACCGAACTTGTGTGTGTAGGTGACCAAGACATTCATATGGATATTTCATTGCATTTGAGGATTGTGCATCATTTTTTGTCTATTGCTATTGATAAACTGTGTTTGGTACTTTCGACATGATGCTTAATGATTGAGACATGTCTAGATTTATAGAACTTACCATGATTGCACATTTGGATTTGACCTGATTTGATATGGTGATGGTTTATTTTCCTAGATGACTATGTTATGAGGGCATAGTGACCCTCAGTGTTATATGTTAGTATATAAACGTATGGTTTTTTATTGGCCTCCTTTTTCCTAGAAAAATGGTTGTTGTGACTTAGTATGAACATACATGACTTAATATTGATTTGTATGTACTTACCTCTAATGACGGAAATGGACTATAATGACATGTTAAATGACAAACTTGAGAGCTTGACATGAAATTAAGTCAAGACTTAATATGTGCGCTACCTGTCTCTAGTTGAAATAATTGATAACTATGAAATCAATGTCTTTGATAATAGTTATGACTAGCTTCTAAAATTGGATGAGATTATTTTTGTTAACACAAAATTGAAATGTGTAAGGATGGATATGTTGGGATGATATGTCATTATAATTGTAGAGAGCGTTGTGTGATACAAGATCCTCGATTCATATTTGTTTATGTTTGACTGTTATCCGGTGAAGTAAGGTTAATGAGTTCCAAGGTATGGCCTTAATTTTTATTATTACTATGGCTTTGATTATACATACTGATAGTCTATCATTGACATGTGATAAGCCTTTGAAAATATAAGTAAGAAGGAGATGAATTTTGGATATTGTAATGGTGTATAATGGAATGATAAATTGATTTTTAGAATTTCAGAAAGAAATTCCATATTGCAAGACTATCGAAATGTCTTTGTGTAATGTAAATCCTTGGATACTCTAATTTAAAGTTCAAATGTTGATTTAACGTGATATGACATTTGTTAGTTGATTGAAGCATTGATATTCCATTTTGAACATTCATCCATATATGATGTGTATAGAACATGATTAAATTCATGATTGAGCTGCTTCACTTAGAATTTCCACCAAACATCTTTTATTTGTTCTACTCTTAAAGGTTAAGATATTTCTCCCATGATGTGTAGCTGCATGAATAAACTGATTATGTTTCGGATTAGTATTGAAGATCACATTTGGATGTTGCCTTAGTATGAGATATGCCATGATATCTTGGATTAGAGGTCCATAGAATGATCAAGGTCGAGTAAAATTCCCCTAGCAAGGCTAGCTATGAGGCATGATGAAAAAGCTCCTTAGAGAGATGATTGAGCATGATCTAAATAAGACATGGATAAACTATGACGGCATAGAATCCCAAATACATGTAGTTGGGACTGTGCTTTCTCCATTTGAGACATCATAGTTGTTCGAGACGAGTCAAGGCTTGTGATTGAAACCTCCATGAGAGGGAGGATGATTATAGTATCCATGTGACCTCTCTGAGAGGGAGGATGATTATAATATCCATGCATGTTTGAAACCTCTATGAGAGGGAGGATAGTTTTGATATCTTGTTGTTATTCGTATCTTGCTGTGATTTACATGATTATGTAAGTTCTAACATAACACTTGATTTTATGTCTTGTAGGTACAAGAATCAATAGATACCAGATGAGAGCAGAATTGATCGAGAAAACTGAGCCAACTCTTCCTCTCTGTTTGAGCTCCAAGAACACAAAATTGAGATAGAGGACTCCTGGGGTTGAGGGAACTCTGAAAAATAGGGTTGTAGAAGTTGTTCCCCTATCTATAACCCGTGGGATGTGAGTGATCCTTGTTATTTTTTACAAGTCGAGTATCTCCTCCACCTTTGGTCATTGTAGAGTATACCCTAGTTGGAATCATACCCACAATGCTTGTTGGGATTGTCCCTCCCCATTTGGCCAATGGGTTGAGAAGGCTTGGAGGTGTGTGATCCTTACCTCTTGGTAAGTCGGGTATCTCGTCCAAGTTGGATAATGATGTAGGTGTTTTACCACATGACTGTTCAGGGTCATTAATGGGAAGATCAATAGGAAATATGACAGGTTGAGAGTGAGCTCCCCGATATAAAATAACCCTACATGATTCCAGGTTGAGAGTGAGCTCCCTGATGTGACACCAGGGTTAATATGGTCTCCCTTGTGTAAATGGGTATCCTATTTCTAGATATAGGGTTGTAGAGATATAGCTCCCCCATGAGATTTCGGGTCGAGATGCGCTCGCCGATGCGGTTACAAGTTGAGATATACTCCCTGTTGAAATGCTCTCTGTTGATGATATTCCAGGTAAGTAGTCTGATGATAGAGATTGCATGATGATAGCTTGATGAATGAAGGGTGGTAGCCCAAGCTCCCCTCTAGTAACAAATTATTCTTCTAGATCCAAGAATGTTCAACATACAAGCAGAAACAATCAAGAGACAAACAAAAATAAGCATGAAGAGTACATTGATGATTTGTAATGAAAAATATGTTCAATGATGACACGTGATGATGCATGAATATAAAAATGGCATATTGATCGATGATCAAATATCAACATATTGATTTGAGTTGTGATGACACCATGATGCATAGAACTACAAGCAGATATTGCGAAGTGGAATTATTCCTAATTGAGAGGGAGTGTTAATTTTTTCAACTAGGGTCAAATTCCACATTGTACGGCTCATATGATTAATATAATAATTTAATTAGATTCCTCTTTTCGAGAGGATCAAAATCGACCTATAAATCACCCCAATCGGTTAAGCAGAAGTTAAGTTATGAATTGATTTATTATTTTATGGGTCAGCCTAACCACATGTTGATTCGATCAAAGACCAAAGTGATCACTCACAAAGTTATAAATAGAAGTGAAGTTAAGTTTATTTGCACACATTTTCTCATGAGATATCCTCCATGCTATTTTTTCTTTTGGTCATATTTTCTGATCCTGGCTCACACAGGTACGTTGGCAGGAGCTTGCGCAAAAGGTTAGGATCACAGAAGTGATCACACATCAGATCTGGGTGATCTAAAGTAAAGCCGCGTGCATGAAAGGATAAGGTAGTGACCCTGATGAGAAAAGCCATTGGCATGGTGTGTTGTGTTTGCGGCCAAGGAGCCAAATCCACTTACATAGCTTGTTAAGGGAGTGACCTAGCTCCTGAGATCAGATTGGGATGATATGAAGCAGAGTCGTGGGAATAAAGTGTTGTGGTAGCAGCTTAGAGCTCCAAAGTCGTGGGCTAAGTGTGTTAAGATAGTGGCTCAGATAATTAATGGGAAAATATAATTTGGTTCACCTTCAGTTGATTTTACAATGCTTCCAAACATTAGTCGTTCAGTCATAGTCGTGTCAAAGTGATCATTGACAGTCTCCTGGATTGAGATCTAGGACTTTAGAGTTGAGATCACTTTGTGATCTATCAGATCCGTGTTTTGATGTTATACATATGTTGATATATAGATCATATATGTTTTTTTTTTGTCGTTGATGTATTTTTAGTCCTCATTTAGTATCATCTATATTCATCAGTTTGCTACAACCAATGTTAGTGCATTTCAGTTTTCAGATTCAGTTTCCTTCACGCAGAAGTACGGGTATGGTTTTATTGCATATAAGCTATTTGTTTTATGCATCGTAATGATATGTACTCATGGATCATTATATTGTTTTTTCTGAATCATTTGATGAAGATATAAGAAAAATAATTTTCCAAGGGTTTTCCTCGTAGTGGGTTTTTCCCTAGTCTCAGACCAATCCTGGTGTCTCTATGTGTTCATTCTTCTCTTCCTTTGATCTTTTATTTTCCACTGCTTAGATGATGATGATGATGATGATGATGATGATGATGGTATTGTTATTTCTGCATAGTTTCATATTTTGATGGTTAATAATACAAATATGTACAATGGAAAATTATTTGGGGTGAATGTAACATGTTAAAGATGAATTGTAACTATCAAAGTAAGTAACAATGATGATTTATGAAAAATTAACCATATTGGAGTTTCTAAAATCACAACTCATATTCCTTTTGTCCTCATCATTATTTTCATGGATTACCTTGTCACCATCGGAAAGCCTTTCTTGCAACAACTTTGTCAAACCCTCCTTCAAACCTTCGATTTATACTTTCAAACCATCCATCTTAGCTTCCATGCCATCCTTTAAACCTTCCATGTATGCTCTTAAGCCATTTGTGTTCCTTTTTAGTTCATATTTGGTTGCTCTTTGTGAGAGAAAAAGTTGTCGCACTTGGTCCCGTAATTTTGATATATTATGTTGCAATTCTTCCTCTTCATGTGTCATAGTAGAGTTTTTTGAGGGCTTAAAAGGTGTGGAATTATTTTTGTGAGGAATTTTAGAACCCAATATTGATATCTATGCTTCAATATGCCCTTTAAATCACTTCAAACTACAAAATTTATAAAAATACACACCTTTTTCTTGCTTTTTAGGATCTCGATATTGAAACTATTGTATCGCTGTGATTTCAGATCTCTAAGATCTGAAATTCAGTCTTGTAGTATCCATTTGAGTCTTCTTTAAAACGCCACAGGTCATACCTAATTTGGATTCTTCAAGGTAAATTATATCCCAATCTCCCATAATGACCTGATTATACACTGGTTCAATAAAGCAAACTTATACAGAGTGCCATGTGTCACTGTTTCGACCTTCATCCCTAAAATTGATACATGAAAAACTAAAGTCCATGAAAATTTGACTACTTCTTACAAAATTCAAATCTGATGTCTGAAATGAAACTTATGATGATTTTCCCTTGGTCACCTGTTCGAGATGAAATTTTGGAGCCTGTAGAAACCCTAACTTCCTCAGATCATATCTCCGAAAATATAGTGAAACAATATCTAAAATTCAGACACGAGGTTCACCAGTATTTCAAATTGATGTAGTTTCAATTTCATCTTCTAAAGTTTTGTAGAAAAAAAATTATAGCGAAAATTCCAAGATGATCTATTTGAAGAAGCGAAACCCTAGAATCCAAAACTCTGATACTAAATGTTATGCAACCAGCTCACAAAATAGAAGAAAAGATAGATAAAAAACTTAGAAATCAGCCTCTTCGAGGGGGAAACTACTTTACATTACATAAATGAACAATTCTTGGATGATTCAAATGAAAAAAACACCTTTCTATATATAGGAGTCTAAGGGGTCACAATATAATCAGAGCCGACATAACAATAATAATGTAAGGGAAAAAAAATGACAATATTGGGCTTCTACAGGGAACAATAATAACAATATGGGGACTACATGGTTACAATAATAGAAATAAGGGTGCTACACTAACAATAACAATAATGGGATACACTAGTCTTATAGGGACCTAACATCCTCCAAGTCAAGTCACCCAATCTGATTGTTGGGTTTGTGTTATATTCTTTCCACGGGGTCCGGGGTAGTTCCCTGATATATATATATATATGCAGACCCGAGGATGGGGAGTGAACCCAAAGATAGTGGGCATACCTACCCACGGTTTTGTGCATAGGTTTTTCATGTGGTTTTGGGCTTAATGGTTTTCTTCCCATGGTATTTTGTAGATCCGGTCAAGGGAACCACGATTATGTTCTAATCCATGGTTAATGGATTGGGGCTTATGAATTCTTCGACATGGATATATATTTATTGTAACATTGAAAGGAATATAATGAAAAATCAATATGGTAGTCTCGATTTTGGGACCAAGGGGAAAATATCTATGTATATATATATTTTTTCTCTCCATTGTTTATTTTTCTGTTTTAAGAATTCGTTTACAGGTAATTTATGTACATGTATAAAACCTACATTTGGTATTAGAGTTGTTTTAGATTCAAGGGGACACCTTTTTTGCTGATGGGTTTTGCTCAGGTGGTAGACCTTGTTTAGTTGGAGATTTGCGGGATCGATTATTGCGGTTAAAGAAGATGGCGAGTAGTGGAAATATAGAGTTTAATTCAAAAATAATGAACAAGACGTTTATAAAAAAGGAAATAAACATGATAAATTGTGTCGGGTTAGGACATAAATCCTAGGAAAAGGCAGTGGAGACTGCATGTTAGCTAGTTAAAAAATCACCTTCATCAGCGTTGGAAGATAAGACTCCATATGAGGTATAGATTGGTAAGAAACCCTCTCATTCACATCTAAGGGTATTTGCATGTGATGAATATGTACATGTTACAAAGGATAAAAGAACCAAAGATGAAAATAAATTTGTAAGGTGCATCTTTATTGGGTATAAGGATGGTTTAGAAGGTTATAAGCTTTGGAACCCAGAAACAAGGAAGGTTGTGTACAATTAAGATGTGGTGTTTAGAGAGGTGAAATATGTTATTAAACATGAAGTCATACCAAAGGAACCTGAGAAGATAAAGTTTTAGCTAAAGGAGGACGAATTAGATTCTACATAGAACAAGAATCAGAAGAGGAAGAGCCACAAACTCTAGCTTTGAGAAGATCTGTTCGAGAAAGAAGGCAGCCAAAAAGGTATAGTCCATCTACTTTCTGTTCAAATTTTTATTTATCTATTACTGATGATGATCCCGGAACTGTCAAGGAGGTAGTAGATTCAGAGGATGGAAAACTATGGAAAGAGACAATGGTTGATGAAATGGCATCTTTGGACAAAAATAAGGCTTGGGAATTGGTGGAGTTGTCGGTTGGAAGGAAACCCATTGGAAGAAAATGAGTGTTTAAGAAGAATATGAATGAAGAAGGTAAGGTGGAGAAATAAAAATCTCAGTTGGTAGTAAATGGTTATTCCTAGGTGTCACGAATTTATTTTGGTGATATTTTTTCTCTTGTTGTCAAGTTAGCTTCTATTAGATTACTTTTATATATTGCTACTTCTTTTGATTTTGAGGTAGGACAAATGGATGTGAAGAAAAAAATTCTTCACGGGGATCTGGAAGAAGAGATATACATGAAGCAACTTGAAGGTTTTGCGGAGTAGGGTAAGAAAGAACTAGCATCTAGGTTAAAAAAGTTTCTGTATGGGTTAAAACAATCACCAAGGATGTGGTAACATAAATTTGATACATATAAATGGGGACTTGGCTTCACCAGAAGCAAAGAGAATCACTTTGTGCATTTAAATTAATTGGTGGTTGTGTTATTTATTTGGTCTTGTATGTGGATGATATGTTGTTGATTGGAAATGAAAAAGAAATTTTCCAGGATTTGAAGACCCAATTGTCCTTCAAATTCAACATGAAGGATCTTGGTACTGCAAACTATATTTTGGGCATGGAAATTAAATAATATCGGGCAAAGAGGAAGCTCTAGTTAAACCAGAGGAAGTATACAAATATATATTTTGGTAATAATCATATATGAAGGGAGTTTTTCTATGCATTTCAAACCAAATAGTGTGGTTCATCTTCAGCAAAAGATGTTTAATGCCGCAAAGGTTTAATATGAATGATAGTAAACCGGTAAAGGTTCCTATTCATGTAGGTGTAAATTTATCTGCTGAAAAATGTCCCAAGACACAAGAAGAGGAAGATGACATGTCGTGTGTTCCATATGCAGTTGCATTCAATAGCCTGATGTATGCAATTGTATGTAATAAACCAAACATTGCACATGCAGTGGGAGTATTGATCAGGTTTATGTCAAAACTATGGAAGGAGAATTGGACAACAATGAATCGGATTTTCAGGTATTTTCGTGGCACTAGTGATTATGGTTTGTGCTACCAAGGAAGACGAGGATTGGACGGAGTTTGGACATCAATGGCTTTGTTGATGTAGACTGGGCTACAGATCTAGATCAAATAATGTATACAAGTGGGTATATGTTTAAGCTATTTGGAGGAGAAGTCAGTTGGATGAGAAAAATACAGTATGTAGAGGTTCTTTTAACTACAAAGGATGAATACATGAAAACCACTCATGCAAGAAAGGAAGCAATTTGGTTGCGTAGATTTTGTTCAAGTATGGGGTTGGTACAACATGATATAATGATAGACTGTGACAACCAAAGTGCAATTTTATTGGCAAACAACCTTTCTTATCATTCAAGGAAAAAACACATTCATTTTTAGTATCACTCTGTGAGGGATATGGTTGAGGAAAAAAATGTGTTGTTGGTAAAGGTGGGCACTTTGAAGAATGTTGCTGATGCATTGACGAAGTCTATGAGAACTGAGAAGTTTTCTTGGTGTAGAGAAACAATGTGTGTTGCAAGGTTGGACCAATGACTAAGCTCTCTTCTGACCCCCTATGTGGAAAAGAAAACAAGAAGTGGGATAATGTTGGGTGTGTTATATTCTTTCCATGACTAGTTGCACATGTGGGGGGGGGGGGTGGTCACAGTGGAAGCGATAGTGCCCCCTATTTGTTGTGTCAGGTGCAATACCCTATGATTTTTTTTTTCTATATATATGTGGACCAAAGGATGGGGGAAGACCAAAATATGGTGGGAAAACCTACCCATGGTTTTGTGTATGGGTTTTGCACATGGTGTTGGGCATAATGGTTTTTTTCCCATGGTATTTTGTAGATCTGGTGAAGGTAACTACGATTATGTTCTAATCCAGGGTTAATGGATTATGGTTTATGAATATTTTGATATGTATATATATGTATTGTAACATTTAAAGTAATATAATGAAAAATAAATATGGTAGTCCTGGTTTTTGGATCTAGGAGAAAATATCTGTGTATATTTGTTTTATGTTCTTTCTATTGTTTTTTTTTTTTTTCAAGAATTAATTTGCAGGTGATTTCTGTACAGGGTTAAAACCTACACTGATTAGTCAGAAAAAATAGATGAACTTCATTCATTGCGTCCCCCCATGCCTCTCTGATAATTAATGAGGAGGGGGTTCACGATTTGTCACATATGTGATTAAAAATATCCACACTTCCCTTTCACTAGATCTACTCGACGTGACATCCTTGGGAGATGGAAAACCTATGTTAATTTCCAGGCCCTCCTGCCTTTCCAACAATTAATGAAGGGAGGGGGGGGTTCCCAATATGTCTAATGCTTCACATTATTTAACCAAAATATCTTCATTTAGTGCTTTTGGTTAGTCACGCCCCAGTCCAATAAACCTTCATCTAATCTCAGCACCAGAAGAAAGGCACGAATGGGAAAGTTCTTACTGTTGGACACCAATTTTGACGTCACCACTTCTATTAATCACGCTAGATGCAAAGGGCATCCCTTGCAAATATTCCAATGGGTGCAACCTAAGATGAAGTGGCATGTCACATGGCACCACTTAGAATCTACGTCATCCACTTCCATGTAGCTTGTCTCCTTTATGTCTAACTGAAGTCAGGGTGATGTCACCCTGCCACATGGCATCCTATGATGATGCCCAATAATCGGAGCTGATTCAACTTGCCACATATCACACCATAGAGGCACCAAATTAGCAATATTCCACGTCACCATCCACATGGCATCAACGTAACCATTACCTACCTATGTGGCACTTTCCATCTCAGCCTAGGTCATGGGCCCCACTAATCTGAGTCCTTCGTGAAAAACTGATCTTTCACATTATATAAAATCTCAGAGTTCAATGCATGATTCCTCACCATTCCTCCACGCACTACTACATTTGGCGGAAATTCCGACACTTGGTTCCGACGCTTTTGACCAAATGTCGAAAATTTCCCCAAATTTTTTCAATCCCGCTTTCAAACCGCTCGCTATACCGATAGTCTAGAGAAATGTGTCGCAATAATAACACTTAGAAAAAGTGTCACAATTGCGAAGAGTTTGAAGAAAGCACGTGCGCAATTGCACTCTATGCCTCATGAGCGTCGCTATTGCGACAAATGCTTCTAAACGTCGCAATTGTAACACAATGTCTAAGTGTGCTCAATTGCAACGTTTGCATCCCCGTCGCAATAGCGATGCTTTGTTTGCGACACAATGTCTAAGTGTCGCAATTACGACGTTTAGAGGATCGCGTCACAATAGAAATGCTCGGCCGCCGTCGGTATGAAGCACTTATATACGATAGCGATAGTTATATGGCCTTTGCAAAAATGGTCGCTTACGGACGTATGGGGAGTAGTTAATGGAGGCACCTTTGCAGTGCATAATTTGGAGAAAAAATAGTAATAATGAGGAAGGCTCATTTTAATTGCGTCTTTGATTTGTGAAGGTATGGATTGTCCGGCCCTGCCGGTCCCTGTCTTTGTCGAAGAGCTATAATCAGCAGTAAGGCCATGTGAAGATGCCTAGCGAAGAAACGGACATGCGGGTTCTGTTGTTGATGAACATCGTAGTTCGGCGAAGAAAGGCACCAAGGAGGGTATTATCGGTGAATGAGGGATGTTGAAATGTGGTGCAACTACCATCCCTCTGCTTGCTTTTTAATCTTGTTTGAATGGCTTTGTCGAACGACCACTTTCTAAAGCAGTGAGCTTCGATCAATTTGGTTTTGAAATCACGGTCCTGTACACTTAAAAACGAGCGCTATATTGTTTTGAAACGAGCAATTTAATAGTAAACGCGGAAGTTGCAATTCGGAGAAGAACGTGGTCCCATGAACCCTGAGACCAAATCAGCCATCCATGTGGAAGTAGGTGATTGGTCGCGTTATTTTTTGGCCCCTTTTGCATTGGAATTGGGACCGAAACATTATAGGGCGGAATTAGTTGATTTCGCGTCACTATTTTCCTCACGTACGAAAAGCCAAAAAAATGGACCCGGGCACATGTCGTGTTCTGTGAGAAGTTTTTGTATACAGAATTAGGGTGACATCAGCGAGCTGTTTTGGGCAACGAATTTGTGATTAATCGAGTTTATTTTTTTGAGTACGGACAGTGATATAGTTTTATTAATATTTTGTTATAAAGTTTTGTTTCACCATGGAGTAGTTATTTACATGTCATAAATATTTCACTTTGGGCATTTTTGCAATGTGACCCAGATACTTTAAATAGGTACATATACATTAGGCAGGTTTAAAAAGTTTTGAGGGATTGCACCCGGTGCAATTGTTTGTTTATAAGATTATATGATACATGTGAGATAAAGGTTTATTATTTATCATATATAAATAAATTTTATCAATATTGGACATTTACACTTTTATGAGGTGATATTATAAGTAAATTCATAAATATCTCTTTTTAATCCTCATTTTACTCCATGAATATGTTTGGAAATGAAATTTCAATAGATTAATTTTCTTGCTATTATATGTTTTTTTACGCGAAGATATGGTAAGGAATTCTCTCTTGTTCTTAGAAATAACTATATATAATCAAAATAGATTAAAAAAATTATAAGAGAAAAATTATTAATTCATCAATATCTGTGTGTGTGCGTTGTGAGGAATAATTTCATAGTTCTAACTTAATGGTTCATTATATAATCATGTGATCATCACCAATGATATATCTTAAAAAAGCAATGAAAAGCCATGTGTACAAAATCGATGTATACTCTAAGTGGTTCTCATATCACTATATGTAAATTATTGTATGCTACTTCAACAAAATTATAAGATAAACTATAATACACATCATATATGCACCATAACAATTGGTACGGGGTAAAACCCACTGCCACACCTTTGTACTCAATCCAATTTTCTGCGTAACTCTTCTGGGCTGGGAGTTTCACTCCAAGGATCATAGCCACCCCCAGGAGCTGTTATCACCCTAGTAATTCTCGGGTTGTGGGATAGGATTTTTGTAGTTAAGAACACCGGGGGTAAACGAGAACCGCTTTGGGAATTCAAGATCTAGCCTTCTTCAACTCTAGAGGGATATCTCCATATGATTTAGCTTTGTTTTTAGTAACAAATATTAAAAACAACTATGATTGTGTATTTGGGTTTGATTTTAAAAATTGGCGGGAATAAAGATATTTCGAGAGGTAAACGAGAAGGATCTACCGGAATATTGGGCAATGGAGTCAACTCTCTAGGAAAGCGAGAACTAAGAAATAAGGCTCACGGATGCAAATGTGCTAAGGGCAAGATAGGTGACCTTCTAAGGCTATGTATAAACCCGATTTGATGGAGTGGATGGAATGCGGCAAAAAAAGGCACTTAAGAATCCTTCGCTACGAGATAAGAAGATTGAAGAAGGGGATCTAAATGGGAGGCTGTAGAACTTCCCATTAGGTTTTACGAAACAGGCTATTGCGGCTACCATCTTTAAGGATGCCAAAAAAATTCGTGCGGTGTGATGGTGCCCGGAGGCGGGGATGCTGCAGGCGATCTGATGAAATTCCTTTGAACCCTAAACTAGTGATTGAACCATTTGAACAGGCACTTGATTTTGTTGGCCCTAGTGGTCACTCCCACTCAAACCAAAAAACATACATCCTAGTTGCAACCGAATATGTCACTACGGTAGGTGGAAGTAGAGGCCTTTCAAAAGCTACATAGGACTCTATAGTACAATTTCTTTTCCAAATCTTTGTGCACTATGGTCTCCCAAAGGACATAATCACGGATAAGAACCACAATTTGTAGGTAATAAATTAGGCTGAAACATTGCAAAACTACCACATTAGTACAAGATTACAACTCCATATCACACGAGGCCAATGGCCAAGTAGAGAGCATGAACAAAGTAGAAAACATTAAAATGCCAAGTAGAGAGCATGAACTATAGTTGTCTTGAGAAATTTTATTCCTGTTGAATACTTGAATTGTGAAGTATTTATACAAAAAAATGTTTACAAAATATCTCGGGGTCGAAATCAATGTTTTAATCAAAAATAGGAAAAGAAAACTTAAAAGAGGGACGGTGCAAAAGCAGGTTTGCAAGGCATTGCCTTTTACAAGCAAAAAATGAAATGAGATTATTCTAGTTGAATGTGATTGTTGTTGTGCACTTTAACCACTGTGTTTTACCATTTGAGATAATAGTAAAAAATGAATTTCCAAGTGAATTTCCGATTTTTTATCTTTAGTTCCTGAATCATGAATTCTTGCCACTTTCTGTGAGGAGGATCTTCATAGTCTTCAATTTCTGTAACTTTCATTTGCCTGTATACTTGGAAAAATTTAGGCTTGATAGTGAACATATGCACAGTCTCATTATCAAAAGAACATATTTTCAAAATATTTGAAAAGTAGTAACTTTTGTTAATGAATGTAAAAGACGAGTTTGTTGTACGGATTTTCTTTTGCATGATTTACGATTTTTAGATCATAATCTTTACGAACGTTAACTTGTCATTGATAAGTGAATATGGGGCAAACACTGCTTCTAACAATGTTTTGTATTTGGCTAAAAATCTTGGAATGGATAAAGTTATTAATGACTCTTTACCCAGGTCTCTGAATTACTCATTATATGCTATTTTTGTTCGGGACTATTTTTATTTGAAGAATGGTTTCTATTCTATCAACAATTTTCAATTCTTCCAACTCTTCCCTAGTTTTTTTACTATTTAAAAAAATATGAGTTAAATTGCTTGAACAATTTTTGCAATTTCCTACTTAATCACCTTGATCTAACGCTAGCAACTTAAAATGTCCTTTGTTAATAAATTATCCGTTGAAGGCCATTGAGAATGAATGCCATCGATAATTTTGGTCCCATAAATGATTTTTTATAAAGGCCACTTGGTCTGTAGGAGTTGCCTTGCAAAATCTTTACTGTTCTTGTAGTCGATCAACCCTTTGCTCATGTCCTCTAGAAGTAGTCAAGGCATCATTTTTGGATTTTTCTAAATTTTTAATAGTGCCTCTCAAATAAGAATCTATTTATCTTGAAGATGTGTGTGCTCCTGCGCGGATGAAGAAGAAGAAGGCGAGAGATTAGAGAAGTAATTGCTTGGGTTGGTAGTACTTTGTTCGGTGCCAAGTGTTCTGCAAAGTAGATGGTATAACGATGTTTCTGGGTGGGGATCAGCAGCAGAATGACCATTGGTTGTGCTTTTCTTAGTTCTTCATTCTTTCATTAAAGCTCTATTTGACTTTCTCATTGTTTTTATCCGACTTTGTCATTTGATCTCTTATAAAATTGCTTTAAATCATCATTCTCTGTTTTTTGCTCTAGAATTTCTTTTGGCCAAAATTTTCACTTTGAGGCAACTTCAGCATATTTTCTAAGAGTAGCTATCATCCTCATTTTTTTAAATTTTAATTAAGACTTTTCCTTCAATGTGCATTGGGTCACCCACTCTTGCTTCAATCACTATATCTTCCTAGTGCTTTTATTCTTAAATTATTAGCATACGGTGAGGCTTTGTGCTCTCATTTGATTTTGGAGGTTGAGCACTTGTTTTTCTCAAGCCTAATTGATTCCTTAGTTTTCTTGACAATTTTGGAATATAGCATTTCGTATTGCTCCTATGAAATTCATTTGATCTAATTCATGAATGGCATGCATCAGTTCAAGACTTTGTTTTGGAATAATGCTTGGCGATTTTGGCTCAGAGCTGTGAGCAAGGAATGACATTACCAATTTATTGGATGAATAATCAAATGCTTGAAAGAAGCCTTTCTTTGTTTCCGAGCTTTTTCCTTAGAAATACAGAATGAGATTGATTCTTAAGCTCTTCATTCTTCTCTTTGTCAGCATCCTGAACCAGTACGAATCTGCGACTGCAGCAGTATCGGTTTCACAGGAAGAAGGAGGCAAAATCGAGTAACTTTACATTTTTTCCTTCATGATTGTATCTTTTTGTTGTGTTCGATTTTGGCTGAAGCTCTTTTAATGTTTGGTGACTATTCTTGTTGCTTCATCATTTATATCAATATTTCGACCTTATCCTTTTCTTCTTCTGTTGACTTGCTTATTTTTACTATAAAAAGGAGTTGGAATTTTATGTCCTCAATAGTCTGTTATGAAACTTCTCCTTCTGTCTACTTTTATGCAAGTATCAATATCTTTGTTTGTAGAAACCACCTGCCATCTTTGTTCAATCTTTGTTTGCCTTTGCCATTATCTGTGTGCCTGTCTGCATGAATCATCATCGGATAGGGTGTTTGACTCCCATTCAATTTTATTTACATATGTTTCAATATGGGGCTTAGGATCATACGAGAAGTAAAAGCAAAACGACACATTTACCCATATGCATAAAATACCTTGTGGGTCATACTTCCATGTAAAACTACATGGGAACTTATACTCTTAAGTTTGACATTTATCTCATTGGCAGCTTCTGTTATTGCAATGAATGGCCATTTGATTTTGACTTAAATTGGGTCTTTTCTTGAAAGCTATGAAGTGGATTTCATCTACATTCAATAGTTGTCTCGAGATATTCTAAAGCAAATATTCTTGTAGTAACAAATACGGGTAACTTATATGGGGCCAAGGATGAGCCATACACTCTCGTTTACGCGCCTTGATTTTTATATAAATACCAATCTAGTTTTGTAGCTCTGCGATAGCTGAAATTCTTCTTTGTCTCATCATTAGTCTAGGGATCTCCTCTTTTCCACGAGATACCATCGCGGGGGCTATAAATGAGTCATTGATAATAAAGCTATACTTTTCTGTTCCATTTCCTTAAAATAGATGGCCAAAAAATATACGATATAACTTTCATACTGCATCACTTTGTACCACGTTCAATTGGAAACTTATCTGGGCGCGATAATATGGCGGTGGAGTAGCTAAGAGGAGTGTACGAAAACTCCCTTCTTCGATAATGCGAGATGTTGATAATGCATACTTTCGACAAAATCTGTGTGAGGTGTGGGCGAATGGATGGTGATTGACCGAGCCAGGTTGTCGGAAAACCTAGGACCGCCTGGGTGAATTCATCATTGAGGTGTGTGTCTAGTATGAGAGAGCATGGAGACAATGCGCTCTAGTTTCATTTGGGAAATCAATGGTGTCAAAGGAGGATTTAACCCAGGAATATCGACTTGATTTGGACAAAAAGTCCTGGTATATTTTGAATCTAGCATTGAAATCAAGTCAAGATATAGTTGGGTTAATTTTCTAATGATAGGGAAGCGAAATTGGGTCATGATTTAATTTGCGGCATGGAATTTATAAACTCTTCGATGATGTAAAACGGGGAAAGTATCTTTTTTTCTTTATTTACAATACATCTTTGTACTGCAGCATATAATAGGCTTGGCATAATCGGTAAATTCGGGAGAACCTTAATGAGTAGGAAGGGACAATATATCTGGCGGTGGATTCCCAAATTGGAATATATTTATACCCCTTTTCCACTGATTTGCCACGCACCAATTATAGACATCAAGTAGGTTAAATTCTGCATTAGGGTCTGGTATTCTGTAGTCAGGATCAACTAAAAAGGGGGCACATTCTCTAGAGAAATGAGCGGAGAGGTGGACGGTACGACCACTGCAGCAGAATCAACCATGAGTACGAGGAGTTGGTTTGTCGATTTTGAAGACATGAGGCCGGGGAATCTTTGCGAGAAAAATTATTTTGAGATTTTGGGCCTCCATTCTTGGGGGTTACTGTTTCTTGGTCATTTTTTAATAATGAAGAAACGAGAAGCTTAAATGGTTTGCTAAGTTTACGCTACGAGAAACGTTTCTTGACGAATTTCAACGAAAATGGGGTTTTAGGCGGGGTTTTTAGGAAATGCAAGGAATTTAAAGCTCGAACGTGTATTTAATATCGATTTCAACGGCAAAATGGACCGGGGTATGGAAAAAGGCACGCGAGAAAGGGGAATTAGGGATTCGAGGGAAATTTTGATAGAGCTTCACACGAAAAATGGACACTTTTTTGCGGTAACTGGTAATTGTTGAAATCTACGAATTTTGAAATCTCGAGAGGAAACTTTGAAGAAAAGTACCTGGAGAACCCGGCGGAATTCGGTTGAAGATGTTGCGAGTGCTCGGTCTTCAATTTTTGAAAATGGCTTCGCGAGAGAATTTAGTACTGTAATGGAAATTCGGGGCAATGGGCGTCGAAAAATGGTCTTGGTAGGTTGAAAATGGCTGCAAAGTTTTCTCGAAGTTCAAACGGCGTGATTTTGGGGAAAAATGGTTTTTGCAATGTTTTTATAGGTTTAAAGTGAAAGGTGAAAATTTGAATGAAAAATATAATTTTAATGTGTATTAAACGATAGTATAATCATAGTTAAATGACATTAAACTGCGGTTAAACGGGGTGAGGTTTAGGGAATACCGCCGGTGGTATTCGCGAGGGTAAATGATGGTAAGCGGAAACTAGCTTTTCAAGCGCGATACGACGTGGTGGCGACACGTAAGCGCGGGTGGTTTGGAAAAACCACCCATTTCACGCGGCTTTGCCAAAACATCCAAACGATTACTTTATGGTAGCAAATATATTGGCAAGTCGGATACCGGATTCAACGAGCGAACAACCACGATCAAAAGGAAAGGTGCGAGGAAAAGGTAAGTTATCGGGTTCACTTTGGGCATTGATCTTGGGAAACTTTCGCTATCTTAGACATTTAGAGAAAAGTGTCGCAATACGCGACACTTAGAGAAAAAGTGTCGCAATTGCGACACTATGCCCAAAGCGTCGCTAGGCAGAACGGCGCCTCCAAACGTCGCAATTGCTTCCAAACGTCGCTATTATATGTTTACGAAGATATGGTAAGGAACTCTCTCTTGTTCTTCTTAGAAATAATTATATATAATTTTTCAAAATAGATTAAAAAAATTATATGAGAAAAAATTATTAATTCATCAATATGTGTGTGTTGTGAGGAATAATTTCATGGATTCCAACAATAGTTCATTATATAATCATGTGAGCATCACCAATGATATATCTTAAAAAGCAAGCTTGTGAAAAGCCATGTGTACAAAATCGATGTATTTACTCTAGAGAGAGGATTCTCATATCACTATGTAAATTGTTGTATGCTACTTCAACAAAATTATAAGATAAAATTGTAATACACATCATGTATGCACCATAACAATTGCCATACAATTTGTTTTAGGATACATGTGGAATTCTAGGGGTAAATTCTATGCGATGTGTATATCAATCTATTAGGTGTTGGTAAGTTGTGGTATCTAAGAAATGATAAGGAATATCCATACATCATGATCTTGTAATGTGATTATAAATTGTGTGTCTATAATTTCCATAAAATGTATAAATGATTTGTTTAAAAAAAATCAACACAATCAACCCTAAAAAAATGCTCATGATGTGGAATGTCATTGGAAAAACCAAAAATGATGGTCACATGTCCCATTTCTATGGTAATGGTGATCATGTATATGTTGTAAGCGACACTTGATGAGTAATTAAATAAATCTCGAGTGTGACTCATTGTGCCATATTTTTTAAAGCATGATTTGTTTTCCTAGTTTTACTAATTTGTTAACATATTTATTCATTTGGAAAGCTAATTAATGATGCTTTAAGTAATTAGGACCTAATGAGAGATCATCTTCACATCTTCGAAATATATTTGGTAATTGTAGTCACTATATGGACGGACACATGCATGCTACTTAAGAAAAATTGAAATATAAACTATAATACACATCTTATATTTGCCATAACAATTGTCATACAACTTGTTACTTCTAGATACATATGAAATACTTCAGGTAAATGCCATATTATGTGTATACGAATATAGTAGGTGTTGGTAAATTATGAGGATCTAAGAAATGATAGGAGTATCACATTAGTAGTGCTGGCAGTGAATTTTTTGCATAATTTTCTATTTGTTGTAATTTTGTTGCCTCGATTTGTTATAGATTTCAAATAATATATACAATTATCTACCAATTTTTCTTTATAAAGTTGAAGTACAATAATTAGTCACCTAAAAGTGAGCCATGTGAAAATATTGGTAACATGAGTAACCTGGTAAGGTACAATAAATGAGAAAGTGAATAACCTCCACTCACCAACAAGTGGCGAGCGGGGTTGGAATTTGGATTTCTCTTTACCGTCACACAATTTTTTGACGTTTGGTCATTTATTTTTTTCTAGTCAATAAAAGTTACGTTCAAAATTTTTCACTTCATTAATGATATTTCGTAATAAATTAACCCTTCACCGATAAAAGTTTGATTAAAAAAATTGAACGCTCTTCCATTTTCTTTGGATTTTGGAGTGTGATATATTTGTGTCATGGACTTTTTAATACCTAAAGTTTCAAGAGAAATAGCGATTCTTGTCAAACTAATATTTCCTCAATATATGCTATGATCTACTAAAAATTACTTCAAAAATCAAAGTAACCTTCCAATATAAAGAAAAAAACATGAACGAAGCTTTCCCTAAATTGCAATAAATTTATGTTTATTATTAATATTGCATAATGCGTATTTATAAAAATTGCGCATAATCGGACTAAGAACAAATCCTCGGTGCATTTTTTATTGTTGTTGTGATTAAAATAATGAGCCAAATAATGTTTAAGGCACTCGAGAGAAATCAATCTGTATTATTTCTCACAAAATCATGTTAGTGGTAAGATACTAGCGCTAGATTTTTAAGTTTGTCCTCAATCTCTCTATTAATTATGTCTATGTAGTTATAAGAATAACAAGCCAAAGAAATCTTAGGCTTCCGGAAGAAATTAGTCTGTGTGCGAGAATTGATGATTCTTGTTGACTAAATGTTATACCATTTGAAATTAGTTTGAGCGAAATTAATCGGGCCATGATGTACCATTTGTCGGTATCTATTTTCTCATGTATGAAAGTCTAAGTAAAAGTAATTCTATTAACAAAGGAGTACGGTACGGCGGGCAGGCTTTGATCATTTGCCGAGTGCTATGGCATTTTGAAACAAAAAACCATAGTTTGAAGACTTCACACTGGGACGGAAACCGATGCGAAACGATTCATTTGAAAAATCCGCACGGGGGAACGGTGTAGTGCGGAGACCATATCGAAGCAAAAAAATAGATGCATTTCGGAGACGAGTAGGAAACACATGAACATGCCCGTGAGAATGGGTAAATAGAGCGAAAAACCGGAAGTGAAGAGGAGGAACTATTCATCGGGAGGTTCGTGAACAACTGCGCACCGGAGAGTTCATTTGGTTCCCAGGTACGACGTATACGAGTCGGCAATAAAATGGATCACCTTCCGGGAGGAGGGAGTAATTTGTGCCCTCGCTTGCTTGCACGAGCGTCCTACCTCTCGGTAGGTTGACCCACTACTTCCTTGTTTGCTAGGTCTGCGTGGCCTTGCCCATCGACCTGCGTTCGCCTTATCGGGCCGCCGTGGCCCAGCAGCTGCTGGCGATCACCGGCCGCAG
Organism: Pinus albicaulis; assembly: GCA_034641835.2. Classification (NCBI taxonomy): domain Eukaryota; kingdom Viridiplantae; phylum Streptophyta; class Pinopsida; order Pinales; family Pinaceae; genus Pinus; species Pinus albicaulis. Next base: position 1,287,460,742 of record CM076583.1, on the reverse strand, counting down.
AGGTGCATTCAGCAGGCGGCGGGGGCTGTTTCACCAGGGCTCTTGAAAGGTGGCAGCGCGGTGGTACAAGGCGATTCTTCCTGGGCTGGTGGAGAGTGCCACAAAGGGCGGCGTCCTCTCGGTCCTCGGGACTTCAGCGAGAGCGAGGAAGAGTGGGGAAGCAAGGCGACGGCCGACGAGAGGAAAGGCACCCTCTAGGTTGGTGTCGGTGGAGATAGATGCAAAGGAGGGGTGCCGGAGGAGGTGGAGGGAGGAGCGTCGGGTGCAGGCGCCTCGTGGGCCTTCGACGACGCATTCTGCGCGAGGGCGCGACATAGTCGCGCACGGGGATAACGGGCGGGGAGGCAAAGATGGACAAAGACTAAGGCGAGAGGGGCAACGGAGGTGACGGGCGCAAGATTGCGGGGAACCGGCGTGGGAGAAGTGGAGATTTTTCTCCAAAATCCAAACAACGATTGAGATAGCTCCTCTTACACGAGTTATAGTGCGAACATTAGAAAGCCTGCTCTGGAGGCGCACCACGGATTCACGGACGGGGGAATTCTATTTAGACGAGAGGACGCTCCATAATAACGACCCGGTCTACGAGTGCAAGCTGTGAATCGGCGTAATAAACCACCATAAGTATGGGCGGGAGGCCGAGCCATGTCGCGACATGCGGGTGTGTATCGAGACGGGACTATGGTTTATTCGAGCACCGGGGTAAATGGCATTAAACGCGTCGGTCGACATTAAGACACGAATGACGGCCACTCTTGCGGGTGGGCAGTGGCCTCCCTTATGCCACACCCCATCCCATCATGTTAAACAACGCCAAATTCACCGCATCCAGGTTCTCATGTGAAAGTTGATGTACCATTGAAAGTTTAATAACTATATATATATATATATATATATATATATATATATATATATATATATATATATATATATATATATATATACATTTTAATTTAATGATTAATAATAATTAAATTAAAATTCTTAAAAAGACAAAATAAAAAGCCTAATAATCACGAACTATTATGATAATTTAAAAATATAGAACTCGAGGCTGAACATAGTTACAAAGATACCAAGAAAAAAAAGTGCATGTGCATGATAACCTCTTTCTTGACAACCTATGAATGCCATTCTCATCAGAGACTCAAGACTCAGTGGATTGGATTGTGTATCAAAACGGTAGGAATGAATCAAAGTTCAATGAATGAATAACTAACTTGATCGAGAAAATTTATAGGGAAAGGTAACTTGACTATCAATCTACTAAACCTCACTTCCATGAATTAAAAAAACACCCCCACCTTCTCGGTGGTCCATCATGGTCCACCTATTGAAAAACAACCAACAAATATTATTTTTTTTATCTTTTTGCATGGCCATTAGACAGTGATTTACTATAGTTTTCCTACTAAATTCCAATGGATGATTATTAAAAAATATTGAGAAATTAGTTAGTCTCAAGGCACGCATGAAGTCTTCTTCCGGATGATTATAGATTACCTCTCCATTGGATGATTGTACATTTTTCATCTACTTTTTCCATGAATTTCGATTTGATGCTAGATCTGCATGTTTCTTTAGTGAAGCTAAGAGTTAACTTTGATCTTACATTAATAACTATAATTGCATGAATATCCATGCTTTTATACTTCCCCATGGTCAATGATGTATGGCCTTGGCATTGATCTTACAATTAACTCACTATTCATATTCAATTTTCTCTAGTTGACCCAATAAAATAAGGAAAAAGCAGAAAATGAAGTCATGATTTATCTTTCGTTGCTCTACATAATACAAATACTCTTAAAAATGAATTAATATATAATTTTTCATCATTCATGCTAAAATCGGTTGAATTTTTTTATAATGAATCTACTTACAATTAATAGATTACATTGCTCACGAATAAGAGATAATTTAGAACTATGATTTCACCAATAATAAATTATCGGGCTCCACGGGCGATGAACTTGGTCGGATGTGACCCTTGCGGCGAAGCTCTGAATCACTCTTGATTTCATTGTTTTCGAACGGGCTTACCGTCGTCGGTCGGGTTGGGTAGCGGCCCTTTGAGGGTGGATCAATCGGGTGTTTGACTTGACGGTGTGGGGCCTTTGTGGGTGAGGTGAAAATGTCATTATACCACAACCTTATCCATTTGTTGTTGTCATGCGGAAGGAAGATAGCCTTGCGGAGGTCGTGGCCATAATCTTCTTCTTGCCTGGGGACGGATCATCCCAGGAAAACACGAATTTCTGGTTTGGAAATGAACTTTTGCATTGTTTTGCGGTAACAAAAAGATAATGTTAGGAGGTGGTACCTCTCGGTATCTTTATGCAACTTATTTCCCAATGCTAATAATGTGACACAAAGTAGAGACTCATGCACGCATGTGCTTCACAAGTATGGTTGTCCTAATAATACATTAGAAACATCAATAGGAACAACGTCGCATAATACCTCATATGTGAAGGGCTTGATGCTATAGGGAAGGCGACTGCTTCTTTGCAGGCCGTAGCGAGAGATCTTGTCCTTGGTGAAGCCACTTGATGGTGTAAGCGGATGTCGGTGGTGTGGTCGGCAAGACCAAGCGCTACGGCATCTGCCCAGCTCAAGGTTCCTTTTGGCTCCCCGTATCGACAATGAACTGTGCCGGGGGCCCTTCACCCTGTCACCGGGAGTGGAAAAGGTGTTCCTCCATCGGGTCTTTGTGGTAACGCGGTGGCATTGAGCTCTGCATCAATAATTTTTTTTCCTTTATTAATTCCCCTTGTCGGGTTCGACTCGGGTAGGCTTGCCGCGTCAATACGAAGCCCGCATCTCGGCCACACGGCGGCCCGCCGGCCGACACTCACCCGCCATGTTGGTGGAGCTCTTGTGGACTCCACCACTTTCCGTGTCCTTCTTTGGCTTTGCGGTGTTGTTCTTTGCTTGTGGGCACCGATAGGTTGTCTTGAGTCACGAAGTGCCCTTGGCTACGTACGCATTACTGTGGTTTGGGAACACCTTTCCTTGCTTTTGATTAACGGATCCAAAGTCTCGTTCTCTTTTGTTTGAATTTTTGATCGATCTTGACGTATCTTGGGTATGCCATTTTAAAAGCGAGGAGATTTCGGACTCCATTACCTCACGAATGTATGCTTTCGGACATTTGTGATACTTTAGCACCGGATGTTTCTCTTGAATCTTTGATACCCAACTTGGTGCGCGGGGGTATGGAGAACACGATTCATCGAGCTCATGCACATCTTGAACCCTTTGTTTGCCACATGTTGGTCCATTGTGTACTTGTCTCACGCTCCCCACGGATGGTATTGTTCCTTGACGGCATCTCGGAAAGAATTCCAAAAAGTCAAATGCGATCGAGAATAAAGAGGTTCTGTCTTGTCCTTTTTCTCCACGGTGGCTTTCCCACCGGTCTTGTTTGTGTAGCTTTCGAGGTAAATAATCTTCTCCCTATCGGAAAAGTCATGGATTGAAAATATCTTCTAATAAGATTCAACCATCTATCTGAGCCATCATCTATTTGACCCTCAAATATGGGAATGTCAAAAATTACTTGTGCATAAAAGTCACACCTCCCGAGTGGGCTGTGGATGCGGTCTGTGCCAGGTAGGCAGTAGTTGAAGGATACGAAGCTGATTGTCATCATCGCGTTCTTTTGTTTTTCTGAGGCCTCCTTAAGCAATATTTTGATAGAAGGGATAACTTGCTCCCTCATCTTTCTTTTGATACAGCGGGCGTCATGCCTACCGGGGTTTGCGAGGCAGTCTTGGAAAGGTTTCCACCGGTTGAGCCCTAACTCCATATGCCGACCGGTGGGGACATGCAAGGATCGAAAAAAAGCGGACGCTCCAGTGGCAGATCCCGGATTTGTGTGGAATGCAACAGAATGACATAACCATGAATACGGAGATGAAATGATGTATGCATTTTTATTAAATATCAAAAAGAGCTGAAATTTGTATAGGCAGAATGGAAATAAAACTGACCAGAACCTTTGATGGCTATCTACGAGGAGGGTAAAAGTGGCTATAAGCCTACGTGAGTTAAAATGAGGCTCTGAGACTATTTATTGTGAGAAATAATGGAGAACCCTAAAATCAAAAAACTAACCTAGGAGATGAGCGCCAAAACCTGCCTGGGCCCCATTTGGGTAAGAATTGGTGTTTCAACTTCCTAGGGACGCTCTTTGGCATACTATCTCTGTTTGACGCATGATACATCATTAGAAAGATCTCTATCCGAGGACTACAAACTTTTTAGCAAAATATGAATTGCAGATGGAATGATACATAATGATATTCGTTGGAGGGCGCAGTGCCCAAAAAATATCGTTTAGGGGCCTCAAAACGACTCCCGAGAAGTTCGAGACCCGAAAAAATTACTAAAAATAGTAAGTTGTGCCGAAACTAAAAAACTGAAAGAGACAATGGTGGGGCCCAGAGTGGAATAGGCGGGTGGCCACCGGTACTCCTTGGATCATTGAGTGAGCCAAAAAATGCTCCTTACTTTTTGAGTACAAGCACTTGCAATTGTGAAGAGGACTAGTGTTGCAAAATTATTGGTAAGTGGAAATTAAAAGGGCGTAAGAACGTTTTTGAAAAATTTCAACGTGAAATTAAGTCTTCTATCCTTCCTAACACCTCATGGAAAACGGGAATCGCAAATTCTAGTCGTCAAATATGTGTAAAATGCCATATGACGGGTAAAGTGGGCTTGGTCCTGTCTTGTTTACATGAGTTGGGGTTTCATGTGGCAACGGGGAACCTTGTATAATTTTTCAAGGATAGGAAAGGAGAAATATTGTCGATTAATCATCATGTAAAACTTCATCACCATTTGAAAAATTATGTCCTAATTTGAAACAAATAAGACTACCCAACTATTTCATTGTTGTTTAATTTCGTTGTAACAATAAAAAATATCCTAGACCTTAAATAATGCTGTATACTTTTACAAAAAATTAGTGGAGAGAAACTTCAATTACATTTTATTTTGAAGTTCACTTGCATTTTAAGCATTTAATTAGTCTTTCATGGCTATCTAGTAAAAAATTTCAACCTCTTGTAGAATTTGTTTGTCACTGTATTAAAATACAAAAATAAAATATAAATAAAAGCGAGTTTAAATGCTGAAAATTCAGTGCGCGCTACATAAAAATAAGTTTTTTAAAAAACTGTTAACGTACGATATCCATGGTACTTTCCCTCGACTCTTGTAGAACAACATTTTCCCTCGACTCTTTGGTGACGGTCGCCTCGACGTCGCCCTCGGTACGCAGAATAGCATTCACCCTCGGTTCTTGCCAAAAATGGTAAGGTTCCTATGGACGCCCCTCCTTGGTAGGGTTGACCCTGTTGGGTTTTTTTGGAGCCTTTGAGAATACAAGGTTTTGATTGATTACGGGGGCACTACCTATGTTTATGGAACTTCTTACCTCTTGGGGAATGGTAATGTTCGAACGAGTGTGTACGTTCATTTAGAGCATAAAATTATTCTTTAACTATCTTTTTTTATATGTATCGTTTGGAATTTGATTTAAAAAACTACTACAACTTTGAGTTCCGTGCAGTGTTCTTGTAGGGTTGTTTGAGCACAGGAAATATTGCGGGAGATAACGTCACATTTGGGGATCTTGCCCGGTCATGGAGCTCGGCGGTTCTTGCGATTGAATAATCTTTGCAATTTCAATGATACGAAATGCTACCGCCGACTCATCACGAATTTTCTGATAGTAAACCCCAACCACTATTCTAACGGGTAAGAAGAGGCCATTTACTGCCTCTTCTTAGTTGCGAATCTGTGGATTTTTTTATAGATCTTGGTGCTTGGTAGATTTAGGAGCGTAATATGGACCTAGGCGCTTTTTTCATTACGGTGACTCGTCGTCGGGTTTAGAAAATGCTCGGTAGTTTCACGATTGCACTTGCTTGCAATTATCCAGAATTATCAATCACATTTCAAAGAAAGTCTTTGTTGGCATTCTTTGTGGCTCTTTGTGAGTGAGTACAAGGCAATTTCACAATATACGAACTAAATTTGTCTATCCTTTTCAATACTGCGCTTATGGCAGAACCGGACGAAACCGATCTAGTGGCCGTACGACAACAAAAACACCTCTTGTTGCCAATGCTGCAATTACTACCCTCTGCGCATGGACGACTGTAGACCTCTTTGTGACAGTCTTTGGGTAGAGAGTACGTTTCCATTAGGATGGTGGGTCGCATCCAAAAATAGTATCAAATTCCTTTATGATAGTATTCTGGGAGACAGGGAACCGCGTGTTGAGACTGTTGGACTCATCACCCCCAAATAGCCTCCGGGGCTACCTAGAGTGTGATCATGCGGAGCAATAAAAAAATTCTCATCCATCACCAATTGAAACAAACAGGGACCCACGATTAGTTGCGAAAAGAAGGAGAAACACGTTTTGAAAGAAGAAAAAGAAACTTTTGTATTAGGGTCCGAAATCTATTTGGTCTGTTGTACAATTCCCTACACACTTCCAAATTGGTACTCCAACTCCATGCTAAGGCTCTTTGTGCCAGCTATTTATATGAGCATCCTTAACACAGTTTGATTCCAAGCCCCGAGTCTGTTCTGTGCCCCATAGGCCTGCATTTTAGCGAGTAGAGTTCTAAGCGATAACTTCCACAATAGGAAGCAAAAGAAACATCACAAAATTTCTCCGCTTTAAAATGCCGGTAATTTCTGTTGCAAAAATTCAGCTGAATGAGTAAAAAACATAATATCAAACTGTTAACAATTGAAAAATGGAATTTGAACATGAGGTGCATAACCTGGAAAGCCCTCTCAGGGTTAAAAGAATTCCGAATGACTTTAAAATTCTACTAATGAGCGCTCACAACACCATGATGCATGCAATATGAAATCTGTGGAACCAAAAGCCCCTTTGTACAATTTCTACATTTCCACGGGTGAGACGAAATCTTTATCTCTCATGATACGGTTACTGTGGTCAAATCATTTGCTATGTTGTCTTATTCTGCTCAGCCATTGAATCTGTCTTAGCTTTAGCTCTGATTCTCATTTAGGATCGTGTCTGTCGATCTTGCGCTGTGGCTTTGACTATACAAACTTGTTTAATGAGAAATGTTGACTCTTATGTATAGGAGCTTTCAGTAGGTGCTCTCAAACACTTTTTGGCGGCTTTGTTTTGTCTCTGATTCAAGGCGAACTATGTTGGCCTTGGTTTTTTAGTCCTTGAGACTTAGTTCTCTCTGTCTTTCATCTATCTGGGTTTATGCGAGAAAGACATAACTTAAATGTCAAAATTGACTATTTTTTGCCATTTATCTTTGGTAATGGTACAACCTTAATTGGTGCATTCGTATAGTATGAAAACACTCTCAGTACCATTGTTCGATGTTTAACTATTCTACATTTCATGTATGCTCTATTTATATCTTCCTGTATTCTTAAGAGTAGTTCCACATTTATAGCGAAGGAATGCTTAACATGTATCATGTGGTACAATTCTGTTTAACGGTTATCTTTTGTAAACCTCCAATTTTCAAACGTAGTAGAGACTACGGTTTGCATACGTGGACAAATACATTTGGTATTCTCTGAGAAAATGCATTAAGAGGCAAAAAAAAGCCACAATTTGTAGCCCACAATTTTTTAAAAAAGCCACACATTTTTGTAAAAAGCTCACAATTTGTAAAATACTTTTTATTTTCTTTTTGTATATGTTAGAATCCCATTGAGTTCATGAAGTCTTGAGTTTTCTACACTGTGAGAAGAGATTTATTGTTTTCTTTATGAGATAATTTGCATCAATGAAGAAAACATTGAAATTTCGAAAAAAAATTCATGAGGTGAAAGGGGTGATGGCAAGTTTATTGCCCTTGTAAAAAATATTGTATGAAAATAATGTTAGGTTGTATGGCAACCCTTTGATGCATTGTGGAAATATGGGCACATTGATGGTGGATCGAATGATTAATCGTGGTAATTAATTATCTATCTTCATTTTGATTATATTATTAAAATTTTATATTATTTTAATATTTTTATATACTTTTAATGTTTAATTAATAATGTTTATAATTTCATAAAGGCACGATTTGCCCCAAATTTTTACTGAGATGATCCTTGACTTCACGACAAAATAGTAGTAGATTAGATGATATTGCACCGGTCTGAGAGAATATTTAAAATGATATTAGTATTGGAAATGATGTTGTACAAAGGTAGAACATGGAAAGCGAATGATGAAGGTAATTTTGCAATGATCCCGTGGAGGTAGATCATGATGGCAGGTAATGAGACAAATTCACATTAATGATGGGACAAATCAAATGCTCCAAAGACTTGTGGTAGGTGGGATGATGATGGTGGAGATAGAAGTGTGGTCATGTTATGATGTATCTGCAGTTGAAAGGTCAAGTGAACGACTTTTTGAACAACACTCAAGTACAACTCTTCTCTACTACATTGTTGTTGGTGAACTTAAAGATTATGAATAATTTGTCAAAGGCAGATGTATGACACAACTCTAAAAATTATGCAATATGTATATATGATCACATATATGTAAATGTTGATTATTTTCCCTTTTTAGTTGTAATAAATGTGTAAAATATTAACTTATATATAAGTTATTATTTTACACATTTATAAAACTAAGGAAAATAATCAGCATTTATATATGTTATCATATACATATTTATATAGGGTTGTGTCATACATTTGTTCGAAAAATTATTCATAACCTTTAAGTTCACCGACTCTACACTATTGTTGATGGTGAACTTAAAGGTTATGAATAATTTGTCGACAGATGTGAACTCCTAAGGTATGCAATATGTATATATGATCACATATATGTAAGTAATGATTATTTTTCCCTTTTTTTTAGTTGTAATAAATGTGTAAAATGACAACTTGCATATGTATCATAGTTATCAAACAAATGGATTGGGATGGTACAGGACTGGAACCGACGCACGGCTTCGGTCAATAGCCTATTCTCACCTGTTTTGGCTGGTGTGGACTCGCCGGCCGGTTAAGTAAGAAACCAGCCATTTGTATAAGCGGCCGGTTCCCGTGCCAGCAGCGATTGGTGCTACTCCATGAGTTTACCAACAGTCACCAGTGTCTCCTCCATGGCTATAAATTCCTCTATTATCTTGGCAACAAACTTGTCTATGCTTTCATACTCAACACCTTTGGTAACAACAATACCGCGATGGTGATAAATACAAGTGTGCGCAAAATCTTGCGGCATGCAACTCATCAGTGTTATGATGACAATTTCATTCTCAAAAAAATCGGCGATAGCACTTATTTTACACTGGGTAAAGGCACATTGAGACCTGTCTCTCTCTGTCACACATAACGTGACATAAATACAAAAACCTTTCACCACCCTGTCAGCTTGATTTGATCATGGCGTCAAGGCGTTACAAATGGTGAAAGCGCCCTCAAGGGACGCAACAACTTATCTGACTAATGAAAATGTGATGGCAATAATAATTGACCACCTGAAAATTCGCTTGGAAATACATAGCGGCTATTGAGTTTTAAGGTTTTAATGGGTCTTTTCGTTGATAAATTTTTCAAACACATTGTGAGCAAACTATGAAGTTGTAATACTCTCCAACTTGTTACAAATAGCACCAATAATCGTTTCATAAACAATTCAATACCTCTAAGTGTTGTAGATGTTTCGAGAAATTTATTGGCAAGAAAACATAGATAATGAAATACAAGATCTTCAAAATCTTTGGTCGGTATATATATATATATATATATAATCTTTACAAGACATACTTTTTGTTTCTTTTGTAGATTGTTGGGTGAATATTTGTTACCATCGCCAATACTTTACCTCGAACATATCGATATCATGCTATTATAGAAACACTTTGGAATGTAATATAACACTATAGACGCATGTCCTAAAGATCATATTATATATTCTGACATGGGTGAAACGATGCCAGAAAATGTGATCTTCAGTGGACTATGAACGAGATCATAACCAAAAAGAAGCTCAAGAGTTCTTAAATACTCTTCCACATTGTTGCAGTGATATTCAGGGTCACCAATATCGCCAAGATATGGAGTTACAACCTAAGAATCTGATGTTGGAGATGTTTCTTGAAGCCTGGGATGGACTCCTGCAACCTAGGAATCGGCGATATCTGTGTTCAAAAATGAACCACCGTGTTGTCCTACGGTGGCTCGTTGCCAGCCAGTGAGGCTGTCTGTGGAGGGATGAATCACACCAGTGCTGCTCTTCGCTATCATGTCATGTTCCTCACTGAGATGTGTCTCAATAAGAGGCATAATATTGTTTGATTAACTTCCAGGCATTATTACATTTAACATTTTGAATGCCATATTTGTTTCTCATTGTTTGCATCATCTATATAACATTTTCCATATATACATATATCTGGGATAATTATTATTATGCATCAATTTTGAACAATGGTGATATAGGTCAGTATGAAATATTGTATATTAGGCCTCATAGGTAAGCTAATACGTTGGGCATGGCATCACCTGGTATATAAACCAATCAAGAAGAAGAGATTTCAATGTGTAGATGCTTGTATGAATGATTCATGGTCACCCGGAACTAACACATGTTTATGGTATAATATTTCATTGCACTTTAATATAATACATAATTGTCTAAATTAGATATACCATATTGCATGTTTAAAAAATGATCTCCTTAGTATATTAATTGTTATTGATCTCATCTGACCATGAGTCTTTAAACTAGGTGAATTTGCATGTGTCCAGTTTGTGGCCTAGATGATATCATCATTATAGACTTAAAAAAGATGGTGTTTGATGGTTAGGCACTTCCTCCTGAATATAAGTATGTACTATGAAAAACATCTTTTCAATGATAAAGAAGAAGCTAGTTCAATACGAAAGAATGACACCTGGTTGTAGTTATTAGAATATAACAGAATTAATAAACCCTTTAAAACCCATTTTGGTACGTAATTTGTGTGTATATATATATATTATTTATTTATATATATAATGTTTAGGACTATAGCCTTCGTAGGCTCAAAGAGAGTTCTCTCTGTGTTTATGATGAAATGATTTATCTTTATGATTATATTCTTATGATTTTAGGCTAGTTATGAAGTTTGGGGTTGTTTGTTTTGGCAGAAGTTGCTAGTTAGGGCGGATAGATAGAATGTGGGAAGCTTAATCCATTGGGCTATGGGGTCATAAATGGTTCAAATTGTACATCATTTTTTTAAGGGTTTTTCACAAATAAACTAACTATACAAATGGATCTCTATGGCAAGATGAATATGAGATGATGATGAGTTCGGCAAAGATAAAGACGGGGCAGGTCTACGAATTCTTTAGCTATACTTTGACATAAAGAAAGCAGGACAATTTTGAATTACGCATTAGGATATTTAAGGAAAACATTTAGGATAACGATTCAGGTGGAATTAAAGAGTAGTTAAGAATTCTTTAACTCAAATTCATAAAGAAAGACCTCAAGATAACGATTTCAAAGAAACTAAAGAGCGGTTAAGAATTATTTAGTTAAACACAGAGAAACCTTAAAGATAATAGCTAGGTGAAACCGAGAGTAGATGGTCTACGGAATCCTTTATTATATTTTGCGGAGGAAAACATTGGTCATAGATGTGAGACAAAAAATTAAGGTGCTCATGCGACATATCTTAATATGTTTTCTTTCTTCTTGCTATTAGGAGATTGATGCACAATATGGAAAAACAAAGGGAAAATATTAACAAGAGGGGATAACATCACCATTAAACATAGCTCAAGATCTTGTGAAAGTACTTGTATTCTTGATGTCTAGCTCAAAATAGTTATGGTGCTCCAATGCAATAATCTTTGAAACTCGGTGTCTAAGAAAAATCCAACTTAACGACCAACAACGATAATGAATAATACATGCAATATTTAGCTACCATGGCCCAAGGAGGTTTCCTTAGCCTAGGGTGGCAGTTTACATTACTAAGACTAAATGATGTTTGACAATTGGAATAGCATGTAAAGCCAAATAAAAATATATAGGCGGACCTATTTGTAGTAATAACTTTAAAATTAGCTCTTGGAAGGCTATTTTAAGATATTTTGCTTAACTGTGTAACATTAGCTTTTAAATGCTTCTGAATTTACGCTAAAATATCTTCATTGTAACTTTTGACTTTCGTAGCTTTCATTATTTCAAAAATTAAGATGGATATGGCATATGTGTTTGAGAAGTAGTAAATGTTAAGTGGCCTTGACATCACGGCTTTGTCTTCCTCGTTAGGTTTTCTCTTTAGTTGTCTTTTAATATTTAATCTATCTTCTTTTATCTTTTATCTATTTTCTCTTTATTACTTTTGTTGTCCTTCGTATTTTTTTCTCTCTTCACTTTTTATATACCTTTATATATTTATTTTGTCCCTTCTTCTTTATCTTTGATCTTTCTTTGACTTCTTTCTTGCTTCTTTATCTATCTTCTATCTTTAACTTGTCTTGCTTTGGCTACTTCTTTCACCTTTCAACATCACGGTAAACCTTCCTCTTGCCCTCTATCATTCACTCTGAATTAAAACTACGTTATCTTTGGAGTAATTGTACGGAGTCCTTAATAATCATGATCCATTCTCTTGCTTTTGTTTATTCTTATGCTCTAATCCTTTGATGAATAAAGCTTCTAAATCTTCATTCGAGAAACCCGGTTTAAACAATTCTTGGAATTAGAAACACAATTTTGGTTATTGCATTTTACGGGCAACTGTACATCGCCTACAAATTTAAAACAATTTGTTAACACAAAAGGAATCTCGCGGTGGTGAGATATGGTGGTTTATCGTGTGTGTGGGGGTAAATGAGTTTATCACATAGGAATGATGGGCGGTGGTTTAGTTAAAGCAGAGATGGTTTTCATTATGCGCAAGGAGGTGGTTTATGGTTTGTCACATAGCCAAAAGCGATGAGACAATATAGTTTAGAGGGATGTAACGGAGATTTATGGTGGGGGCGACGCGTGGCTAAAGGGGAGAGTTATGGAAACCACCCATTTAGAAACCCCTCGGGGTTTTTATCCATTGGGAGTTTTGGGTTTGCAAAAAGGATCGAGGAGGTGAACAGATTGGATGAAGTGAATCGGTGGTCGAGTTGAATGGAATGACGGGTTAAAACATAAGGTGGGGCTTAGGATTTTAAATGAAATAGAGGGTTTTAAACATTAGTTCGGGGTTTTTAATATAGTGGGAGCCGGAGGGATATAACAAAGTGGAGGCGTCTATTATAAGGTATGAGTCGGGCTTTAACATAACGGGGGTTGGGTTTTTAAATAAACATGGTCTATTTAAATATTCGGGACCCGAAAAGGGTAAAATTTACTTAAAAATAATGTAAAAATGGGTTTTCATTGTTTTAAATGAAAGGGGAATAGGTGAGGGGAAGGGGTTTTGCATAAGGGGGAAATGTTTAAGAAGGGGGAAAAGGGGTAGGAATGAGGGGTTAAGGTCAACATGGGATTTGGGAGTATGAGAGTGTCACAATAGGTAAAATGAGAGAGAGATTGGAGAGGTTAAATGGAAAACAACAACATTGAGCGTTGAGATTTAGAAAAATAAATGATAGTGGAGATATTATTTTGAGCGAGAATGTAAGAAATAAAAAAGTCATGCGGTGATCTTGTAGTAATATTTTAGCAAGCCATTCATCAGTGGTGACATATCAGGTAGTTACATACACACACACACACACACACACACACACACACACACCCAAGACATTACCACTTATTTGAATAACTTGAGATGGATGAAGATTGAAGGTGGGACTTCGGCCTCCACCAAACTCATTGGCTATATATACCACAATATTTCTTTGAAGCTGTCCACCCTCGAGCTATATCCATAATCCAAGGGTTCTCTCTCTCGGGGGTCGAACCAAGTTGATTCGGGGTATTTTAGGGGATTTTTAAAGGTATAGGTTTTCATTATGAATGGTTTATAAACTATATTTTCAGTAATCTTGTAAGAACCTATAACTTCTTCCTTGTCGATGGTTTATCGGGTTTACTTGACAAACAACGAGTGTTTTATCAAATTTCATCAATAATAATAACAATGGTTTATCAACTCCTTTCAACAAGCACCCCCGGTGGATTTCCACATTAACTGTTGGTTTATCGACCTTACAACAAGAACTTGAGTGGTTTGTTAGCTTGCTTGAAATACTTGAGTGGTTGCACTTCGACTTCCTCAACAAGCACTCTGTTGGTGTAAAATATTTAAACAAGTGTAACAAAAAAGACTTTACTTAAGCTATGGTGAAGAATAGCTACCAGATGTAAAACCATTCGGATACGCAATATAAAATGAGAATAAATCCTTCAAAAGCCCAGGATCTCACAATAAAAGTAGTTAAACAACAAAAAGAAATAGCAGTAGGTGCAGAAATATAATCCAAATAACCGACATACAAGACAAGTTAAAAGAACGATATTTTCTACTTAACACTTGGTGAAGGAAACAAGTAAATGTTACAGTTACCTCGATAGGATGTGTTCTTGGTTGTCTCAATCATGTGTGAAGTCTCTCTCTCTGGGTGATGTAGAAAATCCAAATATGTGATGAACTGGTGGGAGCTCAAGTGACAAAAGAAAAATGATAGCGACAATGAAAATGATCAAAGTGAAAGAATGAAAGGGAAAAACACTCCTATTTATAACAAAATATTGAGTTTTCCTAAAAAATGGAGAATAATAAAATATTATTGTATTTTTAATCTGAATCTAAGCGTTTGAAATATTTTATTATATTTGTTGGGAAAAGGTATTTAAATTAGTTCATGCTTTATTTTAGAAAATATTAAACAAATAAATGGTTTTATTTATCATTTTGAGAATGTGGTTAAAGAATAATAAACAAATATTGATATGTTTAATTATTTCTAGGTGATTTAAATAAATTAACGAGAATAATAACTAAATAATGATTTAATTTAATTATTTTTTAAGGAAAAATAAGAAAAAATAATTATTTATCTCATTTATTCTCTTAATTTGATTAAATATGACCAAGAATATTATTTAAACAATGATTTAATAAATTGAAATATTGTTTTTACCCAATTACAATATTATATTGTTATTTTCTTATAAATATCATTTTATCTTAACCATACATTTATGTTATATTTCCATTCTTATTTATTAATATTATTATTGTGATGAGAGTCATTCTTAGCTTAGTATGGGGTAGATGTGTAGGTGTAATGTAATAAGTATGTAAACATTTTTTTAAATGTGGGGAAAAATATATATAGAAAAATAAAATACATATCATTCGAGTACTTGGGGTAGTGTAGTCGTGTAAATGTTTGTAAATATTTAAAAAGTTTACATGCGCTCCAATTAAGAAAAAGATGTTAAAATATTGTAGTGTTCATAAATAGATACATAAAACATTTCAATGTTAGTTAATTAACATAAACGATTAAAAGTAATCAAAAAATAATAAAATTTAATTTGTTATATTGTAGTTTTGTTTTTATTAATAAAATTAGGAGAACATTTTTAGATAAAGAAAAAATTATAATATGCATATCACATTAAAATATATGACATATAAATAGTAGCTATACATAAAAATGAGTAATTTGGTATTAAGTCTATAGATCGCAACAAATCACAACAAATACAGGAAGTTACATTCTTGAAATTCGAATCTATAACCAAAGTTCAAATAAACAACATCGCATATTAAATACAAGACTCCAAAACTACTGTGATAGACATTCTATGAGTTTACATAATTGCAAAAAGAAAAAAGGCCCATAGAGAGAAACAATCCTAGAATTTAATCATGCTTGGTTACTGGCTATTAAAATCGATGTCATTTCCTAAATACGACTAGAGTTGGTCGGGGACCTATGGGAACATCTTGGCATGTGTTAGAGATCCCATAATAATGTTACGAAGCGTGTCGAACTCATCCTCGATGCAGATCTTGGTACTAAAGTGAAATTAGCTTATGATTGTGATGCGACTATGCGTGATACATTTGTAAGAACTTAACGTACGAGGTCATAATTTGTTCTATGAAGGTTATGAGTGGAAAACAAAAAGACGCTAGATTATCATAGAATATGATTTTGAGGTTATATTTAAAATTGTCCATTTTATGAACAAAACTTCGACCCGTGTTTTAGCAAATAAGACGATCCAAAATTCCCCTTAGTGGCTTCAATATTTGTGATAACATGAGGTTTAATTCCTTTTATATTGTGTGCCTAACTGCATTAGGATGTGAGAACTAAGTAAAAATCCGAGAAACCCCAACATATAAATCTGTATTATTTTGAAGGAAGAATGGTCGTACCCCCATGGAGCAAACGAGGAACCGTCGCAAAGTTCAGGAAGAAAAATAATTTGTTGGGTTACCAGGCGGCTCTTGGTCAACCTTCCTATGTTCCAATTCACCCTTGGTGTGAGAAAAACTGGTCTGGAATCTCCATTCAAAGAAAATGCCATTCAAGTAAAGACAAAGTTAACAATAGTAAACAAAGAAATACCTTCTGGGGTGGAATTTATGGATCAAGCCCAGAAGACTATATGAAACTAAAGCTCTTCATTTGTCGGGGAAGTCTTCAAACCCGGTGAGCCCTAATCTCTGAGCTCACAATTTGGGATCCTATCCTCTGAAATTCCCCACACTAAAGAGAAACAACTGAATACAGACGATGATCTTGGCAGAAGAGTCCAAAATATTACAACCCTTAACACCACATTGAGATTTGAGGTGACCCAAGACCAAGTTCCCAAATTGCTAGGAAACGACACACTTTGATGTGTGAATACAAACATGAATGGATCTTGGGCAGAGTGGAATCTAAATTTATCATGACTTTTCTGTCAATCCATGGATTGCATCCTCATAACATTAAACACATTGTTTGACACGTTATGAAGGTGTGATGAAGAACTTTGACATACAGTTATTGAAATGATTGTGATGATTTAAGTGGGCAGAAGCGGCAAGGAAGGATGGAGAGGATATAAGATAAGGGGATGAGTATATATATTCTTTTAAAGTTCATGATCCAATAATAGTAGCTATAATTAGATGAATTTTACTATATAAAAACGGTGATTCAAGTTCTATGGTGTTGCTTTGAGAGGTCTAATAAATTGAAATGTGAGCGTGTTCATTAAGATTGTACTGATTCCTAGGGGACAAGGATTTGCATTAAATTTTGGTGGGTAGTAACCACTATCAAGTCTACAAATTTATAGTTTTACTCTTATAGTGACAGAAAACATGAAGAAAATAATGGTGGGAAGTTACTCATGATAAAGTATATTTATTTTATATTCTTTTATATCTATATTTTTTATGTGAGACTTAGCAGAATTAGAGTGGGAAGTAACTTATGATAAAATATGTTGTTTATCTAAGTATGACTATTTTAAAGAATTTTATTTTTGGATTAAAAAATCATTACACAAATATCTAAAAAAATTCATGAATATTGGAATCAAATCCATAAATTATGGTATAAAATATGTGATATGATTATCAATAATATTGCATTATATTATGCAAATGATACAATAAGATAAAGTGATGGTCCAATCTTGATTGTTTGAAAAATAGTTTTTTCGTCTGTCAGGAAATACATAAGAATGCATTGAGTATTCTAAACTAATAATGGCCTTGACAAATCCTTATTGGAATCCTAACTTGGCGAGAGGAGACTAAAAAATGGATTTGTAACCATATTTAAATAAAGAGAAATGCCATCATAGAAAAAAAGGTCCAGGCCCATTGGGGATGACTAGAAGCATCAATGTACGCATTTAACGAAGGGTGCGGAGCTAGTCTAGGAGAGGGGGAAGAGAGGAGGAAGATGGCCGGGTAGCTTGAAAAACTACCATCTAAAATATGATCACTAGATGATTCAGAATGAAGATTTTCTTTTTGTTTAAAGTGAAAATTGAGCATTGATATATTCCTAAAACAGGGATGAAAGAATCTTTACCTTTGAGATAATAAAGAGGTTGAAGATGAAAAACACTTTCTCTTAGATTATTGAGCTTTTACTCATCATTACTTTTCCAAAATATTTATTTTCTTAAGATTACTATGCTTGACGTTTTAAGTAAAAAAAACTATAATAATCTGGGAATACTTCTTTGCCCTTTTTTTATCACTAAAACAACATATTAAAGAGTCATAATTAATATTTTACTTTCTTAAAGTTTGATAAACAATATTGAGTATTAGTGAATAATAATGTCATATCATCATCATATATTTGATTAATTAAATAAATTAATATCTAAATATTTAATAAAGTGAATTTATAAATTATTTTTTAAATTTAAATAAATGAATTAATCTTTTGGATATTTGATAAAAATTGAAAACATAATTATATGTTTTTTTTAATTAGAAATACTTTTTGATTAATTTATAATTAAATAAATAGTTCATTTTTGGACATTCTATAAAATGAAAATATAATTGTAGTCTTTTTTAAAACTAAAATCAATTAGCTATTTTTCATTTTAAATAAATAAATTGATATTTAATTTTGTTAAAAGTGAAAATATAATGGTAAATAAAAATAAATCATTTTAGATGAACTTTAATTAAAAAATACTTTTGTATAAAGAATAAATATTATTTATTATTATTATCCAATTTTAAAGTCATGACCAAGTTAGACAATAAATTGGTGTATGCGACCTTTTTTGTGGGACGAGAGACCACCTCATCTCAACAATTTGACTACTAAGTCTACAAAAACATATAAAAACAATAAAAAAACAATAAAATAATTTTAAGGGTAAAGTAGATTTTTTTAAATAGCTTAAAATATAATAAATGATTTTAAGTAAAATGTATTCCTATTTAAAATAAGTTAAAAATACAATAATAAATGATATTAAGTAAAGTGTATATCTTTGTTAAACTTTGAAAAGCAATAGTTTTTAAGTGAAGTGGTTATTTGAATAGCTTAAAAAACAATAGTAATGATTTTAATTGAAGTAGGTTTATTGATGATGATTATATTGATGATCTTTGGTAAGTTAACATCCATTGAGACCAATATTTGGTATTGGACCTAAAGAAAAGAGTTATTTAGTTTGATTTAAGATTTTATTCCTATGCTCAAAAGGCTTGGAAAGCCTCCAGAGCTCACTATAATTTGACATCTTAAAAGGCTAGGAAGGTAGGTATTACTAGCAAAGATTATGAAATTTAGCTCTAGTATGGTTGTGTACGAGGGGAACTCTAAGAGGAAGTGATTTTCATCCTTGATGTTCATATTCTCACAGAGATGGCCGGATCCTTTCCATCCCGTGTTTTAGGAAGCTATCAACGACTTTGTTTCACTATGGAGCTCATGAGGGTTGATTCTATTAATCTTAGCTATGTTAATTTTATTCTTCGAGCTAGTTAAAACATATAAGAATCACTTTTGATCTTCTGGGGTGGGGTTGATGACCTCCTTATAATATCTTAATTTTCTTTTTAGGCATTTGCTGAATCTTTCTACCACATTTTTTCTTTGAACAGAAGTAACAATTTTTCAATGTTATTAATGTTTTGCAATGCAACATTCGTCGATCTCCCAATGGTTTAACCGAGGGACCCCGATGTCTTTATACCAACCTCGTTTAAGCCTTGGTGGTTTTGGATGGAATTTAAAAGCTAGCTTAGGAAGTCTGGTCTCTATGCTATTAAGATTTCTTGTACAACGAGAAGCCTAGTCATAGCTAGGCTCTTGATAGGGGAAAAGACCCACTTCTGCATAAGGAGAATAGGATACTGCGATGTATTGTTTTTAATTTTTAAGGTTATAAGTTATAAAAACGCTTCTGGATTTTCTCAATATTTCTCCAAGATTCTCTAGAATGATACCAACCCAAAACCTCACATCCATATAAGATAACGGGAGTGACTAAAGTTTCGAAGTTATTATCCCACATTACGAGGTTTTCATTTGGTGTACAAGACAAAAATAGATTTCCACCCCCAATTGATCCTTTTAAGATACTATAGTTCTAGTTGAGCTTGTGATGAATATCGTTCTCGGTACTTATAAGAAGACACTTCTATCCAGAGTTACTATTGTCATACATAAAATTAGCGTAAGTGTCCTTCTTGGATTTGATAATCATAACATTTGTTTTGTCGGTGTGCTGGACATAACCATAGTGAAAAGTGTAAGAAGTCTGAGACCTTATCAAGATGGGATGGGCACCTTGCAAGAAGAATATCGTCAACATGAAAGAAGGATGATGACTATCCCCGATAAGGTCGTGCCGGCCATCATAGCCTCTAAACAACAACTAGCTTGTCGATATGTGATTCCAAATAGCGTTGTTGGGGAGAAGAGGCAACCTTGTTTAACGTGTGCCGCCATGTCTTTCGACCACCCTGTTCCTCTTTGCTTGGCAATTACATTCTCATATAACCTTATAGTAGTAGCTCTTAGTTTGAAAGGAACATTTAGCTCTTCTAATCTATTCCATAGGTTGTTTCTAGGAAGCGTAATAAAAGGCACTAAAGTCCACTACCAAAGCAACAAAAGAGATTGGATTTATCATTGGGCAATCGTCCCACAATGATCCTAAGTGTCATGAGTGATCGTTGTTGATCTGCCTTCTAAAACCCGCTTGGCCTTTGGCAAAAGCACCTTCACTTTCAAATAAATGCTCAGCTTCTTTTTTAAAATATGCATATAACTTCCCCGTAAGAGGGTGATCATAATTTTGATAATTAGAGGGTTATTTGTACTTTTAAAAATAGGGATAATGAGGCTGCAGAGTCCGAAGTTTAGGGAACACCCTTGTTGCTTGAATTTTGTAGAAAATCTTGTGTATGTGAGATGAGACAAGACCTCCAATTTTTAAGATTTCACAGTAACCTTCAATGTCTTTCCCATTTTCTAGGCGTTTAACCCAAAATCAACATCTTCTAATGAGAAAACTTCTTTTCGTTGAGAAGGTTTAAATCTACTGGCATTTGGAGATTCATAAAGCTTTAAGATATGAATTCCGGTCGTGTAAAGAAATTTTATTATTATCTTTAGTTTTCCTAGTTAGAATCTTGCCTCCGTAGGGCTGCTTAGGAGCTACCTGTAGAGAGGTGTAAGAGATTTTCTTGTCTTTTTTACGAATATACTTGCCTTTTTTTCCTTTTTAGTTAGGGGCTTTGTAAACTTTTTATCTTGTCGATTTGAGAGATTCATCAACAACTTCCTTAATTTCTCTCCTCACACTTTTACAATCTTTGTCATACCATGAGTTGGTTTTTCTATTTCTTTTATTACTTGGGACTTCAATTGAGAACTTGTTAATAGAATATGAGAGGGTTGTAGTAAAATTATGATAAAAGTCATCATATGTTGTCCATACTAGATAAATGAAGACAAAATTAGTTTTTAATTCATTTAGAAAACAGATCATTTTTATTTCTATCAAAGATTAAGTTCTTTTGACTATAAGGATTTTGCTTCTATGGGATCTCCATGCATCGACAAAATTGAGAGTTATAAGTAAAGGCCTATGATCGTAGTCGAGCTCGTGGTCGTCGAGATGTCAAAACTTATTATTTCGTTGTATAAAGGGAGATCGGAAACAACATAGTCTACGATATTTGTAAGCCATGGATGTAAGTCATACGGCAAATTGGGCCACTTGAATAACTAAATTAACCAAAATATTTTGGCTACCTCACAAAAATATAGTTAACTACCTAACTTTTGGAAAGTATTGGATATCACTTTTAAGAAGCGTTGATTTGATTTAGACATAGTTACCAAATTTGGTGAATTGGCGGAAAAAATTGGAAAATACGTGGATTACGATTAAGTTTGGGAATTAATTTTCCCATTCGAGGTTCGATAGGTATTTCAGAGTTTACGAGGCCAATCTTCTCTTCATAAATCCTTTCCCACCCATGAAATTGCACTTATGGTTAATTGTTAAAATTGTATACAACGCGTTTCATTGAGTGGAGTTATATTTAGCATATTGTTTCATTAATGGAGTTATATTCCAATTCTATTTCAGGGCCAGTGAGCGGTTTTAATGGGAATTCTGGTTTATTTGTAGTCATCCATTTTTCAAAAATCCTTATGGATTAATGAGATTACCGACTTACCTCTTAATGAAAAGTGGTTGGATCTATGGATAATGAGGGTTACGGGAGTTAAATATTAGTTATAAATATTTTAAAAATAATAATTGGATAAATATATTTGTGATATATTATTAAATTTAAATAAAAAATATATAGTGCAAAAAAATTTGATAAATTTATTTGTTAATAAATTGAGTAAATATTAAATTGTAATGTTTAAATTTTGTAATACACATAAAATAATAAGTAACCAATGTTGTTGGTGATAGTTACATTTATGTCATAAAATAACAAGTAATAATGTTGTTGGTGATAGTTACATAATAAAATTAGATTTGATTTTGAAATAATTGATAATATTATATTGAAAATTTAATCTTTAAAATATTGATGATGATGATGATGATGATGGTTAACTTCCATGGACCAAACTTTGGTCTATGGGACCTAAAGAAGCGATTATTTAGTTTGTTTTAAAATTGTACTCCTATGCTCAAAGATCTTGCAGAAGCGATGCTTGAGCTCATATAAGTTTGACATGTTAAAAGGCTGGGAAGGTTGGTATTGCAACATATGTGTTACAAGTTGAGATCTATTAGGTTGTACGCGGGGCACTCTCGTGGTGATTTTCATCCTCAATGTTCATATTCTCACATAGATAGCAGATCCTTTAGGCCATGGTGTTGGGGCTTCCCAATGACTGTTTTCACTATGGGAGCTCATGAGAGTTCCGTTCTTATCTTGGCTATAATTTTCTACCGACCTAGTTAAAATATAGAGATCCCATTTGATCTTCTAGAGTAATTTTGATGATCTCCTTAATATGTAATTTTATTTAGCCTCCTAAATATTTCTCACACACCATTTTCCATTAAACTTAGAAATAACAATGTTTTTAATCGTATTAATATTTTGCGATATACATTTTCTTCGATCTCCCAATGATTTAACGAGGTCTTGGTATCTTTATACCAACCTTGTTTGAGCATTAATTAGTTTTAATGGAATTTAAATAGCTTAGGAAGTCTGTGGTCTCCATGTTATTGATTTTGTGCTTGTATTAGGGCTTATTCTCATATATAGGCTCTCGATAGAGAAAAACCCGCATATATACGAAGAATATAGGATATAAATTATTATTTTAATTTTGAAGGTTATGTGTTATGCGATAAGCACGGATTTTCTCAATGTTTTCTCAGATTCTCTATAGGATACTGTAAAACCTCTTGTCCATTCAGCGATCAACACGCATTATTAAACGTTTGAGGAGCTTGTTTTTGTCCACAAAGTTCGTTCTTTACGAACGTTATTTTCAAAGCCAAATAGTTTCGCCCTCCATTAATCCTTTTCTCAATTTTATAGCTAGGTTAGGCTTGTGATGAATATCAATTCTAAGTGCTGTAAAGACACTTCATCTAAGTTGCTATTTTCATAAAATTAGCGTAAGTGTCCTTCTTGGTTGATAAGCATAAATTTTGTTTCAGTCACTGTTGATCATACCATGTGTTGATACCAAAGTAAGAATTTTTAAGTTGTTTATCAGAATCGAAGGAACCTTCACGGAAGAACAATATCGTCGGCATAGAAAGGATAGTGAATATTCCGGCTAAGACATGCCGACACAACCCGCTTCCTCTAAGCAATAACCTTCTAGCTTAGCCGATGTAAGCCAAAGAGGGGGAGAGGGGGAAACCTTCATTTAGCAAATGTTATTAATATCTTTTAAACACCCTCATTGTAAACTTCGGCTGTGTCATGTAACCTTATATCTCTACGCTTGAAAGGGACTAGCTATATTAATGTAGGTTGTTCTTAGTGTCATGTCGAAAATCCTTTCTAAATTCCTAGAACAAAAAGATATTGGATTTATCATTACGAAATTCTGTGATGATCTAGCTTAACGAGGTGGTCCATTGTTGAGTGTTTCCTTAAACAACGGAATTTAACTTGGCTTACCTTCACTTTCAAGTCATATCCTCATCTTCTTTTCTAAATTAATACCCTGTAACTTAAGCAAGGGGCTAATCATAATTGTCCTAATAATTAGAGGGGTTGTTCATGTCCCCACTTTTAAAAATAGTAATAATGAGGCTTTGAGTCTGTAGTTTGAGGAACCCTTGTGACTTCTTGATTAGTTTGTGCATGTGAAGGATTTAGTTCAGACCTTCAATTTTTGCGTTTTAACTGTTAACCTTCAATGTCCTTAGCTGCTTTCCCATTGTGACGCTTAACCCAAATCTATGTCTTTTAAGGAGAAAATTCTCTAT